>OZ020246.1:18783584-19483412 GCA_963971285.1 Astropecten irregularis | reverse complement strand
GCTCGGCTCTCGTTCCGGCTCCGGCTTCATCTCTGTCATCCATATGCTGAAAATATAGGTTGTGGTTTTTCATTGAAGCTGAATCTCTGTTTTCTTTTTCAAACCAGAGAATCTACTTCAGACCTGCTGCCAGGAGTCTCTTTTTTGAAACCCGTTATTGATGAAGTGGAGCATGAGCTGAAGCCGGAGTCGGAGCCTGAGCCGGAGCCAAGTATTGAGAAAGGCCCCTGGAGAAATATCCATGGGCGTATCCCAGAAAGCTACACAGCACCTTCTTTCAAACAACTGCTGCCCAAACCCTAACCCTCTCCTGGTCTCAGCCAACTACAGCTAGCCTTGATTAATCCTTGATGTAATTGAAATTTTCATGAAGCATACCCCAGAAAATTACCCAAAACCACCCCTGAACCTACCACCGTCCCCCATCTTGCCCCCTTCCAAGTTCTGGCCCCTCAAAAGCTGCCTTGACCTCTCCTACTTACCCTGTCCTGATCTTGAGCATGCTGGAGAACAGCTCTGGCCTGGTGGTGATCAGCTTGCCCAGTGTTATGATGATCTCTTGCTGCATGACGGCCTCACGGATGTTGTACTTCTGGCAACGATCAAATATGATGTCCGTGATCTCCGTGGGGTTCAGGGGTCGTAGGACCAGCTTCTCCTCGTGGCCAAACACTCCGATGGTCACCTGGAAGCAGCCATTGACAGAAGGGAGAAAAGAATGTGAGCGCCGTTCGTAGAAGAGCTCATATCTTTCAGATTTCCAAATGCAGAATGAAGATTCCGCACAATTTGAAATTTCAAGGATTTGTAGGAACACTTTTAAAGGTAGTATCATACTTTGGTAGGAAACCAAAACAGAAATGTTCACAGATTTACGTATAACTTACAGGGTATCAAGATGGACCTGGTACAAACATACAGCCTGAAATGCTGTATTTATCCAGAAATTAGTGAAACAAAAGACCGAAAAAAGTTTTGATCTCCGAGATCAAAACCTCAAAATATACCTTACAATTTTGTTTCGCTGTTTTCTACTGTTTCCAATGACTAATTGAGCTAACATTTCACAGGTTTGTTTTTTATTTCATAACAAATCAAATTCTAAACAGACCAAAGCTGTTCTATATAGCAACTTAAGTATCTCAGAATGTGTCTTTGGCTGTTTTAGCTATTCACCATAGATTTCACTAGGTATATCCTAAATTATCAACAAATACAGTACACTGGCACCCAATGTTACATATGATCAATTGGTTCTTCTCCAGCAAATCCAGCTCATTTTAGAAGTAGTATATTAATCTGAGCCGACTTTTTGAAACTGTATCATGAACGGATGTCATCAAGACGGCATCTTTAATAGAAGCAATACAATGATGATACAATCAACAAGGCACAGTTACATAGGATGTAATTCTGTATCGGCCATCAAGTATTCTTTGGCCAAGGGAGCCCTTCGCGTCACATGCACAAGTGCCAAATTGCAATGATACACAAAAATCTGGACTTACAAATTTCCCCCTGACCAGCATGGAAGTGATAGAGGGTGACAGACTGTCCACGACTTTGCGCATGATGCTGGCACAGTATCGGACGGTGGACCAGTCCTCCTTGACACCTGCTCTGATGTAGAGCTTGTCCAGGGCCTCTTGAACGGTTCCTGTAAGGGTTGAAAAACAGAGCATGAGGTTGGACCTGTTTAGCATCTGTGTCCAAGTAACCCTTCCCATGTTTATGAAATGGGCCTTTGTGAATTTTATAGCCCATTGGTTTTTGCAAGTACAGTGGAACACCACTATAACAAACATGGCGGATTGCACGGATATTGTCCCTTCAAGTGGTCATTCGTTATAGTAAATAAAAGAACCATATTTGGTATGATTGTACACAAGGATGGGAGTCAAGGATGATGTTCGGTAGAGCCAAACACTAATATGAGGCTTTTCATGGATCTGATATGCGTAGGGTTAAAGTGCTACATAAATATAAACCAAATGACTTCTAATTCATTATGGATTTTAATTTTTCAAATGTGTCGTTTTGTATTTTATGAAATCTTCTTGATTCCCTTTCTGACTTACCTTTATCGGTCAGATAATTGGGACCTTCTCGATTCAGGAGCATCCCGAGCAGCCCGCCCTGCCAGTTCATGTTGACGCTATGACGAAGCTGCTCAACCAGCTCCCACGATGGCATGTTCTGAAATCTCTGTAAAAAGAACCCGCAAAAGACAGCAAAGGTTCATAAACTAAAACAATGCAAGTGTCAAACTGCTCTTAATTGCTCATCAACTGAAATGATGGAAAGCAATATATAGAAATGCTCAGAGGTAGGAGGGTCTGATGATATTTCGCTCCGAGTATGATGTTACTCAAAAAGCTTTCTCTCAGCATTTGATTACGGTAAGATCCTGCTAGGATGAATATGTCAGACCCTCCTTAATCTGAGCGATGGTATAAGTAATTAGAAGCAAAGTGGCTAAAGAAATCAGACTCGTCCCCATTCACATGGCACAAATATGGGAGCACAGTGGAAGTTATGGGCAGCTTGCCATTGATAAGCTGGTCCAGGCTAGGCGTGGACTCTCTGCAGAGCTAAATATGTTCTCTTCTGTGTAGGATAATCTCTGAATTACAGAATATTATTGCGTTTTGGTATATTTGGGGCTGAAACCTGGCATGCAACTCTCTAAGTGCCACCCACTGCAGCTCATTATCTTGGTCTCTTCAGACACCTTGGCACTAAAACATTATTCCCCTGAGGCTTTCATTAGGACAGGCATCATGCTGATGAGGAATCAGCCAGAATCCCACAGACTGTGTCATACCCTCCAACACACTCTGTGGACAGCCGAAAGATTGGCCCTACAGTACTGCATCCTTTGAAAGTCTTAACACCACTAGGAGTGTGCACTTGGGCATGTTGGGGATTGTTTGGGGCTTAGTCATCGAAACTCAAAGATTCCAATGCATCACCTTTGGGTCAAAGGGCTCTGTCAGGGTATCCTCCGAGTGTGGTGAGCTGAGGTGCCGGCTCTTGGCTTTCAGCGGCATGTGGGTCACGTTCAGCTCTTCAAGACGTTTGAATAGAACCATGGCAGCACTGCATGAATACAAATCATACCATGTACATGTACATTAATAGAACAGTTTCCCTTGTGGTTATTTGATGAGTACATTGATTAAAAAGCCGCATCCTCTTTGAGTGATCCCCCATGTACTGTTTCTCAGGTTGCAGCATTGCTAATACTGTGCGTATCTTAAATGATCCTTGGGATATAGCGGTATGTGAGTGGTTTCATGACTTCTGACTGCCAAATAAACAAAGACAATTTGACTAAGACTATTAGAGACACAGCCAACATAGGATAGGTCAGTTGGTAAGAGCGCTGGTACGGTATTCTGGGGGTTGCTGGTTCAAACCACGCTTCAGTCAATTTTTCTATTTTCACTCTTCAATATATTATTAACAGATCTTAAAGTAAGACTTTTTACCGACTTTAGGTGACACACCATATAGCACATGCATTTGTGGTCATCTCAAAGGCATAATGCATATCCATTTTAGTAAAGTGAGTCTGACAGTGCAACATACTGAATGAGGTGGTTCTGAAATAGGTACCTTTGAAAGAGATGGCCTGGTGCTGAAAGAGAGGGGCTCTTAAAGAGGTGGTTTTGAAAAAAAAGGTGGTTCTGAAGGTAACCAGAGGTATGACTTACACGCCTTCCGGCAGCTGGAAGTCGAGGTGCTCCACGAATGAGGAGGCAAGAAGTGTCTGGAGCCGATCCACCTTGACCCTGATTCCATCACAGTTTCCCCTCTTGAACATAGCCAGCATGTCCAGCATCTCATTACCCTTGGGTCCGCTGCAACAACAAACAGAAAAACCCAGGATGTTTGATGATAAGGTCATGGAAAATCCCTCAACTCTAGACAGCTCATAAATGAAATGGTTTGCGGTCTAGGATTACGTTAGATAAGAGGTAAGAGATAAGAGGTTTTTGGTTCTAGAAACAACTGGCAGTTATTCACCACATTCTGAGGTGCAGGGAAACATGCGCTAGGGGGAGGAAGGAGTACGAGGGGTTAGCATGGAGCTCTCAGGATGAGAGAAGTGGTAATCTAACACAGACTATCACAGACTGACAGGTAAGTCTCCGGCTGTCCTGAGCATGTCTACCCAATCAACTTTGACACCATGTACCATTTGAAAAATCATTCCTAAGCTCAGTTCATCAGGCTTTTATATCTTGAGTTTTTCTACTTTACTTTATATAATCTTTTATATATAATCTTTATAATTATCTCCAATATGGTGTAAATGTATAGCGTCAATTTTTTTTTTATCTTGTGGTCTCTTACTTGAAATGATCCTCCTTGATGAGAATGCAGATTGTGGGTCTGCCGGACATGGTCCAGGACTTCCTCATGAAGGCTACAAGACTCTGTCCAGAAAAACAGACAGACAGAAAAGTAAATACCGGTACAAATCCAATTTAAGCCATCAAATGTTGAAATGTACCCACTTGTATGTTTTTGTACTGCTATGACAGAACCTTTGGGAAAGATACTGGGAAGATCCAAATTTCAGGCCATCCAAACTCTTGGCTAGACACTTCTTCCGAAAAAGAGAACATGATCCGCAAGCCTTCTGCCTTTAAAAGAAATCCCCTTTTCACTTGGAACAGTGACCACAATCAAAGAAAAGTATGCCCCAGGTCAACGGTGACTTTACTGAGAGTGTATTACCTTGATGTCGTCCATTAACAGGGATAAGTCCTGGTACATGTAGAAGTCAGACAGGTCAAACTGCAGTGGGTAACATAGGATGGTCCGGCCAAGGATGCGGTAAATCTTGGAGGTACCCAGGCTGCCGATGGGACGAGGCGGACGGCCGGTCAGTCCCAGCTTGTCATTGTGGCCGAGGAATTGGTAGGCCTGGTGAGAACAAAATGAGAATGAGACTGATCAGGAGGAAGGGGGGTGTTCGTAATCGTGAATTTTTTTTAAAGAAACATTATGATCATCTAGTCTAGAGGTTTGACATCTGCACTAGGAAGTAGGAGGTCGTAGGTTTGAATCCCACCTGAGCCAGGACATGACACACATGCATGCATTTGTTCATGTGTTCTCAGTTCTCACACAGCAATGAGCGTGCATTACTGATACACATCAATGGATGGTAAGCCTAATATAAAGCCATTTGCGAGTCAAATCTGAAAAGTGTCTTGTACACAGTCTTCTTTCATTGTACATAAACACCCCACTTTGAATTTCCCAGACTAAAGACTCTGTTGCCGTATCACATGATTCGGGGCAAGCTATTGCATAGCGATACTCATCTCTGGAATGGACTGGTTCCTTTGTGCCATTCTTATCAATTATGAACAGCGCATTTGTGCAAGACATCTGTTATGTAACTATTAGCAGCCTGTGTACGAGATGCTATTCAGATTTAATTCACAAATTAAAGCTTTTTCCACGGCTGGTCCAATAGGGAGTGGATCAAAATTCCTTTACATATCAGAGACGCCTCATCTATCTCAGTTTTCAAGAAACTTCTCAAAACTTTCCTCTTTTCACCGTCTCCGTAGCCCTGTGCGGCTGCTCTCTGTTTCTGTTCACTTGTTTTCTTTCCTGTACAGCGCTTTGATCTTGCTTAAAGGTGCTATATAAATGCCCTTTATTATTATTATTATTATTAATAAATGGCTTAGGGTCTGCCAACACTGATATAACAGCGACACCGTCACTATTCTTGAACCAGCTTAGTGGAACGAACCACAGGACCCTGTTGTACTGGGGTGAGTGACTGCGCATTTCCCTTACCTTGATGAGCTCGGCTGGAGGCCAGATCTGTATGGGCTCGACCTGCGTGGGTGTCTGAGTCTGAATGCCATAGGTGGCCAGGGTGGCCTGAAGTCGGGCACTCTCTGCGATGAAGGCCATCTGGACGATCATATCCTTAGCAGTACCCTACGTGGAAAATGGCCATGAACAAAGAAAGGACAAATATATTAACCTCCAAAACCTAAAGCACAGAGATGATGGCATTACAGCAGACAAACTCATTCTTACTAACCAACCAGTTGCAAAACGGATTTTATGGGACTTGTTAAGATAATGGGTGGGAAAACTCAGTTAGTTGAACACCGGTATGGTATTCCAGGAGTCACTGGTTCGAATCCCAATCAATTTTTCTTTGTTCACCTTCCGATGACTTAAAAATCCACTCATTTTCCTTTGTGGTTATTTAATGGATTACATGATTCTGGGTATTGAAAAGTGAAATTTGACACCCCCAGATTGAAAATTTAAAATTCATCATGTGACAGATTGCAATAATTCTAGGGGGAAACAATCTTTAAATGAAAAATCAATACAAGTAATAGACTGCTGCAAACTGCTCATCAGCCAAAATAATGACCTGAAATTTATATAAAATGCTTGACGTTATCGAAGGCTTGGATAAAGATTCTGCTAGGATCAAAACGTGTCAGGCCCTCCTAATTCCAAGCATTCTTAAATGAAAAAGAATACCGGGATTAAATTGAAAAGGCTGAACAGCTAATCAAGTCTGAGTAGTTAAACACAAAAAGAACTTCACACGATGGCCTGTGCAATGATACCTCAAATGCTGAGTATCTGGTGTTATGTCTTGTTCTGGTTGGTGGCACTGAGGAGCCTAGATATCTCCCCACGGGATCAATCTCATCCATGTCCACGATCCCCTCCTCTGAGGATGAAAGAAACAAAACCCCAAATTTTAATTTTACGGAATAAACAGAAAGGTTTAGTTACTGACTCCGCTTACAGTGTGCAACTTAATACATAAAGAGACCATGGTTACTGACTCAATAGTGTGTTACTCACTACAGAAAGACTGGTTACTCAGTATGCAACTCAATACATAAAGAAACTGGTTACTCACTCAGCATACAGTGTGCTACTCAACACATACATAAATTATGGTTACTCACTTAGCATAGTGTGCTACTCAACACATACATAGATTATGGTTACTCACTAAGCATAGTGTGCTACTCATATACAGAGACTATGGTTACTCACTTAGCATAGTGTGCCACTCAACACATACATAGATTATGATTACTCACTCAGCATAGTGTGCTACTCGACACATACATAGATTATGGTTACTCACTAAGCATAGTGTGCTACTCATATACAGAGACTATGGTTACTCACTTAGCATAGTGTGCCACTCAACACATACATAGATTATGATTACTCACTCAGCATAGTGTGCTACTCAACACATACATAGATTATGGTTACTCACTCAGCATACAAGCGATGAGGAACACAGACTGCCCCCACATGAATATATCCTCACGTTCCTCCAGCTGATGGCTGGCAACCCGTGGCTGGCTGTGAGGGTTCAACCTTTCAGCCTCAATGTGCTTCCGTTCCAGATAGTAATACTTGGGCAGTAATAATCCTGCAGGAGGTCAAAGGTCATTCAGTGATGAACATCTTGTTCTAATTCAGTGATGAACATCTTATTCTAATACAGAGTGCACTCACCAACGGAGGATTTCCTGAGGAGTGGTTTGAGCAGCTTGTGGTACTTCTCTACTTGATGGGAGTCTCCTTTAGCAACACCGTCTATCATCATGTACACAAAGAACATTGGCCACTCCGTCTCTATATTGTCAAACATCTGCAGTTGAGGTACAGGAGAAAAGAACATAAAGTTCACAAAATTGATTTAACTTGTTGGCACCTTCTGTCTTGAGAGACAATGGTATGCACTAGTTTAAGTTCACTCAATCGCATTACAGCGTTTGGTATGGCTATAAACAGGCCAAATCGAGAGCGACACTGATTCTGGCATTTAGGCCTATGGCAGGGAAATACAGCTGCATGTTCAGGATCTGATGCTCTTTGCTTCCTGCAATGTGCTCTCCTTTGATTTGTCATCTCCTCCCTATTTGCTTTGGAGATAACTAAAATAGATAAGAAATTCAGCACTTGCTGTTAAAGGGGATTTACTTCTACAACATTTTGGTTCTCAAAAAATCTTTATGCAAAAAAATGACAGCCATAATAAATGGGTATAACGGCATAAGGGGAGTTTTGGGATTAGGTACAACATTTGGGAAGTACACAGGGATTTTCCTGTGGAGGACTGGGTGGATGCTAAACAATATGTCTGTCTGGAAGAACTGCAACAACAAATGAGGGACCAGGGGTCAATTTCACAAAACGCTCAGATCAATCTTAAAGGTAATATCATACTTCGGTTTTTGTCAAAGAAATGCAGATCAATGGGCAAAAATGTCAAGAAAGATATGGTGACAGTCATCTGTGAAATTTCCAATTCCATGCGGTGCCCACTTTTTGAGAAAATAGTGAAAAACGGCAAGAGTATTTTTAAATCTGTAAGTTATAGGTAAATCTGTGGGAGATTTCTGTTTCGGTATGCTACCAAAGTATAATAGTACCTTTAAGTGTGAATCGATCTTGATTGCTAAGCAGAATGTCATATCACAATCCAAGCCATTATGGTGATTTTGACAACCCTTCTTAAGATTAATCTTCTAAGTTTTGCAAAATTTGTCCAATCCATAGATTGCTTCCTAATTAATTGGCCTGGACGGGCAATTTGAGGTTTCGAACCACTGACCTTAATCTCAGCGGGTTTGTAGTACTTGCGATTCCTATCTTCCAGCACCGTGCCGTAGCCGTCCCTCAGGAAACGTCGGAAGCCGTAACTGCCTTTCAACTTGCGAACGATTTTTTCCATGGTCCGCTTCCGAAGGGCCTCGTCCTTGACGGCAAAGGCCGGGAAGCTGATGGCAGGAATCAGAGAGGCATCCGTGTTCTGAAGGGAGAAAGGGATAATCTCATGATATAAAAAAAAGATCCACAGCTCAACTGGATCATAAAACAAGCATAACCATACAAACAACAATGTGGTGTATTGTGATATTCAGTATACCACTTTCCACGGGAAGAGAAAAAAAAGAAGGGTTTAATTGTTCTATGCATGTGGGTTAGGATTAAAACAAAATCTGGCATTTTAAGGGGGGAGGGGCACCTACCTTGGAACTGCTTTCCCGGGGCAGTAAGCTCTGTAGGATGGTTCGATTCCTCCCGTGGGCATCGGGATCCACGTATAGGATGGACCAGGACGTACCCTCATGACCAAACAGGTTGAAGCCGTTGCTGGCTTCCAACGCGGCCAGGGCCAAACCGATAGAACTGTCACAAAATCATCAACAAGTTCAGAATGTATGGACAATTGCTTGTACACTTGATACTGTGAGGCTAGGGACCAATCTTAAGCACATTATCTTGATGAAGCTAAACGATCGATCGTCTTTTCAAGTTTGCTTGTCTCACCAACAACGATTGCTTGAAATCTCTTAATGTAATTGACCACAGCTATAGTATCATTCTTACCTTGCATTGAGCTCGCATTTGCCAGTGTTGTACTTGCTGCCCCTCTCCCACATGCCAAAGTCTGGTATCCTGTAAGCCCGCTCCACGTAGAACACCAGGTTCTGAATGAAACTCACCTCATCAATCGTCCAAATAATCTACACATTGAAAAAAAAAAAAACTGAGTCCAACCAGTAAGACAACACAGACTTCATCGTTGTTGTTTTGTATGAGATAATGAAGTCTTCTGCATGAACAAGTATGTTATAAAATGTTAGAAAGATTTAAGGCTTTGCATGGTGACAATTGGTATGTGGATCGGTTTGCGGAAGCACAATGTAAGAATCGTTCGTACTTTCACACTTCTATTTTGTTTGCACTTCTCGTAAAGTCTAAAAGTTTGGACTAGCCTGCTCTAGTCATCATCAGGAGACGATCGAAATGAGGGATGTGAATTGAATTGAATTGAATTGATGTGAGGTCCTTATATATAATGTTATGATACTCAAGGGTGATGATGTCAACTGTGGAGATAAATAGAGGGACCAACATACAGATTGCTCTGATGGGATATTTTGCACAGCCAGAGGGACTGGATCAAACTGAGAGACTGACAGATAGACAAACTCCAGACCAACTTAAAGGGTCATAAAAGATGTACCATAAATAAGACAACCAAAGTGATCGCATGGAACAAGCAGACAGGCAAAGAGCCGGACCATCTGACAGGTCACCTGTCGCCTTGATGGGGTCAAGAATCAACAGAGTAACAGATCTGACAGACAATTGAAACACAATGGCATGATCTGTGTATTAAAGGTGCTATCATACTTTGGAAGCACAAAAAACAAAGTATGATATTACCTTTAACCAGAGATCAAGCGTCAAAGTGAAAGACTGACATACAAACAAACAGATCTAGACAGACAGCTCACCTGTAGCCCAGAGGATATCATCTGCACCAGGTAGAGTATATACAGAGACACCAGATCAGAGTGAAAGACTGACATACAAACAAACAGATCTAGACAGACAGCTCACCTGTAGCCCAGAGGATATCATCTGCACCAGGTAGAGTATATACAGAGATACCAGATCAACCTGCAGGTGATGATAGGCGTCTGGTAGTGTGTCCCCTCGGATCATGTCATAGCGACAATGAAGGGCATTCTCCTCACTCTTGATGTATTTAAACTTCTCCAGCTAAATAATACAAAATGAAATATAAATGTAAATTGGACCACTGTATATACTAAATTGTTTTCCTGCTTCAAGGCCAAGGCCAGGGGGCCAGGGGGTCAGGGGGCTAGGGGGCCAGGGGACAAAGCAAACAGGGGGCCAGGGGACAAAGCGGACAGGGGGCCAGGGGACAAAGCGGACAGGGGGCCAGGGGACAAAGCGGCCAGGGGGCCAGGGGACAAAGCGGCCAGGGGGCCAGGGGACAAAGCGGACAGGGGGCCAGGGGACAAAGCGGACAGGGGGCCAGGGGACAAAGCGGCCAGGGGACAAAGCGGCCAGGGGGCCAGGGGACAAAGCGGACAGGGGGCCAGGGGACAAAGCGGACAGGGGGCCAGGGGACAAAGCGGCCAGGGGGCCAGGGGACAAAGCGGCCAGGGGGCCAGGGGACAAAGCGGCCAGGGGGCCAGGGGACAAAGCGGCCAGGGGGCCAGGGGACAAAGCGGCCAAGGGGCCAAGGGACCAATTAGGGGTGACATTGAATGTATGAGTAATGTTTTCAGATACCAGTCTTATGTGTGACTGTAACAAAGACTACTTGTTCCTTTTAATATTAAAGCACTTGAAGGGGGTACCTAGTCTTCTCCTCAAACCTACCTTATCAGCCTGCCGGAGGTAACAGTACAGGATTCCTCTCATGCATTTCACTGAGCTTTGCTCCAGCTCATAGGTACGTCCATGGTCATTGTCGATTCTCCTGAAAAACAAACAATACATAATTAAATGTTTGCTGATAAATGTGATTTCATTGAAAGCAATCTATTTGATATTGTCATTGACAAATGATAAACAGAAAAATTGACAGGAGCGGGATTTGAACATGCCCTACATGCATGTTGGATAGCTCAGCTGGTAAGAGCGCTGGTACGATATTTCCAGAGGTCGCTGGTTTGAATCCTGCTCCAATAAAATTTTTCTTTATTCTCTTTTCAATGACTTAACATTCAGTCAGTTTCCCTTGTGGTTATTTGATGATTACCCTATTTGGTATTGTAAAACTGCTCAGAATGTATTGACGGCCATTAATCATCCACTCCCTCTCCTGAATTCACCCAAATCCAGCCCTAAGTTCTTGCAGAATTTCCAAGGAAAAAGGACTGTGTAGGGTGTAGGGATTTTATCTTGGCATGGGGGCTTGATGGTCCATTTTGGTACGACTTGTACCATCCCTAACTCCGAGATCCTCTTAGATCTAGGAACCTTCCTCAACATTCAGAATCTTCCCAACTTCAAGCTTTCATTCGTATCCCATCTTACAAAGTCCTCCAACACCGTCCAAAGAAATGTTGAGGATCTATTACTAGAATTTAGACAAGAGATTGTTCAAAAGATTGTGGAATAATTGATCTTCTTGACATTTTAAGGACTTGGAGAGGTACATGGGTGTAATAGGCCCTGCAATGGCTATGATAATAAGTGTTACATGTAAGAAGTCTTGAACTTTGACAGGCATCAATATCTTCACCTGTAGGCTAGGGCCAAAGTCCAAGTAGCCGCAGCACAGTAGATGCTGTCCCTGATGTGAGCGATGTGGCATTTCTTGGCATTGGTATTCCCTGGATACAGGCCGATAGTCGGACTCTGGTGCTGAAGAATCTGAGTTTTAACTGGAGAGGAAATGGGATGAACAGAATATGATGAACCAATCTGACCCAATCTATCAGTCTATGACTTACTCTTCTTTTACATCTATGCACTAATCGTCAGATTTTAGTTCCCTTCAAAATAGAGTTCTAGTCCCTACTTTCGGACTGGGAAAAAACCCGGCAATTCAAGGCATGTGCTTGGCCGAGGGCCGCCTATTGCTAGCAGTTTATGCACTGCACTATTTTTGAAATTTTTATATTCTTTTCCAGCTAATTTCATGCACATTTTGAGACCCTGGTGTTTGTAAACATGGACTCTGGAGGAATGGTATAAATAGTAATTTCAGTATGCACCAAAACGCAAAATTTTCTGCTTACAAATGTCCTACTCCTAGGCCTAGAGCTAGCTATAGCCATAGCTCCATGGTCCTACAATCGCTTGGCTCCCTCGCATTAATTGTGCAAGTTCAATCGGGAAAATAAAGAAAAATCTCACGCCCAGCTGGTCTCTGACCTTGGCATCTCTGCACTTGTACACAATTAGTATTACCAAAAATTAAAACAAAAACATTACACAAGTCACAAACAGTCAAATGAACTGAGTAAAAACCGACAGTCAGCCAGGCTCATCACTGATGTGCCAGTGACGTGCCAGTGCAGCCACTAGCTGACTCACATTGCCAGCTGAGACTGAGGCTGAGGAGGACTCAGGAGGAGGAATGAATTAAAAATAAAAACAAACATCTAAACTACCTACAAAACACTGACTATAACAGATTTATTCCTCCATTTTCAAACTGTGAACGGGCAGGTCTAATCATTCATAAAATGAGAGAACACAGATCATACCAAGGGAGTAAAACGAATCAAGAAGTGAGACTTGACGCACGTAATCTTCATCTTCTGCTTCGGCTGCCATCTTCACAAAATCATATCAATGTAGCTCTGCGTAGCCGTGTCCGAATAATAACCGACTACGGCTTGAAATTACACACAACCCTATAGGAAGCGGCTTCAACTCCTGTCATAGACACATGAATAAATCGAAAAGCCATAGCCATAACTTCATAAGGATGGACACGGCCTTTTTAGTTACCTTTGACCTTTGACTTGCCCATCCCATCCAAACAAGTTAAATGGCTACGGCTGGGAATCACACCCATTCATGGGAAGTGGCTTTCATAGACTTGTATACAGTTTGAAGTCGTAGCCACTCAATTTTGGACACTGTATTTTATAAAAGAAAAATTCATTCGTGAAAGAGTCTAAAGATGGCGGCGCCCATGAGACATTTGTTTTCTCGGAGACCGAGCTATCTGCAGAATAAATTTGTTATTAGACTATTATCACCGTCCGCCAGACGCTTATTTTCTTCCACAAGTTTCATAAATTCAAAGGAATTTGATCCGAAAACTTTAGATACGATTGCGTGTCCTCTTTCAAAGGGCCCATTGAGGTAAATAAATCCTAACGTGTGTTACAACTTACACTAGTACTCCGTGCCGTCACTAGGCCTACTCAGACTAGTACTCAGTACTCACTAGCCTACACTTTCCACATGACCACAGTGTATGAAACTATGTATGATGATGATGTAGGGCATTAGGCCCCTAACCTAATTGTGGACTCACCAGTCTGAGTCTGCACTCCTGTAGTGTAGTGTTCTAAATTTGCTCCTTGCTTGGCACAAATGCAGAATACCCCGCCACTCACCTTGCCCACCTTGTAGCTGCGTATTCCCCATTCACTTCTTAGCGTGGTTCATAGGGATGCTTCGTTCTCTAATGAAGCTGTACACAACACATGGTTAGTTTGCACTGTAAGGTAGAATTCTTTCTCGTCATTCGTGATTCGCGCGACTTCATATCCATTGAATTTAAGGGGTTTTTTTCGCGTGGCGGGGTATTCTGTAATATTGCTCCAATTGCTTTTTACCGTCTCAAAATTACTTTCTACAACTAAGCAACTCTTTTTCTATTAGAATTTCATAGTTTTTATTATTCTTTTTTTCTTCACTGAGGAAAAGAGTCAGTCTTGCCTAGTAGTAGATGCGATAATCTTTATAACACTTGATCTGAAATGGGGACTTGGACCTTTCAATTATTGCAACTAAGTGTAGTTGCGATGATCGTAACCCTTGGTCTGAAAAAGGGGACTGGGACCTAAGCCTTACCCAGTCCCCATGTCAGACCAAGGGTTACGATCATCGCAATTAAACTAAGTCTCGTCTACTTTTGTAGTGAGTCAGCATGGCAGCAGTTTAGTGTGCGTTTTTGTTGTTGTTAAGTGTCATTTTTTGTCTTGCTGACTCTCATAATTTTCTTTAAAAAGGAATCCTGCAATCTTTTCATTCCAAAAACTGAACTTGCTGACGTCAAAATTAATAGCCTTTTTTTTTTACAGTTTATGTGAGTTTGGTCGAGGTTAAGTGTCATTATTCTTATTGGAATGGGATGCTATTTAAATATATACCAATGCCGAGAACTTCTTTCTAAGTTAACTATTAGTATTGCTATACTCCTGCACTGTTTAAGTTGCATTGGAATGTTTCATTAATTTTTGTTTCATTGCAGGTATGATGCGACTGCATCTGAGCTGGTGAATGATGAACTAGGCGTGGCTTACAAGATCATCGATGGAATCCCAAACCTCATACCGGAGGATGCAAGGATGATCCAACAGCAAGACAAGGACTCGCCAGGTGACGACGGTACCTCGGTAAACAGCGGTGGAAAAAGCTGATATTGAAACGTGGTGTAAAGACAAGATCTATGCTCCATCAATTTGTGTCGTCAGCACTGGTTTATCATCAAAATCAGATGCACGCTTTGGAATTTGAATAAATTATTTAATTTTAATTTTTCT
Source organism: Astropecten irregularis (assembly GCA_963971285.1). Classification (NCBI taxonomy): domain Eukaryota; kingdom Metazoa; phylum Echinodermata; class Asteroidea; order Paxillosida; family Astropectinidae; genus Astropecten; species Astropecten irregularis. The sequence continues at coordinate 19,468,320 of OZ020246.1, read as the reverse complement.
TTTAAAAATGTAAACCAACTTTTTTGTTATAAGTTCCATATTTATGCATATCCGACCATCATGGTTGATGTGTTCAAAGTTTAAGATCTTAGATTGATCTGATTCTATGGGCCTTTTCGAAATTGAGGCTCAGGCTCCAGCAGCATTTCGCGAATCTATTCTAAAATAGAGGCTTTTGGCTGTGGTTCAATGGTAGATTCTCTGGTTTGAAAAGGAAAACAGAGCTTCATCTTCAATGAAAAACCACAACCTAGATATTTTCAGCATACATGAATGACGGAACCTGAGCCTCTGTTTTGAAAAGACCCATCATCCTTGTTGAGTTTCTTGTGGATAGGGAAATTGATTATGTCAAACCAGAGAGAGACAGTTGAGGGACTAGAGGAAATAGTGATGAATTTGAAAGATGTTTGAAATCATCAGTTGCTAGTTGTTGCTGGTTGTTTGGACTTGTGGACCATTCAGTAAACAAGCTTACAAGTGGGAACTCGACCCATTACATTCTCTTCACTGGCTGTCCATCCTGGCTTAACAAGCATCTGGCCTACATTTTATCTCTGTGTAACTAGTCACTCCATGATCAGGGTGGGTCTTGAGTATGCGACAGTTAATGTCGATTGTGTATTCACATATATTCAACATTTGCTCAAATAAGAATGGCAAGACTTCATGCTCCCATGTAATTGACTTTGTTTTCCTTTTATTGTATTAAGCTTCATGTACATGTACACAAGTTGCATCATATAAAACAAAAACTAACAAGCAAAGACAATTCTATGTCTTAGAACTAAAAACACATGTACTGTTTATACAAGCCCCCCCCCCCCCCAACACTGGAACTTATGGTGTTTCTACAACCCAACCCCCCCCCCCCCCCCCCCAAATACAAAAACCATATGTTGAAATGAACAAAATGAATTTTTGAAATTTAAAACGTTTCATTGTTAGAACCTTCAAATCCTCATTTATTTAATAAAAATTGAATAAATCCCTAAATTACCAAACACAATACTGGTTGTTTCTGCTGATTTGATATTAGGGTGATATTCAAAATAAAACAACAGTTTACCATTCATTGACGTGAATAGATCTGTATTGTACACCCTGTGCTTTGTGAGTGTCTCAGATAAAACACAAAATCCAAGAGGTGGTTGCGGGTTCGAATCCCACCTCAGCCAGCCTTTGATTTAATTTTTCTTGTTGGCACTTGTACATTTCAGGTTGGTAGGGTGATTTTTTGCTGGCCTTGGGAAAAACAAGCTGCCATTTATTAAAGAAGCAATTGAATTGAATACCCTGATTAAATTGAACTTTTTTAGTGGACTGGTACCTCATTCAATAGCTAACATCTCAAGGAATGCATAGATTCAAACTGAGAAATAGGGCCCCTGGTTTATGTCTTGTTTATGAGAACAAGTTTGAAACAATCCATGGCCATCAACTTGAATCCAGTCAAAATCTCCTGGCCAAACTTCAAGTCCCAAGAAATGTGCCAATGGAGATAAATGCAGAGCATTGGAGTTCATGGCTATCCGTTGTTGGTGGTCTGAGCCACCATCTTGAAGTTGATCTCCTTGTGGTGGAGATTAGAAGTGAGTGGTTAGCCTCTCCACATCCATCAAGTCATCCATGATCTAGTAAAAAAAAAAAATCAAAATCATAATTGCATGGATGTTTCTAATTAAAGGTAGTATCGTACTTTGGTAAGAAACCAAAACAGACATGTCCACAGATGTACATATAACTTTCAGGGTATAAAGATGGTGCTGGTAGAAACCTAACGTTAAAATATTTCCACCTGAAATGGTGTATTTATCAAAAAAATTAGTAAAACAACAACAGAAAATCTTTTTGATTTCTTAAAAGATAAAAAATAAAAGAAAAAGACTTAAGAAAAACTGTGGCCGTTTTTCACGATTTTCTCAAAAAGTGGGCAACGTATGTGACTGAAATTTTCACAGATGACTGTGACTGTATCTTCCTTTATATTTTTGCCCACAAATCTGTACTTCTTTGACAAAAACCAAAGTATGATACATGTACTACCTTTAATCCTAAACAGGTACCAATAATTTTTCTAAGACTTGCAAATTGTCTACGGTTTCACATACGGTGTATTTAACCCTAAACCGATACACTTACATATACCACACAAGACACAGGCTGCTTACCACATATTATAAGTCTCCACAGGGTTACTAGATCATACACCATGCATTACCATGAAAACCACATTGTGGTTTACTCTAGATACCATATTTACCATAGGAAAAACTATGAGTGGAAAGTTGTGGTATGCATGCCGGTTTAGGGCAACTACCAATCAATCATTGGGCTTGGACAAAAAATCCCTGTAAAAAAAAATACATGTACCACAAGGAATGCTTACCTGGTCAACCGAGGTGCCAATCTTTTTGGCCAGTTCGTTTTTCTCCACAACTCCGAGGTAGGTGTACTTGTACAAGAGGTCGCCATCCAGAATGTTCCGATGGGGATTGCTCAGGGCCCGCTGATGAGATACAATATGCCTGGAATTTGGAGAGGGGGGAAATCTTCAATACATGGTATGGCAGCGTAAACTTATTACTATACCTCATAAATATTCACGACCTAGAGCCGAATACCAATTGGTCATTTCACCATCACATGCCAGTGAATATATTTACTGATCACCAGCCAGTACGCCATAGAATCTCCGAATGAACTGTTACACATGGAACATCTCACTGTGTATCTGTTTGAAGTGCGCGTGCATGAACTTTCGCCCTACATAAAGTTCACAAAAACGTTTTGTTGCACTCCTCAGCGAAATATTATGGACAATAAAGAATATTTTATGAGGTATAGTAAAACAAATATCACATGGTTTATTCCGAGTGGACAGTCGATTCTAGCTTCCCTCTGTGTTGGAAGTTGACAAACTAGAAGTCAACTTCCAACACCTCAGGAGCGAGAATCGACTGTCCACCCACAAACCATGTGATATATTATTATGGCATCGTACAAAACTTGGTTTGGCACCATACAAAACTTGGCATCGTACAAAATGTGGAAATGGCGTCGTACAAAACTTTGGATCATATTACAGGACGGCGGAAAACATGTAACTAGGCAAGGGAGTTCAACAGTGATGTGCTACGAGACACGTCTTCAATGATGTGGTAATTTGTTGAAAAGGTTAATATACCTGAATGCCTTAGGGTTCAGTCCTCCGATATGCATAACGCTGGTGGTTATGGCATTCTGCAACATGAGAAGTCGTCTGTAGGTCTTCTCGGTCATCGGTAGAAGCATACCCAGGCTACCATCCAGAGAAGCTATCATTGAATGATTGGAAATCAAAACAGAGCCAAAAAATGATATTAAAATGTCTGGGGGTCAATTTGGTGTTAAAATCGTCATCAATCTTACCAATGGTCATCACCTCATACCATGCATTTTAAATCCATGAACTTGGGTTGAAATATGACACTCACAGAAAATTGATCAAGGAATGGGTACAGAGCAATAAAAACAGTTTGTGATTTGAATGCACAACCAACCCATTGATCCATTGATCCATCAATAAGCCATTTGCAAGTTAAATCTGAATTTGTTTCTTGTACACAGACTTCTTTCATTGCACATAAACACTCAAGTTTGGATTTCCCAGACTAAAGACTCTGTTGCTGTGGCACATGATTCAGAGCAAGCTTTTGCATAGCGATACCCATCTCTGGAATGGACTGGTTCCTGTGTGACATTCTTATCCATTATGAACAGTGCAAATTGGTGCAAGTCTGTTATGAAACGTCTGTTATGAAACTACAGGTAAGCAAAAGCTTGCCATGAACAGTGGCGCACCCAGGGGGGGGGCTCGGGGGGCTTGAGCCCCCCCCCCAAGAGGGTCCCTGAAAAAAAAAAAACGAAAAAAAAAAACGAAAAAAAAGAAGAAAAAACAAGAAAAAAAGGGGGGGGGGGGAAAGGGAGAGGAGGAATTGGGGGGGTGGGGAGTCACAAAATGTTTTTTGGGAAAAAATTTTCTTTGAGCCCCCCCCCCAAGACAAAATCCTGGGTGCGCCGGTGGCCATGAATCATGTAATTATAGCAACAGTGTCTTTAGTCTTAAGAATGTAAGTTTAGGTTTTGTTTACGTACAGTCATGACAGTGAAAGAATTCAGTGTACCAGATATTGTTCAATTTTAACTTGCAAAAGGCTTATTCCTAGCTGTAAGGTCTCACTGATGAATGGCTCACCATAGTAGACTACGTGTCTCCTCTCAGCAGCCCCTGTAATGGGCTTACTAGATGCTGGATCACTCAGCTTGCAGCGTACACGCACAAACGTGTTGATGTGGCAGCCGATGTTTATGTCTGCTCGGCGAAGTAGTCTGGTTCCGCCGCAGCTCTCGCGAGCTAGGAACAAGATTTCAATAGAAAAAATAATGATAATAATCACAAAAATGGAATAATAATGAAATCATCAAACAAGGCATAATAATTTTCGGAAGACGAACAAATATTCATCTTTTCAATCATATAAAAGATTGCAAATTTGACTAAAGAACCCACGTACATGTACTCTTCACAACAGCTTGGATTCTTCAAAGTTTCAAAATGAATTTAGTAATTTCTGTTGTTTATTTTGCACATTCTCCTGCAAAATCATCCGATATTTTTGGACAATTTCAACTCGCGCTGCCGAACCACTTGAAATGTTTGTTTGTTGTGATTTCTTACCTCCAGGATGATGGTGATACAGAATCAAATTCTTGTCAACATCAGACACTGCAATGTCAAGAGGGAGGGAAAATTAAAGACAATATAATTTGGCTTTTATGAATTTTTTTCCAAACAAAAGTAGCAAAAACAATTATTATTATACTCAATAAATAAGATAGCAAAATGTTCAGTATAGGGGTGTACATTATAGCTGTATAGTGGCACCATACATGAAATTCCATGTGAGGCGCTAAGTCAACAAAAATCAACTTGCATGACACCATTGTTCCCATTGTTAGGTACCCCATTAGACCACAAACGTTCAGCCGCATGCCCGCATCCCTCCCCATGAAAACTTCAACAGTTTTTAAATTTGTGACGAGCCAGGAACAGACTGTGAAACTCTTATTAATTCACTCATACATAATATCTGGCCTATTGGAGACTTCAATCAAATCGGTGTTGCACAACAAAACAACACAAAGAGCGATCGAGCCGGTCTATTTTTGCTGAATACATCGCCAGCTTATTTCAATCTTCAAGATGCCATCTGATGATAAAATTAAGGATAACAGCATGAACAGCAGTAATGAGTTTTCTGGCAGCACGTTATAGTCTGTAACGGAAGCCATCCTCACTCTTTAATTGAAATGGCATTGTGTATCAACCTGCCAGATTCTAATGAAGAAGGGCTGCAAGGTCGGCAAAGTCATAACAAAAAGCTCATTTCAACTTGAAAAGTTTAAGTGGAAAACCACTGAAGAACATGCACAGTATCAGGCCTCAACATGTCTGCAAATATTACAGTCATGAATGACGACAACCCAATAGACAAGCAGTGCCACCCACCATGATGAAATCTTTCTTGGCTGTCTAGTGTCTAGGCCTATATAAAGGGAATGTCATTACAGACTCAACACAATCTGCAAAAGAGTGAGCAGTCTTTCAACACTCTGTATGTACATGTATAGGTTAATATCCATGGCCTTATCTGCAGTTAGTAACTGAAAATCTGCTTGTGAATGATTTCAGTGACAGCGTTAGAGGCTGCTTATTATACAGCCACAGAAGCTCGAGGGCGCAGCTTTACCGAGCCTCCGTAATCCTGAGACTGATAACACCACAAGACTTGATGCCATCTTGAACTACGTCCTGTATTTTGTTGGTGCCGGAACGCTTTATGCAAGTGAGCCACTGCTGAACATCATAATCCCTTTGGAAACTATCAAGATGGAATTGTTTAACATGACTGATAGAAACATGACTGGCTATTATGAGTTGTCTAGAGGAAAGTTGTTTGATCAGCTCACATTAGCAGAGGCTGTCCTCGGTATCTTGGGAAACATCTTGGTATGTTTCGTCATTCTACGGGTCAAATTCCTGCACAACATGACCAACTACCTGCTGATCAATCTAGCCTTGTCCGACATGCTGTATTGTGTGATGGTATTCTTCTACTATACTTTTGTCCAATTGAACCAATCTCCTGTTCATTATGTTCTTGTAAGCCACGCAGGAAAAGAACTCTTTTGCCATACTGTAGCATCAGGGTTTCTAAGTTGGGCATTGGCCTTTTCATCTGCTTACAGTCTTTGCTTGATAACCCTGGAAAGGTACATTGCTATTGTGCATCCACTGCATTATGCAAGAAGGCTGACGGCTTCACGGATCAAGAAATTGATTGCGATAATCTGGGTGGCATCATGTTTGTTTGCACTTCCTTGTCTGTTTGGACTTGAGGCTAGTGATGAACCCAACTTGGCCTGTATTCCCGTTGAAACCAGCGCAAACAAAGTATCCCTTAGTGTACAATTCTTTCTGTTGTACATACTGCCTGTGGGGTGGATGTGCTGGGCCTATTACATCATACAGAAGACTCTCAAGATGCAGACGCAAGATCTGAAACTCCAACAAGCGAGGGCGGCAGCCTATGATCTCCTGATTGCCCGGAAGCGAGTGGTCAGCATGCTTACGATGGTCCTGGGTGCCCTGATAGTCCTATGGACGCCTAATCATGTTGTCACATTAATCTGCTTATTCTTAAACCATTCTGAGACCAATGTATGTGTATCAGAAAGTTTTCACTTGGCAAAAAGCATCTGTTATTTTCTTTACGTTTTGAATTCGGTGATTAACCCCATCATCTACGTGTTCAAATACAAGAAATTCCAGAAGGGCCTTAAAGTCGCTGTTTGTAGCTGTAAAAATAGAGAACACAATAGGATTGACATTCAGATGATTCCAATAGAATAAACCACTGGTAAAAATCCCTCTCAGTGACAACTTTGTAGATTTCAAAAGATGTGCCGCTGGTTTTCATAGTCTGAGAAGTAACAGTCCATTGTGATTCTTGACATTGCATCATGACAGATCACAACTTAAAACTCCAACTCAAATTACATCAACTTGGCTCCCTTGAAGAATCTCCCTGCATTCGTACACCAAATCAAATACAATGTTCAAAGCAGTTTGTTCCAAATGCTCATCGATGCAGTAATTACAGAAGGCTTCTCAGGAAGTTCCACTGACAGGCTCAACCTACCAACAATATCCGGCTAATAGATATTAACAATTTGATATGTGGGATATTAACGCTGTGACAGAGACACTCTGTAATCTTCACTCTAAATTGGAACGGCATTGTGTAAACCCATCAGTGATGGGTCCACAGGTAAATATGAAGCTGATATATTTGAAATGTGTCAACCTGATATATCAAATGTCAATTATAACGTATTGTTAAAACCATACAGGCTTGAATAATTGCTGTTTCTTTGATGACTTTGGAGAACTGGCTTATCATACACCATGATCTTAATTAAGTCTTTAATGAGACAACAGTCTGTAAACAAGAAGGGAACTGTCTCTTGCCTCAAATATGGGAAGTAATTGACAATCGACTTGCGCATTTAGCGGCCAATTTCAGTGACAGTATTAGAGGCTGCTTATATACAGCCAGAGCACATTGTACAGAGGAAGCTCAGTAGCACATTTAGTGAACGGATACAGAGCCTCCTCAATCCTGAGACTGATTACACTACAAGACTTGATGCCATCTTGAACTGTATCCTATATTTTGTTGGTGCCTTCACTCTTCATTGTGACTGGTGCCAGGCAGACAACTGCTCATAGAGGAGGACATTTGGTATTTAGGAAGTGTGCACTAGTCTTTGAACACAGAACCTCTACCGTCACATCATTATGTCTGACTGCATGACATGATGCACTAATGATAAGCTTTGGCTGCTTGGCTGCTCTTGGCATGGACCTATTGAAAGCTGAACTAGTCAATGAGGATATGTGATTATTGATTCTCTGTTATACAAATATCTGATTCTCAAATCATTTCACTGCTTAGACCTCAAAGAAAATACAAGACTTCAGTATAAAGACATTAACAGTACCATGGCGTGACTCTCTGAAGTGTTGGACGTCGATAGAAAACAAGACCGAGCAATCAGAATCCATCTCTGCTGAAGATCATAATCTTCTTTGAAATGGCATCTGCTATAAACATGACTGAGAGAAACATGTCTGATGATCAGGAGCTTTTGGGAGGCAATTGGTTTGATCAGCTCACATTAGCAGAGGCTGTCCTCGGTATCTTGGGAAACATCTTGGTATGTTTCGTCATTCTACGGGTCAAATTCCTGCACAACATGACCAACTACCTGCTGGTCAATCTGGCAGTAGCCGACATGCTGTCTTGTGTGATGGCATTCTTGTACTATCTTCTTGGCCCATTTAACCAATCCCTAATTGTTGTGTATGTTCCCGCAAGCCATGCAGGAAAGGAACTCTTTTGCCGTACAGTGGCATCCGCATTTCTACGTTGGACGATGTCCTTTTCGTCTGCTTACAGTCTTTGCTTGGTGACTCTGGAAAGGTACATTGCTATTGTGCATCCACTGCATTATGCAAGAAAGCTGACGGCTTCAAGGATCAAGACTTTGATTGCGGTAATCTGGGTGGCATCATGTTTGTTTGCACTTCCTTGTCTGTTTGTACTTGAGGCTAGTGATGATCCCAATGTGGCCTGTATTCCAGTTGAAACCAGCGCAAACAAGGTATTTCTTGGCACACCATTCCTTCTGTTGTACATACTGCCTGTGGGGTGGATGTGCTGTGCCTATTATATCATACAGAAGACTCTCAAGACGCAGGCGCAGGATCTTAAACTCCAACAAGCGAGGGCAGCAGCCTACGATCTCCTGATTGCCCGGAAGCGAGTGGTCAGCATGCTTACGGTGGTCCTGGGTGCCCTGATAGTTCTATGGACGCCAGGTAACATACTCATGTTAATCTGCTTCTTACAAATCCAATCTGAGACCAATGTATGTGTATCAGAAAGCTATCAGTTAGCAAGAGACATCTGTAATTTTCTTTACGTTTTGAATTCAGTGATTAACCCCATCATCTACGTGTTCAAATACAAGAAATTCCAGAAGGGTCTTAAAGTCGCTGTTTGTAGCTGTAGGAGCGGAGGTGACAATGGGATTGACATTCAGATGATTCCTACAAAATAAACCAGTGACAACTTTGTAGATAGCAAAAGATGTGCTTCTGGTGTAAATAGTCTGAGAAGTAACAGTCCATTGTGATTCTTGATATTGCACCATGACAGATCACAACTTTAAACTCCAACTCAAATTACATCAACTTGGCTCCCTTGAAGCATCTCCCTGCATTCGTACACCAAATCAAATACACGTTCAAAGTAGTTTGTTCCAAATGCTCATCGGTGCAGTAATTACAGAAGGCTTCTCAGGAAGTTCCACTGACAGGCTCAACCTACCAACAATATCCGGCTAATGGATATTAACAATTTGATATGCGGGATATTAACGCTGTGACAGAGACACTCTGTAATCTTCACTCTAAATTGGAACGGCATTGTGTAAACCCATCAGTGATGGGTCCACGGGTAAATATAGGAAGCTAATATATTTGAAATGTGTCAACCTGATTTTTCAATGTCAATTATAACGTATTGTTCAAACCATACAGGCTTGAATAATTGCTGTTTCTTGGCTGACTACAGAGAACTGGCTAATCATACACCATGATCTTAATTAAGTCTTTAATGAGAAAACAGTCTGCAAACAAGAAGGGAATTGTCTCTTGCCTCAAATATGGGAAGTAATTGACAATCGACTTGCGCATTTAGTAGACAATTTCAGTGAGTGTGTTGGAGGTTGCTTATATACAGCCAGAGCCCTCTGTACAGAGGAAGCTCAGCAGCACAGTTTAGTGAACGGATACAGAGCCTCCTCAATCCTGAGACCGATAACACTACAAGAATTGATGCCATCTTGAACTTTGTCCTGTATTTTGTTGGTGCCTTCACTCTTCATGGTGATTGGTGCCAGACAGACAACTGCTCATAGAGGAGGACGTTTGGTATTTAGGAAGTGTGCACTAGTCTTTGAACACAGAACCTCTACCTTAACATTATGTCTGACTGCATGATATGATGCACTAATTGATAAGCTTTGGCTGCTTGGCTGCTCTTGGCATGGACCTATTGAAAGCTGAACTAGTCAATGAGGATATGTGATTCTTGATTATCTGTTATACAAATATCTGATTCTCAAATCATTTGACTGCTTAGACCTCAATGAAAATACACAACTTCAGTATAAAGACATTGCCAGTACCATGGCGTGACTCTCTGAAGTGTTGGACGTCGATAGAAAACAAGACCGAGCAATCAGAATCCATCTCTGCTGAAGATCATAATCTTGTTTGAAATGGCATCTGCTATAAACATGACTGAGAGAAACATGTCTGATGATCAGAAGCATTTAGAAGGCAATTGGATTGATCATATTACATTAGCAGAGGCTGTCCTCGGTATCTTGGGAAACATCTTGGTATGTTTCGTCATTCTACGGGTCAAATTCCTGCACAACATGACCAACTACCTGCTGGTCAATCTGGCAGTAGCCGACATGCTGTCTTGTGTGACAGCATTCCTTTACTATCTCTTTGGCCCATTTAATCAATCCCTTGTTCTGTATGTCACCGCAAGCCACGCAGGAAAGGAAGTCTATTGCCGTACCTTGCCATCAGGATTTCTAAGTTGGATAATGGCCTTTTCATCGGCTTACAGTCTTTGCTTGGTGACCCTGGAAAGGTACATTGCTATTGTGCATCCACTGCATTATGCAAGAAAGCTGACGGCTTCAAGGATCAAGACTTTGATTGCGGTAATCTGGGTGGCATCATGTTTGTTTTCCATTCCTTTTCTGTTTGTACTTGAGGCTAGTGATGATCCAAACGTGGCCTGTCTTACCGTCACATTTCAACCAAGTGCAAGCCAGGTATTCATTGGTGTACATTTGTTTCTGTTGTTGTACATACTGCCTGTGGGGTGGATGTGCTGCGCCTATTACATCATACAGAAGACTCTCAAGAAGCAGGCGCAAGAGCTGAAACTCCAACAAGCGAGGGCAGCAGCCTACGATCTCCTGATTGCCCGACAACGAGTGGTCAGAATGCTTACGATGGTCCTGGGTGCCCTGATAGTCCTATGGACACCAGGTAACGTACTCATGTTAATCTGCTTCTTACAAATCCAATCTGGGACCACTGTGTGTGCATCAGAAAGCTATCAGTTGGAAAGAGACGTCTGTCAATTTCTTTACATTTTTAATTCAGTGATTAACCCTATCATCTACGTGTTCAAATACAAGAAATTCCAGAAGGGTCTTAAAATCGCTGTTTGTAGCTGTAGGAGCGGAGGTGACAATGGGATTGACATTCAGATGATTCCTACAAAATAAACCAGTGACAACTTTGTAGATATGAAAAGATGTGCTTCTGGTGTAAATAGTCTGAGAAGTAACAGTCCATTGTGATTCTTGATATTTCACCATGACAGATCACAACTTAAAACTCCAACTCAAATTAAATCAACTTGGCTCCCATGAAGCATCTCCCTGCATTCGTACACCAAATCAAATACAATGTTCAAAGCAGTTTGTTCCAAATGCTCATCGATGCAGTAATTACAGAAGGCTTCTCAGGAAGTTCCACTGACAGGCTCAACCTACCAACAATATCCGGCTAATGGATATTAACAATTTGATATGCGGGATATTAACGCTGTGACAGAGACACTCTGTAATCTTCACTCTAAATTGGAACGGCATTGTGTAAACCCATCAGTGATGGGTCCACGGGTAAATAGGAAGCTTATATATTTGAAATGTGTCAACCTGATTTTTCAATGTCAATTATAACGTATTGTTCAAACCATACAGGCTTGAATAATTGCTGTTTCTTTGATGACTTTGGAGAACTGGCTTATCATACACCATGATCTTAATTAAGTCTTTAATGAGACAACAGTCTGTAAACAAGAAGGGAACTGTTTCTTGCCTCAAATATGGGAAGTAATTGACAATCGACTTGCGCATTTAGCGGCCAATTTCAGTGACAGTATTAGAGGCTGCTTATTATACAGACAGAGCCCTCTGTACAGAGGAAGCTCAGCAACACAGTTCAGTGAACGGATACAGAGCCTCCATAATCCTGAGACTGATTACACTACAAGACTTGATGCCATCTTGAACTGTGTCCTATAATTTGTTGGTGCCTTCACTCTTCATGGTGACTGGTGCCAGGCAGACAACTGCTCATAGAGGAGGACGTTTGGTATTTAGGAAGTGTGCACTAGTCTTTGAACACAGAACCTCAACCTAAACATTATGTCTGACTGCATGACATGATGCACTAATGATAAGCTTTGGCTGCTTGGCTGCTCTTGGCATGGACCTATTGAAAGCTAGTCAATGAGGATATGTGATTCTTGATTCTCTGCAATAAAAATATCTGATTCTCAAATCAAATGACCGCTTGGACCTAAAGGGAAATATAAGACTTCAGTATAAAAACGTATTGCCAGTACCGTGGTATGACTCTCTGAAGTGTTGGACGTTGAAAGAAAACACCTCACCAAGCAATCAGAATCCATCTCTGCTGAAGATCATAATTTTGTTTGAAATGGCATCCACTAACATGACTGACAGAAACATGTCTGATGATCAGGAGCTCTTGGGAGGCAATTGGATTGATCATCTCACATTAGCAGAGGCAGTCCTCGGTATCTTGGGCAACATCTTGGTATGTTTCGTCATTCTACGGGTCAAATTCCTGCACAACATGACCAACTACCTGCTGGTCAATCTGGCAGTAGCCGACATGCTGTCTTGTGTGATGTCATTCTTCTACTATCTCCTTGGCCCATTTAACCACTCCCTAATTGTTGTGTATGTTCCCGCAAGCCACGCAGGAAAGGAACTCTTTTGCCGTACAGTAGCATCAGGATTTCTATGTTGGACGATGTCCTTTTCGTCGGCTTACAGTCTTTGCTTGGTGACCCTGGAAAGGTACATTGCTATTGTGCATCCACTGCATTATGCTAGAAAGCTGACGGCTTCAAGGATCAAGACTTTGATTGCGGTAATCTGGGTGGCATCATGTTTGTTTGCACTTCCTTTTCTGTTTGTACTTGAGGCTAGTGATGATCCCAACGTGGCCTGTCTTGCTGTCACATTTCTACCGAGTGCAAGTAAAGTATTCATTGGTGTACATTTGTTTCTTTTGTTGTACATACTGCCTGTGGGGTGGATGTGCTGGGCCTATTACATCATACAGAAGACTCTCAAGACACAGGCACAAGATCTGAAACTCCAACAAGTGAGGGCAGCAGCCTACGATCTCCTGATTGCCCGGAAGCGAGTAGTCACCATGCTTACGATGGTCCTGGGTGCCCTGATAGTTCTATGGACGCCAGGTCACGTTCAAACATTAATCTGCTTATTCACAAACCAATCCGAGACCAATGTATGTGTATCAGAAAGCTATCAGTTAGCAAAAGTCATCTGTAACTTTCTTTACATTTTGAATTCGGTGATTAACCCCATCATCTACGTGTTCAAATACAAGAAATTCCAGAAGGGCCTTAAAGTCGCTGTTTGTAGCTGTAAAAACAGAGAACACAATAGGATTGACATTCAGATGATTCCTACAAAATAAACCAGTGACAACTTTGTAGATGTCAAAAGACGTCCTTCTGGTTTAAATAGTCTGAAAGAAACAGTCCATTGTGATTCTTGATATTTCACCATGACAGATCACAACTTTAAACTCTAACTCAAATTACATCAACTTGGCTCCCTTGAAGAATCTCCCTGCATTCGTAAACCAAATACACGTTCAAAGCAGTTTGTTCCAAATGCTCATCGATGCAGTAATTACAGAAGGTTTCTCAGGAAGTTTCACTGACAGGCTCAACCCACAAACAATATCCGGCTAATGGATATTAACATTTTGATATGCGGGATATTAACACTGTGACAGAGACACTCTGTAATCTTCACTCTAAATTGGAACGGCTTTGTGTAAACCCATCAGTGATGGGTCCACGGATAAATAGGAAGCTGATATATTTGAAATGTGTCAACCTGATATATCAAATGTCAATTATAACGTATTGTTCAAACCATACAGGCTTGAATAATTGCTGTTTCTTGGCTGACTTTGGAGAACTGGCTTATCATACACAAGATCGTAATTAAGTCTTGAATGAGACAACAGTCTGTAAACAAGAAGGGAATTGTCTCTTGCCTCAAATATGGGAAGTAATTGACAATTGACTTGCGCATTTAGCAGACAATTTCAGTGACTGTGTTGGAGGTTGCTTATATACAGCCAGAGCCCTCTGTACAGAGGAAGCTCAGCAGCACAGTTTAGTGAACGGATACAGAGCCTCCATAATCCTGAGACTGATTACACTACAAGACTTGATGCCATCTTGAACTGTGTCCTATATTTTGTTGGTGCCTTCACTCTTCATGGTGAACTATGGTGCGAGACAGACAACTGCTCATAGAGGAGGACGTTTGGTATTTAGGAAGTGTGCACTAGTCTTTGAACATGGAACCTCTACCTTAACATTATGTCTGACTGCATGACATGATGCACTAATGAAAAGCTTTGGCTGCTTGGCTGCTCTTGGGATGGACCTATTGAAAGCTGAACTAGTCAATGAGGATATGTGATTCTTGATTCTCTGTTATACAAATATCTGATTCTCAAATCATTTGACTGCTTAGACCTCAAAGAAAATACAAGACTTCAGTATAAAGACATTGACAGTACCATGGCATGACTCTCTGAAGTGTTAGACGTCGATAGAAAACAAGACCGAGCAATCAGAATCCATCTCTGCTGAAGATCATAATTTTGTTTGAAATGGCATCCGATAACATGACTGAGAGAAACATGTCTGATGATCAGGAGCATTTAGGAGGCAATTGGATTGATTATCTCACATTATTAGCAGAGGCTGTTCTGGGTATTCTCGGCAACATCTTGGTATGTTTCGTCATTCTAAGGGTCAAATTCCTGCACAACATGACCAACTACCTGCTGGTCAATCTGGCAGTAGCCGACATGCTGTGTTGTATGATGTCATTCTTCTACTATCTCCTTGGCCCATTTAACCACTCTCCTGTTCCGTACGTTCCCGCAAGCCACGCAGGAAAAGAACTCTTTTGCCGGACAGTGGCATCCGCATTTCTACTTTGGACGATGTCCTTTTCATCTGCTTACAGTCTTTGCTTGGTGACCCTGGAAAGGTACATTGCTATTGTGCATCCACTGCATTATGCAAGAAGGCTGACGGCTTCAAGGATCAAGACTTTGATTGTGATAATCTGGGTGGCATCATGTTTGTTTTCCATTCCTTTTCTGTTTGTACTTGAGGCTAGTGATAATCCCAACGTGGCCTGTCTTGCTGTCACATTTCTACCGAGTGCAAGTAAAGTATTCATTGGTGTACATTTGTTTCTGTTGTTGTACATACTGCCTGTGGGGTGGATGTGCTGGGCCTATTACATCATACAGAAGACTCTCAAGATGCAGGCCCAAGACCTGAAACTCCAACAAGCGAGGGCAGCAGCCTACGATCTCCTGATTGCCCGGAAGCGAGTGGTCAGCATGCTTACGGTGGTCCTGGGTGCCCTGATAGTCCTATGGACACCAAATAACCTACTAGTGTTAATCTGCTTATTCCAGATCCAATCTGAGACCACTGTGTGTGCATCAGAAAGCTATCAGTTAGAAAAAGTCATCTGTCACTTTCTTTACATTTTGAATTCGGTGATTAACCCCATCATCTACATGTTCAAATACAAGAAATTCCAGAAGGGTCTTAAAGTCGCTGTTTGTAGCAATAAAAACAGAGAACACAATAGGATTGACATTCAGATGATTCCAATAGAATAAACTACCGGTAAAAATCCCTCTCAGTGACAACTTTGTAGATTTCAAAAGATGTGCCGCTGGTTTTCATAGTCTGAGAAGTAACAGTCCATTGTGATTCTTGACATTGCATCATGACAGATCACAACTTTAAACTCCAACTCAAATTACATCAACTTGGCTCCCTAGAAGAATCTCCCTGCATTCGTACACCAAATCAAATACAATGTTCAAAGCAGTTTGTTCCAAATGGTCATCGATGCAGTAATTACCAAAGGCTTCTCAGGAAGTTCCACTGACAGGCTCAACCTACCAACAATATCCGGCTAATGGATATTAACAATTTGATATGCGGGATATTAACGCTGTGACAGAGACACTCTGTAATCTTCACTCTAAATTGGAACGGCTTTGTGTTAACCCATCAGTGATGGGTCCAGGGATAAATAGGAAGCTGATATATTTGAAATGTGTCAACCTGATATATCAAATGTCAATTACAACGTATTGTTCAAACCATACAGGCTTGAATAATTGCTGTTTCTTGGCTGACTTTGGAGAACTGGCTTATCATACACAAGATCGTAATTAAGTCTTTAATGAGACAACAGTCTGTAAACAAGAAGGGAACTGTCTCTTGCCTCAAATATGGGAAGTAATTGACAATCGACTTGCGCATTTAGCGGCCAATTTCAGTGACAGTATTAGAGGCTGCTTATATACAGCCAGAGCACATTGTACAGAGGAAGCTCAGCAGCACAGTTTAGTGAATGGATACAGAGCCTCAGTAATACTGAGACGGATGATACTACAAGACTTGATCTTGATGCCATCTTGAACTGTGTCCTTCATTTTGTTGGTGCCTTCACTCTTCATGGTGACTGGTGCCAGGCAGACAATTGCTCATAGAGGAGGACGTTTGGTATTTAGGAAGTGTGCACTAGTCTTTGAACACAGAACCTCTACCGTCACATCATTATGTCTGACTGCATGACATGATGCACTAATGATAAGCTTTGGCTGCTTGGCTGCTCTTGGCACGGACCTATTGAAAGCTAGTCAATGGGGATGTGATTCTTGATTCTCTGCAATAAAAATATCTGATTCTCAAATCAAATGACCGCTAGAACCTAAAGGGAAACTATACAAGACTTCAGTATAAAAACGTATTGCCAGGACCGTGGTATGATTCTCTGAAGTGTTGGACGTTGAAAGAAAACACCTCACCAAGGAATCAGAATCCATCTCTGCTGAAGATCATAATCTTGTTTGAAATGGCATCTGCTAACATGACTGAGAGAAACATGTCTGATGATCAGGAGCTTTTGGGAGGCAATTGGTTTGATCAGCTCACATTTATAGCAGAGGCTGTCCTCGGTATCTTGGGAAACATCTTGGTATGTTTCGTCATTCTACGGGTCAAATTCCTGCACAACATGACCAACTACCTGCTGGTCAATCTGGCAGTAGCCGACATGCTGTCTTGTGTGATGGCATTCTTCTACTATCTCCTTGTCCGATTTAACTACTCCCTTGTTCTGTACGTTCCCGCAAGCCACGCAGGAAAGGAACTCTTTTGCAGGACTGTGGTATCAGCATTTCTAAGCTCGACAACGTCCTTTTCGTCTGCTTACAGTCTTTGCTTGGTGACCCTGGAAAGGTACATTGCTATTGTGCATCCTCTACATTATGCAAGAAAGCTTACGGCTTCACGGATCAAGAAATTGATTGCACTAATTTGGGTGGCATCATGTTTGTTTGCACTTCCTTGTCTGTTTGTACTTGAGGCTAGTGATGATCCCAATTTGGCCTGTATTCCTGTTGAAACCAGCGCAAACAAAGTATTTCTTGGCACACTATTCTTTCTGTTGTACATACTGCCTGTGGGGTGGATGTGCTGTGCCTATTACATCATACAGAAGACTCTCAAGATGCAGGCGCAAGATCTGAAACTCCAACAAGCGAGGGCGGCAGCCTACGATCTCCTGATTGCCAGGAAGCGAGTGGTCAGCATGCTTACGATGGTCCTGGGTGCCCTGATAGTTCTATGGACGCCAGGTCACGTTCTGACATTAATCTGCTTATTCACAAACCAATCCGAGACTAACGTATGTGTATCAGAAAGCATTTACTTGGCAAGAGACATCTGTCATTTTCTTTACGTTTTGAATTCGGTGATTAACCCCATCATCTACGTGTTCAAATACAAGAAATTCCAGAAGGGTCTTAAAGTCGCTGTTTGTAGGAATAAAAACAGAGAACACAATAGGATTGACATTCAGATGATTCCAATAGAATAAACCACCGGTAAAAATCCCTCTCAGTAAAAACTTTGTAGATTTCAAAAGATGTGCCACTTGTTTTAATAGTCTGACAAGTAGCAGTCCGTTATGATTCTTGACATTGCACCATGACAAACTTTCACTCTTCATGGTGAACTATGGTGCCAAACAGACAACTGCTCATAGAGGAGGACGTTTGGTATTTAGGAAGTGTGCACTAGTCTTTGAACACAGAACCTCTACCTAAACATTATGTCTGACTGCATGACATGATGCACTAATGATAAGCTTTGGCTGCTTGGCTGCTCTTGACATGGATATACTGCAAGCTGACCTAGTCAATGAGGATAATTAGGATATGTGATTCTTGATTCACTGTTATACAGATATCTGATTCTTGAGATTCATTTGTCCGCTTGGAGCAAAAAGAAATTGCAAGACTTCAGTATAAAAATGTATTGCCAGTACGTGGCACTCGTGACGTCACATTCAGATGTTCGGACAAACAAGTCACACATAGCCCAATTAACTTACACGTAAACGTTGTGAAGTTTGTCCGAACATCCGGGTAACTACAGCTGTCGATATAAAGGGCGTATTCTAAAAAATAGCTCAAAAGCCCTATTGGTCTTATAAAGTAAAATACAATTAATAGCAGTTTGGGCTTTACAATGTAGATTAATAAGTATTTTCATTTGTATGTTTAAAAGTATATGAAGAGAGAATATACAATATGAAGTAGTCTTGATTATTTATTATACTTGAAAATAACTTGTAGTATTCTTCAACGGTATAGTACATGATACATGTAGGTCGTGTGTTTTTTGGGGGAGGGAGAATTCATTCCAGTCATCTTGTATTCAAAATGTATAATTATCACACTAATTTGTGAAAATATGATAAAAATGATATTTTTCAAAATGGTTTCTATCTATTACTGATATCTGGGCATATTTCACCGTGTTTAATTTCTATTTCTTCAATTGAAATCTGCTACAAATAATGAAATTTTTGAGATATTGACAGCATTCCAGAGGGAAATACTGAAAATACATCTGTACATGGGAGATTGGTAACTAATGCCAAATCTATTCATGGAAAGATATGACACAGAATTGGTACAAAGGGTTTCTTTCGGTTTCTTACAAAGTTCTGTACCAAACCTTTTACGAAATTTGTGTGAGTATCATGTCATAGTTTGCAAACTTGTTATCTAAGATTTTTGTGATTGGATAGTCGATCTCAATTCGCTTTACATTATGAACTGCATTATACGATCGGGGCATAATTTTACACGTGCAACAACAGAACAGTACTGTAGTACCGTGTGCATTTACTGCTGTGCGGCATTCAAGCCGTGTTTCTGCACGTATTCTGCCCGTAAAGTTTGTTTGACCGTCATGTCGGCAGGAAGAAATAAAACAAATACAAAGAAAACGTCGGAGCTGGCGTGGGGATGAAAAGCGGAAAATATAATTCGGCACTTTCATAAAAAAAGCGGATCATAGAATGCGGCAAATTCATCAAAAAAGCGGAAAATAGAATGCGGCAAATTCATCAAAAAAGCGGAAAAACGCGGAGATCTCACACCCATAATCTTGCTATGACTGAGATACAAGTACGTATTCATGTTTATATATACTGTTTGTGGAGTTTGTTGGAATTTTTTCCATAGTTATAGTTGTGACTTGATCTCCCTTGTATGACATGTATGATTGGTGAATTTTGAGGTTTTTTTTAATTCCTTCTGTCTTTTGAACTTTTTTCAATCGATCTTGTTAGTATAATGTACTGTGTTATCAAAGATGTTAATTAACTATGATTGATTGCTGTATCCGCTGTGATATTGGATTTGAAATAACCAGCACTGACCCCAGCTAGCTCGGTAGTCTAGTGGTATAACATCTGCACTAGGAGGTCAGGAGGTCATGGGTTCAAATCCTACCTGAGCCAGGGCATGACATTTTTGTGTTCACTCAAACAGCACTGAACATGTAGTGCTGATATCCGTCGGTGAAGGGCAATCTTAATTTGAATAATGATGTACTTTTTAGCTTGTTACTTGTTATACATCACATTATACTGCTTGATTGTTTTAAGTACAAAGTAAGAGTATTCATGCATACATGTAATTTGGAGCATACTTTTTCCAAATTGTTTTTTTTTTTGCTAATTGCAAAGTTTAATCATATTAATGAAAGGAAGACTTGATATAGCCCAGTCACACGGCACGTTCCAGACATGAATCGGGGGACAGCCATTGTTAAGCACATTGAACATGAGTGCAAATATATTGTGAAAATTGATTTCTGAAATTTACTGGTAATTAACCAATGTGATTTAGATCTAAAACAAACCTGTTCAAAGAACTGCACCAACTGTAAGTGTTGTTAGGCACTCTGAGGAAAACTTTGTTTTCATGTAGATGGTGTTATATAATCATTGTACGTGTCTTATTATATATTAATTGGGGCAGCGCCATTAAGTGCATTCATGAAGGTAGAAATAGAACGGGAGTGCAAATATTTTGAAAAATTGCTTTTGAAATTGTTCATGTAATTATTAAATCAATATGATGTATCTTTTTTTATGGAAACCTGTTAAAAGACCTGCACCAATTTTAAGTGTTGTTAAAATGCACTACGAGAAAATAAGTTTTCATGTACATGTCGATGGTGTCATACTGTACAATCATTATATGACACATAATATTGCTGAATTTTATTAAAGGTATAGTACAGGATTGGTAACATACCCAAACAGAAATGTTCACAGATGTATAACTTTCAGGATATGAAGATGGTGCTGGTAGAAACACACAGTTAAAATATTTTTGCCCGAAATCCAGAAATTAGTAAAAAAAAAATTACCGAAAACAGTTTTGATCTTGGGGTAAGGTCATCAAATTCAAAAGCTTTCTTTATGTTTTATAAGAATGATTGAGTCAGTTTCTGGCAACTGTCTTGTGACACAGATGTCCAATTAAAGGGATGGTACAGAACTGGTGTTTGCGACAAAACCGTTGCTGACAGTGAAAGCACATTATGTAATCCATCATATACCTTAACTGACAAACCTGTAGAAGTTTGAGGTCAATCAGTCATCTGGGTCACGAGGAAATAGTGAAAACCTGTGTACGGAGAACTGTACACATTTCAACGAATGAATAAAACGCTTCGAAGCGATTTATTCCAATCGGAAAATAGTTTCATTTATTTCTCAACGAATATGGCATTTCGGACAAAAACATTTCATGGGATGTTTTCTCCTATCATCACCATTATACTGTGTAAGTTTTATGTGAATCCGTGATAATGAAGTGTATTTTGTCTTACCAATTCTGTACCCTCCCTTTAAGCTCAAATTTTCATAGGTTTATTATTTTGTGTGCATATTGGATTAGACAAAGTGTGGGTGTTCTTCTGTGACCTTTACCAATCATGTATTATACCTTTGGTTCTCTTGCACAATTTGGCGTACGCATACTGCTGTGAATTGCAAAGTTTTATCATGTGGCAAGGAGACTTAATATTGCCCAGTGACCATGGTGACACAGCATGTCCCATAGCTGCCAACCTATCTTAAAGGAAATTCGGAATACTTCTACTAAAAAAGAGGAATCACAGAGCAAACTACCGTATATTGGAATACATGTGTATTTACAAGCCAAAAATCAGAATCTGGTGTAAAGAGCTTGTAAAAAGTGATACATTCTTACCCCAAAAGAGGAATGATTCCTCCAAAAGAGGAATGGTTGGCAGGTATTATGTCCTTGAAAATGAACTGGGGCAGAGCCAAAGCGCATTAAATGGAAGTGCAAGTATTTTGAAAAGTAATTTCTGTAATGCGCCGTATTTTTGAATGCAAGAGGGCGCTGTTAGGTACAACTTTATTTACTCTCTGGGGGTATGGTCCGATTAATTGTCAATTGAGCAGAGGTCATTTACGGAAAATGTTGTCTTTTGGGATACGATAGAAGTGTATATTTTTACTACGACATGTACGAGTTGTATTCTGACACAGCGGTACACAACAACAACGCATTGTCAAATGACCCCCGGAAGTTATTCGAAGTGCCCTCACTCGTTCAAAAATACCGCGCATTTACTTGTGATTAAATTGATGTGATTTTTCTTTTTTTCAACAAACCTTTTCGACCTGCACTAACTGTAAAGCGTTGTTTTAAAAGCACTCTGAGGAAAACATTGTTTTCATGTACATGTAGATTGTGTCATATAAAATTTGTTCTCATTTAGATGGTGTTATTTAAATTAATTGTAATATATCTTATCATACGTACATGCAATTAAGTATTGGCATTCATTATTTAAAAATTTCGACCATGTAGTTTAAAATTGGTAACCTAAGGTGTGGCTTGTATCCATAATCAAACCCACACAAACTAATTTCGAACATGTTGAAAAAAAAAAAATGATTTTAACTTGTATCACTGGTCCCCATCTAGAGGACCGATGAATAGGCCCTATTTGAAGGCAGCTCCCTGACTAGATACCGGTAATAATTACTGATAAACAATGATCTGCAACAAAACAAAACAACTGGAGCTGTCAGGATTTACTTGAAAAGTGCAGTGACCTTCTCGGCAAAAGACGAGCAGAAAAAAAATCAGCCACCAATGAGTCAGTTGCCATGACAACATACCATTCTAGAAAGGCAAAGTGCCACGCCCCCTCCAAACAAACAACAAAACAAAACCAAACAAATGGAACAAAAACTTGCAAATATGAAAGATAAACAGCCAGCGAAGCTATCTGCAGAAAACCCTCTGCCATTATTAACCCTAATCACTCATCTGTTCGCAGGGTTGTTGATTTTTTTTGATTTTTAAAAAAAAATCAAAAAAATCGGATTTATTTGATTTAAATCAGATTTTTTTGATTTAAATCGGATTTATTTGATTTTTTTAAATAAACAAATTATGTTCATACTTAACATGTTGTAAACTATATTTAGAATGCTTTTAGATTAATGATAGTGGTCAAACACACTTTTGAACATTGTGTATTGTAAAACTTGACAGAATAATCCACTAAAGAAAGGATTTGTTTTTAATTTGTGTAATTTATTTGCTTTATTATGATGGACAGTTTATGGAAGACTATATGCATGCACTATACTCAGAATTTTCTGTGTCAGTCAGATCAAAATGTGAGAGGTTAATACACCATGACATAAATGGATTACCCAAAGTAGCTCTTGAGAATTCCAGTTGGGAATTTCCAACAACTTTCACACAAGGGATCCTCCAACTAACAGCTGAGCTGGGGATTTCCAATAAGGAGTTTTGCAGTACATGTATTTGTGTTCTTGCATAACTTAAACATCATGTCTGAAAGAAAACCAGACCACTTACTCCCGGGGTATTGAACTACGTGTACATGTACACTACATGTACATGTATGCTTTCAAGTTCATAAGCAACTGAAAGTACGGGTATAACAAAAAACACAAACAAATCAAGTTCAGCTTTTTGTAAAAGTATCTGACAGGTGGACATCCTTGCATTATATGTTCTCCTTCAAAAGGGTTTATAAATTCAGCTTAAAGAAAGTTAGATATTTTCATTTATTTGGGGAAATGTTGGTTATATATATTGGTTTTGCATTTTACAGATGAAAATAAGAACAATGCTGTTAAATCAGACTTCAAGGGGGTGTAACATTCTTTTAAAGTGCCTCTTAGGCACTTTGTTTAAAAATGGAGATAATTGAATTGAAAAAATTGTAAAAAAAGAAGAGAAAATAGAGAAAAACTAATATTTTTGCTAAAAGTTGATTTAAATCAGTGATTTTTATAAAAAAATCAAGTGATTTAAATCGCGATTTAAATCGGTGATTTAAATCAACGTGATTTAAATCAAACAACCCTGTCTGTTCGTCTGTGTACATGACACTGAAAAAAAAATGGCAGTAGCTTTGGTTTTGTTTTTTGTTTTATTCAGAGTGGCTGCAGATACAACCGGTGTGCCAAAGTGCTGCAACCCACATCCTCAATATAAATCAGTGAAATCCGTTGAATACAGAGAAATGGCTCTTTGTATTCAACGCTGCTTTCACCAACTTCATCCATCTGAGTCTCAGAACTTTAAACCCTTCGATCCTGTCCTTAGATACTGGGGCCTTTCTCAAAGCTCGGCTCCGGCTCCGGCCTCGTCTCTGTTTCCATACGCTGAAAATATACATGTAGGTTGTGGTTTGCCATTGAAGCTGAAGCTCTGTTGTCTTTTTCAAACCAGAGAATCTACTTCCTAATTGCAACCAAAAGCCTCTATTTTGACACCTGTAATTTTGAAATGGATTCAATAAATGGAGGCGGAGCCAGAGCCTGAGTCGGAGCCGAGCTTTGATTAAGGCCCCTGATATCCCCAATTAGATTACGTCAGAGTGTAGGGGAGTATTTGTCAAGATATTATAGAATTTGCAGCTGATCATACCTCAATGCGTACAAGAAATCAATCATTAACTAGGCTCCTGTAAACTGATATATATAAATATTTCATAGAAATTTACCCTACGGATATTCGTAGAAAAATTGTTCTTAACAGGGAAAAAGCCACAGGGCTCAAAGTCAAAGTGTAGATGAGGATGAGAAGAAACAGGATTTGGCCGGAGGGAAAGTAGGCCGACAGATTGTCTGTAACTGTTCCCCAATGGGAACAGACAAAATGGATTTAAATGTTTCAGATCCATGCAGTGGAACACCACTATAACAAACATCGCTATAGGCCTACCGAACATTGGGCTATACCAAACATCATCCTTGGTTCCCAATTTGTATGTACAATTTAAAGGCCTGCTGAACATTGTTCACTATAACGAACAACCACTATAATGAACAATCTCTGTGCATCCCGGAGTGTTCGTTATAGTGATATTCCACTGTATAACCTTCATGGTAGTATTCTTGTATTCATGTTTTGATCCCTACTCACTGATTTTGATTGTTTTACTTACTTTATATATCATCTGTATAGTTCAAGGTGTACATTTTTCTGTGTCTGCATTGCATATTTTAAATATTCTTTATTATTTCTTTCTGCTTACGGTATGTATTGCATGAATGGATAACAGCATTAAAAAGAAGAAGAAGCAGATTTCTGTTTGACCGGTTCTATTTAAAGAATGACATAGCTGCCAACCTATCTTAAAAGAAATTCAGAATACTTCTACTAAAAAAGAGGAATCACAGAGCAAACAACATATAGGAATACATGTACATGTGTATTTCCAAGCCAAAAATCGGAATCTGTTGTCAAGAGCTTGTAAAAAGTGATACATTCTTTCCCAAAAAGAGGAATGATTCCTCCAAAAGAGGAATGGTTGGCAGGTATGCAATGAGTGAAAACAGAGTGATAGACTTGGGGCTGATTTCACAAAGAGCTGAGATTGGTCTTAAGTATGAATTAATCGTAATTACTATAGATGATGTCACTAGATACAAATCACTATGTTGATACTGACAACTCATCCTAAGATTAATCACCGTTTGCTGAAATCTTGCCCAGGATTTTACAATGATTTTACGAACACTAAGACTGATCTTCAGTGTGAATTAATAATAATTGCTTATAAAGCAAAGTGTGATGTCATAATAGGAATCACTATGTTGATACTGACAACTCATCTTTAGATTAATCTTCGTGTTTGCTGAAATCCAGCCCAGGACACCTGGGCAAAATTTCATGGAATCCGTTACGGCCTATTTTTGTGCTTATGGGTACTGCTACGTGTAAAATCTATTTTATGAAATCTGTATTTAAAGCAAGACATTCGGTTGAGGAAGAATTTCTAGGGTAACTGTGATTTTTTTATGCTAATGTGCTGTCTAACTGTAACCAAAAAAAGTCTGCTATCGTAAGCGAAGAATGTTTGCTAACGGTCACATTTTCCATGAAAATGGGTCTTTCTTGATGCAAAGAACTATAAACTTAGGAAAAGTACCAATAGTAGAACATTTCCCATGGATCTACAAATGTAATAGTCAAACAAACCAAAGGCAAAGGTCATGGTGGGAGTCACAGCCTGAACTAGTGATGGATTATTTAAGCAATGTGGTTCCATCAACATGACCAGCTAAAAGGCTTTCTACAAAGTCAACGGTTGAGAGAAGCATACCCACTTTGGCTAAAAACAGTGCGAAGCAAGACAAGTGGACGAAAAAAACCATTCTGTCCTAGGGAAGGCATGGATAAAGGGTCAAACTTCAAGTGCTCGGGTGAAAAATCGGCCATTTGTTCACACCTCTGTTGGTCAGGTCGAGTGGGTATGAAAGGCTTCTTCAAAGGCATTACAGACTGGTTGTGGACATGGGGATGGGGAATTAACAGTCAAAAAAGGCCTTACAAATCATTCATATTCACAGACAGAAACTATATCACATGTAAAGCCTTGGCACCAAAGTCCAAAGATAGTATATGCGTCAATAGTACAGCCTACTCAGCCCAAAAAGTAAAGTATCATTTGGTCGCCATTTTAGTACTAGCAACAGAGATTTTTCTGATGTTATTGACGTCAAATTCAACTGTTGAAAGACTTCATAATTTATAGTTTTTTTATAATCATTATTAAGGCCAGTTATTATTTTTTATTCGGCCAGAATCACACACCAAATGAAAACAGTAAATTTGGCCTACTAAAATGGCCGCCTGTGCGTACTTCATCTGGTTGCGTGTGATTTTGAAATGGTAGGCTATCTTGCACACAACGCGCAGCTATAGGAACTTGCTTGGCACTATGAACAGACATTAAATTGGAAGAAGCAATATTGACTTATGTGCAATGGACCCAGTCTATGGAGAAAAAACAAACAAAAAACAAAAAGAAACCACACCGAGAGCACTTTAATAAGTGACAAGGAAAATTGGATTTTGTTTGTGTTTTTTCTGGGTTACTGCTTCTTCAGTGAATCTGCCAATATGCCACTGTGATAGATACAAAGTGGTGAAATACAAGATACCGGTAAATAACGTCTGCGTGGCTTATAATCATGATGTATTACGCAATTATAAATGGAGACAGATGTACACGTAACAACATCTTGATGGATAACGCTGTCCAATTTTTACCAATAAATGCCGCTTGGCAGCGCTACACGGTGGAGACACAATAAAGTAATTAGGTCTGTAAGGGAGCTGAACAATATCTTTTTGAGACAACCTTTCAAACCTCCAATTTCTGATTTTGTTTAAAGTGGTGCACAACTCGAAAAGGATTACTTATTAATCTTTTTTTATCATTCGTAAACCGCACTGGATGAAATTATCAGTTTGAGTAATGGTCACTTGGGTCTAGAATAACATCACTTCATCAAAATTATAGGGCAGTTGGCAAGAGGTGAAAAAAAAAATAAATAAATGGCTTCCTAGAAATTCTAGAATGCCAGAATTCAATTACAGACATCCATCTTATATGTCAAAGAGAGGTTAGTCTGTAGGACAGTCTGGTTGGTTGGTCAGTGGTCAGTGGTCAAGTGAGCGATCCATCAAAAGCCAGTAGTGAGTAATAGGGGGGAATGAGTCCAGAACTAGACTGTAGGCCTTTTAAAACCTTAAAGGTGAGACGGTCACTTCAAAAGCTTTGACTGTGCGAGGGGAGCGAAGTTGTACAAGCTTGATGCTGCCAATGTTATCAGCTGGGTCTTGAGAAGAGGCCACAGTATTGGACCACTCATTACTAAATGATGCAGAGGAGAATGCAGGAGACAGTCATTCAGTCAGCTTCACGTGAATCTGTAGTCTTGATGCGAGCCGCTTTGACTGAACTCCCACGACTACATCAAAATGTTTGTCCAAACAACAACCAGCAATAGCACTCTCAGTTTCTCAGCATCACAATAAACAATGATATCGTCATGAAATGGATAGTGTCGGATTGAAAAGACAAACAAGCTTGCAATGTGACACAGGAATCATGTGGGAACTGAAGACAGATTAATGAATTCAACAAATATGTCTTCCATCGGAGCCTCTCCACCATGTCAACTGTAGACATTACTTGCCCCGATCATGGCCACAGTCGACTTGATAAATCACGACGTCTGCAGCTAAACCCTGTCCCATCTCAACGCAGAGAGTTTCTCTCTGCTTGCATACTGTAATTTGTAAACCACGACATTTTTCTCATGCTCTGTCAAGCTTTCAAAGGATCAGACAACATAGCTCTTGAGTAATCGTACGTCACAGAGCTCACACTCCACAAAAAAAATGAATAGCTGAAGTAGACTGCGATTGGAAAAGATAATTAAATTAGGACCGTTCAGTATAAGGAGGTCTGCATGGTTTTGAGTGGCAGGAGAGAGTCTTTATGTTTTGTTTGAGAAAACATTATGCTGTTACCATTGGCGAGGTAATATTTTGATGGAGAGCATTGCACTTCCTATTGAGCCAAGATCTTTTTTGGCTGAGATGGTACACGCCACGCAAAGAGCCTCGACCAGCCTTCTTCTGGTGAGAGGATAAGAGCAAATTCTCCTTACGGACTGTCACCTTTGCCCCTTCAGGGTCCTTGTATACTATCCAGGAGGTACTGATAAAGGAGAATTTAGCTTGAAGGAGGAAACAACTGGAATTCACATTTCTTCTTGTGAATGCAGCAGAAAGTATCGACTGATTCATCAACTTAGGAAGTTGTAAATGATAAACAAGTTAACAACAGAGTTGTTGTTTTCTTCTTGTCAAGAATATGCAACTGATTCTTGGAACTGCCCAGACTTAGAATCAAGAACTATTATAAAGCATCCACACTGAGATGGCACATTTCAATTCTCGGCCATGTTACCGTGCCAATGGCACATCAAACAAACTCGACTCGGAGGATAAATTGACTAGCACCATGTAGGCAACCGTCTGTAGTGAGGGAATGCGTAAAGATTACAAACGAGTACGGAGCTGACCAGCGAAAGCATTAACCCCTGGCTAATGGTTCGACTTGAGACTCTGGCCAAGCAAAGCCTTCATTACCCTGATGACCACAAACTTGATGGATGTTGCTTGGGACGAGAACGATAGCCATCCCGTTCAGATTTAATAACGACTAATCGACACTACACATGTATCGCACGCTTTGAGAATTTGTGGCCGATGTACTCCGTGCTATTGAGATTGCTAGCCGACGGGTTTGCAGGTTAGTGGTTGTTTGGACAAATTCTCATCATCGTTAACCTTTAATGGTCAGTGTGTAGTGGTTGAGTGGTGGGAGAGAACTTTGGAGGTGAACATACTTTGATTGAAAAGGCTGTGCCATCAAGCTTTGTCGTCAAGCTATAGGCCTGCCTTTGTATCTGAGGAGAGCTGTCTTTGTATCTGGGGAGCTGATGGTGGCACAGTTCCACCGGTGAACATCATGAATGAGAAAAGCTCTACTCATGGCGGGGACTCTTCTGGAGTCAAGTGGGTATGCCAGCTCATAGCAGCGGAGGCTGTCCTCGGAATCCTGGGAAACATCTTGGTATGTTTCGTCATTCTACGGGTCAAATTCCTGCACAACATGACCAACTACCTGCTGGTCAATCTGGCTGTTGCCGACATGCTGTCCTGCTTACAGGCATTTTTCTTCCACCTCGGAGCTGACAGGAACTGCACCCTTGTGAGGTTTTCGCCCTCGAGCTGGGCAGGGAAGGAATTCCTGTGCCGATTCCTGGCGTCGGGATTCCTGTACTGGATTTTCTCCTACGCATCGGCCTACAGCCTCTGCTTGGTGACGCTAGAGAGGTACGTGGCTATCGTGAACCCGCTGCAGTACACCAGAAGGCTGACGGCCTCGCGGATGAAAATGCTCACCGCTGCGATCTGGGTGATATCGATGCTGTTTTCGCTTCCCGTTCTCTTCACCAACGAGCCAAGCGACGATCCCAACATGACTTGCTTGGCCAGCCACCACTTCAGCACTTTACATGTCCGTCTTGTAACGATGCACGTGTTTTCGTTTCTCCTGTGCTACGTGCTGCCGATAGCATCCATGAGCTGGGCCTACTACAAGATACAGGTCACGCTGCAGAGACAGGTGAGAGCGCTGAAGCTCCAACAAGCGAGGGCGGCAGCCTATGATCTCCTGACTGCCCGGCAGCGAGTGGTCAGCATGCTTACGATGGTCCTGGGTGCCCTGGTCATTCTGTGGACACCGGCTCATGTGGAGTCCATGATCTGCATGCATCCGTCGCAGACAGACAGCACATTCCATGTCTGCACCTCTGAGAGCTACCGCTCCATACGAGGAGTCTGCAACTTTCTCTTCTTCTTGAATTCCGTCATCAACCCTATCATCTACGAGTTCAAGTACAAGAAATTCCAGCGCGGCCTGAAAGTGGCCTTCTGCGCCTGTCCCCAAGACAGACCGGGTGATAACAGGGTTGCCGTGGTCATATCACAGGAAGTTGAAAGTAGGATGTTGTGACATAAATGAATTTCAACGGTGAACCTCATTCATATCCTGGGTACATCTTTTCCAAAGTACAACCAAAGCTTTGTTTTTTAGTTTG
Organism: Astropecten irregularis; assembly: GCA_963971285.1. Classification (NCBI taxonomy): domain Eukaryota; kingdom Metazoa; phylum Echinodermata; class Asteroidea; order Paxillosida; family Astropectinidae; genus Astropecten; species Astropecten irregularis. The sequence continues at coordinate 19,437,570 of OZ020246.1, read as the reverse complement.
AACAAATTATCTTCAAGAATAAAAAAACAAAAACATCCTCTTACAATGTGGATTCATGGAGAAGAGGGAAAAATCGGTTAAAAGAGAAGAAACTCTCACGGATTTGATACGTTCTTGATAGTGTAAAAGCACTGTAAATAGTCGCTCTCTTCTGCCTAAAATGCTCCACGATTGAAAAAATGTCCATGGTAAAAAAAATAATAAACTACAGAAATCTGGGGCCTATTCTGAAAGGCTTGTTACCATCAGCCAAAGCTGAAAATACAGGTTCTGTTTGAAGCCTCTTGGTTTAAAATTGATGCATGAAAAAGAACTGAAGCTTCAGCTCGAGTAGAAGCTCAGCAATGGTGGCCAAGGAGTCTACTCAACAGGAAATCTGTAAACGCCATTTTCTTGTAACTACTAATTCAAAGTAATTAAAATGCTCTAAATTGTATCAAAAGAGATGTGTTTGTCATCTTCTAATTAGAAAAAGATGGAATGGTAAAATATTCTGTGAATTAGCAGATAAAGTTTCCCAATTATAATTCATTTTTTAAGTGTGTAAATTCACTATCATTAGGAAACCTTGAGGGATATTTTTGGTCCGGGCATGAAAATAATTTGATCACTTATTCTACCTTGTACAATTAGTGATCTAAAAATATAAATTTAATTTTTTTTGCTAGCCTAGAATCCCCCAAATGCATCTTTTATAAGTATAAAAGATGCATTTGGGGGATTCTAGGCTAGCAAAAAAAATTTAATTTATATTTTTAGATCACTAATTGTACAAGGTAGAATAAGTGATCAAATTATTTTCATTACTGGCAAAAAATTAAGATCCTGCTAGGACCGAAGGCTCTCCTATCAAACTCCTAGCATTTTATAAGTTTCGGGTCATTATTTTGGCTGATGAGCAGTTTCAAGCAATTGATTACCCCCGGTACTTATATTGGTAAAAAATAGGTCAAGACTGAAAACTACCAGGGATTCATCAGAGATATCTTCAGGAAATTCCTTACGTGCATGTGCCATGAGTAATGGCTTGTCTTTATTATTAGAATCTACATATTGAATAAAACTGAATAAAAAAAAATGCCTATTATGGAATGATTATAAGATTGATTTGTTAACACGGACACCATTAAAAATGAACTACATGGCACAGAGATCACCGTATACAGACTAATTCCACAGGTCAACAGTATGGTAGTGCATCAATCTACAGTGAGGGGCTTGTTATTTATAACGCGTAGTTCACAATTTCAATAATGGCCAATGCGAAGCATGGTAGTTTCCTGTCGTGAAAGACCACGCTTCATTTTTGTGCTTATTCCATGATGAAATTCGATATCAGATTAATAAAACTGCCTCTTCGATTTCTGAACTTTGGGCATCTAAAAATCAAGACCTACTGCCGCATTAAAAATATTGATATTTTATAAGTTCTTATGAGAAATTTCTTTTGGATGTATATTCTTTTGCAAAATTTCTTTTGCAGAGTTTTTTTCTGGAGCATCATTTTTCTTGAGAGCATCGTTGTCACAATGAACCCCTGGCTTAATAAAGGGACAACAGTATCGACAAAGGGACATTATTCCCTTTCGAGACAAATAGATTTGACATTAAGACCAGCGTTTGATTTCACGAAACCCTATGATCGATTGTAACCCATCGTATCTTACGTAGGACTACGTAAGTCCTAAGATTGATAGTAAGTTACAATGAGTTTGGTGTAATCCACCCCTGGAAAAAAAGTCTTCGGACATGCCACCATTATGCTGATTTCAATGATGAAGCATGTAGGCAGCACATAATCTCCCTATGGTTCTCTTCATGCAATATGAGTACAGAGGGGCTGGAATCAGGATATAAAAGACAACACCCTCCAATCAGAAGGATTGCCATAATGGCAATGCCATGCCATATTGTCCTTTACATGGAGAAATTAAGTGTAACAGTGGAATGCCGCTTTAACAAACACCACTGCTATACCGAACATATGGTTGCACTGAACATCATCCTTAGCTCCCAGTTGAAGTATACAAAGCTAAATGCCAAATCACTCGCAGCTTCAAATCGCTATAACAAACGACCACTATAACAGACAATATCAATGGAGACTGCCATGTTTACATATGAGGCATTCCACTGTACATGGAGGGGAATAGTCCGTGTAGGCTGAAATATCCATTACAGGTGTATCTGGGGAACACTCCACTTCATCTCTTAGATCCAGGGGCCAATTTCATAGAGATGCTTAGCACAACAAATTGCTTAGCACAAAAATGGCTTGCCCAATAAAACAAACCACCATTGAAAATTCCATTTGATATTCATGGTCAGCGAAACAAGAGCCAAAGAACAAAATTTGCAAGTGATACACAACACATGGAAATTTGGTTGTTCATCCTGTATACATTTATTAAGTCAGAAATGTCATGCTTAGCAATTTTTTTGTGCTAAGCAGCTCTATGAAATTGGCCCCTGGTGTCGCTAGCGAGTTTAGGCATCAACTATAAATATTTAGGGGTGATTTTTGTGCGGTATACACATCATTTAGCCTTGATCGGTGAAATTAAAATGAAACTTACCCAAGAAGGCTAGCTGTGAATCATCCACCATGAACTCGCAACTATACACCTGCAATGGCTTGGAGTCCTGTTCACAAACAATAAATAATAGCATGAATAACCCCACTGATTAAACACAAGATGACGACACTCTCATAAGCTTGTGAAACAAATATCAACCCCATAGATAACTACAAAAATGCCGATGCTCCCATGGCAGGGCTCAAATTTCGTGAAAAAAAGCACTGGACAGCAGGTCTAGTATTAAAACTGAAGCATTTTACTAGACCTGAACTTTGTTCACTAGACTTGTGGCATTCATGTACATGCTGTATGCAATATTGTGTCAAAAATGTAGGCACCATTTTAATTGTGCAAGGAAAACAAAATCACTATAGACAGCCGGACTAGTGTAGTTCACACTTCACTAGACATGCTAGACCGACACTGAAATCACTAGACTCGGTCCACGGTCTAGTGGATATTTCGAGCCCTGCATGGGCTTGAGCATAAATGCTACAACTCTCTAGATGAACCACTCTCAAACAACCGTACCTGTACCTGTAGGCCGTGAAATGTGTGAGTATATGTAGGCATTCAAACCCGCGTGGACTAACAGCAAAAGGGACAATCGGGTCCACTGTTTGGGAAAAGGTCCATTTAGTTAATTGGAAAGCATGTACAAAACCAATGGAGATGCTGCTAAAAAGTCCAAACAGAAAGGGGAACAATAGGGGGGTCCATGATTGTAGGCGTTGACATTGCTCCTAGTGGTAGCAATAGGGCTCCACGCTCGAGCTATTCATAGAATACGCCCTTATCAAAAGCTACAGTTACCCGGATGTTCGGACAAATTGCACAATGTTTACGTGTAAGTTGGGTATATGACATACAACTTGTTTGTCCGAACAACGGTGACGTCACAAGTGCGGAGCCCTATAAAGTTATTACTCAGTTTATACAGCAGTTCTCATGACTCACCCTGCTGACCAGTGCGATGGTTCTATCTGCCTCCTGGTATTGCATGAGATAGATGCTCTTGGTGACGTCCGACAGCAGGATGAAGTTCTTAATACTGACGGCATTGTGTATGTATATTTGGGTGTCGATGAAGGCCAGGCCCAGGAGCTCATTATCTTTGAAAGTCCACAGGTACACCTACAACGACAAGCAAGAATAACTTCAGAGACAGGGTTCCTAGATTTCATTGTTTTCTTACCTTTTTTATCTCTTTATTTAAGAATATACTTACGGTAAATGTTTGGAATTTGATTAAAAAAATTTTTTTTACAGAGTTTTCATGAGATTCCTTGAGATTTAGTGAGATTTCATGAGATCCAAAGAGATTTCATGAGATTTCAAGAGAATTCGTGAGATTTCAAGAGAATTCGTGAGATTTCAAGAGAATTCGTGAGATTTCATGATATATCAAGAGATTTAATGAGATCTTGTGAGATTCCTAGTGACTCAATGAGATTTCCTGAGATTCCTTGAGATTTCTTGAGATGTCTCAAGATTTCTTGAGGTTTCACATTTTGGAAAAGTCTTGAGCTTTCTTCAGGGGACCCTGGAATTTCCCAAGATTCCCTGTGATATCTTGAGATTCCTCAAGATTTACTGAGTTTCCTTGAGGTTCCTTGAGATTTCTTGAGAATTCCTTGAGATTTCTTGACATTTAAAATAGTATAATTCCTTAAGATTCTAAAGGTTTTTTGTTGCAATTCCTGGAGATCTGTAGAATTTTTAAACTGGGTAATGTTCTGGAACGAAAAAATCCTTTCAAGGTTTCTAAAACACCCTAAATTTTCTGAAATTTCAAGACAATTCCCAAAGATTTGTATGCGGGCTTGTAACATTCAAAGAGAATATTTCTTGTCATTTTGCTTCTTACCTTCTGGCCCACACAGGTGAGCAGGTAGCCCATGCAATCACAGATGCACGACACTGGTCCCTTCTGCTCCTTGTCATATAAAACCTACAGCAGTATCAAACCAAATGGAGAAAATTCCAGTATGAAATGTGGATTATAATAATAATGACGAGAGACATTTATAATGCGCAACATATCCCTTCAGATGGTGCTCAAGGTGCTTACCATTATTATCCCTGGTCATCGCACCATAATTTACATTCCTGAAACCATCTAAACTATAGGGGAGTATACAGCCCCAGCTACTGTAAAGCGCACGAAGGCTGATTAAGCACACAAAGCCATCTCAACCCTCACAGGTACCCATTTACTCCTGGGTGAAGAGGAGCAAAGTGATAAAGCATCTTGCCCAAGGACGCAAGCACTACAACTCATGGCTGGATTCAAACCCACAATCAGTAAATTGACCACAAGATCTCGAGTACAACACACCAGACCACTAGGCCAGAACACCCCACAAATCTTGCACAGATTTCTTGCCTTGTCTAAGGTGACCAGACGTCCCCGATTTCCGGGACGATTTGACAGTGCCATCCCCAATGAAAGATTGTCCCCGAAAATGTCCCCGATTCGATGAAATGCCCCCGTAAATTCTAATTGTCCAAAATAAATAAAACACTGAACACAAATGCTATGCTGAAGAAGATCCATTCTTCAGAGAAGTATGCGAAGACAACCGCCTAGGACATGAAAGTATGTAACCCACTCATGTCAACTGGACAAGAGGTCCATAGATGCCACCATTTTGCATGTAGGCACCATCTGGATTCAATTTTTTTTCAAAATCATACCCCTCCCCCAGGACACGGATCACTGTCCCCAGATCATCTCAACAAAATATGGTCACCTTATGCTTGTCCAAATTAGTCACCACAACAGAGAGCAAAAATAACTTACTCACGCTAAAATAGAACCTGGGCCATCGAGACAGGACACTCACCTTGATTTTGTTCTTGGTCAGGGGCTGCCCTGGCTCTGGAACTACTTCAATCACATCATAAATAAAAACCTGAGGAAAGAAAAAGATGGATAAAGTGATTTCATGGCTGCCAAACAAACTTTTCTGCTCTACAGCAGATTTATTAAAAAGATCAATGATTATGAAACAGGCTCCAGATAGACGGTTAATAATCCCAAGAACAATGCGTGTAAGACCAAGACCAGAACCAACATTTTTTCTCAAGAAGACCATGTGTATCAAAGACCAAGAAAATTTCAAATTGGTCTTGAGACTGAATTGGGCATGACCAAGAGTAGTCTCGATGACTACAAAACACTGACTGACACACTGTGACCTCACATACCTTCCCCGTGCACTGGACGTCTTCGCTGAACACCCTGGTAGTTGCTGCGGCAATGAAGCCCTTCTTTCCGGTCATTGAACCCTCGCAGGTGAGGTTAACGACCTTGAGACAGGTCACATGCTCCAACTCATCAAACTCAATTCTTGGGGAAAGGGGGGACACAAAAATTGAAGATTTCTTTATATGCTTGAACCAGCAGGATCAGCATGTTGTCTCATATGAGATGAGGTGAATTTTTCATTCCTTGGCTCATTGCAAAATTTACAATTCTGTAAGAATAGACTTTTAATGCACACATATGAAAAATACAGATGAACAAATTCTTCATTGAAAACTTGTGTCATTAGATAGGTTTTGATTTAAATTTAGTAGTACAAGAACAAGATCTAATGTGAAGAGGAAATTAATTCCAGATGTAAGGAGCTGCCACAGAAAAGGACATGTCACCCCAGGAGTACTATGAGTTGGGTTCCTTGAGAAGTATCTTTCTGGATCGAAACTTGAAGTAAAATCAGAAATGTAGGTAGGAGCTCTGCCGTTGGTGTATCAACAAGCTTAATAATTTGTCAATCTGCCATGTAAACCTTCACTTGCTACATGTGTTCTTAGATCAGTCCATTTCTTGTTTTTGCAGCTTACCTGGTATTTGGGATGCCGTCCCAGCTCAAGGGAGAGAATAGCTGGATGGAGAATCGATCCTTCTGAGAAGGCACAAACCTCTCATCTACAAAAAAATGATATGTGACGAAAACATTTACTGAATCAAATTTAAAACTGAAAGCAAAATTTGGGAAGTTGTGAATTGAAAATAAGATAAGATTGTTATTCTTATGATATGAGCCTAAATGATGACAGCCATGATGCTATCCATATCAGGAAACTTTTAGATTGAAACAAACAAGCACAAATATTTAAGTTTGGTATCCAACCTCTCTCGGCATCCTCAAACTCTTGGTCATCGCAGCCAAGCCTCCAGAGCTTCACAAACGGCTCCAGACTACTCGTGACCACAGCATAAGTCTGGAGAAATTGTATTAAGTGAAAATAAAGAGAAATCAATGACTTGGTTATTTAAAGGATCTGTTCCTTAAAGGATCTGTTAGAGCCAGCACAGAACTTACTAACAATATCTAAAGAACACTTGAAACTGGAATTTCAACCAGGGGCCAATTACGTAGAGCTGCTTAAGCACAAAATTTGCTTAATCCAATTAGTCTGGAGAGCCCCTTTGACAGGAATATTTCCTTTTGGGCAATCCTTCGGGAGCTAATTGGATTCTTATGTAGTTATGTATTTGTTTTGTCCTGTTCTACTGAAAGTGTTAATTGTTGTTCTTGTGCTTTGTAACTTGTTCTTCGCGAGAAATGAAATAAATACTAAATACTAAAACTCATTGCGAATGTTAGGCTCAGCGAACAATGGCCGAAGACAAGTCAAAAGCCGTAAACATCACATGAACATTTGGTTGGTAAGCCTGTTTGATCAAGGAAGACTTTTCATGCTTAAGAAAACTTTGTGCTTAAGCAGCTGTATGAAATTGGCCCCAGGATAAACAACAAAATTTTCATGTGATATTTACTGCTTTGGGAATACAGTCCGCTCGGAATTCAGGCTATTATGCGAAGATAATACTGACAGGCGTTTATAAATGTAGTCACCATTTATGAATGATGCCAACACATACCTTACTGTCCACGTGGTAGCACACAAAGTGGGGCGTGCACCGAAGGGGCACCTTCCTGACAGGCCAGGGTGCATCGTAGGAGAGATGGGTGGGCAATATGGAAATTCTCAAATCACCCTGAGGCAAACACAAATACAAACAAACAAACACCCTGATGCATCAGTGGGACAACAGGAATGGGCCATTCAAAAAGGAATATAGGTTTGGGAAGTGATGATTGTAGTCTGTATTCATGGGCTCGCCTAATGCATAATTTACTTGTTTTACAGGCAAATTTCACTATCCCACTGAACTTCTTCATATTGACTTCTAAGCATTAATAATGCACAGTCTATCGATAAAATCGATTCAGAGGCGCTGAGAGTAAGAAATGACAAAATACTAGGGGGAAGAGATAACAAAGAGGGCCAAATTATAGTGAAAATGTAAACAGAAAGGGATCTGAATAGGTTACAATCTTGATGAAATAGTGAAATCTTGGATTTCTATCGTGAAACGTTTCAGGGAACTTGTAAGCCTTGGCCCGGAAGCCTCACCTGTTTGTTGAAGTAGAGGAATCCGTGAGGGCAGTTGATATTGTGGAACGGAGCGAAGCTCAGCACGGCACCGTCAATGGGCATTGGATGGGCTCTCAGAGCCCCTCTGGACTTGACGAAGATCCAATGAGGGTATGATCCGCAGACAAAGACCTGGACATTGACGGGAAATTTTAAAAAGCTTTCCATGACACACGGTTGAGATATTGGTACCGTGGTGAGGCAGAGAGACATCTCTAGTTTCAGTCTGGGAGATACATAACTATACCTAAATATGAAGACACCAACCAGAAAAGTACAAAAAAGTCAATGTTAGCAAAAGAAATCCTATGGGAATACATAGAGCACCACACCAAATCACCCTGAGGATGCAAGCTTCTTTCTTTTATCTGAAACGTGAGACAACTCAGGAGACTGTCAAGGGACGAAGCAAGCGGACTAATTCCACCTTTGTTGGCTTGCCTTTAAGGTGGGCCCCATTCATGACAATGGTCCACCACGGAATGAAATGAAGTTGGACTCTGGTGAGGACTTACCCCGGAATAGGATGAAATGTCCTCAAAGTATCTGAGCTGAGAGACATAGCGGGAGGGGCTGGTGCCCGAGGCTTCGGTCATCTTGGCCTGCCTCTTGCCTTTCTTCTTCTCCTTGATCAGGATATCATGACAAACCTTGAAGGGAAACAAAACAAACAAATTTATAAATATGAGTATGTTGGTGGTGTCCCTAATAGTCAATTATCTTTGTTCGTTTGGCAGTCAGAAGCCATGAAACCATTCCCATACCACTATATTCCAAGGATCATTTAAGATGTTTGCAGCATTAGGGAAGACATCGAAATCTAACATGCGGCTGGACCATGTGGGCGTGCGCGGGCCCACGCGGGCCCTTCCTGTTGGAAAGTAAGCCATTCATTATCTACAGGTCAGTGCACATGCCGGCTTTCGTCACCAGCATATTCATGATCTGAGCTTGAGTTGGCCGGTCGTGCTGGCCGAACAATGAACCAATTTGCAGCTGTGTAATCCCCAGCTAATCCGCTGCAAGTGGACAAAAGGATGACTAGCGCCTTTGTGTTTGGAGTTTAAGAAGGGTTGCGGCTTTGAAAAAAAAGTGTACCATCACTATGAAAAAATATACGAGGTAGTATGTTTGACTGTTTTGTCATCATTCGCTGTCAAACGTTTCTAATTATTATTGGTAGTTTCTTGTTTCTTTTTATTTAGATGCGCCTGACGGTCGGCAGTAGCAATGTTTCAACTTGGAAGAGTTAGTCATTTTATCTCAGAGAACGAAAAAGACTATTGACTACCTGCTGACATAATTTTCGTGCCGTTATAAAAAAAAACAATTAGTTAAGCCCCGGCCTGTACAGGGTGTCCCAAAAAAACGCAACACTGGTGTCGAGAACTATTTCATGTATATAAAAATTACACTGTTTATCACTTCAAGATTCAGATATGTGATACAGCTATGTCTTGGCTATCGTTATGAAAAAACCTGCACGGATTGACAACTCCAAGTATGTGCTCTTCATTGATTTTTAAGACTGAAGTGGCCGTACTATAATCCCATAATCTCTTAACAATATAGTGTGAACAAATCCTCCCTGGCTATTGTGCAGCGTGTTGGCCATTGAAACCTATTTCCATTGTGCCGCAGCGGCCATTTTTAATGAGCAGTTCCAGCCCAGAGATTGACCTTTTGTAACAATAGATTATTCATGAACTAGCTTCTCCCATTCATGGGTTCCAGAGACTGGCCAGCCGCTTGGGCACGCGAGGGCCCAGGTGGTCCAACCGCGTGTTAGATTTCGATGTCTTCCCTTAACATTGCTACAACCTGAGAAACAGTACATGGGAGATCACTCAAACTCAAAGAGGCTTTTTAGTTCAATAAAATCATCAAACAACAAGGGGGGAACTGACTGGATTAATTCTTTGTTCACTTTTCAATGATTTTTAATAGACACTTGTGAAAGCCAGCCTACTCCGGGATTACCAACAGTTTCTTTTAATACTAGAAAAGAGGTTGTTCATCATGGAAAATTATGAGAAGCAAAGGCTCACAATGTTGGTTGAAAGGTAGTGACGTTTCGACTTCAGACTGCTAGCCTTTTATCAAGCTGATGACGACACTTGAGCGGTCTCAATTGATATCTGTGCTTGGTTTTGGTTCCAGTTTAATACTGTGTGTTAATGTTTATGCCTCAAAGGCAATTCATAGAAAGTTGTAAATGGTTTCACAGCATTCCTTATTGTTTAAAAACCTTCAGTTATATGTCGCTTGGACCAAGCTTTAGGGTTAGGGTTTATGATGAGAGTAATACAATTTTCTGCACAAGTCTGGCGAGAAGTTTGTCTGGTTAGGGTAGGAAGGCCACTCCAGCGAATAACAAATGGAACACAATCTAACCTTTCTGAATCTGAGTTTCAGGTGGGATGCATCGGATGCGGCGTGCGACGCAAAGGCTTCATAGATGAGAAGATCCTCCTCCACAATAGCCTGATGTAAGGAAAAGGAGGTTGAGGAAAAAGATAATTCACAATAACATTAAATATGAATGAGCTAATTTGGAAAAAAGGAATGCTGGAGTAAAATGTTCAAAATTTTGAAATTTCAGAATTCCTGTCAAAATGAGGTAGATCAACAGAGAGCATCGCACACAAACTGTAATAACAAAAAACTGTAATAACATGTTTGAGGCTAGGATATTTTTTTAGTCTGACTTTTATGTTGAGAGTCAAGTTTCCAATATTTCCAAGTTTGTATCTCTTTAACGAAACACACCACATGAGCACAAGGGACCCTATCTTTTCAATTTCAAAAAGCGGGGGCTTGCTTGATAAGGAAAATGGAAAATGTGAAAATCAAGCATAAAAACATTAGTGTTGATGAAATAATTATATTTAAGATTAATTTAAGGTTCTGGTTTGGATTTTTAGACTTGATCATTTTGTTCAGGTGTGATTTTTCATCTTTTTTAGTTTACGCTTTGAGGTGTTTTCACACTATGCGCACTGGAAAGAGACATAACTCTGAATCCACGATAAGCTTGACTGAAGTATTTCTGTTTTATACATGGGGAATTGTCTTGAACCTCATCTGTTTGTTCGGTCTTACCATCAGGAATGGCCGGCTGTTCTTGTGGCCGAGGCCAACCAGCTTGACCTCTTTGACGACGGGCAACATGTCATGCTGTTGGCCCTGCTGGTCACTACACCAAGGGAAAGAAAGATGCAAACAGTCCATCAGTCCAATAAGTCCATCATTTACAATTTTACTCCACCACTTTAATACTCCACTACGTGCTCTACTCTTCCTATGCAGTTATCCTTCATAACTCGTGTTAAGATCCATCATAGGGCTTCGTAAAATCAACCCCAGGGGTTCAATCTATTAAGTGGTCACAGAATGATTGCAAAGAGCTTCTTACGTGGTGACTGTGCTTTGTCCGCTGTCAACAAGCACCTTCTGAGCCATGGGAAAGTTCCTGACTAGAAACATGAGGTTAAAGTCCGGCAAGCTGTAAATCTAGACAAGACGTGGTGTGGAAAGTTAAGACAGAAATTTACTGACAAAGAAGACAAGCTATAAAACAATCAATGAAAAATTAACAAACTCCACCCAAACCCCTAAAACAAATTCATTGCTCAGTTCAAGAAAAGTAATAAACTACTGCAAAATGCTCATCAACCAAAACAATAGGGCTTTTCACACTATCCAAAATCTCAGGGTTGGAACCAGATCGAACCCCGAGAATGTTTTCAACCCTTTTCACACTTGACAAGTTTAAACCCCGAGCCAACACAGGTAGGACGGCCTAGCCGGATCAAAATCAACCCTGGTAGGGACCAGGCTTGAAAATCTCATCCCGGTTCCAAACTGCATTTTTCCGGTTCACCATAAACGTAGTGTGAACGTTGCATCTCTTTGATCCGGTTCAAAAACTTGCCGGGCTGAACCAGGGTGGATCCGAGTTGGTTTCAACACAGATCAAAAAGGAGATACATGTAGTGTGAAAAGGCCTAATGACCTGAAATATATGTCAAATGCTCAGTGTTTAGACAGGCCTGATTTTTCGATCCCAGAAGGATCTTTCTCAAAGCCTGGAATTGCTCAGTTGGCAGAGCACCTGACTAGTAGTATTGGGGTTGCGGGTTCGAGTCCTGTTTCAGTTAGTTTTCTGTAATTTTGCCATTGATGGAGGAGTAAATCCCAGTCTGCTTCCGCAGCGGTTTATTTGATGATACAGATGGAAATAATAAGAATTTGAAGTTTGAAATCTGATGATTTGAGTGATTTGTGGAGGTTTGAGTGATTTTTCCTATTTTTTTCAACTGGCGAGGGACAGAGGGACCAATGGGAGTCAATCTACATACCTCCAGGAGACCATTCTCTCGGCAAAAGATGCTCCAGTAGGTGGGACCGCTAGACGACCCCTGTCCATCGGCTTGTTGGGCATCGCGAACATCTGAATCTACGTCAGGGCTGTATAAAAATGCAACAATCATCATCAACACCATATTTGCTTCTTCTTTTCCCGCTACATGTTGGTGCTGTCTCATTATACTGCAATCCTAGATTCTAAGGGCGTTTACGAAACCAGGCTAGAACTTGGGACTCATTTCACTACCGCTATTTGAGGCCCACAAAACAAAATGAAGGGATTGGACCACATGACGAACTTGCCGAAGAAAGGCTCAAGCTTCGCCATGTATCTCAAGCCCTTTTCATTGAGGACACAATGGCGGTATACGGAAAATGAATCAGGACTAAGGATTGGTGAAGTTTGTGGCATGCAAATTCTGACTTGAAGTCACTCAACAGATAAACTCCAAATACAGAGAGACAGAGGGTCTAAGCAGCTGGTGTACTTCAACTCTTGTCCAAATTTTAAGTACCCAGTAGCACACTGGCTGCAAGTCCTTGCCAAGTTTCCGATCTATTCTTCCCTTTTGTGCATACATTCATTCATGCTTTTCTTTTTTCATTGTGGCTGATTTTAAAATTTTACACAAAATCAAAAAATGTGTCAAGGCTTTGTTGATGATTTTGGCGTACCTTTGTTCAGGCTCTGTCTTGACAACCGGTGTCGAGGCGACTTCAGGCTCAGATGAACCGTACAGCAACTCATCCTCATCGTCTGCACTGCTGAAATGTGGCAGTTTGGTGGTGAAATAAAAAACAACAACGTGTTTTCATACAATACATTATGCATGGAGCTATTTCTCGGAAAGGCCAGAAATTGTGCAGCATTGCGAGACAGTTTGTACTAATGAATACTCTTAGGTATTCCAAGTTAGTTTGGTAGTTTGTTTTCTTTTTCAAGAAATTCCAGATGTTTGACAAAAAACAAAATTTCTTTGAAAGCCCCTCAAACTATAATGGTTGCATGTGTACCAAAAAAAATAAACCCCGTCAATTTGATTGACTATATTGATTTCCAAACAAAATAAATTAAAATAATATATTCCCTCAGTAGTCAGGTACCTGGTATCCATCGCCATTGCATCAGCCTGGGATGAGCTTGTGGTACGAGACTTCCTTTCCACGGTCGGTGTTTCCGCGGTGGCTGTTTTCTTGCTGGACGTGGTGAACATGCCACTGCTATCCTTGTACGTGCACAGGGTCAAAATGCGGTTTTTCTGTGAGATTAAAGAAAGAGGATAACATGAAAGGAAAAGGGAGAAGAATTTGGACATTTGAGGCTTTGCATGAGGACAATAGGGCTCCGCGCTCGTGATGTCACATTCAGAAGTTCGGACAAACAAGTCACACGTTGCCCCATTAACTTACAGGTAAATGTTGTGATGTTTGTCCGAACATCTGGGTAACTATAGCTGTCGATAACAAAGGGCGTATTCTATAAATAGCTCGAGGGCGGAGCCCTATCGGTATGAGGATCGGTTTGTGGAAACACCAGGTAAGAATCGTTCGTGCCTTTGCATTTCTTATTTCGTTTGCACGTCTCCTGATGATGACTAGAGCAGGATAGTCGAAACGTCGAGACCTTACATGAAGTGCGAACGAAATAAGAAGTGAGAAAGTACTAACGATTCTTACATGGTGTTTCCGCAAACCAATCCACATAAGTTGATTGCTATTCGCCACTTGCTGAAATGTGGTGGTGTCATGTCATGGCAGCGTGCGTGGTGTTGTTTTTCCAAATGCTCTCACCTGTGGCACTTGCGGTTTGGTCAGATTGAGGCGATGGCCCGAGCCGTAGAGGTCAGCCTTCAGGGTCAGTAGCATGAGGTCACCCCTCTCGGTCATGACCACAAGGTAAGGGTCACTCAGGGAGCACAGGGTGATCTCAGACTCCAGTTCCAGCGGGATATGCTGCAGTTGGTTCACTAGAGAGAGGAACAAAACAAAAACATGTTTATACTCGTCTTCAGTTTCATAAAAACAAAACAAAAATTCAATGATCCAAGCTTGAAATCATTTCAAGACATGCTATCTGTAACCATACTAAACTTTGCATAGATCATTTGTACAAATAGGAATAAGGGAGACAAGTTTTAGGAGACATCAGGATTTGGGAATTAGGGAGACATTTCAATTTCGATTCAGCCTACCTCCTTCCAGTAGTCTGACGCTGGACGGCGACACCTGGACGATGTACCGGTTATCCCCAAGATTACCAGCAAACACAGTAGGAGTCTGGGTACTAAACCCACTGTGGTCCAACTCAGTGATCTCTTGCCCTGTCTGCAAAACCTGTCACCAGATACAAACAAAAACCGTAAAAATGGAAAAGAGCAATCAAGGAAAAAGACTGATTGATTAACAACCAAATTTCCACGTGTTGTGTATCACTTTGATTGTTCTTTGGCTGTTTTTCGCTGATCATGAATATCACATGGAATTTTTAATGGTGGTTTGTTTAATTGGGCAAGACATTTCTGTGCTAAGCAATTTTGTGTGTGCTTAGCAGCTCCATGAAATTGGCCCCATGAGACGATTGGTGTGATTTGAAGCATTACCATGCTGGAGTCTTCCCTGCTGAGGATCAGGTAGGCGTGGCTGTTGCTAAGATCCTCCCCTTCCTCGTCCCCCGCCCCGTCGTCCCTGCCAGGGTCGTCCTCCCCGCCCGGGGGTCCGTCATCTTCCCCTTCCTCCTTCTCTTCCTTCTTGATGACGTCTTTCGGGATCTGAGGTCGGAGGTTAAAAGGTCAAATTAAACAGGTACTGTGATAGTACTGTTAGAACATGTGAGAAGTGCATGCACTGTCGGGCCGACAAAAAGTATGCAGTCAACTGATAATTACCAATAGTTTTTTCAAATATATGTTTCTAAATTAGGGAGTAGCTTTTGAGGCTGTAACTATTAACGGAATACTCACTGCTGTCTTATTGTGAGTAACTGTCCACATATCCAGACAGCCAGGCAGATCAAATGTTGTCACTACCTGTGGTCGGATGGTTCTCTGCAAAGGAAAATCAAATCAAAAATACTGACAATAGTGGAGCAGTAATTCAGAGGAATCATTCACTTTGTGATACAAGTACAAAAATTGACATGAGTATCCTATTTGAGCCACTAATAATTAGAAAAGCCTGTAATCCGCGACAAAAAACCAAGATGACCACCATTTTCAAAATGGCCACCATTGCAGACGTTAAATCATCTTAAAATTTGATCCATTAGCCAGATTTGAATTACTTTAATGGCAAATCATACAATACAAGAATCTTTTGCAATCAAGCAGTTTGAAGTGGGATGTTAACTTTCAGAGTTTCGTAAAGAACAAGTAATTATAAACTGATGCAATCAGCTCACCAATAGAAAACTGCCCTTAAATTTGTCAAATGACCAGAATTTGGAGGGCCTGAAGTGTATAATGTTTGAGTCTTTGAGAAATATCCTGCCAGGATAAAAACGTCAGGCGCTCTGACTCAACACAAATTGGTTTCTTAATAATTGGGTGCAAGGATTTGGGTTTTTATATCTGTATCTTATATCTGTATTTCCTATTATCAAATGAATTCAGGTCTGGTACCTGTAGCACCGACAGGGCTCCATTCTTGCCATAGCCAGAGCAGGTCACCAATTCCAGGTCTGGGTCCAGACTATTCTGAAACTGTAAAACAAACATTCCAAGAAAAAAAAGAATCACTATTTGAAAATAAACAATATATAAAAATATCTTTTAAAAAGTTCAAGGTAAAGCAAATTGTAAGTAATGAATAAAGAAACATCAAGTTTGGGTCTAAAAGCTGACTATTTAAAAAGTTAAAAACATTTTAAATGCTTAAAAAAAAAAAGGCATTTCAAATCCTAAATAAATTTCACCAGCTGATTCCGAATGCAGCAACGGATATTAATCAACAGAAACATGCACAAAGTCCCGTGTACTGTACATAACACAAACATTTACATTTATTCGTCATTTTCTTAAAAATAGAAACAATGATTTTCAACAAATTCAGTCAAGTTTATAGTTTCATGATACACATTTTGAAAGGTGGCCACTCCAAAGAAAACTTCTACAAAAATAACCCATTTTTTGGGGCAAGACATTTTTAAAATCACCCTCAAAAATGAATAGAAAACGGGAACGAAGGGAAATCATTTTTTTCTTTACCTCATCGGACAAGAAGGCTGGTTCGCCCATTGTCATGTTACCGCACGGACCGATGTTGATCACGCTGTCACAAACCTAATGGCCGACGCACCAGGGGGAAAATAAGAATGATATTACAATAACATTCAGAAAATTCCTTGAACTGCCAGGTATATGCTTGGAAAACTGTTGAAATATTTTCCATGAACAATACAAGTAACAAACTGCTGTAAATAAGACTTGAAGCTATGCATGGTGGAAGTACTAAAAGAAGGTAGGTTTGCAGTGACACCATGTAATCTCTTCTGCGAGAGTGTGTGGTTCTTAGTCATTCCACTCAAGTGATTCCTTGGAACTTATATTCAGCATCATCGAAGTCAGGCAACCAGTCACTCTCCTGAGGACAAACAGAGCACACTGTTCGGAACGTCGAGATAATACCAACGGTTCTTCTCAGAACCACACACTCTCAACAGAAGAGATTACATGGGGTCACTGAAAACCTACATCCTTTTAAACTGCTGTAAACCGCTCACCGACCAAATTTACGACCTGAAATATGCAAAATACTTGGAGTTGGAAGGGCCTGACATTTTTCGATCCTAACAGGATCTTTCTCAAAAGGCCCTCCTATTATAAACTCCAAGTGTTATTTTATCAAAATTCAATGTAACAATGATCTTGTACTGACCTCGAATGAATAGGTGATGACATTGGAGCTGGTGCTCTGTACGGCCTCCCTGCCATACACCTCCAGCTCCTCAGGGTCTTGCACTAGAGATACATCGCTCGCTGAAAAAAACCCAAACAAACAAACAAACAACTAAAGATACTAACCACCAAACTCGAGTCTTCGGCAATAGTAACATACAATAGATGCGAGAATCATTTGTGGCTACATCCCAAGATTTGGAACATGTGTCCATCGGGGAATTTCTTTTGAAGAAGAAATAATAATATTAACAATCAACCGCTTTTATATAGCGCATACTACAGTCTAATTATTGAGTTCCCTGGTCATTGGGCTACATTTACATTCACAAAACCATCTCAACTTCCTGGGAGTATACAACCCCCTGTAAGACACACAGAGGATAATCAAGCACACAAAGCCATCTCTACCCTCACAGGTACCCATTTACACCTAGTTGAAGAGGAGCAATATGTGACAAAGTGTCTTGCCCAAGGATGCAAGCACCACTAGCCCATTGGCTGGAATCGAACCCACATCGAACCCATCTGTAGATTGACTACGAGACCTTGAGTACAGCACACAACACCACTAGGCCACGGCACCCGATGTGGAGCACTGAATGGCACCCGCTATGGGTCATGCACTGAGTGAATGATAAATATCAGTCTGCTATTGCATTCTTACCCATCCAATCGCTGGCGTCATCGCTACGGATCTTCTTGGTTGGAGGACCATCCTATGAAACGAGAAATGTAACAATATTTTATTTCAACACAAGTACGGGTAATAAACTGATGCAAACTGCTAGCACATCAGCCAAAATAATGACCTGAAATATATAAAAATGCTTGGATTTGGGAGGGCCTGACGCGTTTCGACCTTATGCCGTTTTCAATGATCAATTGAGCTGAAAATTTAACCAAAAGATTAAAATGGAAAAAACTTTGGGAAAAACTGCTGATAAAATCCATCATTAGGTGTTAAACTTGAAGCGTCGAAGAAACAAATCGCAATAATTACCTCTTTTTTCTCCTCCTCTTTTTCCTTTTTCAGAGTATCTGTCGGAACAAAATAAAAATTCATCCATTTTTAGAACAACAAACAGTAAATCCAACCCAATTATCCATGAAAAATGCAAACCTTTCTGACTTCATTTTATGCACCACTTGGTGAGAATAGGGGAAAATGAAGGGCAGAAATTACTCTGGCAAATGCGATCAAACAAGCAAGGTATTTACAACTTTCATTTCATTTGTCCATTATAAAGTTAAGTTCAAAAATCCACGACGAAAAAATCCAAACAAAAGCAATATTGGTATTTTTTTGGACAAGTTTTTCAAAAGCCGCCAAAGTCCAGGGAGGTTAAAAGGTTTATTAACCGTTTCCTACCTGAACTGATGCCATCTATGGCTTTCTCTGTGTACTTCAATAAGAGTGAGTTGCCCAGACGAGACCCAAGGAACAAGTAGCCTTCATCCAGGGCACAAATCTGCAAAAACGAAAAGTAAATGGCACTAACAGACTCACAATAGTTAAAGAAAATTAGGCTGATTTTTTTTTCTTTCTTTTCAGTTTAGCCAAAGTTGAAGTCGGAAGTTTGACCAAAACCAAAACAGCCTGTCTGGTCAGAAGACTCTGGACCGTCCGAAGGCTTTGGACAGCTGGCTCAATCTATCGAGCTCCGAAGGTTCGGTCATTGGTCACAGAAAGACCATCTCACAGGTCTGGTCAGTAAAGTTTTACCAACTCAAAGGTGTAGTCAGCAGATTCAGACCATCCTTTTAAAGAATGTTGGTGTATTGGTTCTGACAACTCCAAAAGGTCCGGTCACTACTATTAGTTTTTGGCCTCTAAAAGGGTCTGGTCAGAATCTCGATAAGGCCTACATTTTATGAATTGAACTTGGAACCAAAAATTTAAAGAGGATTGGCCGAAGATTTCAAGACCATACTGTAGCGGAGATCTCTGGTCCTGCTTATATTCACTTCAGAGTACTTCTGTGTATTTGTAACCCACCGGGTACCATAGCATGGCTTAGCGGTACACCAAGCAGAGAGTGTGGTTTAGTCATACTTACGGAGCATGTGAGAACACTAGCAGCCGCCTTGTCAAAATGGAAACCTCTTACACTCCTCATGCAGTCAATCAACAACGTCAGAACATATCTAGGAACAAACAAGGATTTAAACATCGGATGTAATTACGATGATACAAAAAGAAAGCGGCAACGGCAACACACATCAGCAACAGTGGATAAAACAACAATATTACGTCACTGAAACTGGAAAAAACAAAATTGACTGGAGTGGGGTTCGAACCAGTCTAGAGTGAGATTCGAACCAGCGACCTCCAGAATACCGTACCGGCGCTCTACCAGCCCTATGTTGGCGGTGTCCCAAATAGTCAATTATCTTTGTTCATTTGGCAGCCAGAAGCCATGAAAACACTTACATACATGTACCACTATGTCCCAATTAAGTTATAATAAATTTAAAAAACTTAATCAAGCAATGAACTGCTGCCAACAGTTTCTCAACCAAAATACCGACCCAAAATATATCAAGTGCTTAGAGTTTACAGGAGGACTTGACGTTTCGAAGCCTATTGGCTCTATGAAGCAGTAAATGAATATATGGTTATTCAGTATACCTACTGGTGAGCCAATTCATACCAACAATTTGAGATTTCTCTTTAAATATACAACTTACATTTCACCTCCTTTGAGTGAGAGGACTAGCTTGTCGTAAGATATGAAAGTAGCTTGGGCACAGTCAAGGCTGATACAAACACCGTCCTGAGGCCCTGGTAGAACAAAAAAATCACAGCAAAACTACAATTCATTCATATTCCAGCCAAGAAGTAAGAGTTGTGAATTGAACTTCAGAGTACCGATGCACGACTTCCTTCCTATCCTCTTTTTTTGGGCCCACTGGCCCATAAAGCTGCAAGTTTCTTCCTCCAGTCTATCCTATCCACGGCTACAGCTTTGGCTTCCCTCCAAGTTAGTATTCCATCCTAGGCCCTTTCTTTCCTTCTCCACAGTCCTTTGCCAGGTTGTTTTGGGCCGTCCAACCCTCCTTCTACCTTCAGGTGCCCAGGTAAGGGCACGACTATCAACCATAACCACTTCAGTATTTGGGCATATGCACCGTGTTTGGAGTTCCAGGATCAAACAATAATTGAAGCAAGAGATGAGCAGCCAGACCCCACAGCTAGCACAAAATAAAATCCTGCATAGTGTAAACAACATTCCATTCACAATTTTGCTTACCTTTGGTTTTTAAGCTCACAACAGGTCCAATATTCCAAACCTCTGCCTAATCCACAATACCTCTCTACTTAAACATTCACAAACTTCCCAAAGTGCTCTACAAAACTATTTGTTGTTTCTCTCCAAAATTGTGACAAAATCCTCAAATCGCAGTGACTGACTTACTCAGGGGGAATGCCGTACTGCGCTCTGTGATAGAATTCAGTGACACACCATAAGGAGGAATACTCTGATTGAGGTACAACAGCGAGTTGACAGCCAGGACCAGCACACCACCTGCACAAGGAAGGGAAGAAGAAACCAAACAGAAATGAAACACTACAGGGCCAACAACTTCCAAAACTAGAAAATGGAGGTTGTTCATCGTGGAAAATGGAGAAAAGCAAGGTGTTCGATGGCTCACGATGTTGGCTGAAAGGTAGCGACGTTTCGGCTGCAGACTGCTAGCCTTTATCAAGCTGATGAAGACACTTGGGAGGGCTCAATTTATACCTGTGCTTGGTTTTGCCAGCGCTGGGTTGCGGTTCCTTGATTGCCAAAACATCCAGTCAGTCTTCAATCCATCTCAACACTCCATAAAAGTTGGGTTAGGTTTGGTGGATTTTGAGGAGGTTTTAATACCATTAACACATCACTGATAAATCCCTGGCTACCCAGTGAGGGACCTGATACTCACCGATTGGTTTGGGGACGGCGCAGACCTGTGCGCAGTCATAAGGCAGGCTGTTCAGGGCCCAGATGACAGGGTGGACTCGCTGTGCAAGGTTCAGGGACAGTGCCACCATGGCGCAGGTGTCATGCCTCATGGCTATGCGGCTGGAAATCGAGAAAAGAATGAGAAATACTTGTTATCAGCCTTAGAATAGGTTCGGGACAGGAGTGGGTGGGATGATACCAACCGAGGAAGACCCAGTTAGGCTAGGCTTCCCCAGGGGAAAAGAGGGACCTCCCTTTGGCCTGAACATTATGCTTTGTTCTGGTGAAAGTTGTGATGAGCCCCCTTCCTTAGCTGGTACTAATGAAACTATGGATTCACAAAGCACTAAGATTAATCTTAAGATGAGTTTTTCAGTATCACCATAGTGATTTGTATTGTGATATCACATGTTGCTTATCAATTAAGATGAATTCACACTTAAGATCAATCTTAGTGCTTTGTGAGCATACTGGCAGCAACGTTGAGTTTCCACGCACCAGTTCTTCTCAGAACCACACCTCTATAAAAAGAAATTCATGGTGTACCCACAAACCTTACTTCATGATATTCAACTTTCACCATACAATGCTTCAACTTTAAAGGTACAGTACAGGATTGGTAACATGCCCAAACAGAAATGTTAACATATTTACGTATAACTTTCAGGATATGAAGATGGTGCTGACTATTTCCACCTGAAATGGTGTATTTATCCAGACATGTCAAACAAAGACCAGAAACAGTTTTGATCTCTAGGTAAGATCAAAACCATTCTTTATGTTTTATAAGAAAAATTGAGTACCGGGTAAGTTTTCGCTATTTTCACGTCCGATTGAGCTCAAATTTTTACAGGTGTGTTATTTCATGTACATGTAGGATTAGACAAAGTGTGAGTGCTGTTCTGTGACCTTTACCAATCATGTGATATACCTTTACAGAACTTTTCTTTGAGAAGAAGATATGGATTCACAGGAAGTTTGCACAGCAGACATCCTTGCAGAGCACAGGTCGTATACTTACCCAGGCCATGTGCGTAGAGGTTCGTAGAGCAGTAAGAGGGTGGGCTCGTAGTAGCCGTGCAGGAACTGGATGTCCAGAACATTCAAGACATGTTCCTCTAATTCAGACAGATTGATCAGGTAGCTGGGAAGAACTGAAGATCTGCGAAGAGAAAAAAAAGACAACATTGAACATGTTGAAATGGGTCCTTTTGGTTGCCGTGGCCTTAGTGGTCTGGAGTGTTGTACTCAAGATCTTGTGGGCAGTCTACGGATTGTGCATTCGGGTCCAGCCATTTGTTAATGGTGCTTGCATCCTTGGGCAAGGTGCTTTGTCACACATTGCTCCTCTCCACCCATGTGTAAATGGGTACCTGTGAGGGTAGAGATGGCTTTGTGCTTGATTAGCCTTTGAGCGCTTATAGCAGCCAGGGCTGTATTACTCCCCAAGGAGTTGAGATGGTTTCAGGAATGTTTAAGTAGCCCAATGACCAGGGATAATGATAATGTGTAGTAGAATATATACACATAGTTTCTGCGCTCTATAAATGATTTATTATTATGATTATTATAATGGACTTACTTCTTGTTGGCTTGCTCAGCTTCTTCCATGAGGCCCTCTCCTCTGCTGAAGGGCAGCACCACCAGCTTGGAGCCATAGACCAACATGACAGCACACCGGTTCTCAGGATCCACCCGCACGTGGGGAATGTGAATGTTACGGTACAAACCGTCCTTGATAATCAGAAATGAAGAATACAGGTTATAATTTTAGCCTCGGTGAACAAGAAATAAAAGACTATGGCTCTTGAACTTGTCAATGTAGCAGGAGCCTTTTTCAGAGAGCTAACTTGTATAAAATGAGTCCGGAAAGCTAAGCGCTGTCAATGACTTCTGCCAACTCCTAGGATAAGGTCAAACCAAAGACCAAATCAAACTTTTCTTGGCTTTTGTTTCAAAGATATTTCAACTTTTTATAGCAGTACCCACCTTCAATTCTTCATCTTCAAAGTAATGCATGGAGAAAGTCTTCAGGTCGTGTGTTCTCGGGTCGTACTCAACAATAGAGAGCTATTGGGGAAAAGGGATAATAAAAAGACTGTCAGCTTAAAGCTGAGGCTATGGAAGAAGAATTCGGCTACGACTTGATTTACACGTGAGTCTATGGGCATCGGTTGAAGCTGCTTGACATAGCCGCAAGGCAATGCAAGCTCAAGCCACAGTCATTTATTTCGTCATTGACTTATCAACAACAATAAGTTGAGGTTACCCAATCAGTGATAGGAAGCGCCGTGGCAATGCGTTGCCGCATCTACCTTCGAGCGGTACTCCTTCGGTCTTCTGATGGCCATCCCCCAGGCAGCAAAGAGACCCATCCCCATCTCAGCAAAGCAACGATCTACCTAATTCAACCACGTGTCATGTCGGGCAAGTCCTACCAGTAGGTTCTCTCAAAGAGAGAATCCGCCCAGCAGGATCACTCGCAGGGATTCTAGCCACATGACCGTACAGTCGCATCTGGCTATCACGTATCATGCAGGTATAGTCTCATCTGACTCTCCCCGAGTAACCTCTTATCAGACACACGGTATGAGCAGGTTTAGGCCCCTCTCAAAAATGTGATTTTTCACTGATTCAAATCCAACGGGCTCACTGACCTTGGCATCCTTGAAGCTCAGGAGGAGAGCGTCCCTCCCGTGGCCTGACAGGGAAGCCGTCTGCAGCGACATCACATTGCCGTGGAGCGAGAAGCTCATCAGCTGCTCCAGTTTGTCCCGCTTGGGCTTGGTGATGGTGCCATCTGATCAATTATGCAAAAATCAACGGCAATCGATTATAACTCTCATGCATCTATTGAAGCTATCGTACCCCATCAACACCAGAGCCTGGAAAAGATTGCATCCCTACTACCTTGCAGCAACGTAACAAGCTTTCATCTGATCAAAATAGGTTGTATTCCCTCAATAACTGTGTCCCCCCTCTACACATTCCTGACAGGTGCATTCTCTGGGAGAATATCAAACAGTCAAAGAGTCCAATAGCCTTAAGAATACCATAAATGAGACAGGCATACCTGTACCTAAACTTGGCTTTTTTTTTCTCGGTATAATAAAATTGTTGTCTCTACTTTTTCTTCAAAATTTAACATTTCCTTCAGACTCTTCTTTCCAGTAATGTTCATTTCCTTCGAGTTTCTTTGTGCCAAATAGACTGATTGCACGACCAATGTTTACATGCCATCACGTGACGTATAGTGGGTATTTTGTCATCCCATTTTGTGCAGAACAGCAGTGGAAACGAGCAAAGAAGACTATTATAACATCCTCATTCTCCTTAGCATGTTTTCACCATTGTTCTGCGCAAGATGTAAAAATATCCACTATAGGTCATGAGATGGTATGTAAACATTAGTCGTGCAATTGGTCTATTGCTTAAATTTGTTTTAAGGATTTTTGGTTTGATTTGATAAACAGAATCTATCTGTAGTTTCCTGCCATAAATGTTGGTTGGTATGAGCATGTTTGAAGCTTTTACCTGTGTTCTTTTCTGCCGCTTTTGCCGTCGTCTGAAAAACAAAAAAGAAGCAGAAATATATTACCATTTTGCAATGCAGTACTTACTTCACTGATGCGTTTTATGCGATACTAGTTGAAGGGTGACTAGTGGCAGGGAGACTGTCTTTTGAGCAGCCAGACATAAGCTATGATACATATACCTCCCAGAAACCCTGCTGCTTAAGTACGCCTTCCTGGAAACAGTGCTGTTATTGAGTGAGCAGTCTGACCCTACAATACCTCACAGACTCCCTGCTGCATAAAGGTAACCCTCCAAGTGGCAGGGCAGTTATTGAGCAAGCAGTCTGACCCTACAATACCTTACAGACTCCATGCTGCATAAGTTAACCCTCCTAGTGGCAGGGCAGTTATTGAGCAAGCAGTCTGACCCTACAATACCTTACAGACTCCCTGCTGCATAGGGTAACCCTCCTAGTGGCAGGGCAGTTATTGAGCAAGCAGTCTGACCCTACAATACCATACAGACTCCCTGCTGCATAAGGTAACCCTCCTAGTGGCAGGGCAGTTATTGAGCAAGCAGTCTGACCCTACAATACCTTACAGACTCCCTGCTGCATAAGGTAACCCTCCTAGTGGCAGGGCAGTTATTGAGCAAGCAGTCTGACGCTACAATACCTCACAGACTCCCTGCTGCATAAGGTAACCCTCCCAGTGGCAGGGCAGTTATTGATCAAGCAATCTGACGCTACAATACCTCACAGACTCCCTGCTGCATAAGGTAACCCTCCTAGTGGCAGGGCAGTTATTGAGCAAGCAGTCTGACCCTACAATACCTCACAGACTCCCTGCTGCATAAGGTAACCCTCCCGGTGGCAGGGCAGTTATTGATCAAGCAATCTGACGCTACAATACCTCACAGACTCCCTGCTGCATAAGGTAACCCTCCTAGTAGCAGGGCAGTTATTGAGCAAGCAGTCTGACCCTACAATACCTCACAGACTCCCTGCTGCATAAGGTAACCCTCCTAGTGGCAGGGCAGTTATTGAGCATGCAGTCTGACCCTACAATACCTTACAGACTCCCTGCTGCATAAGGTAACCCTCCTAGTGGCAGGGCAGTTATTGAGCAAGCAGTCTGACCCTACAATACCTCACAGACTCCCTGCTGCATAAGGTAACCCTCCTAGTGGCAGGGCAGTTATTGAGCAAGCAGAATGACTCTAGAATTTCCTCAAGATTTCAGACTTTTTGTTTGACCTTTTACTCAGGATGAAAGGGGTTATGTCTTCAGGAGACAAGTTTGTCCTTACCTCCACATCGCTGAGGAGCTTGTAGACAGTCAGCTCTGAGGCCTGGGCAACCACGAGGTTCCTCTCGCTGGTTGAGAAGAAGTTACAGTAGGTGCAGTGTTCCACCCCCGTAGGGGGCTGGATCTGCTTGTGGAACGCGTACATCCCTCTGGGACGGCAGAATCAGGGTCTGTGCCGATACAAAGGGAAAAACAAACAAACAAACAAATTAGGTCTAACGAGCGGTTTGCTTGTTAAAAGTTTTACTTCCATGGTCTTACTTCCATGGTTTAGCAATGCTTCAATACCCGTTTGCCTCTTTTCAGGCAAGTCATCACATAATAGTTTCCCAGCGGCATTGTGCACGTGCACAGAGTAGACTGGTCCTGTTCACTCCGTTGTATGTATTCAAAAGTAGCATTTAGTGTAGAGAATAGAGATCATACTTATGTATTTCTTTTTTATTATTATTTCGCAAAGCACCATAGAATCAGTGACTGTTTTGTACGTACTGAAATTTGGGCTGAAAATTGCTCGTTTATGTTGTCATACGAAATGATAATTAAATTTTAAATCTTCTGAATGCCTCTTCACGACATCAGGAACACCAGGGCGAGTCATTATGCCACAGATCGCCGATTAACAGTCATTTTAGGGGTGGGGAATTATGTTTAGTTAAACATCCTAAAGCCCTATATACGACAACAATGTCAGGAGTAATCTAGGGTTACAGTAACTGCAGCTAGGTAAAGACCCAGGAACATTTGTTTAAAGTAAAAATCTCATAGGGCCTATGTCATGTATGTACTCCCCCAGTAGAACTTAAAGCTAATAATTCATTAATTGTCTCAAAATAATCCTTGTCCTTGTGGACTAAAAAGACACTAACCCGCCCCCCCCCCCCCCCAGCTCTATGGTTATACTTATAGGAACGGGGTGCTATTTGCCAAATGCCGCATGTTATTGTAACGTAACTATGTTGTGCATGATGCGGCGCCTGTAGTCGAGTATGCAACACAACTTAGAATAGGATAAACGCCAGTATTTCACTACTAAACGAGAGCAAATGAAAACCGAACTCAGAAAGGGATATCCTGAAACAGCTCGGCTTTAATTAAAATAAAATGAAGACACATACTAACCGAATTTTCTGATGGAAAACAAAACAAGTTGCAAACAATATTTAGCAAACACGTTGAGCTTGGCTAAAGCCCGCCACCAAGAGTCAAGTTTCGTTGTCTTATTATAGAGGGCAGCAGACACAATATATTGCAAAAAATAATAATTGATAATAAAATCCCATTGACCATCGTGTAAAAACTCTCAACTTCACAGCTCAAAAAACTCGTCAAGGGGTCTCTCATTATTTGTTGCAACACTGCGAATGGTAGAACCCTCATCTGCCTTGTTCTTTTCCATGTGTAGTTTGTTAGCCATATTATGCAAATTTAAATTATACGGAAAAGTTTAATCACCTGATATTTATTGATTCACTGTGCGATCACATGAAACGTCACGTGGCGATCGACCATTTCATAACTTCACTACATCGATCTTACTAGTGCTACTGTTCATGTACAGTCAAGCTTCGTGACTGATCACCCTGAAGTTGAAGTAAATTTCACAAACTTTCACCGGAATTATTATAATCTTTCATTTAGATAGGTCTCCATTTCATCTTTTTGGGAGGAGAGAAAGAAGATTTCACGATGAAATCGTGTGATCTTGTTGCGATTCTACTGAGCGTGTTTTGTGTTGTTGCATACGGGCAGCCGACCGCCGACGAGGTGACGTCTTTACCCGGTGTGACTGGACCGCTGAGCTCCCGTCAGTATTCGGGTTATCTCAAGGCATCTGGAACGATCAGACTCCACTACTGGTGACTAGGTTTATTATATTTTTTGTGTGAATTAAACGGCATTAGTGTCTTTTACGCCACCATTATTTTCAGTATTTATTTGGGTAAGAAACCTGGTTTTTTTTCACTGAAATGTTGTCGAAATATGATCATTTTAGGATTTACAGGACCCATGAATAAGTTTGCGTTAAGTAACAAATCTCATTTTGGAACAGAAGAAGCTAAATAATTACTGAAAATAATACGGGTGGCGTAAAAGACACTAACCCCAATTAAACAATAGAAGATAGGTTATAACTGGAATCATATAAATTGAAAGTCATAATTTGCTTCAAATTGCTCATCAACCAAAATAATGACTTGAAATTTTGATACACACAATTTTGTGGTTTTTTACTTTGAAATTATAGTGCTTAGTTAGCCTTTAGTTAGAAGTTAGAGTTGGGAGGGCCTGACATGCATTTGATCCTAACAGAATCTTTCTCAAAATATACCTATTTAAATAATTATTTCCTTTGGCTTATTTTTTTATGCAGGGTATATTTTTGTTGGCACTGGCACTCTTCCTGCATTAAACACTATTCGATTACTCTGATCATGGAGGAAGAGGAAGGAAATATTTTAAAGTTCAATAACTGGCCAATCGAAGAATAGCGGTGCTGACAAAATACACAAATTTCCTTTTTACAACTACTACATACTCAAAGCTGTTTAGGTTGATAACGGATGACCTTTATGGAGATATTAAAGTCTACAAAACTTTCACTTTCTTAGTGTAATTTACATTAATTCTCTAAATGTATGTGTACTTAGGTTTGTAGAGTCCCAACGAGATCCTAAAACTGACCCCTTGGTGTTATGGATGAACGGTGGCCCAGGCTGCAGTTCAATGGATGGCTACCTGTCAGAACTCGGACCGTATCAGGTGAGGTCAACTCCAATGCACTGGATTTCCCCCCTTTTTTTTCATATTGCCATGTATTGCCAGTACCTTCCTTCTGCTAAAACCAGACTTACATCCAGGCGCGGTTCTAGGGGGGGGGGGGCTGTAGCCCCCCAAAAATTTTGTCTAGCCCCCCCCAAAAAAATGCAAGTGAAAAAAAAAAAGAATTCAGTTATTAAGCGCCAATTACACAAAAACGCGTTGTGTGGCCTATAATGTGCATGTTTTTCGACCCCTAATAAGACATAGCAGAAGCGAGTGTTAGAAGAACCCAAAATATTGGGTCTTCTAGCCCCCCCCCCAAAAAAAATGGCTCTTCTAGCCCCCCAAAAAAATGTTGGCTCTAGAACCGCGCCTGCTTACATCTAACATTATGTAATTTATGTGTGTTTTTCAGGTATTAGCCAAATAAAAATGTCTAGCACTGTATTTGATACAAACAGTAACACTTCAAGTGAAAATGTGGAACTTCTATTTCGTTCGCACTTCTCGTAAGGTCTCAACGTTTCTACTAGCCTGCTCTAGTCCTCATCATCACAAGACCAAACCGATCTACATACCAATTGTCACCATGCAAAGCCTCAAATCTTAAAGACTCATTAGTTCACACAAAAATTGATTGGAATTTGGTGAGAAAAAAAGGTGTAGATCACAACAAAACAGCTGACGGGACACCGTCATGGAGAATGACCAAATTTCACTAATAATTTCATTATGCCACTGATTTCAGATCAACCCTGATGGGAAGACATTGTCTGCCAATCCGTACAGCTGGAATAAGGTAGCTAACGTCATCTTCTTAGAGGCACCAGCTGGAGTCGGTTTCTCCTATTCGACCGACAAAAATTACACCACCAGTGACAATGAGGTAAAAAAAAAGGCAAATTTTTTCAATTTTGATTGCTACTGTCATGAATGTAGACATACAGGATAATAATAATCATCATTTTACATTCATTTACAAAAATTAACAGAAAAATAATGAGTGAAAACAAAAAAAATGAATTTTAAACAAATATTTTATCCATCCTTAAATTGATGCTAGTATTATCTAGCTATTTTAGATCTCCCCTCTCTGGAGAGTAGACGTAATTTTCTTTTTAAAAGATGGGGTGAAAAAATAATGCAGTCCACCAAATTCAGACATATGCTTCCCCCTCTTAATTCTGAGAGTACACAAAGACAGCTGAGGAAAAACACCTTGACAGGTTTAGTTCCACCACTTTGCAGAACAGACAGATATAAAAGATCCACAATCCCAGCCCTGGCAAAGATTTTATAATATTCTTATTTTAATAATAGTTTGTTTTTAATGTCTAAATTTTTGTCTGTCCTGTTTTATGGATATTGATTTTGTTTTGTTTTTCTTCTCATTGTAAGTTTTTTCTAATATTTTGATCTTATCACCTGGCTGGTCCAGATTATTTTCCTTTTATTTTATATATTTATATATTTTTTAATATTGTAAACATGTCATTTTAGTGTTGCACTGTGTGATGCTACCGACAATGTGTTGTCTTTTAAACCGAAATAAATAAATAAATAAATAAATAAATTATGGAGAATGAACTCTAATAGACATAAAGCCTGTAGGCTGACATACGAGGGGGCCATTGCAGAGATGCATGTGCCAAGTGTGTCCTAGGCTAACAAGGTGAAAGCAAGTGTGGTCAAACTATTTCCCAAGCTAATGGTCAAGCACTTTCAGGCCCTTTCGGACAATACGTACTGGGGCAATGAATTTGACCCCTTGGTAAATTATTGTGCTGTTCTGTTGATTTTCTTCACCCAGACATCCAAGAACAACTACCTGGCGCTCCTGGATTTCTTCCAGAAGTTTCCCAACATGGCATCCAAGCCCTTCTTCATCACAGGGGAGAGCTACGGTGGAATGTACGTCCCTACTCTGTCGGTCAGAGTCATGGCAAATGCTTCCATCAATTTCCAGGTAAGTGGAAGAGAAGTTGACTGCTGTGACTGACAATTGGCTCCAGGGCCCAACAATTATTGTCAGTACAGAAAATTTGTAGGCAATAGCACTGGGCACTTGTGCTAAAAATAGCACTGAACCTCAGACAAACATTGCAACGTGGCCATCATGCAAACGTGTGGTGAGTGGGGGTATGTGCATGCATGGTGTGACGTCATTTAGTGCGGAACGCTATTGACATGACATGGAATATCGGCTGGTAGCCATGCATTGTCAGTGTTTGGCAAAATTGTGTGCTTAGACAGCAATAGGAAACATTGATCAATTTCATTGCACTGTTATCTAAATTAGGCTTCCGCTTCACCTTCATCAGCACTGAGTGCCCATAAAAAGAAATGTGCACTGGCTCAGGTGGGATTCGAACCCTGCTTACTGGTGCAGGTGTCTTACCACTAGACCACCAAGCTAGCTAGGGTCAGTGGGTCAATTCAAATCCTGAAAATCCAATATTGCAGCAGGTATCACAGCTGATTCGTAGCACTGCTTGATTGCTGGTTTTGTGATGATGGTGCTGTTTCCAGCTACAGTGCATGCATGTTCTTCAGCATATGCTCATGCTGTGCACACGATGGGCAAACAAGAAACCTTCCTTTGACCTCAACCCAAGGGTGTCCCATGTGACATCAGGGTCAGGCATGCAACTTTTCCTCGGATCAGCTGATTTCCTCTCTTTTTTTAACACACTGCACAAAGTCTTGTAAAGATTGAAATGTCCTCGTTTTTAAGTCCGAGTTGCATGCCTGCAGGGTCTATTGCTAGCACATTTTCCATTAGAAGCAGTAACAAATTCAGTTTTTTTTTGTTTTTTTTTCCCCAGGGCTTTGCTATAGGTAATGGACTGCTGGATAGATATCTCAACTTAGAAACATCAGTGGACTATGCATACAGCCATGGAATCATTGGCGAAGAGTGAGTGAAGTTTATGCGTACAGTTTCCTTCAAAGTCCCACCCCACCAGCAAGTGACTACTAGTCTGTGTGTTAGAAACGCATATCTTGGGCCGATTTCACTAACACTTTGCGATCATCGCTAAAGCCCAAATCCATCGCTAAACTGAAAATTGATCGCTACTTTGCATAGCAATTTTCAGTTTATCGATGGATTTGGGCTTTAGCGATGATCGCAAAGCATTAGTGAAATCGGGCCCTGGTGCCTTTTGGAGACTGAGCACAATAGGTTGAATATGTCTCCACAAGGAAATTCTAAAGGTGTATGGGTCTCAACAAGGTAGTCATGAAACTGATATTTGGAATTAACTCAAAAGGAGGAATTTCCAAGGCATACGTATGTATTTTATTACTATATTATTATTATTCTTATTTAATTCTGGTAATTAAACCAAGGATTCCTCAAAAGTGCCGTAGAGTAATATTCTGGGTAAAACCCACAAAATAAAGTAGGGACTGAGAACCCAATCCACTTGTGGACCGAGCCGGACTTGAACTCGGTTCACTAGAGGTGAAAGGCGAGGAAAGAACCTCTACGCCAACCTGACTCCCCCTGACAAAGGGAGGTTTGCTAGAATTTTCAACCCAGGAAAGTGATTCTGGTTCAAATGGGAGCGATTTCAATTCTGCTCTTTGGAGAGTGTTCATTAGTACACAAGAACAAAGCCATGTCTTCTTAAGGATACAAATTCCGGTATCCATGTGTGAATCTGGTAACTACAAAGTGTACATACTTGCTGCCCAAAGAGAGAGTAGAGTTTTACAGATTTACAGGAAGATCCACAGACCTGATTACCATAGCAAAGACAAAGCCAAACCTTGTACAATTTACAAAATTCAAAGTAGGAAATAATTTGAATCTTCTGGTTCAATGATGGTTTTGAAAATTGTACATTATTACCTTTTGGGAAAACTGAGATGAATGAATTTTGACCCAGTCCGTAATGAATTTTTGTTTTCTACTTTTGCAGCCTGTGGGCCCAGTACAGGGAGTATTGCTGTAAAAATGGCAAGTGCAGTGTCGTCAACCCGCCGAATGCACAGTGTCAGGATGCAGTAAGTATCTGAGCATTGTTTGAACGAATTTGTTTAGTCTAGAATTGAATTGGCCTACTTGACACAAACACAAATTCAGGGGTTCACATTCGCCCGATGAACCTTGCACTTCCAAGCAGTGAGTCCCAGGTTCTAATTCCACTAGATCAGCCTGTACAATTTGTTCACACAGAGCAATTTTACGATGCATTTACAACGCTTTTATAAATTAATTGCAGCTGGAATACAAGTAAACATGTTACGCACTCATGATTCTGCCAACTGTAAGAGGCAAAGTGATGATGAAAAATTGGAAAACGCATTGCTTTGTACATATGCGCAGGACCCGGGACGGCCCAATGAGCTACATGTATCTTCTTTTGACTGCTGCGCTAGCTGAGGGTGCCCCACTCAAGCAGCATCAATTCACATGTTTTACCTAGTGCTTTTCACTGTTATATTTTTTCTTTCAATTCTTTTTTTTTTTTCTGATGACATGCAGCTGTTAAAGACTCGCCATTTCATCATGGACGTTGGCATCAACCCATATGACATTACAGGGGACTGCGCAGGGGGCACGCCTGGTGATCGTCAACGAGCTACCTCTCACATGTACTTTTCACATTTCTTCAAGCCTGTTGGTTCCAACCAAGTAAGTTTCTGTAATCAGTTGCTGGGTGCTCCAAAGTTTATGATGCCATAGAAAAGATAAGGCATTAAAGGCTATTGTTATGTTGACATAAGAAACAACACATGAAACTGATACACGGAGTGAGTGACACAGCGTGTATTCAACTAAAATCCAACATGGATGCCAAACGGCATGGTCAACAACACGTAATCTAAAGTGCGCCCTCGCCCTCTATAGGTGTGTCGGGCCAGTTGTAAATAAGCAATGAAACACAACAACGATACTGCAGCAGTTATAGGTGCACAAGCCTAGGGTACTAAATTTCACCAAACTCATCGTAACTTACTATCAATGTTAGTACTTATTATGCATTGCAGCCCTACATAGGATACGATGGGTTATCCTTCGTAAGTTGAACTACAATCGATCATAGGTCTTCGTGAAATCTACCCCTGGACAAACATGTGGAGAAGGTTCCAGGTCTGTGATTGATGCTTTGAGGATTAAGAGGGAAATAACGTTCAGTGTCGTTTTCTTTCTCAGCTTAAAGAGCCAGCACTCTCTCTGTCCTCTGGTAATGGCATCATCCCTTGCATCGACGCTGACCCAGTGACTAACTATTTGGGACAATCGGCCGTCAGGCAAGCCCTGCATATACCGGACTTCATCCCTAAATGGGAGATTTGCAGGTAAGCACAGACTAAGACCTAGCAGCCAAGC
Organism: Astropecten irregularis; assembly: GCA_963971285.1. Classification (NCBI taxonomy): domain Eukaryota; kingdom Metazoa; phylum Echinodermata; class Asteroidea; order Paxillosida; family Astropectinidae; genus Astropecten; species Astropecten irregularis. The sequence goes on along the minus strand of OZ020246.1, from coordinate 19,403,403 downwards.
AAGATAAGGCTAACAAGAACTTCAAGGACGGACATGATATGGGAGGTTAAATTTACTGTGTTGCCGTTTTGAAAAGGAGTTTGGTGGTTCTTTAGAAGAGCCAAAAGAGGAATTTGATGATGTGGTCTGTGGTAAAATGTAGATTTACAATACTTTTGCAAAGCATTACATTATTGATTCTATCTGGGCATCGAGCGCCAAAAACTTTCCTTGGGCCAATTCAGCTCCCTGCAGAGTATACGGCCTTAATGCCAAGCTACATGTATTATATATATTTGCATAGTTCAAGAATTAGCAACCACGTCCCACCTCGTGAGGTACCCATTTAGCTCTTTGGTTGAAAGAAACAATAAGTCACAAAACAAAAGAAGAAAGCTCAAAGGCACAATTAGCACACCAGATTAATCTCATGTTGACTGGGATCCAACCCACTGTGAATCCACAAAGATCTTCACGCTAACAATTCATGTTGAATACTTCTCTCCCCGTTTTCAGTCTAATCGTGGGTGAGTTTTACCAAGGCCAGTACAATGACATGCGTGCCCAGTTCAAGGCCCTACTACCAAAACACCGCGGCCTGGTCTACAACGGCGACGCAGACATCATGTGCAACTTTCTCGGGGACCAGAAGTTTGTGGCCTCCCTGAACCAGAAGGAGCTGGGAAAACGCCGGCCCTGGGTGTATAACAACCAGGTGGCCGGGTTCGTGAAGGAGTACGACCAGGTGACGTTCCTGACAGTCAAGAATGCCGGTCACATGGTGCCCAGTTTTACCCCCGGAGCTGCCCTGCAGATGATCACCAACTTCTTGAGCAACAAACCGCAGTAATTGCGTCCCAAATTTCTCACAATATGCTGGACTATAGATGTAGAAAATGGTGACATGAATTCTCCCAAAGTTGGACACAACATGGCCGATAGAATCGGCCAAAATAGACCTTTCTTTTATTTATGAACAGCTGCTCGTATTTAGTATGGGTTTCCTAATTTAGCAAAACATTTCATCTTTTCGACAAGCAATGCATTGAACCAAATTCAACATTTTAGCAAACTTTCTTTATAGTAAAACAAAAATACATTCCATTCATTTTTTGTTTTGTTTCCATTACATTCAACAGCATCTTTGAATGTTAATGAAACATTACAGATACAAATTGTTTGATACGTCAACTAGCAATATTGCTAGTTGACCTCTTCAATGGAATTGAGCAAATTGAGTTTTCTAAGTTATGCATGATAATTTTTTTTTCTACTGAAATGTTAGCAATTCAAACAGTGACTGGTCATACCAAGGAAAGCTGAGTTTAAAAGGTATTTAGTGGTCCCAAGAAACAAGACAGAACTGGGATTCCCCAGTAGAAACACAGATTGAGTTTTTTGTTTTGTTTTTAGTTTTAACACAACCAAAGGATATTTGTTAGTGGCAATAGTTATAAAAGTGAGCTGTCATAACTCAGGTCAAGTTATTAGAACTACGTGTGTGCATTTAAATCATTTCAAGTCATTTTCTGGTAATCAGGTAATGAGTTGACTTTGGTCGCCTCAAACTTGTGACTTCAGTTGAGTAATGTTCCCTATGCATTAAAACACATTAGCACAAACTGTACAGTACTTTTGATATATTTGTACAGTATCATGGCAGACTTTTGTAGCTTAACAATGCCTTTATTATGTACGTGTGCTGCGAACTTAAATTGACCTACGTTTACAAAATAAAGGAGAATTGTAATGTATAGAGTTGGGTTTTAGTTTTGTCTTTTGTAATATGCAGACCTTGTGTTTGTCACATTCATTGAAATTATTAGACAATACAAGTAATAAACTGCTGCAAACTGCTCATCAGCCAATATAATCATCTGAAATATAGGAGGGCTTGACGTTTCGATCCTAGCAGGACCTTTCCCTAAACACTAAAATGGCACTGTTCGGTGGTCTCTTTTAATTTGTAGCACTATTATAAGGGCTGAATTAAGGGGAACATAGTTTGTCACACGGTGACAAGCCAGCAATCAATGCTAATTTTCCTTAAAAAGTGTGAAAAACCTGAGTCCAGGACTCTGAAACAAGACTGATAGTCTCTTTACAATACACACACAATGAATGAACATGTACACCTACTGACCTAGTCCACAGCCTGGCAAGGCAATTTATGCTTCCACCATTACTCCAATATAAGTTTATATACCTGCATGTACATGTACATCCTTTTATAAAATTGCCAAAATAAACATCTTTTGCACTAAATTTAAACATTTCAAGTTACCAGATACATGTTTTCCAACATGACCAAATTCAGATTCCCTGATTGACTGGATTGGTGACCATGCATCATTGGTTATGAGTGCATGGACCTCAAGGCAGCCTGATATTGTCCAAAACCAAAGAGTTTTAGCTTACCTCACAAGGTGGATAGCAGTCTTGCAGTTTATCAGGTGAAACCCAAAAGGAAGATGTCTTTCCAGGGCAGATTTGGAGTAGTAGAAACACCACAATGATCATGACATGCATTCCCGGTCCAATCCATCCATCACAGCAGTTGCCATGTTGATGGAGCCCTCAAGAGGCAGGTTGGGACTTAAGGTGAAGTGTGATTATTCATGATGCTGCTTTGCTCTTCAATAACAACACCTACTGGTGCATATATTGAAATCTATCGCTGAATTTTTTTCTGACCTTACCCAATTGGCACTGAATGAAGCAATTGTTGTTCTAATTACCAGGAACAAGAAACTGAGGGCCTTTTCCAAACCTCGGCTCCGGCTCAGGCTCCGGCTCAGGCTCCGGCTTCGTCTCTGTAGTCTATACTGAAACAATAAGTTGTGGTTTTTCATTGAAGCTGAAGCTCTGTTTTCTTTCTCAAACCAGAGAATCTACTTCCAAACTGCAGCCAAAAGCCTCAATTTTGATACCCGTTATTTTAGAATGGATTCACGAAATGGAGCTGAAGCCGGAGCCTGAGCCTGAGCCGAAGGCAAGGTTTGGAAAAGGCCCTGAGCCTCCGTTTTGCCAAGTCTTACATGTAAATAGGCATGATTCCAAGTTGACCATATTTAGGGTTTAACAGACTAGAATACTAGCTAAAATTAATGGAGTTGTCAGTATCACAATGGTTATTTGCATTGTGTCATACATGTATCACACTTCGGTCATGTAATTAAGATTCATTCATCATATTTCAGATTGAGTCTTGTAGTGTTTTAGGAAATCAGTTCTCAGTGATTTTGGAAAGTTTTAAGATGAACTGTAGTATGACGGAAGTGATAAAATGCCATGACTTAAATCCATAGGCCAAGTTGGTTCGCCATAATGCCATCAGTTTAGCCTCATATAACTGATATAGGAGTAGAAACAACGACCCTTTGTTGTGCTTATATTGAGCAAATAATTATGCAATGACACAACGGTGATGTCACAAATTGGAAACATAGAGTATCATATGGTGTTGTGCACAAAAGTTTCAGAATTGTCAAGTTGTTCTCAACTGCAGACAGTTCTTCTGAAAAAAGTGAATGTTCCAGGCAAATTCAGATAGAGACAATCTATGTATGTCTCAATTTGAGTTCCTATTTTGTCATGTTTGTAGATTGCAAATTCTTTTGTGCACAGTCATTTTCTTTCATGTCTTCTGGTCGACATGATAAACAGCGCCCTCTTGCTAGTGCATTAGTAAATACCATAGCAACAACATTTTACACCCATGAATACATTTTGTAATTGGATTTCCAAGATGACTGTTAATGTTTCCCTTCTAAATTATTACTACAAAAAGGCATGAAATAATACAGACGTTATTTTGCATACGTGATGCTTTTCTGCAACTATCATATAAAGACTATATTTATTACACACTGCCCTTCACCATGTTCACCAATACAAAAATATTGCTTAAAAATTCTACATAATACATGTAATACTTTTTACCAAAAGCAGGAATGGCTGCTTAGTATAGTAGACAATTTTGCTTACTGTAAATATATCCGTTTCAATGGTTAGCAGGAAATTGAAGCTTGCACATAATGTGTACTTTGCATAAGTATGGATTTTGCGCTTAAAATACGAGATAAATGTAGGATTTCTACTCTCAATGTACAAGCACAGGAAAGTAATTGTTAGAGTGGAATTAATCTTTAAGCAGAGCCATGAAACTTGGGCCAAACTCGTAGAGCTGCTTAAGCACGAAAAAGAAACTTGCTAAATCAAATCAAGAAGCCAGCCAGGCCCACGTATAACGGTTAGAGATACTCACCCAACAATTGCACAATATGAGTCAAAAACAACGAATGTCACATGAAAATTTCACATGGTAATCCTGCTCCAATCACTGATGTCATGCTGATGAGCAAATATTCACGCTTAAAGGTAATATCCTACATTGTTTTTTTTTGTCAAAGAAATGCAGATTCATGGGCAAAAATATCAAGGAATATACAGTAGCAGTAATAGGAGAGCCTCTTGACAGTGATTCCAATCGCTTTTAGGCAATCCTCAGGGGTCTTTTCAGTTTGTTGCTGTTTAAGTCTTGAATATAATACTACCCTGTATGTTGTCTATACTGCCGTTTACCTGAGAAAACTGCCGTTTTCATATCATAATAAATGATATGAAATTAAATGAAATGAAACAGTCATCTGGGAAATTTTCAGTCCCACATGGTGCCCACTTTTTGAGAAACAGTGAAAAACGCCCACAATATTGAGAAAAAAAAATTGTTCACCGTTATTTTTGACCAAATTGTTTTTGGTCATTGGTTTGACTCTTTTCTGGATAAATACAGCATTTCATGCAGAGAAATTTTAAATGGTCAGATGGTATGTTTCTACCATCTCCATCTTTATACCCTGTAAGTTAAAGGTTAATCTGTGAAGATTTCTGTTTCTGTGTGCAGCTCAGGGCCTCTGGTCCCAGCTCATCAACTAGAATGAATGAACTTCAACTGGGATGTCCGGAGTGCCTAACAGTTCTATGTTTAAATAACAGAACCAACGATTCAGCCAGAAAAGAAATATTCAGTATTTTGGGCAGATAGTCTTTTAGACTCTCTCCTCTACCCATGAGTTCCGAATTCAAGAAAAACATATTAAAGCAAGAAATGAAGCCCCATCGATCAGTCAATCAATTGAATGTTGAATTATTGTAACCTGAGTGACTATATGAAGCATCAAACAAAGAAAGCTCAGTGGTGGTTATTTCATTACAAAAAAGTACAAAATTGGTATAAAATGCATATATAAGAATTGACTGTACAATTCACACAACATTACCATGAAATAGCAATGAAAATGCACACACATTACACCTGATGATAATAAAGTTATGCAAAAGTATTCTACCATCATATCATTATACACAAAATGTGAAAAAAAACACAATAATTGACTATGTGGGACACTGCCAACACAGGGATGGAAATAACCTTAGTTATTAGAGAGCTGGTATTGTATTCCAGGGGTTGCAGGTTCAAACCCTGCTCCAGTCAATTTTTCTTTTTTAACATTTCAAGGAAATCCATAGAAAAATAGATATCTGAATAGAAGTTATTTTTACACTACACAACAAGGGAGGTGTTGTCAGTCTACTGGGGCCTTTCTCAAAGCGCAGCTCAGGCTCAGGCTCCGGCTTTGTCTCTGTCATCCATATGCTGAAAATATAGGTTGTGATTTTTCATTGAAGCTGAAGCTATGTTTTCCTTTTCAAACCAGAGAATCTACTTCCGAAATACAGCCAAAATCTTCCATTTTGATCCCCGTAATTTTAAAACGGATTCACGAAATTTAGCTGAGCTATGAGAAAGGTAATAATTGATATATTCTAACTTGAATCTGATATAAAATACATCTCAAATGTACTCTGTTTCTAGTCATTACAGTTCCTTTTCGTCGAGAGGCCTTTTCACATGACACTAAAAAACTCTCAACCATTGAGAAATTCTCTCATGGGTCTGGACCTCGGTCAAAATCTCTCAAGGATTCACCAGGGACGTGGGACACTCTCAAGCATTGGTGTCCTTTCACACGATGACACTTTTGTAAGATTTCGCAACCAATTGAGATCATTTCTCAATGGTTGAGAGTTTTTTAGCGTCGTGTGAAAAGGCCTTAATTATTTGTTTACTGAGGTTTCCCTTTTAAGAAATTTGCAATCATCTGCAGGGCGGGGCCGGGCGTGTTGGTGGGTACCATGTGGCCCGAATCCTTGACAGTCATAAACGTGAGCTGTTTGTACTCCTTCACAAAGCCGGCCACCTGGCCGTCGTACGTCCAGGGTCTGCGACTGGACAGCTCGGGCTGGCCCAGCGAGGCCGCAAACTTCTGGTTACTCAGAAAATTGCAGACGTCGCCAGCGTCACCAGCGTATATCAGTGCTCGGTACTTGGGCAGGAGGGCGTGGAACTGTTTGGTCATGGAGGTATACTTGTTGGTGTAGTTGGCTGCTAGAGGTGCACTGCAAGAGTTTAGAGTAACAACAGCTCATAAATGCATCTTTATAAATTATTCTCCTTGATACTGTGTACAATTTCATGTCAGTGATTCTAATACCAAGCGAAACACATCTTGGCAGAAGTCAAGTGTAAAACATATCATAACATTTCAACCACAGCCCGACTTTTTTTTAATAAGTGAAACTTTTTTTGGACTTACCAACTTTCTTGTGATTCAAAGGTGAACAAAACAAAAACAAATTACTGAGATGGGATTCGAACCCGCAAATTCCTGAATACCATATACTGGCACTCTGCCAACTGAACTATCCAGACGTACATTGGTGGCATCCCAAATTGTCAATTACCTTGTATCATTTCAGTTTTTCATAAGTCATGAACCCAATCACGTATTGCCAACATATAGGGAAGGCCAACTAACTTGGTAAAGCACCAGAATGGTATTCCACATGCCCCAGATTCGAATCCAACCTCAATAAAGTTTCTATGTTCACCTCTAAATGACCCCTATATTAACCTGGTCAGATTCCCTTGTGATTTATGTCATGTGAGACTATGAATGGTGGGAATGCTAGATAGAATAAGATTTGTGCTAACGCCATCTACTCAAGATTCAGTTTGTTTGCTTTTTCTTTCTTCTCCTGAAGATGAACAGAGCACACTGCTGGAAACGTCGAGTAAACCCTCCAAATCACATACACTAACAAGTGTGCACATGGTGTTATTGCAACCCTTATCCTCTTTAGATTTTAAGTTATGATTCAAATTTTCTTGTGCTTCGCTGTTCCACACAAAGTATAAACAAACACAAATAATGCTTAGAGTTAGGAGTGCCTGATGTTTCAGCCTTCGCAGGATCGTTCTGAATGGCTAAAAAAGGCTCCTGCAAGGATCGAAACATCAGGCCCCCCTAACTCTAAGCACTGTATATTTCAGGTTACGATCAAATCGGATCAATATTTTGGTTGATGAGCAGTTTCCAGCAGCTCAATAGCTGCTAGATAGCAAATTTGACCTTGAAAAAAGTTACCAAATCACAGAAAATGCAGCTTACTTGCAAGTGATCCACTTCTGATTCAGAGTGCTTGGAATGTGTAAAGCTGCCCGCACTTCCGGTATGTTCATGTAAGCGTTGGCTCTAGTTGTATCCACACACGGCAGGAAAGTGCTGCCAAGTCTCGATCTAGACACGTTTCTCTGCAACAAGTTATAGAATATCAAGAAAGACATCACTTAAAGGGTTAATAAACAGGGAGGATGGGGTAACATCAAGACAATGTAAATTCACGATCTATAAGGTGGCCTGGAAAAAACTTCAGCCAACTTGGACCATTACGATAAAATCTGTTAAATTACGATATTGGGTCAAGTATGAGTTTGCTGAGGCTACATGGACAAAACACAAACTCCTCCACCAACAAAGAGGGATGATCGGTGAATAAAGTATATGGTACTGAAAGGGGCTATGTGGATGTGTACTCATAGTATGTGGGATATGGAGGCCAACTGTGTGTTAAGTATATGGTACTGAAAGGGGCTATGTGGATATGTTCTCATAGTATGTGGGATATGGAGGCCAGGGCTACATGTATGTGGATGTGTACTCATAGTATGTGGGATATGGAGGCCATGTGTGTAAAATATATGGTACTGAAAGGGGCTATGTGGATGTGTACTCATTTTTTTGTATGTGGTAAACTGGTATAAGGATGGTACAGATAGAGCGTCATCAAAAGCTCGTAATGGTCATTCACATACCGGTGACGCCCCCAAGCCCAGAATACTCAGCATGGTGAAGCTGTTCCATTGTCTGGAGTAACTCCCACTGCAATCGCCAGTCACATCATAGGGATTGACACCAGCACTGGTTATAAAATGATTAGCTTCTTGTTGCTACAAACAAAATGGCGGAAAAACAACAACACGAAGGTTAAATAGCAAACTAGAGTTAGAAAGTAATTTATAGAAATGAAGATCGTGTCTAATTATAAACCCCCACCAGCTATGCCACCCAACTGTCTGCTTCTCTTTAGAAGGCCACATTAAGTCTGACTCAGGCCTGTTTCATACTTGCTGCGTAAACTTATAGCGCGGTGGTCTATTTTGAAGTGTCTGCCCTGTGGGTAAGAATGCTCACAACGTACCGAAAGTGCACGACTTTGTGTGCAGCATTTGAAAATGGAGAAAAGTTTGTGCGCGCCAATTTGAGCAGCATTTGTACAAATGAAAAATATTTTAACATCTGTTGGATGCGCACACGCAGCAGAGACTTGAAAAATGGCAGAGTATGAACATTGAATGCAATATTCAATTCGCATTGCGTGATGCGCGTGTGCAAACACAGCGAGTATGAAACAGCCTTAGAACATCTCAATCATCCCTCGTTCATCAGTGCGATCATTCTCATATCCCAGTTATGAATCTCAGGACGTTCTTTGGCATGACTTACGGCAATCTTGCACTCCGGATTGGTGCTCTTGATGTACTGACATGATCCTCCACTGCAACAGTTGACCTGTAATCTCTTCCAAATGCTGCAAAATTGAAAAGAAATTGAAAAAATAGAATATAATCATCAAATAACCACAAGGGAAACTGACTGAATTAATTTTAAGTCATTGAAAAGTGGACAAAGAAAAAATTGGCTGAGCGGGATTCAAACCAGCGGTACGGTGTTTTGGAGGTCGCTGGAGGCGCGCAATTTATTCCTGAAAGGAACACGATGTTAGAAGAATATTCGGCATGGACAATATCTCCCAGATTTCCCCACAGGTCTTTTGCTCATGATTAGCTTTCCAGCTTCCCAGATTTCAATAAAAGATGATTTGGCAGTGAACTAAATAATATAGGCCTACTGACACCACCGCATTTTATTTCCCCAATCAAAAGAGGGCGCCATTCAAAACCGTGTGCTCGGATTACTGTATACAACTGAATGCATTTATGTCTATGCGGTGTGCGCATAAAGAGGGCGCATACGGGTTATGAATATTCATGTTAAGTCATTAACCTTTGACCTCAGCATCCGTTGATGCACTGACTATATTCCTTACCTCTCTCCTATGATGCCGTGGCTGTAGGCGTAGTCATATTTTGTGTTGACGATCAGGGCAAAGTCCAATGCACCATTCCCAATGGCAAAACCCTGCAATTGAACGACCAAATACGACTGAATAGCTATTTGTTGATACAAAAACAAACGGGCAAAGGGAAGATTTCATGAAGCAGTTAGGCTGGTGGGGGGTTCTCTCCTTGCCTTTCAGCTCTTGTGGCCCAGGTTAGAGTCCAGCTCGGTCCACAAGTGGATGGAGTATTCAGCATATTCAGCTCCTTTCTAAATCTTTGAGTTTTAAATTAGCTGGAGTTTTCTGTCCACCTTTAAAATCTTCTTCTCATCACTTTTCCATAAAATGCTTTAAAGGTAGTATCATACTTTGGTAGCTTACCGAAACAGACATTTACACAGATTTACCTATAACTTACAGGGTATAAAGATGGTGATGGTAGAAACATACCATTAAAAATTTTCTGCCTGAAATGCTGTATTTATCCAGAAAAGAGTAAAAACAGTGACCAACATTATTTTTGATCTTTTAAAGATCAAAAATAAAAGAGAAAAGGCTTTTAAAGAAATACTGCGATCGCTTTTCACTGTTTTCTTAAAAAGTGGGCACCGTATGGGACTGAAATTTTCCCAGATGACTGTTACTGTATTTTCCTTGATATTTGTGCACATGGATCTGTAATTTCTTTGACAAAAACCAAAGTATGATATTACCTTTAATACATGTAAACAAAAATGCTGCAAACTGCTCATCAATCTCCAAATAGTGACCTGAAATATCTACCTGTTTATGTAATGCTTTGAGTTTGGAGTGCTTGACATTTCAATCCTAGCAGGATCTTTCTCAAAGGCTAAATAAGAGAAAAGATCCTGCTAGGATCAAAAACGTTAGGCCCTCCTAACTCTATGCATAAGAGGTTTCAACAGGCTTTCGAGCTACAGTGCCTAGGGTGCTTTGGAGGAATCCTTGGTTTCGTGACCATAAATATATAAGTAGTGATAAATAAATCATTCAACCAAACACAAATCGGTCTGAATTGTAACAGAAAGCAAGATATTGCAATAAAAAATCATTCCAAAACTCATCTTAGGACTGATCTCAACGCTTCGTGAAATCCAGCCCTCAGCATCTATACTTTGTGGGGACTTTATCCCGAATCTCTTTACCTTGAAGTTAATGTTGGTTTTGCTCTCTATCAGTCTGACGGCTAGCGTGGGGATGTAAATACCAGCGTAGCTCTCGCCGGATATGAAGAAATCATTCTTGACAAATGTCGGAAACTTCTTGAAGAAATTGACGAGGGCCAGGAGATTGTTCTCTGCAGTCTGACGAAAGAAAAATGATGAAGAAAAAATAAGAACACATAATCAACTCTTTACTATAGGTTCAGAAGAGTTTGTATCAAAATTGTTGGGATAAAGCAATAGTAGAGTAGATATAAAAATTTGCAGGGTAAATTGGTCATAAGATCAAGGTTTGCACTAAAGGTAGTATCAATCATACATTGGTTTTTATCAAAGAAATACAGATTCATGTAACAGTCATCTGTGAAAATGTCAGTCCCATACAATGCCCACTTTTTTGAGAAAACAGTGAAAAAAGGCCACAGTATTTCTTAAGTCTTTTCTCTTTTATTTTTGATCTTTTAAAAGATCAGAAAGATTTTCGGTCATTGTTTAACACATTTCTGGATAAATACACCATTTCAGGCGGAAACATTTTAACGGTATGTTTCTACCACCACCATCTTCATACCCTGTAAGCTATACGTAAATCTGTGAACATTTCTGTTTTGGTTCCTTACCAAAGTATGATACTACCTTTAACACATAATGAACAATTTTATGATTCCTAATCTGAAATTTTTCAAATCATCAAAGTGAACAAAGGAAAATTGACTGGAGCAGGATTCAAACCAGCAGTATGTGAGTAGTTTCATGGCTTCTGACTGCCAAACGAACAAAGATAATTGAACTTTTGGGACACGGCCACCAACATAGGACTGGATAGCTCAGTAGGTAAGAGCGCCGGTACAGTATTCTGGAAGTAGCTGATTCGAATCCCGCTCCAGTCATTTTTTCTTTGTTCACTTTTAAATGACTTAAATTTTACATTCAAACAAAGATAATTGACAATTTGGGACACTGCCATCACAGGGCTGGATAGCTCAGTTGGTAGAGCACCAGTACAGTATTCCGGGGTCGCAGGTTCAAATGCCACTCCAATCAATTTTTCTATTTTCACCTTTCATTGACTAAATTTCATTGACTAAAATCGTTGACTATCACCGAATAATAAAATAGTCATCTATGGAATAGACAAACAACAAACACTTGAAAAATTGAGGATTGTCACCTGGGCAACCAAAGCGACTACTGTGAATTGTTTTTATCTCAATTGTTAGAGGTTTTTCAGGGGAAGGGGAAAAAATACTAACAGTACAGTAATGACTGCCTATTCAGCTGACAATGGGAGGTTTTTCACATTTAAATTTGGACTGCATTGTTTACCTTTGAAATCAATACACATATATTAAATTGCTATCTTACCAGTTTATCAAAAAGTCAGAAAATCAATCCATCTTCTAATAGAAGTTGAATCTTTTATCATTGTTATTGATGTGTGCCTTCAAATAACTTTGTTGTTTTTTCTTCCCCCGAATAATAAGTGAGTCAATGGCTTTGTAACTATAGCAACCTTTCTCGGAGAAAGACACAAAAAACTCAAACAACTCCAAATCTGAAGAGGGAATAATTTTTAACCTTATCGTCGTCGGTGGTGTAATCTGGACTCGCTGCGTAGGAGTATCCGACGCCTGCGGGCGATTCCAGGAAGATGACACTGGCCACTTTTGTCCAACTGTATTCATTAGCGGAGAGCGTCTTCCCGTCTTCGTTAACCTGTGAATTGAAACGGACATCACATCGGAAGAATGTGAAACAAACAAGTGTGGCTGTGTTCTGTCAGAGTGTCTTTTGTGTACCGTACAAAAACCAGAATGAATGCTGCGCAGCTTGATTTTGCGGGATTTTATTTTTTTCAGGATTTTGATAAGTGATGGGAGGTGTATCTACATGAAAGATTCTTTGAGATGATACTGGATGTGACTTTCAAATGATAAGGAGGTGAGAGGGTCGAAGAGGTAAGGTTTTTGCAAGCAGGGATTTCTGGACATCTCCCGGGCATCCTGTTTGCTGTTTTGAACAACCTGCTTCAACTGAACTGCAAAAGTTGACTAGTCAATATTTTTTAGGGGAAATGGATACGAGGTTTGTGGCTCTGGGATGGAAGGAGTTATGGCCATTTTTTATGAGAATGGAGGAAATGGTGGAGGTAAAGAATGCTGGATCCAAATTTAATAGCAGTTTATACAACTTTGGCAGCAGCCATTGCTAAGGGCATCAGCACATCTGTCTGCACTTAAGCATAATGTAGGCCTCACTTGGAGACGCACGTAGCAACAGCTAGTCATAGCCATTCTGGCCTTAGTCTTAAACAGCCCAAAGTCTGCAATTCGGTATCATGAATATCATGGTAATTGTTTTTCAGTCCTGATTACCACAGGCACAAACTTTTTTCCTTGACCATGTTGACTGGCTCAAAGTTGGCCGTATGTCTGAACAGCCCTCCCTAACAACTTACACTTCTTAAAATCACATATCGAATCAAGATTCACACAGGCAAGTTGCTTCATTATTGCCTCAAGTGCCAAGCCCCATTTCAGCGCCCAAAGCACTCTTGGCCTGACTTGAAAACCGAGCTAGAGCCTAAACCAAGCATTGACAAGAACTGACATTTTTCTTCTTCCTCGACCATCCTTCAAGTTAAAAACAGTTCAGATCGGATGCTTAGCTGCCTTCTGAAAGGTCGTGGGAAAATTTGGGAGGGAGGAGGAAGGGCAACAGATGGTAGGGGAATCCAAGAGGGACAATGAATTGAGGAAGTTCATTGAAGAGGCACACATCAAGGAATTATAATTTGCTGCTGAGCCCCATGTGAACAGGACAAAAGAGCCAAGATGTTAGCAACTCCATCCATGTGAAAAGCATCCAAGTGGAGCAAGAGGGAAGCAAAGGGTCAAAGGTGGGTCAGATTTTTACCAAGTATGGTCCAAGCTCTGTGAGGTAGCCACTGACGGAACTACAGGAAGGTCCTCCATTCAGCCAGAGCAGCACTGGATCCACAGCGGGATTTCCTTGGGACTCGACGAACCTACACAGAATGTCAAATGAGTTTTAGAATCATTATTCATGAAATCGATATCATTTTAGAAAGCCACCTCCTGTTTGGGTGATCCCTAGGCCTAGTAATATTGTTCTGATTTTGCATGTTTCAAAGTGATCCCAAGAACACTCAGTATGCGAGTGGTTTCATGCCCTCTGCAAAGGTATCAGACAAAACTAAAGCAACTTAGGTATCAAACCAGACTATTCAGCAGTCAACTGCTAAGCGTTTCGTCAGTGAAATGTCACATCTTTGTTACTGTTTTACCCCATTTAATTACCCTCAATAATGTAAGCCCTGCCCTCTTTCCACAAACATATCCTTGCCATATTCAAGAGGACACCACCACCAACATATTTAGGTGAGTTAATTTACAAAATTTGGTGTTTATTTCCTTAAGGTAATTCATGTATCATACTCTGGTTTTTGTCAAAGAAATGCAGATTCATGGGCAAAAATATTAATTAAGGAAGATACAGTAACAGAGTAGTCATCCATGAAATTTCCTGTCCCATAGGATGCTCCCTTTTTGAGAAAACAGTGAAAAACACCCACAGTATTAAAAAAATCTTTTCACCATTATTTTTTATCTTTGAAAGAACAAAATTGTTTTTGGTCATTGGTTTGACTCTTTTCTGAATAAATAGGCTAAAGCATTTCAGGCAGAAAAAAGGTTAACGGTATGTTTCTAATATCACCATCTTTATACCCTGACACTTGAAAGTTATAGGTAAATCTGTAAAGATTTCTGTTTCAGTATGCTGCCAAAGACTTATGAATAGGTTTCCAAAACTAATAATAGGGAAATGAGATAAGACGGGATCCCCAAAATACATTGATTATTTTAGCTTTTAAATAGCTTCTACTCCTCAAAAATGATATGTTTGACTTTCAGCAATTGTTCCTGGGTCCTGAAAGCCTAGATTGAATAAATTTGTGTAAAAATGCAATTTTCTTGTAAACGCGCTTCTTGCAAACTTGAAAACAGCCCGTTTGATCGCGTGTTGCCATTTTGTCTGGTCTGGTTAGTCTAGTGCCCAGACCCAATAGATCAAGAGTGTTCAAAATGTCAAAGTGGAAACCAGACTATTCTCGTCTGCGGCCGTCCGTGCGGCCGTGAAATGTTCAATCTTCGTTACTGTCTTTACCCCACAATTTCCCTCAAAAATCAAAGCCCTGCCCTCTTTCCACAAAATTAACCTTGTTAATAATGTAGAAGAGGACACAACAAACATACATTTAGGTAAGTCTCTTTACAAAAAGTTGTTTTATTCCCTTTATAGGTATCGTACCCATAGTGAACCCTTACCCAGATTTCTGTTTCAGAGTATTCTGCCAAAGAACTTATGTGAATAGGTTTCCAAAACTACACAATAAAGCAAAAGCCCCAAGATTATAGACCAGACTCATGGGTGGCATAACAACTACACCACCCAACCCCGCCCCTGTCCCCACCCCAGGAGCCGGGCCCGAGCTAGGGCCAGCATTCACCGTACCAGTAATGGAGTTTGTTGGAGCCGGTGGCTTGCAGGTAACCGGAGTACTGCTTGGAGCTCAGCGGCCCCGATACACCAGGCAATGACTTGACTTCATCATCGGCAGCCGGCTGGGACCGCACGGTTACAGGTCCTAGAGAAAGCTGGACTAAAATGATTACCAAGGCAACACACGCACGACTTTCCATCCTGTCAAGTACTAGCACAATGACATAGCAGTTTCTGTAAGTCAACTATTACAATTATTCTAAGTCACTCAGCACACACGGTACGGATGGAAACCCATTTCTGCACAGAAGTCGTATTACTTCCGGTATACAGCGCCCTCTAGCGTTATAGGAGGGATCTCGCGCCAGATTCAAAGTTACAAAACGCTGATGACCAAAGAACTTGAAGCAAAGACCATGACCATTATCACCTGGGCCCAATTTCATAAAACTGTTAAGCACAACAATTTGCTTAGCACAAAAATGTCTCGTCCAATAAAACAAACCACCATTGAAAATTCCATTTGATATTCATGGTCAGCAAACAACAGCCAAAGAACAATCACAAGTGATACACAACACGTGCAAATGTGGTCGTTAACCCTGTTTTTATTAAGACAGAAATGTCATGCTTAGCAAGTTTTTGTGCTTAACAGTTTTATGAAATTGGCCCCAGGATTACCAACCAAATTGTCATGTGATGTTTTCTGCTTTTGACTTGTATTCACTCAGCCATTGATTGCTGAGCAAAACATTCACAATTAGTGAGTTTCGACTGGCCTTTGCCTAATGATTTTATTTACCAAGGTGCAGCTCGCTGAAGCAAATTTTGCCTGTGCATGATATTGGCCCAGGGTGGAGGGGATACCAGAAGAGGGCGCTATTTCAGACATATTTTTTCCGGGTACGAGATTTATAAGTTTGATTAGAACAACAAACAACAACAAAAACAACTTATGGATAATCATTCAGTGAAGCCAATTTGACGAGGTTGGTCAAGAGAAACAAAAATTAATTTATCACATCACAGCAGAATGTTGTGACATTTTGACATTTGGAGTAAACAAGACCCCAAGATGACATCGATTTAAGTGGTACAGCTCGATATTTGGCCAAGAAGTGCTTCCGACTATCATATTTTATCAGTACCATCAGCACCGAGACCACGATCGCCATGATCGTTCTCGCAAACGGCAATCACTAAAGTACCCATTGGCGCAATAAACTTGTTCTTACCTTTTCCTGCTGTTTGCTCGATCACTATTCTGCACATGGTCTGTGGTCATTAGTACCCCTCCCACTCCATCCAGGTCGCCATATCACCATGATAACCACCATGATCACCACCTTGACCCCATGATCACACCATCATCACCAGCATGATGCTATGACCACCAGTGCCATGACCCCCGATCACCGCCATGACCACTGCTCCCATCATAACCCTGAGCTTGTTCCTCATCATGACCCCCCTGGTCCCCATCATGACCCCCGCTCACCACCATGACACCCTGATCACCACCATAATCACGACCATGACCTCAAGATCACCATCCTGACCCCCCAATCTCCACCCAGTGACCCCATATTCATCACCTCAATCACCACCATTACCCACAAGATCATCACTTTTTCACATTAATTTTTTCACTCTCGCAGTGCATCGTCTGTCTTCTTTCTATACCCCAGCCCTCGGCAAAATTTGGTCTGGTCTTGGTGGTGTTATTACTGTCGTTTAGTCCAACATGCCTCGTTCCCTCGTGTTCTTATTATGATTTGCCTTTACCTTATTATATTTATTCATATTTCGATCAAGAAGCCTACCGCCTGACACAAAACTTTATTATCTAGTCTGCCCAGCATGGCACGCAATTACTTTCTTCTTTTATTTAGAACGTTCCCTCTGCCACTGGTAAGAGCGGGGACGGATGGGTCCATTATAATATCTATTGTATAATATGTTTATATCTTAAATGAAATGTTGTCATAAATTAATGAGAAGTGTTAAGAACGAACCACAAGAGGGCTCACTCCTGCAAACTAGTTCATCGATCCGTTCATAACAAAATCCGGTTATGTGTTTCTGGATAAAAACACACGACACATTATATTCAGATTATCAAATTAGTAGTCTAGCGACGGACTTATACACTTCTGCAATCTCCTGTTTCACCTTGTTAGATACTGTGTCTAAGTACCTATCAGTATTGTTCAACCAACCAACCCCTTACCATCTCGCCTCAAATCATAATTATTCATAATTCTTTTTCCGTAAACCGTTTTTTAAAAGGTCATGCTTATAGAGAAATACTGCTGACTTTTTGCCAATTTTTCATTTGAATCTCGGAGTATAATAGTTCGTTTTCGTGTCTGGAGATTTCCCCCTGCCCCATCTTCTCGACTCTCTTCAAACCCTTCCCCCTTCCCTTCCCTTGGGTCATCCTGCTTGTGTGCCTCCTCTCCGATGCCCATTTGATCACCGTCAGTCTTTCTCATTGATACCGGCCGACACGTGCAAAGTGATCGCAATTAAACCTGTCGTGACTCCCCCATTGCAAACTGCAAAATGTTTCTGACAAGTTGTCGTCAGATGCAATTAAATCATTAAATCCCGTTTATCTTCCCGGGCTAGAAGGCTGAAATCTCTCTCCCCTTTGCTCATCAAACCCGGGGATAATCTTACAAAAGGCGAACTATGGGGAAGGGGAGGAGAACTAGAGGGGAGGGGGTCATATTAAAATAAGACCAGGTTACATGAGAACAGAAATATAGTAATTTTTTCTGGGACGTGTGTGATCTGAATAGACATAATTTCTGCACCTTTTGTTGATTTATATTCTATAGTTCGCTCTGCAATGACCTCTATGACCTCGTGGCATATTATATCACCACGCAAGGGAATTCACACAATATATTTTTACGCCGTCAATGAAATCATTATAATCATTGTGATCACGATGATCATGAAGATTTTGATAGACATTATAAAATCCCGATGGTGGTTGTTTCAAATTCCAATCAAATTGTGAAGAAGTGTACTCCGATGTTTTTCAATTCACCAAACAGAGGAACCGCAAGGCCTGTCGAAAAGCAACAGTTTCTTTAGAACTGCTAGTCAAATTTCCCGCCAAAACTACTGATTAAATTTCAATAATGATCAGAAGACTTGACTTGACTTGACTTTCAAAAAAGAAATCTGGAATTTATTGATTTGCAAGTCGTGTTCAATAATCTTACCTTTTATTTACAAGAGTCGAGTCTGCCCACTTGTAAATATTTTTCCTGGGAGTGCAACTCGACCGCTGACTTTTCTCGTCACTCGATATTATGTCAACGTTTTAATATTCAGGCCGAAAACATGCCGCGGATTAACATCAAAACTTGCCGGGAACTTTTTTTTTTCTTCTCTCTCTCTCTCTCTTTGCCTTCTTCTTCTTCTTCTTTTTCCCCTCCTGTTTTATCCCACGGATCTCGGGCTATGTTTCTTACCGCTCCCGGAGAAAATAACAAGCCTAGCCGTGCATTTGAGCGGGTAAGGAGAATCTGGGTCGTCCTCGCCGGGGGCAGCCCGCCGGCAGGGCCCGGGTTCAGTAACCGAGAGAGGCCTTGCTAGGGCATATCTCCTCGGAGTTTAGCCTGCCTGGGCCTGTGTGTGGTGTGTGTGTGTGTAGTATAGTATAGTAGTCAGATCGCGGGCAGACCGTTGAATGCCAGGGGCAGCAAAGGAAAGAAATGTGGTGATACTGATTACTTTCCTTTTTTTTTTCCTTCTCACACTACTCTCTCTCCTTCTTTCTCTCAGTCTCTCTCCCAGGCTTGTGGACTAGAGTGTAGATTTTCTTCCCCGATATCAGTACTACTCCATTTTTAGGGGTCCACCATTTTGTCAGAGTATAGTCTCTATAGCCTATAATAGAACAAAAACAGCATACACAAACAACCCTCATTCAAAAAAATGTCCGAGTTACAAAATCAAAAAATCCCAAGCGGGCATCTCAATGCGCAGCATGCAGGAAGGTACATTATACCCGATGAAGCTGATCCATGACTGTTGTCATGGTAACGGGTCCTTTTCAACAAAGTGATGAATTGTTTGACGCAGGCGGCTTCTTTCAATTTACACTGGCCGGGTAAACCCGATCCTATTGTAGCGTCTCCGCCTCTTGTCGCAAGGCAGTGAATGGGCCGATATTTATACTGTAACTTCAGTCAGCGCGCGCGGGCCCAAAACCTGCGCGTATGTCAAGTTATTTCGACGACTCGCGGGGCAACCAACAACACAAAAAAAAAACTGCAGAGGAGCTGCAGAGCAAAGAGTATGGAGTTTTTTTTTTTCTCCATTCAACCTGGAGAATTTACCATAAATCTTTTTTTCTTTTCTTACCTTGCTAGGAGATGATATTCCTAAGATCATGACGAGATCGAATCTTGGTAAATCTTTTATATATACATATTTTATGCGGGCTAAAACCGCGTTGGGGGGCTTTCTCTCAAACCCCCTTCTATCCCCCCCCCCCTCCGTCTCAAGCTCTCCCCTCTTCCAAATCGGAATAGTCTTTGTATCCGCCCGGCGGCGTTTCTGATACGGTCAAATTAATGGGCAGCCTGGTATGGAAAAAAGCAGCCGGGGGCCATTCCGCCAACCCATCTTAAGCCGGTACGTGACCGCCCCGGGACAACTTCATCATCCGACCGGCTTTGCAGATGCAGCCCTTCCTAGCCTAACTTGGACTGGCCGCCCGAAACAGGCGCTTTTGCTGCCGACAGTTCTCCTGTCAGCGCGCGGCCCTTTTTTTTCCCCTTTCATTTTTTTTGGTGTTTAGTTGCTTGTAAATTATCTGTTTGTTCGTCTATCTGACTGTGTGTCTGTCTGTGACATACATACATACACATCGGTCGTGACCCCCTCTGGGTTGTTATACACAGGTGAACATGCTGGTATTTTGTTTTTATATAAATTATATTCTTGGCCTGTTTTTGTTCGGCCGGGGTGGTGCTGTAGTTTTTATACTACCGTGTCAGTACCATGTACATGTACAACCAGGTCCTCATTGTTACATTTGTGCATATCTGGAAAAAATGACCCCAGGACCTAAAGTTTTTTCTTCTTTATTGTGTGTATATTGTGTGTGTTCCAGCAAACTTTTGTGCTAAACAAACTTGTTAATTTTGCTCGGCAATCGCTTAGCGGGATAACGAAAAAAAAAAAAATTGAGAAAGACGAAGAAAGAAAAATGATGGATGTATGTGGCATTCTTTACAGACATGATTTGGGGCTTTTTTTTCTTCCCCGTCAGCCAGCTGGTTTGTGCCCATGGGGCAAGGACGCTTAATGGTGAATTTTTTCTTTCTTTTTTCTTCTTCAAAGCCCTGCATGAGCCGAATGTGCCCCCGGGCTGAGCCCCGGGCCTAGCCGCCTAATCCAAACAACTTGCCCGGGCACCGCTGACTGTGGGGTCCCGTTTGAAATTTCTTTCAGCGTCCCACAATGCCCCTCTTTCTCACACGCCTACATGACTAATACCCGCCCCAGGATAAGAGAATGCTTTTGTACGACGAAAAGGAAGAGATGGCAAAAAGGGGGGTTTGGAAAAGGGGGGGGGGGGGTTAGGAGAAAAGCTCATGAGAAGGACTGTGCATTAAATAAAGAAGAAGAAGAAAAAAGGGAAAGAAATAATACACAGGCCTCCAAATACACCTGCGAAGACTTTCAAGACAGAAATAATTATAATCACCCAGCATGTGTTCCTCCTTAACAAACCAAGGACGGATTTATGCCTAAAAACCGACAACAACAGCAAACCTAATCAAAAAATATTTCCCAAAATATTTCCATGCAATGTCAAGCCCTAACAAAATAACACCTATTTATAAACGCTTTCCGAGTAACAACCCACAAAACAAAAATGTTAAGTGACTATTATTAGCGCTCGAATAATGTGCTCATGATATTTTTGTAAAACGATTACCAGTTTCGGTTGCGTCCATATTATTAGTGTTGTTGACTGCAAGATGGCTGGCATCAGCCTCCGGGTACCAGCAAAAGAATTCAGAGTCCCTTGTACACATGCTATGATTACAGTATCGCTGTACAGGGCTGTTGTAATACTATAGATTAGGCATACACTGAATTTAGAAGTAGTGTTACCTGCGTATTAAAATGCGGGCTAGTTTAAATTTGACCGTAGTTTCAGGAGATTTTGAGAAAAGGAAATCCTTCTAATGTTAGTTCTACATTCCCCCTAAGTGGGCCTAGTTCAAAAATAATTACATCAACATTTTTGTAATGGCTGTATCGACCGACCCACCCTTTAAAACACATGGTGGCGCCCCATTGCGCTCAGGGCGTGGCGCGCCTGTGCACCATGGGACAGGAAGGGGGAGGAGGCGTGTCCTATGGCACAGGAAGTGGGAGGTTGTTCAGCTCAGGGGATGGGTGGACAGATATCCTGTGAAATAGGTTGAAGTTGATTATGGTTTCTTTCTTTCGTTTCTTTCTCCGGATCCGTGTGAGAAGGAGGGCAATTTGGTATGACGCAAAGGTCCCCTCTCACAGTGTGCATGCCCCCGGGGCAACCCACCATCATGTAGTTGCCATATCACCAAACCTTCCAGAACAGACCCGTGACTTCACCCTTAACTTTCAGGAGGGAATTTATACTTTCGTTCAGTTCGTTGTTAGACCCCGTTTCTGTTTAGTCAAACTTGAAACTTGAAACTTGAGTGCAATTCCCAACCACGAGGCTACATAAACGATAAGGAAATTCTTCTCGAATTTTTTTTGTAGTGTTTGCTTGCTTTTGTTTTTGGTTCAAGGCGTCTAACTTGTTGGAAGTCTGAAGTTGCCAGGGCAGGCATGATGTGTCGTCTTGTCTATTATAATTGCTCTTCTCTCTGTTGATAATCATGCTCAAATTGTTCTTATGATTATGAGGAGTGATCTCCACTAGAAAAACTTATTCTTTTGACAAACCAACATTAGTTTTTGTCAAAGAAATGCAGATTCATGGGCAAAAATATCAAGGATGATACAGTAACAGTCAGTCTGGGAACATTTCAATCCCATACGGTGCCCACACCGTGAGAAAACAGTGAAAAACGACCACAGTATTTCTTAAGTCTTTTCTCTTTTATGTTTGATCTAAAAAATCAGAAATAATTTTGGTCACTGGATTTACTATTTTCTGAG
Source organism: Astropecten irregularis (assembly GCA_963971285.1). Classification (NCBI taxonomy): domain Eukaryota; kingdom Metazoa; phylum Echinodermata; class Asteroidea; order Paxillosida; family Astropectinidae; genus Astropecten; species Astropecten irregularis. The sequence goes on along the minus strand of OZ020246.1, from coordinate 19,381,003 downwards.
TACAGCATTTCAGGCAGAAAAAAAAATGACGGTATGTTTCTATCATCACCATCTTTATACCCTGTAAGTTATAGGTAAATATGTGAAGATGTCTGTTTCGGTATGCTACCAAAGTATGATACTGTACTACCTTTAAATGTCTGCCCAATTATCATCCACATAAGTCACTGTAATTACATAAAGTAGATCAGAAGATAATTTCCATTCACCTTGTAGAGGTCGCTGTTCTCTTGATTGGATACTTCTCTAGGTATACAGATTATATACTGCAAACGAAAGAAATTGATTTCTAAAAAATACTGTCAGGGAAACTGTTCGCGTACACGTGTCTGAAACCTGAAAGAAAACTCGAGACTTGACGAATTCTGACAATTTGTCTGGTTTCATTACACTGTTCACTTGGCCTCGCGAAATCAATTTTATTGAGGGGAGGGGGTGGGGTAAAAAGCTGCGCAAATCACAGATCCTGACGTTATACTGCCACTATGAAATAATAATGCGCTGGCAGAAGAGGGTTCGGTTTAAGAACATGGATGTCACTCGGGGATTGGGTGACCCCCCCCCCCCTCAGATGCCTGTTGAAACCCCATGCATACACATATTCAGGCTGCTTTGTGGGATATTTATAGCGTCATCCAACATGATACTGTCTCTGATAGGGATGTAATACGCGGATTTACGATGACACCTGGCGACTTATCAACATCAACGACTTCATTTGATGACAGGACATTATTAATAATATTTTTTTACCGGTGAAAATCGTCAAAAAGGACAATATTATTATTTAAAAAAAATTAAATACTGTAGATGTATGTCTTAACATCAATTACCTTTGTGGATGTTAAGGAAATTACAGATGAAGGTAGTGCAACGAAAATAATAGCAGCAACAATAGAAACAAAACAATTTAACAATAGCAACAAAACAACAGAATCCGCAACAATAGCAGCAAAACAATATAACATCTGAAACAATAGCAACAAAAAATAGCATCAACAACAATAACAATAACAGCAAAACGATAGCATCAGCAAGAATAACAACAAAACAATAGCATCGAGAAAAAGAGCAACAAAACAATAGCATCACCATTGAAACCATGGAATCAGCAACAATAGGAACAACACAATAAAATAAGCAACAATAGCAAACAAACGATAAAATCATAAACAGCAAAACAACAATAGAATCAACAAAAAACAACATCCAAATCCATAGAATTAACAAAAACAACAAAACAAATTACAAAAAGATAGATACGTATCAGTTATTACAAACTATCTAAACGGACTTCTTCTTTTTCGTCCATCAGCCTTCGGACTTCCATGCAAAAAAAAAAAATGCCAGTAGGCAGGTGATAGAAAGACGAAATGTAATAAAAATGCCCAGAGTGAGTGAATTATGAGATTCTTGTTTTTTTGGAATTTTTTTTTCTCCTATAGCCCCGTCTATATGTTATCATTAAGTGGTCACTGTATTAGGGATGATCACTTACATGAAAGGCATCGTACCGACACTTAAAAACAGCACAGCACGTTCTTGGTATACTCTGTGACATAGCCAGCCTCAGGGGGAAAACTTCAAAAATAAGAAGAGAAGAAGAAAGAAGAAGAAGGAGCAGAAGAGGACAGGAGAAGCAAGTAGGAGGAGGAGGATGAGGAACAAGAAGAAGAAGAAGAAGAAGATGGAGTATAAGCACAGCAAGCTGGTTTGGGGGTAAAATGAGACACTAATGCCACCACGACAGCAAAGTGCTTGGGATGTCCCGCAGTTATACAAGATGAAAGGACCGACCTGCCGTCGCAACACAGACGGAGGATCAGGTCCACGGGAAGGGGAGCTCATGGTAGATTGGCTATCGAGGCCGTGATACGGGGTACACGGGGCGATATAAGGGGTAGAGAGAAAGGAGGGGAGCAGGAAGGACGGTGATGGGTCGTAGGAACAAGGCATGGAGCTCTCACTGGGACGCAAACAACATATCCAAGAGGATTTAAGATTCTGCCAGTCGGTCATGATCTCCTCATAAAACGTTCATAGCCAATTGATGAACGGTGTGGGATCAGACGAGGCACAAGAGGAAGAATGGAAGATGGAAAAAACACACACAATATAATTAGGACACTTGACGGGACGCCATCTTAGTTTTTTTTTCATCATCTGTGCACGTTTACTAAGTGTTGTTTAATGGTTGCCTTTGGTGTAAACGTAATGAAATGTCAAAGGTCATTAAATTAAGCCGAATTACCCGATACAGATTAGAAATATAACAGCATAATAGCAATCTTTTAACGGCATAATTATGTAAATAAAAAGACCTGGGGCCAATTTCATAGAGCTGCTTAAGAACAAAAACCGCTTAAGCATGACAAGTCTTTCTTCATGAAACAAGATTACCAACCAAATTTTCATTTGATGTTTACTGCTTTTGACTTGTATTCGGCCATTGTTTTGCTGAGCACAACATCCACAAGGAGTTTTGGCTTGCATACACTGATTTTCTTGACCAAGGGTTTTGGTGCTTAAGCAAATTTTGGTGCTTAAGCAGCTCTATGAAATTGGTTCCTGAAATGAAGGTATACATTTCCCTGTGTTTTACAATTATTTTGTAACAAGCGAGTGAGAAATCTCAATACAAGAAAGGTCAAAGGTCATTCTGAATTGACAAAACACCCGACGGGGTTGAAATGTGTGTATCGAGAGTGCACAACTTCCGGATCGCTGCCGGGGTAACTTACAGCAGATCCCGTTGTGATAACGACAACTCGAGATCTGTCACATAATTAGTCATCAATATTTCATTACAAAAAAGAAAACCAAATCAGTTTGCTATAGGCCTATATCAGACTAAAGTGAAAATGACATTTTTGAGTATTTTTTTTTAAAGAAAACAAAAGTGAGGAAATAATGGGGAGGGGGGATTAAGCCAGCCTTCGCCAAAACTATTTACATAAATTTACATGTATTACACCATTGATCGTGTTGCATACTTTTATCCATAATTATCCATAATATAATAGAGTTTAAACATACTCTGTAACTATTACAAAATACCATAAGTATATAGAACCAGTACATACAAGGCAAGTCGTACGTCTTACCCAATAGGTCTTATTCACGGTGTATCCATCCTGCATTTGAAGCAGTGCAATCAAACCGAGGCTTGGATTCAAAAATAGTCTGGTACCCGTTTTCTTTTTTAGAATTGGTGATATCTTTTTCCAAAGGGTATACAAGGAAGGTGACAACATGGATGCGCCTTGAATAAGGCCTATAATATAAAACATGTTGTGAAGCATCATTTCTTGTTGTAATTATGAACAAAACAAAAATGTATTATTAATTCGGCCGGCAAAGGCATTGTCCACCATTATACCTGAAGTGTCGATTTGGTTTGTAATAATCAAGTAACCACGGTAACATTTATCTGTGCCAAACACTGGTGGAAGAGAAGTTGAGAAGAGGGGCCATTCCACCATCAGGGTTGGGGGGGGGGGGTTAAGATCCGACACAGGGGGGTTATCTGGTATAGCGAAGGTGAATCCTTTGTTATGACAGCACGTGCACAGCTGTGCTTACGACTTAAGACAGTGAGACCACCTCTTTGCAAGAGAGAGTTTTTTCTCTCTTGCACGCGAAAATATTTGGATCCAGATCCACTGTTTTACATACGTGCATGAGTTAACAAGTGTACCATGGACGTCAGTGGCAAAACGTTTTTCACCTGACCTGATGGAATGACCCACCTTAATCTCCCAAATGGGATTATACCCCAACCAGTCAAGGGCGTGGTTGACAAAGTTGATCCGCCTAAAAAACACAAAACTTGGAAATGACCAGTATAGTGGCTGTCTTCTGATATTTTTGAAGCGTCTAAATAAAAGCGCAATAAAGCAGTGCTTTGCGTTGTTGATCAATCATCATTAGCGGCGTTTACGAAACGGAGGTTCAGGCTCCGTCTCAGGCTTCGGCTCCATTTCGTGAATCCATTCTGAAATAACAGGTATGAAAACAGAGGTTTTTGGCTGCGGTTCTGAAGTTCTCTTGTTTGAAAAAGAAAACAGAGCTTCACCTTCAATGAAAAACCACAACCTATTATTTTCAGCATAGGATGTCAGAGTTGGAGCCCGAGCCTGAGCCTGAGTTTCGTAAACGCCCTAGAAAACAAAAACATAAACACGCCCCCAACGGCAGGTAAGAAACTTATTTTGTGAATGACAATAAAAAGGTTCAGTAGAAAATCATATTTTGACTGTAACCAACTGTTGATGGGTGTAATTTGTATAATGTGAAAACTCGTCAGTTGTGGGACAATTCCATCAAATTATAAATAACAATCAAGAAAATCATTATTCAATATCTAATTCAACAGAAGATTAATTTACCAATTCTCCTTACGATTATAACCAGTTCTCCTTACGATAAAAGTCTTTATTCCAAATCTTTAAAATCATTGGTAAAACTTAAATATATTGTTTGTTTTTCGTTGCTCTTTAAAACTTGCAAGATTGACAGTTCTAATACTTGAACTACATAGCTAAAATGAATAGCAGCCGATACGAATCTCATAGACAAGAGTTTGAGAAGTTAATGTCACCAATCTACACAAATTAGAAATTGGAATTATGCAAATTAGGCTTGCCCTTCACCGAGAAATTGGAAGTTGGTTTTGTTTACTTCAAATATCGCATGTTTACTTAAAATCAATATCAACAAAGATGAAAACGATGTATATTACAGGAAAAGTAGATATGCGTACTCTATAATGAGGCAACAAAACGAAAGTTCGTTTCTATTAATTGCAAATAAAAAGTAATTTCATACTTCGGTTTCTTTCACAGAAATGCAGATTCATGGGCAAAAATATCAAGGAAGATACAGTTACAATCATCTGTGAATTTCCAAGTTCCACACGGTGCCCACTTTTTGAGAAAATAGTGAAACGCCCACGATATCTTTTCTAATCTTTTCGCCGTTGTTTTTGGTCATTGGTTTTTACTCTTTTCTGGATAAATACAGCATTTCATGCAGAACAATTTTAATGGTATATTTCTACCATCACCATCTTTATACCCTGTAAGTTATAGGTAAATCTGTGAAGATGTCTGTTTCGGTTTGCTACCAAAGTATGATAGTACCTTCAATGAAGAACCCATGTTTTCACAAAATCAGCGCTGAGCCAGCTTTGCCTCTTCTTATTTTCAATCTCGCGCGAGGCAACAAGTTACTTAGAGAGGCTGACAAACGCACTGCACCATGGTTATGCCCAAAAACTTGCACATCATGACATGATGTGATTATATGGAATTATCACTCCTCCATCAGAATTCCAAGAGAAAGTGAGGAGAGAGGAGAGAGGGTGTGGGGAGAAATAAGAAAGACAAATAATCAGGGAAGCTTTGAGGGGAAAACAAGCCTTTGGAACCCGTAAGGCCTACTGCCACAAAATAGATCAACAAGCCGCGGCCGAGTCCATTTCCACCCCATTTGCCTGTGCAGAGAAAACACGCTCCCCCGGTAGAAGGAAAACATTTTGGTTGCGGCTGATATCGATCCAATATATATGGCGGAAATCCCCTTCAGTATCACAAGCGCAGATAACAAACGCCTTAGTAAAATAGTACGGCGTGCGAGTCATTTGTGAATTCGCTCAGATCACGGGGCTTTATGTAGTTGTACTCTAAGCACCGAGAACGTGCGTCTTGCTTGTCGAGGGGGGCACGGCACGGCATGGCACGGCACGGCACGCGACGCGGTGCGCGCTCTAGATCTAGGGCCACTAACGGAACTGTCGACTAGATTTCTTAGACACTTCAGATTGTAAGCAAGTAAGCTCAGGTAGTTCTCCTTCATCCCCAAGAACGATCTCTCTCTTTTAAAAAAATCTTATTTGTACTGACCAATATGCAAAAAATTGCACAAAATAAACGCACAAGGGCAAAAACAACAATAACCTTCAGCAACAAAGTCCTATCAATCTCGGTAAATCGTGGTTGGTATTTTTTTTCCTGGCTTTTTCCAACTTCTAAATACAAAGTTTGATCGCTATAGCGGACTGAAATGCAGATTTTACAATTTTTCACTTTGTTGTGTGATTGATAGGCCTATCAATATTATAAACTCGCACTCAAATGCCCCAACTGCTAAAATAAATGTGTAAGCTTTGAAGAACAGAAGAAGTAATATCACAATCTATACGTAATGGAACTGAATTTGATTGTTTGAAAATTACAAACGATTTCAGGATGGTAAATTGGTAGAGTGCGTTTTCTACGTTTAAACGGAGGCACTGCGAACGAGTTAGGCCTGTTTGGTTTTCGATTCAGCCATGTTTGAATTTGACTTGCCCTTGCTCATACCTCATTCTGGATATCTTACCCTTCCTCTTAATAACATTTCTTTAACATTTCTATCATTATCTCAACGCAACCATCTACAATCTATGTGCATGTTGGCGTTCCGTTCGTTTTTGCATTAGATAGACACCAAGCATCAAATCAAAATGAGGCGTTACTTGGCAGGTCAGGTCAGAGGTCACTTTGGTTGCTATTACGCAGTTGGAACCAGCTCTTCTCTTCGCTATCCCTCGCACCAGTCAAAGCCATAGTAGACATTTGAGGACACCGTGCTTATACCGCCAACTTCAGCATGTCAGAAGATGAGTTTTGCCGTTTTGGCACCCGTAAGGCAGATGCATGCATTATTTTGCTAAGCTTGCGTCGGGCAGACTGATCATAAGAAAACATGGGTCTTTTTTATAGTGCACACAATGCAATGTCATTTCGAAAATATACCCCTAAACCATTTTTATCTGTACATCTTTTGATCAAATGCTAAAAATTCCCTCGTTATTACAAGTAATCCCTTGCAAGATCGGACAAACATTATATGGGTATACGTGTTAGTATCATCCTGTGGTACTCCCATACTATACCATATACCAGTATCTTTGAATAAAACCATGTTCATGTGCTAAATTATTTTGTTCTACAAAAAAAAGGATAAAACTTGCAACAGGTAATGCCTCTATAATAATATATACATACAGGACACAACACAAAGAATTATAGGGATCCGTGTCATCAGTTCTCTAGTACGTTAATTTCTTTACAACAAAGCTAGTTTCAAAATTGTTAATTATTTCTATGTACATTTTATAAAGCAAATATATTAATATTAATGTACAGGTGATGAAAAAGAAGGAAACGGAGGAAAGAAAGTAAAACGCACAGAGGCTCTGAGCCAATGAGGTGCATGATGATGATGATGACAAAAAATTAATAATATACAGAAATTGTACAAAGAAAATATGTTCAGTGGTCACCGCAACGGAGTATTAAGGGGCGTGGAAGAAAGTGTTCGACAGGGAGGGGGGATTCTTCAACAGATCCTAAGATTAGAATACTTTCAACCTTCGCACGAGCAACGGGACGGGTGGTCAGGTAAAGCATTCTGGCATCCCAAGTTTCAACGATCTGACCTCATCACAGATTCTATACAAAATGAAGTGATGCAACAGGGGCCGATTTCATGGCCCTGCTTAGCACACAAATCTGCTAATAATGAAATGTTTGTCTTAATAAAAACCAGGATTAACAACCAAATTTCCATGTTTGCGTATCACTGTGATTACTCTTTGACTGTTGTTCTTTGGCTGTTGTTCGCTGACCATGAATATCAAATGGAATTTTGTAATGGCGGTTTGTTTTATTGAGCAAGACATTTTGTGCTAAGCAATTTGTTTGTGCTTAATAGCAGCTTCATGCAATATTGGCCCCTGTACTCTCTCCCAAAAGTCCCAAGTGTGATGTTTCAGGTCATCACACGCCTACGAAGGAACAGTAACATAGGCGCCAACATCCCCATCCCTTGGTCTTTATACCAGTCTCTTTACTCGTGCAAGTTCAGTACAGTCAGAGATCGAGTAAAATGAAAGACTTTTTCGTTTTCTTTTTTGGCAAATATCTTATCAAGCAATCCTTGAAATAATTATACTGTAGTCTGCATTTTCACAAACATTTCAACATTTTCGAAGGACGACTTTCTGTCGTGCATATAGTCATTACAGGATCAAAGAGAAAGAGAATAACATAACATAAGACACATTAAACTGTTACAGTTCGTGCCATTGTCGACTTTGTCGACAGGCGATCCAGACACGAGACAAGAGTCACTGATGGATGTCGCATCAGGTTGTGTGTGACTGTGTGAGACTTAAAAAACACATTGTTTGGTTTTTTGTTTCGTTCAACGTCTGTTTGTTTGTATGTTGGGGGTGTTTACTTGTTTGTTATCTTGGGATGGGGGGGGGGGGACCTGGCTGCGCCACTTGTTCTTGTTACACCTTGTTACAGGTTTTGTATACCTGCCTTTAACATTCGGAGAACTTTCTACACATGACATACTCACTGAACTGTGACCCTTCGATGCCACCGCCACTGGATGCAATGGCGATGAAGCTGCAGTGCAGCAGGCGCTGAAGGACCTGCAACGTGTTCAGCTTGCAGAAACCGTTGAGCGGGAATCGAACTAAGTGGTTGCCCTGGGTCCAGCCGGCGCTGGCTGAGTTGCACACGACGCTGCTGACTTCGGGAAAGATCTCGTGGATCAAGACCTTGTCCCCGCTCAGGCTGATCCGCTCGCCGCAGTCGGGCGTGGTGTGGACGATGATGCACTCGTTGCCCAGCCCGTTCTCCGTCTTGATCACCTTCTCCCGCGGGGGCTTGTTGACGGTGGACATCTTGTAGTTCTCCAGGGCCTCTACCATCTCGGCGATCTCGTAGAAGCGGGCCTCCTCGTACAGGGCCTCGAACTCGGCGAAGTTGTCCGGCAGGATGAGGCGGGAGGTGCGCATGAAGTTGAGGATGTGCCGGAACAGGTGGCCGTCCCTGTCGATGAAGTAGTGCTGCTTGAGGCTGTCCAGCACGATGGGGATGGAGCCGTTGAACAGCTTGGCCAGTCGGGACTCCGGGAAGTGTGTCAGGGTCTCCAGGGAGGACGTGTAGATCTGTCCGCCCACATCGATGTGGACGGGCGCATTGAAGCGGCTGTTGGGGGCCACGCGGGGCAGGCCGTGGCTGTGGCCCGGCGGTGGGGTGCCCGATCCCGATGGAGTCGGAGACAAAGATGACATCGTGGAGGGAGATATAGTCGGCATTCAACACCTGTGGGTCAAGGGAGGAGGTCACGGACAGGGTTCAGGGTCAAACTCGGGCTATAGAATCTACATCCTATACACTGGTAGACTTTTCATTTAATTTTTAATCAAACCACAAATTACCAATCGAAATAAGACTAAGAAGAGAATGGTCGGTCTTCATTCCAGCTGTCAATCTCTGTAGACGTTATAAATTCGAGTACTAGCAACATTACTTGGAAACTGAAAGTACGCCGCTTGAGATTGACTTTAAGAAAAATACGCGGCCAACTCCTGGCTTAAGCAGTTTATCCAGGCACTTGGTCCGCCTACGAGACGGGTTACATTTGCTTTAAAACCCCTTTAAACTTGAAACGAGGTCGGTATGGGGCACGACTGTTCGATGATCAGTCATTTTTCCCCATAGCGTTAATTACAGTATCCTAATGCGCTTCCAGAAACCTTTAATATGCCTATAACTTGGAAACCGTCTGCAAGTTGTACGGCACTGGGCCCGGAAGTGTTGCGGCCTAGATAAGACGCACTGCGTCAAGGCTGTATAGTTGATGAGACTTTAGTTTTGATATTGACACTGCTGGTCTGCGGCCAAGGTAACCCGCGACGCCTTTCAAGGCCCAAAAAATGTCAAATGAACACATTTTTTCAGGCTAAGCCTCATTACTCGGCCTGTCACTGGTGTCACGCTACTGGAAATACCACATACCGTGGAATTTAAGTGACAAGCGGTTTCAACTTCAAGTGGTAGCATCGTGCTCTTTGTAAGTGTGAGCGACTGGTGCCGGAAGTACAACGCGAACGGAGCGTGCATGGCGCGAGCAATCCAGTCTCAGTGGAAATCGTATCGATGACAAAGTCATGATTCTTTCTTCTCAACAAGTTCCTCGATTGGTCTCAAATTTCAAAGTGCACCGGTAGAAGAATAAAAACACTTGACCCTCTAAACTCGAGAGGTGTTTTCCATATAAATAGACAGCTAATATTATACATGTAGGCCTACAACTCCAATGTCGACTCAAACTGGTAGGGTTAATTCCTATTTTGTCATATTTCCCTTGAAATATAGGCGAGTTGAAGAAAAAAATAAAGAAGAAGAAGAATGGTCTGAATTTTCGCGGTTACAAGTTTGTCGTGCCAATTTCATTGAGCTGCTAAACACACACAAATTGCTTAGCGCAACAATGTCTTGCCCAAGTAAAACAAACCACCATTAAACATTCCATTTGGCTGTCAACAGCCAAAGAACAATCACAAGTGATACACAAGACACGAACATTTGGTTGTTAATCCTGTTTTTATGAAGACAGAAATTTCGTGGTAACCACATTTTTGTGCTAAGCAGGACCGTGAAATTGGTCTCAATCAGAGAGGCTACGTTTTGAGTGAGGTGGAGAAGGGGTTTCCAAGAGAAAAATCTCCAAAACTTGTCCTCAGTAGGCGTATAGTTTGTGCCGAAGCTTTCTTACTCGTGTTCAGGGGCCAATTTCATAAAACTGTTAAGCACAATCATTTGCTATTAAAGCATGACATTTCTGTCTGAATAAAAACAGGGTTAACAACCAAATGTCCACGTGTTGTGTATCAGTTGTGATTGTTCTTTGGCTGTTGTTCGCTGACCATGAATATCAAATGGAATTTTCAATAGTGGTTTGTTTTATTGGGCGAGACGTTTTTGTGCTAAGCAAATTTTGGTGCTTAAAAGTTATATTATTGGCCCCTGGGCTTCAAAACATGATTAAGGGCTTTCAGAGCCAACGCAACTGCGTAAGAGCATAGAGCATCCTTCCTCCATGGTAAGAACATGGTAAGAACATGGAGGAAGGGTTACAGCATGGAGGTAGCCTCACTTTGCTGAGCCGTAGTGGATTTGAGATATCAGCCATGCAAAATCCTTACTGACGAGACGCCGTGTAGTGTTGATTATAGGTTCTTGATCTTAAGCACTAATCGTCAGCAATACCGGTACCCGTTTTAATCAAACGGATTAAGTAAAGGGTTTTTATTCTCTCCAAAAAATGCCCTAAAAACTTGTTTCTTTTTTCTTTTAAATCTATCATTGCCACCCCCCCCCCCCCAAAAAAAAAAATTCTCCCAGAGGTAGTAATTATCGGCGAGGAGGTTAGAAAAAATAGTTTGTTTCGCGGCTTTGTTCGCTGTGACAACCAGCATGGATTTGTAGGAAGGGGAGCTTGCAGGGCGACCAGCTGTCCGGAGTTTTTAACCGTATCAACAAGACTTCAACCGCGTTACACACAGGGCTGCCGCTAAAAAAAAAATCATCAAGTTATAATATATGAAAACGCCCAGGATTGGAAACTGTTGCCAGATGTCGTCTGCGGACAGCATTGCATTGTCTCCCTCCTTATACAAAAGCGACTGCTTTAGTCAGCGACCCAACCCAAGTCCAAATACACGTATTATTACTACTACAGGGTGCCGAACCCAAGTATAGAAGGAAAAAAAAACTCCTGCAATTGACACTTCTCTCTTGCCCGGGGGCTAGCGAGGGGGTAACAAAAAAATTACTGCGGCGGTGGTATGCTTGGTAAGGAAAGACGAACTAGGGCCGGGGATCGTTGGGGCCTCCCCATCGTACCCCCCTCGTCAAAAGGGGGGAGTTTGAAAGAATTCTACTCTTGAGATCACACAAGAGTCACGCGCCATGATACATGATCTCCTTGCCTCCACAAAAATTGGAGCGCGCTGCAAGTATATATACTACTGCTACCCTTTTTTTCATTTTTTTTTTTATTAACAAACAACCAGGGCTCCTGTTTGGTATTGGCTGTAAGCCGACAAGAATGGAGACGGTTTACACAAATGAATAATAAACCAGCGAATATGAAAGAAGGGATTTGCGTCTAAAATCAGCGGCAAATGCACGTCTGATTGATGCAAAAATAGCGAGAGATTGTTTAGGGAGTGCGTATGTATCGACTTGGGCTTATTCGTTCTCAATTGGGTGTGGTTTTTTGTGTGCGTGTGGGGTATAAGGAAAGATCACCAGCTCCCACTCCACGCCACGCCGAAAGAAAGGTCGGTAGGTCGACTGGTGTATACAGTGCGGCCCGAAGGTGGACCAGTCGGCCACTAACTTTTGCGGTTAGTGTGTCAGTTGGTCAATGGGTCTGCCTGTCTGTCCGTGGAGGTATGAGGGATGTGTGTAAAGGGAAGAGCAACCCCTATGGTCTGTCATTCGATTGGTCAGTGGTTCAGTCTGTCGCCTTCGGACCTTTTAGAGCATGCTTTGATTATTGGTTGATGGGTCAGTGTGTTGTGTAAGGTCATTTAGCTGATGGGTCAGTGTGTTGGTCATTATTTAAGTAAATGGGTCAGAGTGCTGGTCATTTAGTTGATAGGTCAATGTGTTGGTCATTTAGTTGATGGGTCAGTGTGTTGGTCATTTAGTTGATGGGTCAGTGTGTTTGTCATTTAGTTGATAGGTCAGTGTGTTGGTCATTTAGTTGGTGGGTCTGTGTGTTTGTCATTTAGTTGATGGGTCAGTGTGTTGGTCATTTAGTTGATGGGTCTGTGTGTTGGTTATTTAGTTGATGGGTCTGTGTGTTGGTCATTTAGTTGATGGGTCAGTGTGTTGGTCATTTAGTTGATGGGTCAGTGAGTTGGTCATTTAGTTGACGAGTCAGCGTGTTTGTCATTTAGTTGATAGGTCAGTGTGTTGGTCATTTAGTTGATGGGTCAGTGTGTTGGTCATTTAGTTGATGGGTCTGTGTGTTTGTCATTTAGTTGATGGGTCAGTGTGTTGGTCATTTAGTTGATGGGTCTGTGTGTTGGTTATTTTAGTTGATGGGTCTGTGTGTTTGTCATTTAGTTGATGGGTCAGTGTGTTGATCATTTATTTGATGGGTCTGTGTGTTTGTCATTTAGTTGATGGGTCAGTGTGTTGGTCATTTAGTTGATGGGTCTGTGTGTTGGTCATTTTAGTTGATGGGTCAGTGTGTTGATCATTTATTTGATAGGTCAGTGTGTTGGTCATTTAGTTGATAGGTCAATGTGCTGGTCATTTAGTTGATGGGTCTGTGTGTTTGTCATTTAGTTGATAGGTCAGTGTGTTTATCATTTAGTTGATGGTCAGTATGTTGGTCATTTAGTTGATGGGTCAGTGTGTTGATCATTTAGTTGATGAGTCAGTGTGTTGGTCATTTAGTTGATGGGTCAATGTGTTGGTCATTTAGTTGATGGGTCAATGTGTTGGTCATTTAGTTGATGGGTCAGTGTGTTGGTCATTTAGTAAATGGGTCGGTGTGCTGGTCATTTAGTTGATAGGTCAGTGTGTTGGTCATTTAGTTGATGGGTCAGTGTGTTGGTCATTCAATTGGTCTGTCGAACTGTCTAGTCATTGACGTATGAAGGAGTTCGTATTCCTCCATGATTGAACCAACTGATCATCTAGCAGATCAGATCAATCAGCTCTTAATGCATATCAGTAAGGATATATTTTCACAACCATCCAACCACAAACCGAAACCACAACACACCCCCACCATGCTTGATCTTAAATCTCATTAATAGACCAATTTCAAGATTCTTAATTTAGTTCATTCTACCCCACGTTGAGGATATACAACCTGTAGGGGGTCCATATTAATAACCATATACAATATTCATAATCACGATTCCTAATAATCAAATTCCTAAAATTGATAATGTTTTATTCTTCCAATAGGCACAGATTCTAGGTTTAATTTGCAAATTCGACAAATTTACAACTGGTGGAGTATTAATGCAACGGTACAACCGTATACCGTATGGTTACACTTAAAAGGCCTACTATCATACTTTGGTAGCATACCAAAACTGAAAAATATTCACATATTTATCTGTAATATCATCATTGGTATTTGTCAAAGAAATGCAGATTCATGGGCAAAAATTGAAAAACATTGAAAAACGCCCACGGTTTGAACAAAAATGTCATCGTTATTTTTTATCTTTAAAATATCAAAATAGTTTTTGGCCAGTTGCTTTCTTTTTCTGTCATGGATAAAACAGCATTTCGGGCAGAAATATTTTAACGGCATGTTTCTATACCATCACCACCTTTATACCATGTAAGTTATAGGTAAATCTGTGAAGATTTCTGTTTCGGTATGCTCACAAAGTATGATAGTACCTTATGATACTATTTATCCAGGAAAGGAGTAAAACCAATTGAAAGAAATCAGGGACATCAAAAAGTCTGAACAGCTGGTCGCCCTGCAAGCATCCCCTCCAACAAATCCTTGCTGGTTGTAACACCGAACAAAGCCACGGAAATGGGCACCGTATTGGACTGGAAATTTCCACAGATGACTGTTACTATGTCTTGATATTTTTTGCCCATGAATCTGCATTTCTTTTGGTAAAAACACAAAGTGTGAAATTACCTTTAAAGGTAATATCATACTTTGATTTTTATCAAAGAGATACAGATTCATGGGCACAAATAAAGTAACAGTCATCTGTGAAAATTTCAGTCCCATAAGTTGCGCACTTTTTGAGAAAACAGCAAAAAACAGCCACAGTATTTCTTAAGTCTTTTCTCTTTTATTGTTGATCTTTTAAAAGATCAAAATGATTTCCGGTCGGTTATTTTTTTTACTAATTTCTGGATAAATACACCAGGCGGAAAATCTTTAACGGTATGTTTCTACCACCACCATCTTAATACCCTGTAAGTTACACGTAAATCTGTGAACATTTCTGTTTTGGTTTCTTACCAAAGTATGATACTACCTTTAAATTCTAAGCCCTTGAAGCCCTATAGAGTCAAATAAGAAACCCGTAATTATGATGAATGTTTGTTGATTGATGTGGGTTGTTTTCTGGTACATACATGATCATAATTATTCAGAATTTGTGATCGAGAATTGCTCTTTCAAAAACAGCCAAAGGGGAGTCATCAAGCACGGTGGGGTATAGTGTGGAAGACGGGTAGTTCATCAATACGCTAGGCAAGGGTCGTGCATGAGGGTTGGGATGGGGTGGGGTGGGCTGGTGTGGGGGTCAGGGTGTTTTGCTTTAGAGAAATTGGTCTAAAGTTGTACCGATTGATTTTTTGGGTAATGATCGGTAGTTTCGGTACATGTACGTCATATACCACGCATAATCAGTGTAGGCCTATCTTCATCGGCACTCGACTGGCATGAATAGTGTCTAATTATACATCTCATAATATAACAACGGAAACACGCTTAGCAAACTGTGGTATTACACTGGGATGAGATTGACCAATTATAAAAAAATATCTGAAAACAACTGACAGGGGCATAACAAAAATCTGAACTCTGAAAATCTCATATACTTTTGCACACAGCCTGTGAGGAACAAAAATCTGAAATCCAAAACAAAATCTGAGAAATCTCATCCCTGTGCAATAGCAGTATGTCGAGAAAACGTGAGATTTTCGGTCGAATCTGTCCCTTTGTGCAAACGGCGAGGAAATGTTCCCCCTAAAGTTCACAGAAAACCAACCATGCCTCTTAACGAAAACAAATATCGAACTACACTTCAGGAAATGAATCAGACAATATTTCCACACCATCGTGTCAAAAACACCCTTAGTTATTGTATCAGAAAAAAATGATTGCCCTATAAATCCACGACCTATAACAATGTCAAGAATTCCAAAGAAAAGGTAAATTGAACGGAAACTAAAGGGAGAAAAACCACCAAAGAGTCAAAAGAGCATTTTATGCGCCGCGCGACAACTCAACGTGTATAGGGCATAAATCATGAGTGTTGAAATTGACAAGCCGTCACCCGTGTAACCGCGCACGAATTATGGAGGTCAGACTTTGATGTCCCTGGCTGAAATAAACGCAGTATAGTCTTCGACCTTGGTCGATAGAACTAGCAAATTGTGTATCGAAAAGACTATCGGATGAGACTAGCGGCTGCGGTGTGCAAAACATCACATGTTCGTTTTTGCTTTGAGGGGTTTCTTGAACAGTTCATTTGAACTAGAATGGATGACACGCTGAATAATATGTGGACCGTTGGACGCACAGTACACGAAGAATCGAATCAGTAAAACCACGCAGAATTTGGAATATAGGCCACCGTGATTCGATGTAAGACGAGTTGACTTCCGTCCCATAACATGCACAACTCCATACAGAAAGGGTGTGGATATGTTCTCGGGTATACAGTCTTTGCATTGTACTTCCGGATCCAAATGATGCTACTCTTACTGACGGCTCGTAATTAATTATTACAGGTCTCCAGACAAACAAATACATGGACTGTATAATATAAGCACAGAGCTATACATACAACACGGCATGACTTCCGGATCTACTTACAGCGACTATAACAGATCAAATAGCCAATTAGTTCATAATACTAATTTGATGTAAATTTCTCTGATTCGTATTTTCCATGCACTTTAAACAGCTGTAACGCGAGTCATATATAAGCCTATCGTTTATTACGACAAAAACTTCCCAAAAATCAATCATTATGACGTCTTGTCGGCTTATTCCTGTTGCCATGGACACTGCGCCACTCGAGAACAGGTCAACGGCCAAACCGACCCTCGTGACAGACCACTTGACCACATGACCCATTTACGATAAGTTACAAGACCGGTAAGAACAGTGGGTCAGAGATCGCAAGGCAGGACCACAGCGTCTTACGACGAATCGGCGAAAGTATCGCAGACATGATCGGTAAATACGATTATCAAACTTGACCCGTACTACCCGATGTGAATTTTACATAATACTAGGCCTACGTTATCTTCGTTCAAAGAGGAAACATCTCAACTTCTCCTACGATTTTGTCTACGATCGAACTCAAGTAACAAAAAAATAACTTGTCAATGACAATGTGATTCATAGAAATGCTAGGTTTCCTTTAAGAATCAATCGTGTTCTTTTCAAAAATTAGGCTGTGCATTTTCCCGCTCCGATCACGATCTGATGGAAGATGGATATGAAATGGAACGCAAACCGACTAAGAGCGATTCTGAAAAATCAATCTTTAGTTGGGATTACAAATTTACAAATTTGTGACCTGACGGGGCACAAACCGAGTTTTCATGACATGAAAAGTAGCGATGCATTTCATGTTATTGTGTATAATTAACAAGCTTGTCGCGCTATATGCAATACCGCCAAGGTGTTCGTTCACACCGTGTGGGTGTACGTACGCGATGTACCGTACATGTACATGTCCCGTACATCAATGCTAATCGCACGTACACAACGCATACAAAGCAATGCACATGTAAATGACCGACTACACGATTTACACACACGTCATGGGATGTAAAAAAAAAAAAAGGGCAGGGGAATTTTTCAACAGCAGTTTAAAAAACTAGAGCTTCGTCACACTTAAATCACGCAAAATGACAACCGCGGAAAAGAAGCGATCGAAAACGAAACCGAAACAAGGCTTCAGAACGCCGTCCTTTTAGCTTCCAAGAACGGGTTAGAAAAATCGTGCACGAGTTGTATAGAGGGTTGGTGTTTACGTAGCACGGCCCGTCTCGGCTGACAAGTGTATAAATCCTAAGTCACGCCATGGCCTACACGAGCTAACACATGTTTTTCAACTGCCGTGTTTTGCGCTGTTTTACCCTCCTATAAAATGGAAGGTTCTACGGGGGTAATTCGTCGCTCGCTGCTCCCCCGAAACTCCGGGACCCGGCTACCAACGGCACTTACCTTTCGCTTGATCCACGTTCTAGCACTCTCAGGCTCCGAAAACCATGGTAAACTGGATGGAATCGGTGCAAAAACTGCCGTGCGAGGCGAGTGGAACGATGGCGACGGTGAAAACAGTGCGCCAGTGGCGATGGAAAGTGCTGGCGGGCATCACGCGCTATTCAAACCTCGCGAGATGTGACATAATTACTCAAGTTGCCTCCGGGTATGCCTGTTCCTTTTCTTACGGCCAAACAACAATACACACTGCAGTTGTTGCTTATATTAAAGTGTATAGGCTTACAGTCCGGAGGTAAAGGGTTGGTCGGTGACGAATATTTTTCCCCTTCGAGTTCCTTTTGATTTTGTCTCTTTGCAAAAAAAAAAAAAAAAACCAGACAGGTTGGACGTGCCTTACAGGAGAGAAACAGGATGTTGGAGGGATTGGTGCGCTCTCCGGAGGACCGTAAACGAGGCAGGCACTGTCCCCTTACGGTGACGGGCGTAGACTGGTAGATGCACGGTCTGCATGAAGTCCAGAGAGAGCTGGCTTCCATGGACGTGTAGAGACTATGGCGGTGGGAACCGTGCTTATGAGGCCGTGCTCCATTCATTGCTTCAATGCTTCTTCTTCTCTGCGCTTGATTGATGCCTGCGGGGCTTACTGCGGGTCCGAGTCACTCACTGTACAGGCCAGGGATGTTTAAGGGCTTGAATATTTCACAGCGGATTTGGCCTCAGGCGAGCTCCGTTAAAGGATAGACCAAAAGAAAGCTTTCGCTTGTCCGGCATTTTTTTTTATCGCTCACTCACTCAGTCTCTACCTTTACCTCGTACCCGACAGCGAACTAGGGAGGCTCGCAACTTATCCCCCCTTTTTTTCTGCATAGCGCCCCCGTGAATTCTTTGTGCCGGGTTGTATCTATAATTTCGGGTTGCTTTATTTCATTTCGGCAAGAGTTTGAGCCCGAGGATATTCTAGACTTCTTACAAAACGCGCAGAAAGGACATGTATTAGTCTGTGTCTGCATGGCATCTGTATCAATTACCAGTAGTATAATAGATGGCCAGAATGGGAGCTCGATCGAAATTAGTTCATGATAAATTATTTTTTAAAAATGACACTGAATGTCGGCCCTGTCGAAACATCAGCACCGAGTCAACATAATTAATTGATGATCATGGGCAAGACGGCAGCGGCCTTTTTGATTCAAAGCTTTAACAAAATATCTGTCAAATTTATTAATGTGAAATTGATTTCCACCAGCAGGTTTAAAATCATCGAAGTAGAAAATAATGATGTCGGAAACATACCCTTTTTGAAAGTCAACTGGCTTTGAGTGAATGAAACCAGAGACTGAAATTTATTTCAACTGAAAAGGACCAGTTTGGGGGATTGATGGTGCAATGTTGACTTCATAAATTCAATCGCCTCCCGTCATGGCATGTGAATATTCACATAGGGCGTTTACAAAACAGAGGCTTAAGCTCAGGCTCCAGCTCGAAACACTGCTAGAGGCTTAGGCTCAGGCTCCAGCTCTGTCATCCATATATGCTAAAAATATAGGTTGTGAGTTTTTTTCACTGAAGCAGAAACTCTGTTTTCATTTTCAAACCAGAGAATCTACTTCAGAACCGCAGCCAAAAGCCTCTATTTTGATACCAGTTATTTCAGAATGGTTTCAAGAAATGGAGCCGGAGCCTGAGCCTCCGTTTCGTAAACGCCCACAGACTGGTTGATCGACACTACTGCGCATGCGCACTAGCAACGAATCATCATTATTTTTCAGCTTAAACAAACAAGAGTTGATGGATATATCACTTGAACTGAAACATATAGACCTATATACAGACCATCAGCTGTCCTGAATCTTAACTGTATATGCATATATCCCATACACGCTAATAACTCATTACTTTGCAAGATAGCATTAATGGTTGTCAACATATGTCACCCCGTCTGATTGTAGCTCTGTGGTCATACCTAAGGGAATACTGCATACCTGGAGAATCAACAAGCGATAATTGGCTGCAATTATAAACCTATTGAGAAGTCAAGTGCAAGAAGTAAAAAAAAAAAAAAAAAAAAAACGAAACAAAAAGGAAAAAAGTATCATATTGATTGCTGTGTACTGAAAGATATTTTAAGAAATGGTAACAGAATTTAGTAGTGGCAGAAAAAAAACCCACACAACTTTTGTCGGAAATCCTGTCATTAGTCAGAAAACTACACCCGACTTCGCCCCCCAAAAACATCTGCATGAACATCAACATAAACTATTGCAGCAAAAATTAAATGAAACAATTCAACCAACATTTTCTCCTTAACTTGAATACAGAATTTTGATGAGATTTATAACTGCACTGTTTCAGGCCACTAGAAAAATGAAAAACTGCATGATTTGAAAAGACTGCTCTCTTTCCCATGCAAAACAACATGGCCACCGATGTATTCCATTATAATACCTTTTTTATTTATTCAAGCGCCAGCCCCCTGGATACGAGGCTGGGAAATGTTAATGATGAATAGCCTAGGGGATCGTCAAACGACAGGGGGTTGTGATTGGACAGTCTGTCTGTATATATATACGAACTATATAGCTGATATGAGACAATGCCATGTGATATGCATTGAGGGGTATAGTAGGTGAGCCACAGCCTTAGGGCCTAAGAGCTAGGTTTTGTGAGGTCGGTCTATTGTGACATCTATCCTTGAACTTTTTGTTGTGATGTGTGTGTGTGTGTATTTATTTTTTAGTTAGTTCATCGCTGGTACTTTGCTGATGATGATACCAACTTTTGTAGATGGCACTTGGGCCTAATTAAACATCTGGAAGTGGAATGCGGGTTGAACGAATAAAATAACACACACATTTTAACCCGAAGGGCCTTTACGCCGTGCTGTTACCTGTGGGGAAATAGATAATTTTTTTCGTCGGCGCATGATCATCATCAGGTCTGAGCTTGAAAGAGGACTAGACTTAAATAGGACCATTGGAGGAGGAATATTTTGACGAGGGAAAGTACTTTAATTTACAACATTCATGATTGCAAAAACAACTTGAATGTGAAGGCAAAACACGTTTATGGATACATCCGTCTTAGTTCAAGTTTGGGTTTTTAAACCTTAGGTGGGCGGGATAGTCGATCGTAAGACTTTTAACTTATTTTAAAATGGTCTTTATTAATGATAGGAGGATCGCAATTCTCGTGTGAGTTCACTCTTTCACGAGATCTTGCGAGAAATCCCATAAGACAAAATGAGGGGGAGGGGTGACCTCGGGGTCAATGTGGACGCATTTCCAGTCGGTTTGAAACCGCTGGATGACAAGCACAGACGAATCATAACGAAGTTAAACTATACTTCTTGGGATTCAAACAGTCCCAAACTGTGGAACTCTGTCCCTATAAACATCAGGAATTCTCCCTCTGTCACTGTTTTTAGGAAACGGCTTAAATCATATTTGTTCCCATAACCCCTGTCTATGTCTTATTGTTTGTCTATACTCTCTGTACAGCGCTTTGATCTCCTGTAAAGGCGCTTTATAAATACCAGTTATTAGTTATTATTAAACAGTCTTGGCAAAATTCGTTTTCTTGCATTCGGTTTACTGAGCAATGAGAAAGTGCTTGAGTTCCACCGCGCGTCGCCTGTCTCTGACTATACAATTAAGCCAGTGTGAAGCAACAGTCCAGCTTTCCGAGATAGCCAATGATCTCACTACAATCAATCTGGTATTATCTATGATGTTTCTTGTTATCACGCATAACTTTCAGTTCACTTTAGGAGGATTGCTGGACGACCTTGTCTGACCCTTAAAGCCTCGCTGGACGGTAATTTCATTGTCAGCTAACCCTGGCAGATCACCGCTCTCGGAGTCACATCTTCCCTTCCACTTCTCAAGTTTTTAAGTTTTCCCGGAAATATTACATTACATCGGCGCGTCCGTCCCAAGATGACGCGATTCAACACCATGGTTTACCTTTTGGGTTTCTCTTACTACCATGGTATAGTATTTAATCAAATCCAATGTCGACAAAGCTCCAGAGGTCTGTCCTCCGATAATTCTGACATGGCTGTCGCAGGACTTGTTGACTTTTCGTTCAAGAACCTTTGAAGATGATTCTCAGAAGTTTGTGTTAAGTTCCCCTAGAAGGCTTTGAGTTGCATGGACCGTGGAGATCCATCCGACATTGGCCGGCGATCAAGTGTATACCGTTCAAGACAAACTAATTCGGACCGGGCAGGGATATGATCAAGCAATGTTGACATTTTGTGACCTATCCAGACGTCCATCATAGCCGAGGGTGCTTCGCCTCGCAAGGTCCTGGTTCCCCGGTTAGTCTCGTACGGCTGAGTGACCGTGCATGTCCAGATGACGATCGAGGCCGTGGTTCCGTCTTCTTCGCCCGATCCCCCCTGGGAAAGACCCGCGATCTCCTTTCCCGGTCCGCTCGCTTTCAGTATACGCATTCTAATTCTTGGCCTCATCGGTGATTCGACTTTAATGGAGGCGCTGTTATGGAGACTATAGTTGAAGAGAGTCAAGTTTAGTCCGGAGTGCGCTTTGTGTCCCCTGAGCTACTAGCTGGCCCCTATGCCCTTCGCATCGTACTCACAGTGCTTTTGATAAAGATAATTGATTTGATACAGCCTTCAAAAACTATTAACTTGCAACAGCGTCCAATCTACAGTATCTATTGATATTGTCGAATATAGATGCCCGGTAATGGCCACATTTCTGACCGTATGGGGGCGCTCTAATGACGCCATCTTTGTGGGTGGACCACATCATAGCATTAAGCTATATTGTCTTTAACGTTAAAATGGTGCACTACAACGTATACATTGTGTAAATTGTCATTTTCGAATTGCTTTCTAAATTTGTAAACTTCATTCGTTGAAAGGTGAACAAAGAACAATTAACTGGAGCGGGATTTGAACCGGCACTTCCCGGCCCGTACATGCGCACTACCAACTGAGCTATCCAGCCCTACGTTGGTGGTGTCCCTAATTGTCAATTATCTTTGTTCGTTTGGCATACTAATTCATTTCCTTCGAATTTGTTTTTGAAATGTACTGGTGCCACAAAGATGGCGTCTAATGAAGCGCCCTCTCTAGACAAACACTTTTGTTTACAAATATGTTGTCGAGAGGCGATGATTTGAGAGATATACTCCTTTGATTCCTTCGGAGTGGTTGCAAAATTCCACACCATTGTCGATGATGCAAAGAACTCAGTCAGTCTCTGCATGGGAAGCCAACGAAAAATTATGCGCTTGTTTGGATTCGACCCCGTCTATCTGTTTTAAGTCTTACCAACTAGACCGGCCAAACTGGCTGGATTCAGAGGGTAAACTCGAAAGTATTACTCTGTTATACAGACCATTTTGTGATTGCATAAGAGCGCTTAAGAAGACTGATGTACAAGACGTCATACCGATTGAGTATACCACGTATAAGGAGCATGGACATTCAAACAATGGTGCATGGTATGGAAGTTCAATTATAAAGGCGTCTCACGCGCTTCTAAGGTGACATGAATATGACCAGAGTACCAATACATCAGTATATACTGTATAAAGACAGGCGACGGCCCCAGCCATGGCGACGTCCACTGAGTCGAAGTTCGGTTAAAGGTAGTATCATACTTTGGTAAGACACCGAAACAGAAATGTTCACAGATTTACCTATATAGCTTTCAGGGTATGAAGATGGTGGTGGTAGAAACCTATACTGTTAACATTTTCCCGCCTGAAATGATGCATTTATCCAGAAATTAGTAAAACAACGAGCGAAAATCTTTTTGATCTTTTAAAAGTTGAGCAAGTGGTACTTCACTGGTACTTACGATTATTTTGGGGGTTGCAATTTCGACAAATTTGTCGCATGTCAGTTCGAAAATGCAAAGAATTGTTGAAGACTTAATACGTTGGTGCACTCTAAAAAAAAAAAAACCTCACCCGCTTTTAATGAGCCCGTGTACAAACCATATTACGAAGCCTGGGAACTCGACCGCATGTCACTGACTATATGCCAAACATATTAAAGACTGTTTCATGCCACACTATAGGCAAGCCCGTAGAGATTGCGTGGGCCAACATGAGTTGTGACATGAAACGGTCATTGATTATGTTTGGCATAGTCAGTAACATGCGGTCAAGTTCCCAGCCTTGGTGCATAGGTTTGTGCATGGGGCCATACACGGGTTTACACCATGGCAGCCATCTTAGATTTTCATCGCAACTTCAAAACGAAGCACTTCCACTCATGCGCACTTTCCGAAGTGTAAGCCCATCCATTGTCGAAGACAATACACGGGTTTACACTTCGGCGGTTTTGATCGCGACTTCGAAACGAGGCACTATCACGCATGCGCTTTTTTGGAAGTGTAAACCCGTGTATTGTTAAAATACGCGTTGTATGAGTATTTCAATATGGCAGCGCGCAGTGAAAATGGTACCGATTCTCAAGCACGATCTTCTCCATCTGCCTGCACATTTCTAAGGGCAAACTGAGAAAAATTTCAGTTACACGTCAGTTACAGTCTTTTTATATCAGTCTAGATCAGACATCATGTGGTTTTAACCCTGAGATCGCCCTGCTTAGTGAAATCTGATGTAATGATTATATATTGTGCAATACCGTTCTATACTGTATTTCAATATGGTAGCGAGAAAATGGTACATTCTGAGCACGATCTTCTCCATCTGCCCGCAAATTATTTTGTAGGGCAATTTGAGGAAATTTCCAGTTACACGAGTCTTTTTTTGCCAGTCTAGATCAGAGATCATGTATTTTTAAGACTGAAATGGTCCCGCTTAATAGTGAAATCTGTGATGATTTATATATCATGAAATTTCGTTAAAATGTGTAGTAAATATTCTGCTCAAAATATAATGTAGGAAGTTTTGAAAAGGTTGGGGCCCATCGCTTTTTGGAAATTACCGATTGGTTTGACATTCAAGACATTGAACAAAAATGGACAGAAGAAAATTGACTGGAGCGGGATTCGAATCAGCGACTTTCGGAATACTATGCAGGTGCTCTACCAACAGAGCTATCGAGCCCTATGTTGGTGGTTTCCCTAATAGTCAATTATCTATCCTCGTTTGGCTGCCAAACCAATCGACAGCTCACGTCAATCTTTTCTTCGTTCATTTTTCAATGTTTTAAAATTAATCCAGTCAGTTTCTTTTGTGGTTATTAACTAGACTGTGCACTTCGTCTACCTCTTAGTTACCTTCCTGAATCCTTTAAAGCCTTCTTTGGAATTTTATTGGAATTTGTAGGATACAGACTTAATGGAGATACTATTTGTCACTAGGCCTGTATCAATTGACTCATCGTACACATACCATTTCCCAAAACCATTTCTTTCACGGTGAGGAAACATGGTTAGTTCACGGTTACAACAACATAGATCAGAGTTAAGTACATAATTATACTGCACTGTAACACAGACATCTTTAACGTAATTTGGTATCACTTTTTGGGGTTACAGAATCTTAAAGGGATGATTAAACGAGTTGTCTTAAAGCCTTTTCACACGACGTTAAAATAACTCTCAACCATTGAGAAATTCTCTCATGGGTCTGGACCTCGATCAAAATCTCTCAAGGATTCACCAGGGACATGGGTCACTCTCAAGCATTGGTGTCCTTTCACATGATTAAATGCACTTTTGTAAGATTTCGCAACCATGAGAAAATTTATCAATGGTTGAGAGTTTTTTTAGCGTCCTGTGATAACGATAGGCGTCACTCGACGTTGGAAATGTCGTTTTTCAATCACTGGATGTTCTTCGGTTGATTTTGAACGATAGAGGGCGCACCCTCGATCCTTAATTAGCTTACGAGTCTTTACGGTCAACATTTTATAATGCTACATTAACCGTGGGAATATGCAATAAGTAACTTGAAAACAAAAAGATTATACAAGCTCTGAACAACGATTCCTGCCTCAATGCTGCGGCAAGTACGCATGCGCTCGAGCCAAGCTTCCTTGCAAACCGGTGACATTAATATCATTGCATTAAGGGCATGCCAGAAACAATTTCTTGCTGATGACGGTTAGTAAAGTCACGAAGCTAGATCAATCAATATCGAGTACAAGTAATAATCCACATCAATAATAAATTACTGAACGTGCCCACACGTTGACGCTTCGGAGTTTGTGTTCGGAGATGTATATAGAGGGCGCTAATTTTGCCAACTTTTTTTTTTTTTTTTTTTTTCTCCGCGCTTTAATTGGCAAATTTTGCATGAATTCGCAGGGACTGCTTGCAATTTACACGGGCCCACTGGGGAGACATTCCTGAATGGGAGACTTTTGAGAACGGGTCTTCAAGTCAACAGCGCACGCGCATGCACAACAGCGCAGGCGCAAAACAACGCATGCTCACAACTTGCGTGCGCGTGCGCTGTTGACTTGAAGACCGGTTCTCAAAGTCTCCCATTCGATTTTCTTATCCATGGGTTCTGTGTATCAAGGCATATACAGTGTGAGTCGTAAGCAGACGACCGTCTGCAGAGCTGACGAATCCCGTGCATCAAAATTGGATCAATTTGTAACAGCCATGTGAAGAAGACCTTGACGCATGTCTCTCAAGACTGACTTCCCCTTCCCCTCCCCCTCTCTCTCGCTTTATCCCCTCCCCCATCACACTCCTAACATCCTAGTCCTAGTCCAAGCCTTCTAGATGACGGAGGCGTGGCCGCGGTAATTCTGCTTCGCCAAAGCCGGCCGCATCTTTTATCAAATTCTGCTTCCGTTGTGGGCAGGATGCTGATTAGCTGGAGCACCCGTACCCGCTTTTCTTTTTAATCACTAGCCCTGCCACCTTAGGGAAGTTTGCAAATTGTATTTAAAACACTACATAACAGGCCGACTCTACTACATGACCAGAAAGGCCGATTCGTTCCCCCCTTTTCTCCTGTTTTTATAGGCTTACGTCAACGCTCTCCGAAGAGGAATTTTAACATCAGCGGATATATATTTTAAGCGGGAGGGGAATATATCCGTTTGCGATGAAAAAATGCAAGCACCCGGGAGCCAAGACATTATGAATAGAAGTCATGTTGATCATGTTGAACGGAAACAGGAACCGGGCCATGTCAGCTCGTCTCTTCTGGCATGGCACGTCTCAGTCGTCCCTTTCCTTGCTTTGCTTGTGCCTATACTCCCCCCGGAGCGTCAACCAGGGTGCATTGGGAGAGAGAGAGAGAGAGATCTTAGCTGCAGTTGGCCGGGGTTTGCGGGTGATGGAGCCGGCTGAACTGAGTGCATGACACGCTCGCATGAGGATAATTCACGGAGGTTTCTTCTTTTCTTCTTCCTTGATCATTCTCTCTCTCTCTCTCTCCTTTTTCCCCCTGGTGGCTAACCGTTGCAATTGCGCCCGTCACATCTCATTGGCGTGGCTAGCCAACCGAACCGAGCCGATGCCGCAGCCTATAGCCGCGCGCGCCTCGAAGGAGTGATGCGCTAAGTGCACAATTTGTCCTGGTACTGCTTTTTTTTTCTTGTCTCTCTCCCCCCCCCCCCTCCTTCGTTCTTATCATCATCATGATGGCAATGATGGGCTTCGCATTAGAGTGTGATGTCGAGTCCAGTGAGGCATTGAACCAATCCTGAGATGATACTGCGTTCATTCGCCCTTTCATCAGCACGGTGTATATAAGCCTACACACACAGGACGAAACGCATGGCGAACGCGTGTACGGTCGGCATGGCGTGGGGTCCGGGACCCCTTCAGGGTTAACCTTTTGACTGTCTTGTTGGCGGTATGTTTCAAACAATATGGACATCGTCTGAAAATTATGTTTCGCAAAATCTTACGTGACTAGTGTATAAATAAACGGGACATTGTATACTAGGCCTATACACGGTTGATTTAAGACCCTGTCATGCATTGGCGGGAAATCTCCCGGAAGAATGTATTTTGTAAAAAACCGCCACTTTTGAAATAAGCTGATGACCCAAAGTGCAAACTCCCTGCATAATTGGTCAATTATCATCCAAGGTTAGGCCAAGTCCAAGGTTAAGGTAATTTGACATATCACTGCAGCATTAAGGGCAGCTGGCATGCTGGCCAATATTGAGTCCATAGGCAAATATTTGTCAATGTCTGAGCATTAAGAAGAAACAATTAATCCTTCTCGTCTGCTTGGTACAGCACAAAACAGTACCAACTACCGTCCACCTACATCTAAGCAAGATTTGTTTTCAGCTAAGCAGAATTATTTTGCTTAGAGCCCCCGTCCATTTTAGCGAGTGTATAGTTGAGATTACAGCGAGTATTTCAACTATACAGTTTGGCATCAATGCAAGCACAATGATCCATAACATTTTGGCAGAATGAAAACAAGATACGTATTAGCTTGCAAGATGAACACCATTCATTATAACGTCTAATTGAATTGAATTTCTAATTAAAACAGGTATGGTCTACAGTGGGTCTTCGTCATATAATTTAAGGATGGTTTTCCAAAATATCGAGCAGTACTCAAACAATTTGGAAACTTCAGATCTTAAATGCATCATCCTTTTAAATCAGAGGGTTACATTGATCCTTGATCGTACCTCTGGATTTGAGCTTTATAGTATAATATGAAACTCTTGTGAGGCAGTGACAAACTGTCCCCCCAAAAAAAAAAAAAAAGAAAAGAAAGAAAGAAGGGTTTACCTACTTGCCTGCGCACGCGCAGTGGCACAGAAACACAAAATCGTCACGGTTACAAACTCGGCACGATATATAACAGTTGTTGCAAGAATGAGCGGAGGAAGTAACTGTAGAGAGGCACGGGCTCAGTATACTAAGCGGTTTACTCGCCCACTAGCAAACTCATAATAATTATCCAGGTCGGATGCGATCACTTAAAGATCTAGACTTCTTCTCTGTCCTAAAGGAAATTATCTGGCCCATACAGAATGATGTTAAAGGTACAGTACAGGATTGGTAACATACCCAACAGAAATGCTCACAGATTTACGTATAATTTTCAGGATAAATGAAGATGGTGCTGGTAGAAACATACCGAAGCTAAACTATTTCTGATTGAAATGCGGTATTTATCCAGCAATTAGTAAAACAACGACCGAAAACAGTTTTTCTCTCGGGGTGAGATCCAAACTATTTGAAATACCGTGTCCGTTTTGCACTGTTTTTATACAGTTTCCGATGATGATACGAGCTTAAAATCTAATAGTTTGTTTTTATTCCACGACAAATCAAATTATGAACAGCCTGCAGCTGTTCTGTCACCTTAACCGATCCTGTATTGTGCCTTTAAACCTGAAAACGAAATTTTGACATGTAACTTACCCTTTGGTCCGTTCGATTAGGTTTCTTCACAGATAAATACTTCTTTCTTTAAACCGACAATAGCACCGTCTGTATAGTATGGAAGACAAAAAAAAACATTTTCTTGTCAGAAAATTCGAAATAGTTTCAAATGGATTTTCGTCCAGACATTTCTCCCCACATGGTCATGCAGAATTTTCTCATTGGCTTTTGCGCTCTGTGGTTGAGCCTTATTTACTAGTTTGCAATTTTTTTTAAGGATAGTTGACTAACCATTTAAGTGCGTATAACAAATTGAAACTGTATACGTCCGACTTGCACTTTTGTTAAATTAGAAATCGAACTTTGGCAGCAAAGGGATTCGAACCGAAGACTTTCAAAATACCGTGCCAAGTGTTGTACCACCAGACCCATGACGGGAACCTACACAGAATACGGTACTATACCTACAGTATATAACAAACTTTAGATAAAGACCAAAATCTAAAACATCGAAGCAGCCTGAATGACAATAATCATTCGTTTTTTAACCTTTATTGATTGATTGGTTGATTATACCTCGGCCTAGTGGAATTTTGAAGCCTACTAAAGAAACTGTTAAGGGTAGGAATTTTATGGACAATCCACTTCACAAACACAGATCATAATGATGTACGATACTTGCTAGCCCGACCAGACAACTATTATGTGAAGTTTTGGTACAGTTTCATATGATAAATCCGCACATACAATACTAAACCGCCCACTGAACAGGGAATAGCGCTTTTACAGAAAGCACAGGTCTCGAGTTCCACTGTTAGCCAACAATGGTTCAGAAACCGACTTGTTTTGCAAGGATTTCGGAGAAATTCTATACCTTGATATTATATCAATTCATCATTATTGAATAAACTTCTGACAACCGCCCGTTTTGCAAAGGTGCGCGGACAATTGACAGCTCTAAAGCCCGATGACTCAACATTTTCAAACTGAACAAAAAACCGCATTCAAGGTAAAAACTAGAAATGGTAACAATATAAATTTCGGTATATGAAATATTTGTGAATATGAGATTATGGTGGAATGAATGTCATATGCGATGTGCTCATGTTTCAGAAAGGAGTAGGTCCTGTGTTAGTTGAAATTGGGACTTTTCGTACGGTAATCGGCCGCCATGTTGGCATGAAAGAGCCCCCAAGCGTTCGTTCCCAGCAGTCTGTTTGAATGCCTCTTCTTCATACACGTCGTTTCGAATGCATTGCATCATTATGCATAAAGCAAGGACCCGATTGCAAGCAGCCTAGCCAATAATATTTAGGGGTGGGGTTCGAGGCGAGCCCTTCTGGGGAGGGGGGGGGGGGGGTGACACGGATAGGTCTCATGTAGTGAACGGTGCTTCAACCTGGTTTGGTTGGACCCTGCCCGGCAAAAGATAAATGTCCCCAAGTTAGGACATTTTTGCAAAGTCTTCCACCCAATTGAGACGGGGAACGCAATGCAATGGGTGCGTTCGTATAATAGCTCCCACAGGGCAGCCCTGACCTGGGAATGGTCTTGTATACTGCTCAAAACAAACGAGATGGTGCGCACGAGGTTGACTGGTCTCGACTCGTGGAAACTAAATCAACGCACGCACCCAATGTTTGGTTCTATTCTGATGGGGCGTTCGGGTGTTTGTTTGTTTGTTTGTTTGTTGTTCGGGGTTTTCTTAATTTCTTTCGTTCTATGTTGCTTTAGGCTGTTGCTGTTTTTCCAGCGGTTATTGTTGTTGTCGGTCCTCCTGTATGAGTTGTTGCTGCTGCCTTTATAGTTTGAGTTAAGGACTCGGCAAATCATACTGTATGGTTATGCCGTCCCTCCATGCACTATATCACCGTCCACTGCAGCAAAACTAAGGTGCAACTTTTTCCTAAGGATCCGAAGATCCCTTGCCTGGGTTAACTGACAACGATTTCTGCAGATTTTCGTATTTCGTAGGACCCTATTACAGTGTATATGAATTCTTTTCTGGGTACAAATTCATGAACCAAACAAAAATCAGTTGAGTTTAGTTCCGATCCAATGATCCAGATGTCCATGCCTTAAAACTAACACTTGGAGCGAATAACGATGATCGTAAGCGCATGATTTTGCGGTGAAGCAGCGGCTTACTATTGATTACTAATGGGTACATGGAGAACCAGAGATGACATAACTATTACTGCAACTCCTCATAAAGACCGGTGTTGATGATCTCTCTCTCAGACTTGACGTGAACTTATAGCAACTAGGTTCCTTCACTGGGTGACTCCAGTGTGCCAAAGTATAGTCATGTGTCACTACTGAGAGGAAGGGGCGGGGTTAGGGGAGGGGTAAGGGGAGGCTTCCTATAATACAAACGGATAAAATGATGAAAACAAAATACACTCGGGATCGGGAAAGAAAAACACGAGTGCACGACTATAATATACGAGGAAATATAACACGGTTGTGGTTATAATTTGGGGTTTTCTTTTCTTGGCCGGGCAGGTGAAAGGGAGGATACTCTACCCCGAGTTGGACCCATTTTTCTTCTTTTGAAACCGAGACATTTCCGGGATGTGATGATCATCCGATGACCGCGGACCGGGGATGGGGAGTGTTCCTCGGCCCGAGAACCGGCGCTTGTCTCGGCCAGGCGTCCCGGGCCCGGGCTGGGTCGGACTGTCTGCATGGTGAGCCTCCAGGCCCGCTATCATCAAACGTCAAACTTGGGACGATGTGAGGGTAAACACAATATTCACTGATGTCTGACACCGAGAGACGATACATTATTAGAATGGGTTGGTGTTTGTGAACGGCTACTAGCACGTGCGTCGGTGTAAAGAGAAGACGAAGTACATGGGCGATGGTTAAATTGAATGTCACAAGACACAGTCAAACATTTCTGGCTGCGGCTTTATTATTATTACGCATGCCTCTACCAGAGGTTCCTGCAGCCGCTGTCTACTTGCATCAATCCGTAGCCAAAGGATTGGGACATGGACATGGGGTTTGGGACTGTGCTGGAACCTAGCCAATTGCTCGTGGTGCTAAACAGAGACTTGCCAAACTTGCGCCAGCCCGCAGTCTACAAACGCCAAAACAAGATTGCATCCTAGAGCTAGGTCTAGGTCTGGGCCCATTACACATGCATTGGAACACACTGACTACATGTATATCGTTTCGGACACGGTCCAAGGGCCTTTACGAATTGGGACTATACCGCCATGCCATTTGAGGCCCCTAAACGAAATGCAGGGAATGGGCGACATGACGAACCCACAGAAAAGCTCCAGTTTCGCTATGTATCTCAAGCCCTTCATTTCATTTAGGACAGAGAATGGCGGTATAGCAAAATAGATCTCAAGCCTAGATTCAAGTCTCATTTCGTAAAGGTCCTTAAGTTTTTGGTGCCTGAACATTATCCAATGTCTGATCCACTGACGCAACCGGTACCATATTCGTAGCTGGCATTATAACATTCCCCAGTCTATTATGACACTGGTGTCCGGCCTACTATTCCAACGTCAGATCAGCAGATTTTGCCACTGACCAGTGGTTTACCTTTTGCCGACCAAGGCACAAACTACTGATGGGAGCCAAAACCCCATACACAGAATATACATTCCAAAATAATATCGGAGTCAAATGGGAACAAACCAAATATCAATGGCATAGGGCCTATATTTTGTATGAAATGTTGAATTTGAATTAGTCGAGACAAAAATAAATGATGTTTTTGCAACATTGTGCCGCCCGTGCCAACCAGGGCAGTTTGTAAAAAAAAAAAAACAATCCCAAAACCAAGAAAGGTTTGAATATCACGTGACTCAATGCAGGAGAAGGCTGGCTAGTAGATAATGACTTCAAGGCTGGTCATGGATAGGGCTACGACTTGGACCGTTGTCGACGGTCGCTCTGCGATGAGCAATACACGGGTTTACACTTCGAAAAATGCGCATGCGTGATAGTGCCTCGTTTTGAAGTTGCGATCAAAATCTAAGATGGCTGCCAAGGTGTAAACCCGTGTATGGGGATGGGCATGGAGCATCCTCATCAACAGGCTGAGCCACAGACGTCACTCAAGCTTCATACAGAATTCCTGCACTAAATCACGTATACTGATCTACAACACAGTACATGAAGTCATAAAATATTGCCCTTTCCCATTCACGCATGCAATGGAACAAACAGCCAGTGCAGAACATTATTCTTCAAATTTAATTTCGCAAGAGGCATATTGGAGATTACTACTTAGATTGCTCTTGTCTCTTGCACTTGGAGGACCTAGGAGAGCTGCAATCAATACAAAAAAGGTGGATTCCCTCTGTGGAGATTGCATAGGGGGTTGACCTTCGGGAGGAGGATATAAAGAATTGAAGATGCAACTACCAAGGTTAATTTTCCACGGTAGGCCTATAATACTCGCCGGTGATGACGGATGGAAGATGGCCGGTGAAATCTGCAATAATTACCCGTCATTATGATGGATTGCGCCCGGTGAAGTCGTGGACTGTTCAACGGAGTATAATATAATTATCATTTTGTTGTTGAAGATGGGTCAAATGGAGGTTTTCTGCCCATCCCACGCCCTGCAGTGGCAAAGACGGGATAAAATTGAATTTCTCTTCATTTACATATTACTACACTGGCATTAACATCCCATAGTACTTCTTTTTATACATCATAATACATGTACAATGCATTTTCTGGAAATAAAAACTGAAGCCTTATTTTGCATTTATCCAGAGGGCGCCCTTTACTGCCTAGATTTGAATTTTCCCGCCCTTAAAAACCCCGCTAATCACGACTTTAACGTTTAAAATGAGCACAAATCAAGCGGTTAGTTAGCAATTCTCGATTGGGAGATTATAGGCATGTATAAATGAAGAATCAAGTCGAGCGGGTTGTAGTCTCTTCTGATATAAGATGTAGAGGAGGGGGTTAGTTAAATTCGTACTCTTGTCGGCTTATCATTGTCGGCACATTAGTCTTATAGCTACTGATGCAGCTGCTGCTTCGCTGTGTGCCCAGGAACATGTTCGCGGTTTCATTTCAGCCGCGGGAAATTAATCTGGAAGCGCTCCGATCCGATCCGATGCTATATGCGATGCCCGGCCACTATAGGCAATCATCCTGATGACTTGGTGACGACTGAGGACTGTCTTGCATGATCTATAGCTATTGGGCTGCAGGGATGCACGACGCATGCGCTACCATCTCAGTCCACCAGGATCGTTCCCGGATCGTTCCTTATAAACGCACTGGGCATATGGAGACTGAGACAGCATGTCCCAGGTTGCACGCCCCCCTGTGTAAAAGGTTGCCCGAGCACTGGTTGGGGACCCCGCACCCTGGAAATGCAGGGGCAACGGGGTTTACTTTTTAATTAATTTGGAACGATCCCCCGGGCCGTGAAGCTGAGTAAAATCCGGATACAAATTTTAAGACTTGATCTGTTCTCACCGAGGAATCAGGCGAAATGAAATGGCTTTTGCTGTGTCGCTTTTTGCCCTGATGGCCGAATGCAAGAAATCCCCCACATACCCCGAGACTATGATAGAGACAGTGAGAGAAGGTATTTGGGGCGAAATGCTGATACAATAATTAAACGAACGAGATAGTTGCGGTCGGGGTATAATAGGAGATGTAAAATGAATAAATAAATACGGAAATTGAAGAATTGTGCGTTGTTATACTTAACTGCACGGGTTTATTAATGCAACAAGTTCCCTCGACATTTTAATCCTATTCGCTTCTCAATTCCCTGTGTATTATTGTGTGCATGATGACCAAAAATGGGGTAAATGAAACGTGATAGGAATTGATATTATGCAAAATATGAGACGAGAAAACTGGCTGGTGGGTCGGTGTAGCGGTCTCAGCAGTCTCCCGGTCTCAGTTGTCCCCCTGACATAGTCGGACATAGCACGCCACTTAAAGGTATAATACTAACATGATTGGTAATGGTCACAAAACAGCACTGACACTTTGTCTGATCCAGCATGTACTTGAAATAATAAAGCTGTGAAAATTTGAGCTCAATCAGACATCTGAGTCACGAGAAAATAGAAAAAAAAACCGAATCAATATAAAACATAAGGAATTGTTGTGATCTTACCCCAAGATCAAAACTGGTTTCGGTATTTGTTTTACTCATTTCTGGATGGCGGATTTACACCATTTCTGGCGGAATTTTATTTCTGCGTTATGTTTTAACCAACACCAAATTCATATCCTGAAACCTATACGTAAATCTGTGAACATTTCTGTTTGGGTATGTTACCAATCTTAGACTGTATACCTTTAAACGGACGACTTTCCGCAGCCGGCATGGCATGACGTATTTTACCATATTTGGTATGGGGACCGCTGAGATATGGAGACAGCTGAGACCGCAACAACGGGACAGGAACGAAAGAGAGTGAGAAATGGGATAAATTGCAAAAGTAACTTAGGCTGATTCTACGCTATTAAGTTCATCGAGATCAACTGGCCCCTTCAATGCATGGATCATGTTGAAGAGGGAGAATAATCAGCTTTTAATGATAGTGATACAGTCACATAAGCTGTTTTTTTTCTTTGATTGGTTTCACGATTAACTTCCTAATATTCACATCCATGACTGATTAACATGACACTACTGTCCGGGAAGTTCACAAGGCGTGTCCAGGCCACGGCCAGACCCGTCTGAGTACGGCACCAGACTAGTAGGCTGCATAGGATACCGAGACCGGAGCACAGACTGCGGAAGCCAGACTGAAAAACACCTGCCAATTAGAAAAAAAACCTACCTGCCGGATTGCCCAGCGCCCCCCTTAACAGAACCTCCCCGAACCGACACACAACCCGTCCCAGATATCCGGAAAAATCAATTATTACAGCTTTGTCGGAAGACCACTTGGGAATATTGCTCGCCTTGTTGCTGCCCACAAGAACAAAATCGAGACTTGAGTTTTCAGTATCCATTGCAGGCCGGCCGTATCCATTTCACGCCGGGCCCCCGCTGAATCAGTTTAATTGTGGGAGAGTTGCGCGCCCGGGAGATCGCTTCATATTTGCGGGGAGTGAGGCGGCTCACGCCCGGTTTAGAGTTGACTCCTCGCGGGCTAGTTGGACATGATACCCCCACCGTACTGTCTCCCCACAGACACCGAATCGAGACAATTCTCGAGAATGCTGATGAGTAGGATGACGGTGTTAGTACAGGCGATGAGTGTGAGGAGGGAGGGGGAGGGGAGGCAAGGAGGGGGAGGGGGTGGGGAGGGGGGTTCTATAGCGAGATAGCTCTCCAAAGTATTGAGCTATCAATTTGTACGGGTTCCTACATCTATAAACTTGGCGAATTACGAACGATTCTTTTGGCGCTGTACACGGTTCACACTGATTGCTTTGCCGCGTGGTATATATCATACGTGCCTCTGTCAATACAGCTTTGCCGTGTATTGCCCGATCCTCCCTCCCCCACCTCATCCCGACTGTCATATAGCCGGACCATTTTGCCAACGACGACCGGTGGCATTCTGGTCGGACTGACTTACTCAAAAGGATGTATCAACACTGCTAAGTCTGCAGGATTTTTTTTTATCATGGTGAAGTTTGTTGGGACAAGGATTGTGTCCGCTTTTCGAAAGAGTCAGGTTGGATGATGGTACAAAAAAAAGCAAGAAGAAGAAGAAGAAGGAAAGGCATAGATGAACGGTGGAGCTTAATCAGCATGCATGTATCAACCCGGGGCACCAGGACGACAGGAGGCTTTCACTACTCCCACGTTCTGCACCCGCGGCCCCCCTGACCGCCGCGAGACCTGGCAGTCTCCCCCCTATAATTGCATCAAGAAATTAACGACGGCCCAGATATTGAAATTCAAAACCTTAAAAGCATATTTTCTTGACCCTTTGCGGCTGAAATGCAAGCGTGTCCCCCGGCCGGGCCCGCGGCCAGCCGGTAAAATTGCAAACTCGGTTGCTCCGTGGCGTCTTGTGTGACGGTATATAGAAGAGAAGCCCCCGTCAACATCTCTTAGAATGTATTCGGAGTTAGTTTTTTTTTTATCCGTCCGACAAGGATGATGATGAGAAGAACTGGATGCCGTGGGGGTCTTGGCGGCTCACAGTCGGCAGAAGATAGCGGAGAAATGTTCCACGGGTGCCGTCACCATCCCATCCACCCGAGCCCCCCGCGCGCCCCGTTTAGTTCGCGGCCTGCTCGGCTCGGTATACATCCATCCGTTCGCTTCACTGACCAATCGTAATTAAAGTATAATATTCGGAATGCCAATAGTTAGGCTGACTTTTATCGTAAATGCGAATTGACTGTGTAAACTATATGTGAAAAAGGAGGAGAAAAAATTGCCCGGGTACTTTGCTGGGGAGGGGGGAGGGAGGGGGGGGGGGGTATAATTGCAAACTGATGTTTCCGAAGCAAGTCAACAATATAGGCCCAAGGTGTCACCTATGAAAAGGGTAAAATATTAAAACAAGACGAACACACACAAAAAAAAGGAAAAAGAAAATCGATTTTTGTGTTTGGCCAAAAATGGAACAGCATTTTAAAACGTCAAACACGTGTACCATTTCCTTTGCAAATTGACAAAACAAAAACTGTGTTGTTGAACGATGAAAATAAACAAGAGTCATTTAAGAAAGGAAACATTAGATATGCATGACATAATGAACAAAATATGTTCACAATTACGGAAATATATGTAATAATTGTGCATATTAACAACATTTTTGAATAATTATAATTTATTATACATGTAGGTCTACTTCTCATAATATTTCAAAATAGAAATACATGCCTTATTGCTTTGTATAGCATATGTTTATTGATCAACTGATTTCTCCACAGCATTGTTTATGCACATGATCTCCGAAATGAGTTAATTTGTTTCACCAAATCATTTTCGAGCATAACAGATCCACAATGTAAAAACAACATATACCTGTTTGTCATTGAACCCCCTTTTGTCACAGTATAATTTTGAATTCCCTTTCGTGGCATGCATGTACTCCCTATATCAATCTTTCACTTTTTCACTGAGTCAATATTCTTCTACTTTTTTCTTGTCTTTAGTTGAGAATGTTCACATAATTGATGTTTCCGCTGGCTGGATGTCTACATTATCTCCCACGTTATATCTCAACCCGAGGCCATGTATAATACTAGACTTATGTAGTATATTGCGTGTATTATCATCTTCTTATGAATTGCGGTTTTTTAGTCTGGCCCCGTGGCCCCGCGGGTTACACGACTGCTATGCTGTATTCTTTAGTGTCCCGATGAACCAATACAGTACATAACGATTAAAAATAAACTACATGTATTATGCCTATCACATAATTACCAGTGAACATTTTATTGAAATTAACACATCATGTAATGACAACAAGAGCCAATAATCGACAGAACGTTGTGAAGATAGCATGAAACACTTCAAAAATCCTCGA
This sequence comes from Astropecten irregularis, assembly GCA_963971285.1. Classification (NCBI taxonomy): domain Eukaryota; kingdom Metazoa; phylum Echinodermata; class Asteroidea; order Paxillosida; family Astropectinidae; genus Astropecten; species Astropecten irregularis. The sequence continues at coordinate 19,342,464 of OZ020246.1, read as the reverse complement.
TTTTTGAAAAATTCTCGACTTATAGCCGCTTTGCGTTCGCTTCGTGCATTGCTTATAGGGGGCGCTATGTTCCCTAGATTACCACATTGACGCAGTGAGAAGTCCGCATGACTGATTGTGCTTCTAAATGAGGCAATGGCTACGGATGTTGCTATATGGACATTCCGACACGCACTTATCAATAAAAACAACCAATGTTAATTGCAGACAGGCATACCACCAAGCCGTATCCGAAATAAAAAACCGTTCATTTCTATCGAGTCATGTTCACGGTCGCAATTTAACCTGTGTGACACGGACCGTAGCACTACAAAGCTGTACTTACATTGAACTTACGGAAGTACCTTTTAATTTGTATCCTACCATTGGTGATGATCGATGCAGTAACATTGTACCAACTTGTACCAACCGTAAGTGTGACGTCATTTGACACCGGAAAGACAGTGGAAATGATGTACAATTAAAAAAACGCAATGCAAACTACGTACGGAATCCCATTGCATTCGGGGACCGGAAGTTGGATAACTAGATGAAATGTAAACCAATCACATACCGTGTGTATACCAAGTCGATATTCCTGAGTATTCCTTTTTTTCCTGGGCTCAAACACGTAGTGGACTCCTATTACAGATGTTTGGTGTGGCATTCGTTTACACCGTATTTCCGGTCCGAGGTAAGAACCACTTACGAAGGCTGTACATTGTGGAGAATCCGTGGCATTGGTTCCTTGTACGATGAACTGTCCGTCTGGCGCACTGACATTATAAGGTTTGCTACCGTTCGGGTCAGGGTACCCGACTGTTACGATGTGCCAATGTACATCAGGCAATGTAAGTACATGATTATGTATAATAGCTTCCGGTAGATCAACGTGTCAGGCCAATGGACTCCGTTTGGTGGCGTGTTTCACACTATAGTGAACTATCTTACGCTGCATTCTCTGTACCGGGTCCAAATCGTACTCCTTTCCCCCACGAATCACACAAATAACATTCAGGAGTCATTTTATAAATCGCACATAATCAGACCGAATAATTATGTGTGATGCAGGCCTAGGCCTATGTTCGTCAGATTCTTCATAAAAAAGTCAGATTTTGAAGTCTTTTTCGGGGCGGGGCAAGTGGTGGGGTGGGTGGAATGTGGTAGGCGGGGTTAGTCCTCCATTCATTTCACAAGAGATCGTACAGTTGGAATAATTTTATGGAATCCACATTTGACATTCATTTGAGGGACAGATTGTTTAAAAAACAAAATGGCGCCTTGCTGTTACCTGCAGATAATGCTGTTTTAATGAGCAAATAACCGAACTTTTCAAAATGAAGATTTTTTACACCAATATTTTTTCATGCTATTGGACATGTTGGAATTCCACTGACATTGTCAACTGCTGCTTAAAGATAATGTACAGAAACACTGAAAGTTTCGGTCTAAACAATACACGACCTGTCATACGATTTACTAAGATAAATAATAATTGTTTATCGTCTAATAAAATGCTGTCGTGTATATACGGCTCGTATTATTGTATACCCACCGACTCGACATGGCCACCGTATAAGCCGTATACAAGAAGACCCCGTGCTTACGGGGATGCACGGCGCGCCGGGCGCGGTGTGTTTATGCACCTTGCCCCGGGCGGTGTGCCGATTGCCCCAGGCAAGCCAGGGCTCAACTCGCTGTCCATGGGACTAGCAATGCATGATTTATGCTGATTACCAACAGCTGAAAGTATACTAGCAAGCCGCCAGATAATTCCAAAAGTAAACACTCGTATATAAAACACTCAAATTCATCCTCAACCTATATATTAAAACAAATACAATTGAATGGGTTTCAAATATTATATACTCGAAAGGAAGGTCATGTTGAAAAGGGGTAAAAAAAAAAAACTTCCGTGATTACAGAAATTGACAATTGCAATCGAATTCTACAAAGCCGAGACGAATACAATCAAAACAATTGAACAAACGGTGAAATTCACATGCATTCGCAAACAAACATGTCTTCAAAAGATGATTTAAAACGAATGAAAAGAATGGACAAGACATGCGAATAATAAATGAACAAAATAATATTACAAATTTTGTTTGGGAGTGTTTTTTAGTTTTCTTTCAGGCATAATAATAATAAGATGAAGCGAAATATTCTCCCTTGCAGGTGCCCCAAGCTGCCCCGGGCAAATCACTTGCATGCCCGACGGGAAGGACGCTTTGCCGGCGCAAACGGAATGAATTATCCCGGTTTGTCCCCCGGGGGCTAAACCGAAGCCTGGGAACAAAAAATATGTTCTCCTTCATTAGACCAAAGCATTTGCTCACAATATTATTAGTCCTACTCTTGGTTTTCTTTCTCATTCTTTCTCTCTTTCACAATTACAAAAATGAAAGAAATTCCATTCATATTGTGTCTCCCACACACAATCTTTCTATTGTATGGTCTATTTACTAAAAGCCTGTACTATCACCATAGTTACCTTAGTCAGTTTACATTCCAACACCTTGCTGTTTCTTGCATACAGTATGGTGTATACTATAACCATGCGCTGTTTAATAGTCATGTATAGGCCTACAACATAACAAGCCAACACACGTATATTACACACGGAACAACTACGCCGTGTGAAGTTGAAAGGTGGAAAGAACGCCCCGCCGTCGCGTGTTGAACTGATCATAAAGGAATTATCTTCGCAGATCAGAACATATGGCGCGCTGGAAAGAATCGCCCTCCAAAAAAAAACCAATGTGTCTACCATATTATTACACACACATACAATAAAACATCACCGTGTTGTAAAGCAGGTATCATTATTAGAAGTCAGATGGTTTTTTAAAAACTTGGTCCATTAACATTCACAATCACACGCGAAAACTAAAAGGGGACAAAAAGGGGGGCGCTGCAATACTATCCCTGACCTCGTTTTGAAAGGTTCATCGTAATCGTTATACACTTGTATCATTTTACACTATACTCGAGGCAGATAGGTTATACTTATAACATGATTCATAGTTTTTACACCCGGCGTTTTATTGTTATTACAATCAAACTGCAATAAAGAATGTATGAAATGGAAATAGCTGCTTAATTAATATTATTATCATGAAAGGCATAATCCGTGCACACTGCTAAGCCAAACTATAAGTAGGCCTATATACTAACCAAAAAATGAAAATGGTTAACAATGCCTGTTACTTTTGCTTAGGGCGGGCTTATGGGAGACAGGGTCACCTACGTTCATGACAGCATGAACTTTAGTGAAATCATAGGGCCTATAAGTATAACTTTGCCAGGGACATTTTTGTATTTTTTGATCGGCGGGTCCGAACACCGTGATTATCATAATTCATTCTGGCCTGACCATGCGACCGCAGGTGCTGACTGCAGCTCTCAGTTCTTCACCCCGTGAAGTTACCCCCCGGGTATCGGTCGAGTCATACTGGCTAGCTAGCTCAAAAAACCTCTCTCGCTGTTCGTCGTTGAACACCGCGGGGGCTTTTTAGTACGGTGGCAAGGAAAAAAGGCGACGATTATAATGATTATGATCGGTTTGCCTCACCGCTGTTTCAAGGGCTCCATAGGCGAAATCTAGTTTTCGCGCATGCGCCACTTTTTCATGGTGGGTCACTAAAAATGCATATTCATGAGGTGTGACCTCATAACGCCAGCTCTCAAAACGTGTCATAAACTCCTCCAAAATTTCGTAATATAGACTTTATGGGCGGGTAAAAAGGTGATGGAACTGTTGCATATGTATATTTCAGCTGGCAAATCGCCGAGAAAGAAATTTCTGGAGGTTCGGGTAGCGCGAAATACAAAAATACAAGCAGCGCTCTTTTCTCAAGAAAGACGACGGATTCCAGAAAAAGTACGTTTTTAAGTCATGTTTTCTCAAAGAAAGGAAGTTTTCCTAATCAGGGGATTGGAATAGCCATTAAAACCAGTTCTTACTTTACAAAAGTAAGGCCTTTTTAAAGTATATAACCCCCACACCCGGTAGGAAATTAGAATAGAATGCGACATACAACGGGGCTCGTGGGGTGCTTTTCACCCGTGCAACGTGCACGCACCCATAGGCAACATGCACACTGTACTGTACAGTTAAACATGCACTGTACAGTACAGTATAGGCCTAGTGCGTATACAGGAGGGATCGGAAGAGTCGTTAGTTTACTGTAGAAGCTGGGCGGGTACCAGCTAACCAGCGTGGAATAATCTCCAGGAATTTCCATACATGTATATTATACAAATAAATTAATTACACAGTACATGTAGTTCGTTTGTCCGTTTTTTTTTTACATCTGAAATGCTGATACAAATAAATAAATAAATAAATAAATAAAAAAAATAAAGGCCCAGGGCCGCGGGAAACCCTTAAAATAAGGGAGAAAGTGATGCATGATGGTATGTGGCATGTTCATATTGAACGGTTTCGCACCAACATTGAATGTTTACTAACGCAAAAGTGTATGGGTTCTGCACTCCATTTCCGTTACAAATGACTCGACAACGAATAGATCTTCATGTTGAATACTAACAATTCTCCAGGAAAACTTCCAGAGACATTATGGAAGGCAAGCAAAGTGGCCAGTCTGTGGGACTTCGGTGTAAAGACCAAAATTAACGGCGGTTTTGAAACTCGAATTACACCAAACCCTCGACACTGGGCCGCCCCATTTTAAGTTCAACAGGGGAAGAGTTGACCTTATTTTACATCATTTACAAGAAAATGCTCAATATTCACTAGGAATTTACATAAAAAGGCGTAAATAAATCATGCTAATTAAGCAGTGGACAAAGATAACCACAAGAGGGCGCGCTTCATCAATGAACGCCCACTGTAACGCCCACGCACAGCAAGCTAACTAGATTTCGCCACGGAAACAGCGGTGGCCTGGTTGTGTTTTGTCATAAGAGGGCGCTCGGCATGTTTTATGTTGTGTCAGGGAGTGGGGGCACGTGTTCCTGACATACCAATATTATTGTTAACAATACTCGTTAGTCATTAACATTGGTTAATCAATCAATTATAATAAGTACAAGTCCTGTGGATTTCGAAGGTATCACAATGGTACAATTCAATTTTGGTTAAACTTAAGTTTTGAGCGCTTACCTTTCCGCCATTTTGAAAATCGGCCAACATGTCCGTCGAACTTCGGTTTTGTGTTTTGGCAACAGAATGACGTCACTCTCGGACATGCCAAAGTCGCCACAAATTAAATGGAGCGAAAAGCGATCACATAATATTCACTGCCAAACAAAGGCATGCTATGGGCTTTAAAAGGCGCCAAATTGTATGTCCTAAAATGTGTACCGAACTTGTTTTTATAGATCGTGGCAGCACGTGTGACCAGTAAAGATCGACTGGTGCACAATCATTGGTCTGCTGATATAGGGTGTTTGCGCGTTCGTTGAGACAGGGGACTATACTCAGGGACTCGGTTGGAAACGGAGGGAAAAGTTAACTTGTCAGAATAGCAGATAATCACCACGTGGGGAATGTATACAGTTGAAAGCCGTAAGTTCCTGTACGCGTAAGAAATTTGACTATTTTCTAATGGGCACCATAATTTTAATTGAAAAGGAGAGGATTTTTTTGCTTTGATTTCAAAATTTCATCAATTTGGAACGACGGCACCGGCACGTCGGGTAAAAAAAATATCAAACAGGTTGTTAGAAAATGCAAACATAATCGGTATTGATTGGCCATGAGACTGACTATACTGCGAGAAAACAAAGGATTTTTAACGGATCTGCAACCAGCCTCGTATGAGGAATGTGTTGCACATCTATGAAAAATTTCAAGCTCGTTTACCTCAGTCCCGCGGAAATTTATATTAAGACAATTAAAGGTAACACTCTGGTTTTTGTCACAGAAATGCAGATTCATGCATGGGCAAAAATAGCAAGAAAGTACAGTAACAGTCATCTGTGAAATTACCAGTCCAATTTCTAGTCCTGTGAAAAACGCTCATGGTAATTTAAAAACTGTTCACATGCAGGGGTTCTGATCTCGGAGATCAAAGCTGGTTTTCTTTTTGGCGGGGGGTAGTAGTTTTGAGTGTTACACTTTTCTGGATAAATACAGCATTTCATGCAGAAAATTGTTAACGGTATGTTTCTACCATCACCATCTTTATACCCTGTAATTTCTGTAGTTTGTATGCTACCAAAGTATGATAGTACCTTTAAGATGTATACAACAAAATTGAAATTCAAACTGAACAAAAAAATAACATCATCATTAAAAGTAATAAATGTTTTAATATAACATGTTTCACACTGTTTTATTATTTTATTTTAATTTATTTTCATCATTTATTTTTTTTGAATCCCTTCCACAATATTTATTTTTTGTCCCGCCTCGCTGGCTCAGTAATAAAATTATAACAATCTTCTAAATACACAAAATGTCAACAAATAGAAGTCGATTTTCTCTTCTTTCTTTTTTACCCTCTTATTTTTCTATAACATCCCCCCATCATAGTATTCTTTTGTACAAATAGACATAATGAGATCAACTGTTTTAAATGAGCTGACTGTTATAGTTCTTAAAGGATTACGAGTTGGGGATCGTTAGACTTTTCTAACCAACCCTCCAATAATGTACATGATTTGTTGTTTTGAATTGGTTTTTAAAGTTCTTACAATAGTTTTTTTTATACAAAGTCGTCTGGCCAAGGCAGCAAACAAATGACTAGTTTTCTGGGAAGTTCTGTGGATTTGTTGAAAGTCTAAGGGAAGGGAAGTGGGTGGTTAATATGAGGGATATGGGAATGCATGGACTGTACTGCCAAATCTTGATAGACTCCCTCTTTCTCTCTCTCTCTCTAAACCAGACAAGAGTTGGAGGACATTTAAACAGATGACACAAGGAGCTTCTTAGTAATTTTTTTCTCTCTCTCATCCCAGGATGGCGGTTAACATATCTAGGGGCCTTTACGAAACCAGCCTTGGGGCTAGGCTTGGGACTTATTTCGCTACCGTCATATGAGGCCCACAAAACAAAATGAAGGGATTGGGACACATGACGATGCTAAAGAAAGGCTTCAGGGCTTGATTTCACAAAGCACTGAGATTAATCTTAAGATGAGTTGTTCAGTATCACCATAGTGATTTGTATTGTGACATCACATGTTGCTTAGCAATTAAGATAATTTCACACTTAAGATCAATCTTAGTGCTTCGTGAAATCGGCCCCTGCTTCGCCACGTTATATCTCAATCCCTTCATTTCATCATTTAGGACACAACATCCAGTAGCAAACTAAATCCCAAGCCTAGCCTCAAACCTCATTTCGTAAAGGCCTTATGATTTTCAATGAGAGTTGGCTGGCTTCTTTACACCATGAGCAAGACTGGTTTGGGTCTGGATATGACAAGACATGGTGTGGAACTGTTTCAAAAGTAATGACATTCCAGAGATAACCACATGCTCGAAAGAAATATGACACACAAATACCCCAACTTTTAATGAATTATGCAAATTAGGCTTGCTCTTGACCAATGTATATCAGCATTTCATACCCAGTGCTTATTGAGTGAACATGAGAAAAAATGTGTGCAGGCTCAGCTGGGATTCGAACCCATGACCTCCTGCTTACTCGTGCAGATGCCATACCACTACACCACCAAGCTAACGTAGCTGGAATCAGTGGGTTTATTTGAATCCAATATCGCAGCGGGTACTTCAATTAGTTATCAAAAGTGCCGAGTATGCAGTGCTGATTGGTGGATGGCGCAACGGCCTAATTTGCATATTTCTATCACCCTGACGACGGAAAATCATTTATATAACAAAAATTATAATGACCTCATAATTGTACTACTAAAAGTTACCTGACTTTAAACACACCTGTATATAAATAATATCACAGACTGGCTCGGGTGGGATATGAACCAACACCACTTTGCTAACTTGTTTAGTGGTCCAGTCAATAGATTGTACAAGTTTGGGGGTGGGGCACTGTGGTAGCTTGAATCAGATATGTACACGTCAACAAAGGGCAAACCGTTACTTAAACAATACAAGTAATTAACTTATAGCAAACGGCCCATTAACCAAAATAATGTCCTGTAAAATAATATAAAAATGCTTTTAGAGATAAGAGAGCCTGACGTTTCGATCCTAGCACAATCATTTTGAAAGACCTTGGAGAATGATCCTGCTAAGATCGAAACTCAGGCCCTACTAAGCATCTAAACATCACTGTCGCCCCAGGAAATCATAAAACACGGAAGTAACAGTAATGACAATAATACATTTATGATTGTATAATGGACCACCCGTGTTGGGTGTGGCTGTTTTAGAAACAAAGCTACATCATCTCATGAACTCCTGGCGCCAATTTCATAGAGCTGCTTATGCACACAATTTGCTTAAGCATGGAAAGTCTTCCTTGATCAAACAGAATTACCAACCAAATTTCCATGTTATGTTTACTGCTTTTGACTTGTCTTTGGCCATTGTTTGCTGAGCATAACATTCACAAGGAGTTTTGGCTGTAAAACTGATTTCTATTTACAAAGGTTGTTGATGCTAAAGCAAATTTTGGTGCTTAAGCAGCTCTATGAAATTGGCCTCTGGTTTTGGATAACACGTAGTATCTGGGTTCTCCATTTTTACAGCCACACATTGTGGAGCAGCAACAAGCAGCCATTTACCCTGCTGAACAGTTGGCTAATTCCATGGGTCTGCTTATGACAGAGTGATTCCCCATTTCCCTGGCTAAACTTGTACCACTCTGAGCTATCATGACCTGACCAATGAATTATGCACAAAAACAACCTCGACTACAGAAAGTGCCCAAGCCCATACTTCTTACTAAGGGAAGATAAGATACACTTACAGTAAGCGCACGAATGCCTGCTACGGTTAATGGCAATTCCTCGCTTACGGTAAGCAGAACCTCACAAAGTGGGCCCAGATGCAATACAGAATACAGTGTTGTAATATCGGAAGGTGTTCAACTTAAACATGAACAAAGTTTCATCCAAGAAAATTTGCTTTGCTCCACAAATTAATCTTTATGGAAATAAGAAGTGAATTTTTGATGCAAATCAGAATCAATCTGTGCAGCGATTTTGGTTTCAAATAAAAGCTGAAGTAAAAAAAAAAAAGATTAATTTGCTATGGCACTAAGGATTTGGTTTGATTTTCAAATAGATTTCAGTCTGTCTCATTTCCCCAAGCTACGAGTACATTGCTAGATCTTATTAACGTCGAGTTTGTGAATATGAACAGAACTTTTCCGTCATCTTCAATTTCTCTGCCAAAAATAATGACGAAAAACAGATTCATTAAAAAAAATGTGCAGACATAAAAGGATTTTGTCTCGAAGCGTTATAAAACTTGTATACAAAGAGATAAAGGTGCCACTTTGTGTTTTCTTAATTCTTTTTAAGACAGTTGCATTTGTTTTCTTTCTTTTTTCTTTTTCTTTTTTTTTAAAGAAAAAATATCTTTCAGTCTTTCGGAGTTATCCTTCATATCTTTTACAGGAGTGCTTCAATCACGTTTGCGGTGATTTGAATGTTTGATTCATTATTTTACTTTGAACTCAAGCGCAATTTATCACTGATTGCAATGATGTCTTAATAGCCTATAATTTATTACCGGAAAAAAAAAGAAAGAAATGTGATGTACAAAAAAACCCAGAACGTCTTTTACCTTTGAAAATGTAATACAGTCAGAGTCCATTAGCTAACTGCTGCTCATTATTTCAAAACTAGGAACCACTTTCGTGTCACTGCTTAATACGAACACTTGACAAACACAATCACCCGGTGTGTTGTGTATAAACCCATTACCAACTCGACTGGTTGAATTTTGCTGAATGTGCAAAAAGTGCTAAGGAGGAAACTGAACAGCCTTGACAAGTGACTTGTAATTTTTAAGGCTAGGACTACAATGTGCTGAATTTCAAGCATTGCTTCTGTGTTGTTGGTTTTTTGCCTAAACCCTAAGCACCCAAAGGAACTCAATGTGCAGTACAATTGTAAAACTTAACCATTCACCCTTAATTAAGTGCACATACATGCTTATATGATCCATGATCCATAAGAAAGGTTACAAATTGAGTGGTGTGTTATCACAGGTGGCATAGTGTGTTGAAGGAGTGACATTATACTTTATGTAACTATGTCAGAATACTAACTATGTTCTACAGCGCCGTGTCACACCATGTTGAACAAACAGTGGTGCAATGTCACATTATTATGTCACAGTGTCAAAGTAAAGACTTGTGGGTTCTTGAGGGCTGTGTCACAGTCACAGCATGTTGGATTTATAATGCTATACAGACACAGGCTATGTAACTATGTCACAGTGTGTTTCAGTGCATTGTGGCACAGTAATGACAAAAAGGTGTGACGTCACAGATCATGTAGCCATGTCACAGTAAAGACTAGTGCATTCTAGTGAGATGAACACTCCGATAACAATGTAACATCACTGGTTGAACCGTTACATAGTAACGATTACAAAGTGCCAATGCTCTGCAAGAAACAGTTATGTGACATCCCTGTGTACACGAGTCACACTCGACAAAATGGCATTATTTCAATGCACTGTGACAAACATTACAATGATGTGACGTGAGGTTACCATACATGTACCACACACATATATATCATCAAGTTGAGAAATCTTCATCAGAAAGAAACTAAAAGAAATGTACTAAAAGTTACATCTCATAAATTGACAATTCCGGTGTTACTTTTGCAAGACAAAAGCAAAAAATACTCAATTTGTTTGACATACTGTTAACAGTCAAATTATTATGTATCATCAAAAAAAAAAATTTTGAATCAAATGTCAGTCGATTTCAAAACATGCTTGAAAGAAAAAATGTCAAGGTAACTGAAGAGTAATTAATTAGGAGGCAGGCTAAGACAATAGAGATCTGGGGTCGTTTTCACAAAGCCCAGTGACCGATCGTAACTCGAGTTTACGAAGGATAACCCATCGTAGGGGGCCTATACTACATAGGACTGCAATGCATCATAAGTCCTACGATTGAGGGTAAGTTACGATGAGTTTGGTGAAATGGACCCCTGTAAGGTTAACTATGAAATCAAGTGCTAGCAAATGAAGCGATTTTGTCTTCTGCACATGGTTATTTATGTGATTGGTGTACATTATAGCATTATAGATTTTTATAGGATAACAAGGGTTGGTATCGTTCACCCAATGATTTCAGTTATCAATCATCAATTAGCAATTTCTCAAACAAGATTCTCTAAGATTCCAAAAATAAGACCTTTTCTTTCGGTAATATTTGTCTAAAGCACCACTCATCAAGTGCATGCCCAACTTCAAACTGACTCGCTGATTTTGTATTGAAACTGAACAAACAAAATCCTGACAGAAGACATATTACTCCAGCAATACCAAAGAATGATGGACTAAGTATTAACAGTCAAAATATACATTTGGCACATTTCGTTGGTGTTTGTTACTAAAAGCCACCGATGTTATGATGCAGGGACGAGCAATAATAAGAATGATTTCAAAATTATAACAGGGGGGTGCCTGGTTCCCATGCCGATTCAACAAATGATAAATCGTGATCATTATGTAGATGGCTGATAGCTCAATACATAGTTTTGACCAAGCGAGGGCGCTCTACTCAAGTCATCCTTAGAGATACACGTACTCCCAAAAGGTCAAAATATCAGAAAAACGTATGGCATTCTTGCAATTTGAATTATTTGAGTTGATATTCATTTACCGAGCTTGTTAAGTTTACGCCTTTAAAAGTGGCCGGACTCGCCATGAAGTGGCTTATATCGTAAAGTTCCGGCACCACGAAGTTACACATCGTCCCATTGTGATGGCCGAAACAATCAAGACACGTCTCTGTGTGTGGTGTAACCAAAACAAATTAAATCAGTGGGTTTTCCCCAAAAAATAAGTTTCCCTTCAAAAAGAAAACAGTCAACAGCGCCCTCTATAGACCAAAAAAAAAGGTCCATAAACACGCGGATATAATTATATATAAATATCTGTATATTACAATCTTGATGCTCCATGGTATATATACCTGACTGAGAGGGATATGGAGGGATGAGGGGTTGGAGGGCGTGGCCTACTTGAAGAACATCTTGAAGAAGAAGGAGGATTTCTTCATCTCCTGCTCCTGCTCCATGAGAAAGATGAGGTCTCGGAAGTTCACTCTCTTGATTCGCCGAATCTGCAAGGACAAATGGGACGAGAGGATTATTGATTTTGAGAGAGAGTGAGTAAGTGCCTTTACGAAATGAGGCTTGAGGCTACGCTTGCCATTTGTCATATTTCGTCATATGGCCCAAGCTTTTCATTTCGTTTTGTGGGTCTCAAATGGCGAAATATAGGTAGTTTGAATGTGATATGATGGACAAAAGCACTATGGTGTTTATATAGAGCAGACAGTCTGACGCTAATTGACATGGTGCAGGATCCTAGCAGGGAAACAGCTGGGGGCAATGCTGGGGACCTTGGTGGCACTTGGTGACAACGGTACGAGGGGACAGCTGAGACATCGCAGGATCTTGCTGGCTCTTTATGACACTTGGTGGCACTTGGTGACAACCATACAAGGGGACAGCCAAGACAGTTGCAAAAGGGGGCATTTGAACACAGTGTGGACAGTTGGTCTTAACTAAGATGAGCTGTCTCCAAATTGCCCCTAAATAATCGCGACCTAGTCTGGATATAGTCTTCCTACACTGTTCATGATACACTGGATAAGATGAATACAAGTTATTATATTTACCTTGGATCTGACTGTCGGACTCCCCGGTGTACCGCCCATATTGCCAGTGGAGGAACCAGACTAAAAAAAGAAGCAAAATTCAGGAAAGAAGAAATAAGACTTTGTGTTAAACCTGCAACATATAAAGCCCTTTCACTGTTAGCAAATTACGAAGAGCGCCCTCACATGGGCATGAATGGATAATCCCAGGCTGTATAGACCAATCTGGAGCCTTTTCTCAAAGCTCAGCTCCGGCTCAGATTCTGGCTGTGGCTCCATTTCATGAATCCATTCTAAAAAGGAGGTATCAAAATAGAGACTTTTGGCTGCGGGTCGGAAGTAGATTCTCTGGTTTGAAAAAGAAAACAGAGCTCCAGCGTCAATGAAAAAACACAGCCTATATTTTCAGGATATGAATGACAGAGACGAAGCCTGAGCTGGAGCCGAGCTTCGAGAAAGGCCCTAGAAGGAGATGCCTTTTCATTTGTTGGTTTCCTGGAGGAATCTTACCCCTGATGATGATCCCGGCGTGGGCGAATCCAGTTTCCGTTTCTTCCTGGGGCCGATGGCGGCCAGTGCCGTCATGTTGGCCTCCTTCTGCCGGATCTGTTCTAGCTCCATCTGCTGCATCTCCTTGGCCTTCTGCTTGAGTCGGGCCTGTTCGGGATCCTCTTGTTTCGAGCGACTCTGCAAATAAAAAAAATCCCAAACACGTTTCACTCACAACTTGATTAAAGAACCTTCACACATTTTCATTGGTTCAGTACAAATCAGTTGTCGTCAGTTACTGTTCACTTTTGGTCTCACGGAGTCAAAGTGATTTGAGGCCAAAACAAAATGGTCGCTCTATGATAACAGTCTGAAAAGAATGGACAGTCTGAAAAGAAAGGACTTTGATTTGAACTCCACTTTAAAAGGGAGAGAAACTATTAATACTGGTTGGGTCCGACCACTGAAATGCCGTGCTAGACTTTTGAACTTCTGTAATCCCTAGCCTTGAAATATTGAGCACCGGACAAGTCAACCGCAAAGACAACTCCACTCTGAGACAGTTTGACTCCAAACAGCCAAATACAACTCGACTCTGAGACAGCTCCACCACAAAGACAAGTCCACTCCGAGACAAGTCGACTCCATCTATTCCGATGCGAAGCGCCATGTGAGCAACATAACAATGTAAAAAAAGTATTTGAATATAAAACAAACATGACACCCAAAATAACATTCTCATTGGAAGCAAACAAATTGACGCTGCTAGCGCCATTCTGCAAAACCCTTGAGTCAGTTGTGCCTGATATGATACTGAGCTGCCTTTGCGTTCCAGCTGTCTCAAAGTCGAGTTGTCTTTGGGGGTCGAGTTGTCTCGAATTGAGTTGTCCTGAACTTGTCTGACATACAAATTATCCACTCCAAGCCCCTGCCATATCCTGGATCATAGCTGGCATAAAGTATCAACCTGATTGACAGATTGAGTCCACATTGATCATGGACAGTATCAAGAAGCATGGTTTGTATTGATGTTAAGCAACTTTATCATAGTGATGCTCAGGACAGACAAGAGGAGGATTACAGGCCCGAAGGCTTGGGCCTGGCCAGGCTTTAAAGAAGCCGGGCCTGGCCAGGCTTTTCAGTGGCTGGGCAGTACCAGTGGCAAATGTTACAATGCCTTCTCCTGATTGCTACCTTTGCCGCTCGTAACAGCAGTTCTCGCTCCTGCTCGTCTCGCCGTTTCCTCTCAAGAGAATCCAGCTGCTCGAAGAATTTCAGTTGGGACCGTACGTCGCTGGTCACTTCGTACCTGGAGTCAGTCTGAGATTAGAAAATAAGGGGAAAGAGAGAAGGATGATGATTGATTGATGGAGATGTCTTGGTTTTTATAATTGTCTTCGCATTCAAGTGAAGGGATTGAGAGATGCCAATCAGCAAATCTAACTAAGCTGATGGCCAGCAAAGTGCTCTAGTCATCGTGATGATGACTAGAGCAGGCTAGTCAAAACGTTGAACCCTTACGAGAAGTGCAAACGAAATGGAAGTGTGAAGGTACGAACGAAATAGAAGTGCGAAATAGAATACAAACAATTCTTACATGGTGTTTTCTCAAACCGATCCACATACACTGACATACCAATTGTCACCATGCAAAGCCTCAAATCTTTCTTAAAGTGCTACAGAGTCACAGGCTCAAAGTATCTATGGGGTTTATGAAACGGAGGCTCAGGCTCCAGCTCCATTTCGTGAATCCATTTTGAAATAATAGGTATCTAAATAAAGGCTTTTGGCTGCGGTTCAGAAGTAGATTCAATGCTTTGAAAAGGAAAACAGAGCTTCAGCTTCAATGGAAACTCATAACCTGCAATATTTTCAGCATATGCATGACAGAGCCAGAGCCGGAGCCGGAGCCTCCTTAAACCCCCTATGGATAATTGCTGACATGACTATGCACGGATGTGAGAATAATCATCTCACAACGAAGGAAGGAGTGTTATCAACCCGACCACCTACCCGATACACCTCCATCCTGTGCATGGCGATGACTCCAAGCTTCTCCACTAAGCCCTTGAGTCTCTCCTGAGCTGCGTGGGAGACGAGATCCATCATCTCTGAGGATGCCTCTTGGATACCGTGCTTCAAACCTGCCACAGAAACATAAACGATATTCACGACTAAACAACCAGTAACAGATCCTACCTTTTTGTGGTTTTCGTGTGTGGTTTATGATCTATTTTCCCTGACTGTGGAAATGTGTGGTACACAGTTCTTGTCTTGCGTGGTCAGTGTAGAGGTTTAGAGTTAACAGAGGCCCAGGGGTTGTTTTCACAAAGTCCTACGATCGATCATATAAGACGAGTTACGAAGGATAACTCATCATATCCTAGTACTGGTAACCCTACATAGGGTTGCAATGCATCACAAGTCCTACGATTGTTAGTATTAAAGTTACGATGAGTTTGGTGAAATTGAACACAGGTGCCCTTAAACGACACTGTCACGGACAAATGGAGAATTTTGCAACAATCCGCCCGTAGGGACACTAAACATTCAAGCAGAGTGATTGAGACACTTACATATTTCATTGACTTTTGTCTGGAGCGGCCCTGAGACGAGGAACTTCTCTTCCTTGATGGAGCGGAGCTGGGTGCCGATGAAGTCGGCATTGGTTGCTAGGATGCGAGCACTCTCCTCCGAAAGATTGACGCCCGCCATTGAGGTGACATCGTTTATGTCATCATCGTCCCTAATGTCAAAGTTCAAAAACAAAACCACAAAAATGAAATTGGGTGAAGAATCATTGGAAAGAAAATAAGAATATGCATTTTTAAAACAGCGTTTATCTAGAAAAATCCATTCTGAGGAGCTGAGGGCAAGAAAAGAACCCGACAAAAACTAAGGGGAAGAGATCACAATGAGGGCCAAATTAAAGTGAATTTGAACAGTCTTTATGTTGGACTGAGAAGCACTGGCCGCCCACAGCTGAGGTACAAGGTTGTGTGCAAGAGAAACATGAAGGCACTCATCAACATCAATACAAATTCCTGGGAGGACGTTGCAGCCAACCACTCCAGTTGGGGAAGCATGCTTCATATTACAGATGCTATCCCATATCCAACAGAATCTATTCCCTATGAAACCAGTGCCTGGATTTTGAAGGTCCTAGGACCGTAGAGTCCAGATACTGAACATGGACAAGATCAACTCTAAATTGCTGGCTTGCTGGTCCAAATTTGGTCCAAGTCTACTACACGTGCCATAGAGATGCTGCAGAGTTGCTGGATGTTGGCTGGTTCAGGAAAATTCCCAACCAAAATGCTAGTCTTGAGTATCACACATTCTACTCTGTGCCACACTACGTCTGATACATGCGTGCATGCACATTTTATGCAATGCGGCACATCAGCCAATCAGATCTGTTTTGAGAACATTTCTGTCTGGATCGTGACGGAGGATGTTTATTGGTAAATTTCGCACGTCCGCAGCAGCTATCTACGTGATAGAAGCACTCGCCATAGTAGATGCCCCCTGATTGGTCAAAACCTAGAGGTCAGTGCTGGGTTGGCTTGCATAATTATTCAGGGAATCTGTACGCATGTGATAGACACTCGCTTGCTGTATGGCGAGTACATCTATCACATAGACTGCCAAAATGCCTTCACAAGGGGAATTAAGGGTTCATGAATTCCATTTAAAGACGGAATACAATCACGTCAACGACCTCTTTTGTAAGGGGAAGGTTTTCAGTCAGGACATTCAGACTGACTTACTTGAAGCCAGAGGAGGAGTGGTCCTTGACCTTGTCCTTCTTGCTGGAGCTAGAGGAAGAACTACTGCTCTTGCTAGATGAAGGCTTGCTGGAGTGACTCTTGGACTGACTGGATCGGGAGGAACTGGAGTGACTTGAGGAGGAGGACGAGGACTTGCTGGATGCGGTTGAGACGACAGGCTGATGATGACAAAATGGAAGAGGCTTTAATACAAGTCATAAACCTTGCAACGCCGCTATAATAAACATGGCGGGATTGTCCGTTATAGTGGTCGTTCGTTATAGTAATTTAAAAAACCATATTAAATTGTATTGAACAAACAAACTGGGAGCCAAGGATGATGTTCGGTATAGCCACATGTTTAGTGATCGTTAAAGCTAGTTATAAAGCTGTATAAGCTAGTCGTATGTAAATGGCTCATCAACCAAAATGATGACCTAAAATATAAAATGCTTAGAGTAAGAAGGGCCTGACGTTCTTATCCAAGCAGAATCTTTCTCAAAAGCTAAGGCTTCAGCTTAATAACTACCGGGTAATAATTAATTGCTTACTCCGCTAGTGCATAAATTTATTTCATCAAGCAAATTTTTAAAAGGTATATCACTGGAATAAAAAGATTCCATGATTAAAAACTAAAAAGAAATTCCAAAATTTTGTGAGGTGCAGAGAAACAAGTTCTGTGAGGAGAGAGAAATTATGCAAGACATCAAGGGTGATAAAAACTGGCAGGTTTCGGGCCCTACCTGAGACTTAGACTTCTGCGTGAAGGTCTGCAGCGACGTCAGCTTCAGGTTCTGCTTGTTCTTGGCCGCCGCATGCTGTTGCGACAACTGCTGCATCTGCTGCGCTGTCAGGTTGAGCGTGGTGGTCTTGCCGCCGGGTCCTGTGGCCAGGGTGGAGACCAAGGTGGGCTGGGAGGCAGCTATGGCCGACAGTGTGCCCGAGGCCGTCGCCTTGGACGTGGTGTCCATGGACTGGGCGGCTGTGATCGTGGGGGAGCTCAGGCCTTGGATCTGCAAGGAGCCGCCCTTCTGCAACGTCTGACGGAGGAGTGGCAGACTTTTCTGTGGGACAAGCAGAGGGAAAGAGAACAAAATTCAAATATGAGTAGAATCAAATGCCCAGGAGGAGAGATTTCCAGGTGCCGAGATCAATTCATTCAGAGCAGTACCTTTGGAGTAAAGCCTTTGATCCTCAAGATCACAGACGAGGCTTAACCGCCAAGATCAAGTTTTTGACCCTCAAACCTTTAACACTGAGGCTGAAACCCTACAGCCCAAGTTGTTGACCCTCAAGCCTTAAGGCCAAGGCCTCTGCCCTCATGCCTAATTGCCAAGTCGTAAAACCTCAAGGTCAAGGCTTCTGCCTTATGGTTTAATAGGCCAAAGGCCATTTTTTCTCCTCAAACCTTATGAGGATAAAATCGAGGCTTAACACTTGAGACCAATACCACTGCTTATGTTTCATCCCTTCAGTCTGAGACCCTCAATCCTCCAAAGTCACCTTCATGCTGTGGAGGGTTTTGGAGGATTGAGGGTACGGGTGACTGAAAAAGTCACGCGCAAAAATTGGAGGATTTTGGAGGATTGGGATTAAGGATTAAGGCCCAGGCCAGCATCAAGGCAGGACTGCATCCCTGGCTTGGCTTCATAGCCTACCAGTACCTACCTTGAGGAAGGGAATCAGGTAAGGCTGTGGAGAGGACTTGAGCTCCTTCTGCAGTTTCCCTGTGAACTCCTCTGGCTCTGTCTTGCCATCCTGTAAACACATCAAATGATTCAAAATTACTTTCACGTCAGCAGAATTAAGACTAGTTATTGATAAACACTGTACCAGGCAGCTGGATGAAATCAACAAAGTAACATCCATATCCTTACTAATGGTGACAGTATTGGCACCAAGCATACTGCAAATTTCTTCCGTTGTTTTCAAGAAGAATTATCAAATAACCACAAGGGAAACTGACTGGATTAATTTTAAGTAATTGAAAAGTGAACGACTAAAAACTGATTGGAGTGGGATTCGAACTAGTGCCCCCCGGAATACCATACTGGCACTCTTACCAACTGAGCTACCAACTGAGATTGTTCCCAAAACATATTTTATCAGTAGAAGGACAAGCCTTGAATTTGACGGATGTCAAGGAGGCCATGGCCTTCGTTGCTCTGGTTCTTGGCCTTGGTGCTCCCTTCAAATGTTTCCAATAGACATATTATTTTCCAATGGAAGTGCCCCTTGTGATGGAAAGTGGCCTTGCCCCTTTCAGAACCAACCAAATTCAAGGCCTGGAAGGATGGTTACAACATCAGGGCAGGGATGTGTTTTTTTGTGATAATTGATTCTTCACTTATAACACAAGCCGCCATAAGGTGCCCAAAATTGTATGCCATAATCAAATTTCCCCATAAATGTTTACACCAATCTTCAAGACTGAAATGTTTCATTTTTTTTTCCAATTTTTTTTTAATGAAATTTTGTACAACTACACAAGTTTTACACTTTATCTTTGCATTGAGCATTTTCATGTAATGCTCATTTCAAGTGCATCTGCATAGAAAAAAACCACACAAACAAACAAACCAAGTCTTTGCTTGGATGCCCGAGTATTGAGCAAGCAGCATGGGTCAAACCACATGGTATACCAAATCATTCAACTCACAATGAGATTCTGGACCAGCTCTTTAACGTTCTTGACCGTTTCAGCCGGCTGGTTGCCGTTGGAGGCCAGTTTGATGAGCGTCGTCAGAAAGTTCCGACACTTCTTGACGTTCTCCATGGCCGACTGGGACATGGGTATCGGCTGGGGTTGTCCACTGATGATGACCGGCTGGCCCGCCGTCGGTGTGGCGCTGACCACACGCTGCGTCCCGGACACCGTGCTGCCGGCCGAAACGGCCACCATCTTGGCCGCGCTGGAGTGCACCCCTTGGTTGCTGATGGTCATCGAGGGCGAGCCTGGCGCGCCTGACTTGGACAGGAAAGTGACTGGGGACCCGCCCACCATGACTTGGGCCCCGCCCTTCAGCTGGCTGATGGTTGCATTGGTGGTGTTCAGCAGCTGGCCCACGTTCTGCCGTATTGTTGGCTGGACGACGGACGTGACTTGGGTACCAGACCGTTGCACCACCGATGATCCGGGCTGTCAAGGAAGGCAAAGAAGAAATATTATGACAATTAATGTCAACTATGGGCTCCCATAGATGTCCTGTTCCATACAACATGTACAATGAGGAATCATTGGCTTATACTCTGATCTGTATTACAATATGGGTCGGATACTCTGCATAACCGACACATCTGTTTCAACCGGCTGATTGCCATTCTCAACGTCAACAGATCCAACACACTCGCCATTGATCAAACAAATCTCCACTAATGCAAATTGCGAAAAAATTTCAACAATTATTTCTTGCTTCACATCTGTCTCCCAAAATATAAACATTTCAGTGGCTACGAAATGATTTTAGTGATAGAAAGTTGAAAATGAAATGATTAGTGTATATCGGTTTATGAAACCTCCCCTCTCAAACCGGTTTCAATAAGAGGAATTCAATTTTAATACTTCAATAGTATTCCTATCATTGGAATTTCAGGGTTGATCAACACAAATTGCCATGGTAGGCCTACCTAAATTAACACACGTAGGTAGGGGATAGACAAAACCAAATGATACTGCTCACAAATAGGCCTAAGCCCCCTTACCCTTAGTCCCTAGTAATCCTGGGGTCGATTTCACCAAACTCATCATAACTTACTATCAATCGTAGGACTTATGATGCATTGTATTGCAGCCCTACGTAGAATACGATGGGTTATCCTTCGTATCTCGAGTTACGATCGATTGTTGGGCTTCGTGAAATCGACCCCGGATGTAATAATATGAGTAGCACGTGCTGTTGGGGGAAGGGGGCGGAGCTTCGGACAAAAATGAAGGTGGATAAATTGAGCAGTAACAATAATGTATGCATGAGTGTTCCAATCACAGACGGGACAGTGACTGGGATATTCGGTTGTTTTCAAGCGGTGCTGTATCACATTGATGCCATGTACGAGACAGTGAATAGACTGATCCAGCTAGCCCCTCCCACTGCTCATGTGGGCAATGAACGCGTGTTCCTCTCCAATGCCACAAGTACACATTCCAGTCGCACGCTTTGTACACGCCCTCATGCCCATCGAACTTCATTGTACGTTCAATGGACATGAATCACGACTGCGATTGGTCAGAAACAAATGGCGTGGGGCTTGGCTTATTGATCATTTTTTTAAGGTTATACCTACACTGTGACGTCATTTGCTTGTGTATTTACAAGTTGCTTTGTTTTTTCTCTCAGAGCTACATGTATTGTGTGGAAGTTTGGTTTGAACATTGTGATGTTTTAAAGTTGTTGGGCTTATTACATGTTAAGAATAAGATGTGTCCACTTCATTTGCCTGGTAAGGTCTTAAGCCCAACGACTTTAAAACATCACGATGCATCATGCACAATGGCACATTACCTCAGAAATGATGCCTGATCCCATAGGAACACATAATGGGTCATTCCAAGTTTCAAAATATTTTCAAAACCAACCAATACCAATAAAATAGGCCCATGCCCCCATGTACTGTACAGTGAACAACCATTTAAATCATAAAGACTACACTTTTTGATTATGGGCTTCCCCGGTTGTACTAGCGTCCCAGATAATTCTACATTATAGAGAATTGATGCTAATTTTAGACTTCCTGCAAAACAACTGACCAAAAATATCCCCAAATGACAACAAAGACTTCACATATCTGCTTGAAATTTCATTGCATGCAACGTCGGCAGAGTATGCAACGTCTGCATAAGTTGTTTGGGTAATATTGAGGAGTACAGCGCCTCAGTTCAGAGTTAGTAACTGGGATTAATATTGTCAGGCAGCCGTAAAACAAAAAACTATCCCAAGTTCTCTATTTTAATGTTTTAAACAGACAGTGCATATTTTGCCTGCACCAGCATTCTTTCTACAGACACAGCACACTGTTTTGATGTTCCCTTACTCTGAGTGGTTAATTTCCAGTATTAGAATGTACCTCTAAATAACATTTAGAGAAGGAAAGCCGGCACAACATGATGAGAATAGGCCAATCAGAAGAATGTCGGTGCCGGCAAAATATACACTGCCAGTTCCTTCAAAATTTGAAGATTATGGACCATCCCACCATACGTACCTGCACCTGTCTGTATGTTACAGCACCAGGTACTGCTCCACCAGGTAAATGCTGAATTTGACCCCCGGGGCCAATAGAACTGTTCACCACATGGATATTACCGTCTTTGTTGATCAACATAACACCGGGAGGCAGGGACGTTCCCTGTGGGAGGCGGAATTGTACGGTGCCCCCGGGAGTTCTTGGCGCAATGACCTGCGGGGACGTTAGTCGGACCTGTTGCAACTGGGGCGCAATGCCCACACTGTGAGGACCCGGGGTCCCACTACCGGACAGTTTGACCTGGGAAGCGGTGGTCGCGGCCAGCGTCACAACAGAACTGCTGGAAGCACTTGGCTTGCTCACACCGGAACTGGGGACCTGCAAGGTGGGCGCCGCACGTAGGACTATCTGTGGCTGCTGTGTGGTGGTGGAGGTGATCGTGTGCGATGGCGCTGTTGGAAGCGTGGTTGATGCCACTATGGCCGTGGTGATCTGCTTGCCACCGGTGGCACTGAGACCGCCGGCCTGAGCGGGCACTTGTGTTTTAATCACCTGCTGCTGCCCTCTTAATACGCCAACGCTTGGTGACGAGGACAGAGTGCTTAGGACGCTACTCGTGACCGTAGTCAAAGCACTGCAAGTCTGTGTGACTGCAACGGCAGACTGTCCCTGCAACTGTTGTTGCGTACCAGCAACGGTTTTCACAACTGTTCTTGCATTGGGCAGTACGGCATTCTTCGCGGCCTTGTTGTGGGATATACTTACGCTGGCATCTGCAATGTCTGTGCTGGCCAAGACAGCTCCACTCTTACCAGTTGGTAATGTGATAATCCGCACACACGTGGTGGGTGTGGAAATTGAGGAATTACCGGGGCTGTTGTTGCTGCCAGTGAGGGGAGTGCTGGCACCAACGCGGGTCACCGTCGAGATCGAAGGACTCCCGTTGCCGTCCTTTTTGTCCGTTACCGGAGCTCCCCCGGCATTAACCTTCCGCTCACTGGCCAGCTGAACGTCTTCGGCAGGCCTAGGAGCCGTAGAAGGCAACTTGTCCACAACCTGAGCGCTGCCAGTGCCAGGCTGAGAGGTAGCAGCGGCCACCACGACCGCCGGGCTCCCACCACCGGTAGCTGCACTGGGTCCATCTCGTACCGCGTTGATCTGCTGCGATGAGTTCGGATGTGCCGCACTCGAATTCCCCTGCACGTCCCCCGAGGTTGCCACAGGTTTGCTGACATGATTCGAGCCAACTGGACTCGCATCGAGCGAACTAGCCGTCGAAGAAGTATTTCCAGCTGCTAATTTAGACTCGAGCGATCCAATCAACGCACTAACTGCAGTTTCGTCCACCACAGAAGAAAGAATATCTTCGATAGACGTTGTGCCCGCCATCTTTACCCCGCGATGGCATAAAAGATAATGAAATAGCGCATGCGTGAGAATCATATTATGGGATATATTGGTCAGTCGTTGTCTAGAGGGCGCTAAATACATTTTTATCATGGGCGGGGATTTTTTTCCAAGTTTTTTTTTTCCGAATAAATACACTGAACTAGTAAAAAAGTACAAAAACGAAAGAGAAAGAAAGAACTGTCTTACAAGCAAGTTACAAAAAGATTAAACAGATGAATATAAATCAAAATAGCAATGATTAGGATTATTATATAGACGGTTCGGTACATTTCATTCCACACGTTTTTTTCTATTCAATTTAATTGAAAACTTTGAATCTGGATGATTCCTATTCAGTCTTTTATTAATGCAGCTCAACAGAGCGAAGCTTATGATTACATTGATGAACATAGTGCACGTTGTATAGTGTGAGATATTAAACGTTCTCATGTGTAAAGGGACATTAAGGAGGAAACATAACAGAAAGTTTTTACAAACATTACAACCCTGCTGGCGTTGGAAGAGCCTGGAAATTGGAAAAAAAAAAGGTGATTGGCCATTATAGTGTTTGGTATAATATATTTTAACTTTCCCTAATCTGATTGGCTAATGAATGTGACGACGTTTTAAGCTGTTCTTATGCCAGTGTGTATTGTACTTTTTAGGTAACCATAGGATAATTCCCTTGCTTTTGCCTTGTGTAAATTGAAATGATTTTGGCAGCTCAACAGAGCGAAGCTAATGATTAGACTGATAAACATGTTGTAGTGTGAGACATTATTATGGCATGAAAATGCAATTTAGTGCAATCGAAAATTGACCCATCCGGTACGAATAAGTTGCATAATTGTTCTCCAGCACTGAAAACAATTTCAGGCTTTTTTCCCAAGTTTTACCTCAAACGATGTACGTGTATTGCATTGTAAAATTGAGAACTAAACTTTGTTTTCAGATGCTTGAATTAAAATTAATTTCGTACATCTGTATTTATTCATACTGTACAGTAAACAAAATCTGTATGTGGTACGTAGGCACAATCACACGAGTATGTCACTTGCGCATGCGCTAACCATTTTTGAAAAACGTTTTCAGTTCCCAGGGTTCGCTGCACGGAAATAAACCAAAAAGCTCATCCATGGTATAATTATATGGTAAAACAATAGATCGTGATGCGCCAATTTAATGTAAGATTACATCACTATCTGCCTTGAAATATCGAGACTAGTCCGGTCTCGAATAATCCATACCATAATTTTGCGGGTGTCCTTCTCGAATCTCGATATCCTGTGTTTTCGACCTCGGAGTCGACTATAGATGAAACTATCGGTTACAGAATCGGCAGATCATTTCTGGTGGCCCAAAATTAAGCACCAATGTTATCACTCCCCGTGTATACACGTAATTATAATAATTCTTTCAGAGAGTACTTTGCAAACCAATGTGAATGTATAGAAATAAGCCCATAATGAACCATTGTATAATAGGCCTACACGGGTGTATGGCAGTCAACTCAAAAGGCAAAAACAAAATTCCATCTTAGAGCTCATGCATGAATATATTATTTGTATGTCTGCCGAATGTTACAAAATAATAATTCTGGATCCCTTACGCGGTAGCAAGGTCTTTGTTAAAAAACAGTATGGAACTATTGTTATTCCCGGAAGAGTTTGTGCTTTTGAACTCTGTCGATCTTTTGATGCTATGAAGCATGAAAGTCGCTCTATTCTGAGGAGTATTTTGTGTTTTATTTGGCAGTTTCTTTTTTGTTGTTAATTTCTTAATTGGAGGGGGGGGGGGGGGGGGGGGTTACTGAAATTTCAGCTTAAGGGTAATTTCATATTTTGTTTTTTTTTTGCCAAAGAAATGCAGATTCATTGGCAAAAATATCAAGAAAGAAATTTTCCGCCCGAAATGGTGTATTTATCCAGATATTAGTAAAGCAACGACCGAAAATCTTTTTGATCTTTTAAAAGATCAAAACTAAAAGAGAAAAGACTTAAGAAATACTATGGCTGTTTTTCACTGTTTTCTCAAAAAGTGGTCAACGCATGGGACTGAAATCGTCACAGATGACTGTTTCTGTATCTGTCTTGATATTTTTGCCCATGAATCTGTATTTCTTTGATAAAAACCAAAGTATGATACTACCTTTAAATCCGTGTGACATGTTGACTTCATTATTGACATACAAATAATGCAAGTACACAAATACACCGAGTAGGCCCGACACAATGCATATCGATGGATATGAGAATAATACCTATAGGCAAATAACGAAGGCTATAAAGAAGTCTTTTCATTACTTGTGCCATATTATTGACAACAAATATTGACCATGATCTATTACATGACCTGTGGCAGACGATGAGGGGGCGAAGGATGTTCAATGTGTTAATAACTTATCAAGACGTTTGCCCTACTGTACGTGATAACCTCCAAGGTCATGGAGATAACTATAAACCGGCTTGCCTGTAAATATTATGATATTATTCATTGCGAGTGATATCCATCATCTGTATTATGCATGTACAAAGGTTAGAATCGGCAGTGCGGCCTGTGCGATGCGTGTGTGAGGGATTTGTTTTTTTCAGTTTGCGAAAGAGAATAGCTGTCGTTGAACTTGAATAATTATTCCCACTTTGCCAAAGATAAGCAGCAGAAACGGCCTAACCTTGTCACGGTCTATGGTCATACGGTGGATTATTACTAGCACACGGGCATAAATCATTGCTGTACTGTATTCCCGTGGATGTTGTAGTCTTGATTCAAGTCCTACATACACCCGATGCTGAGGATGTGCTTGAATCCATAATCGTGACCGAGTAACTATCTATGCGCATCTTCTTTCTCGTGACCTGACCATGACCTCATGTGACCGTCACATGCTTGGGTTTCGATTATGTAATATGCACGGGCTGTCACTGTAGTAACGGCAGGGGAAAAGAAGAAGATGATTTTCTTGCCATTCATACGTCAGCCTTAATTTGGAGACTACACCTCAAATGGCTGCACTGCTGTAAACATCACACGGGGGAAGACGTACTTTCACCTGGGCCCCGTTCCTGATCATCATTCTGTGATCGTTCTACATGGGATTTCAGTCGCGAGGCAATTTATTGAATTAACAGAGCACCGGAGGCTCGTATAGGAGTATTCCGTCAGGCTAACCGGGGCTTGTAGTTCATGGTTAATCTTGTTGGCCTTGAAGTTTGTTCACCTGTAACGATTACAGCTTTGCCTGTTTGTGTCAGCCCATGGAGGAACTAGGAGAGAGCTAGAGTCGCGGCTAACGTCTAGTACGCGTGTCACGGTGATAGAGAGGGCGAGTACAGTATGTGTTATGGATGTGTCAAGCACACCATCAGTCTACACATCTATTACCTGCAAGTGTTTATTCAGCATTTATATTATTTATAACCGTTTAGTGAATGTTCTTTGCAGTTACTGCGAGAGATCTGTCGGCAATGTGGCGGCCCGCCCACCTCTAGTGGATCATTATCATTATACACACGCGCGCATATCCAGCCGGAACAATCCTGATCCAGTGTTGAGTGTATGGGTTCATCGGGACATGGAAAGCCACTGTCCGGAGCTCTTGTGACTTTGCCCTGGCTCTTGGGTGGGCTACACTGATCGATCCGGTGTACTGAATGAACATACCTGCCAGCTGCGGGACGTACGATCCGTGAATATAATAATCAGGACCCCTGGATCATCTTCATTTTCATCTTCAGTAGCAGCAGCATCTGAGCTAGGGTCCGGTATATAATCATGCCGGGCCGTGCTTGCACTAGCTCACTCGGTCGGTTCTTCACCGTACGGAGCGACCTGGCCCGCGGCATGCTTGCCGAACTGGCCGGCACTTTCATAATGGTTGTAAGTCAAGTATCATACTTATACATTATGTTTGTTTCGAAGATTATTATGCCGGGAAGGGGAAAGGGGTAAGAGGGGAGGGGGGGGGGGGGTATTGAGTACGATGGCTGTGATTTATTTGTCAGTAGTAGAGACTGAGGTTTACACACCGTGAGTGGCGCTCAGAAGACGTCCGTACTGATGCACGCATTCTGCTCAGTGATGTTTCGTAAGAAGTTCGATCACATCATCAAGTAGGTCTAGGCCTAGCGCCTTAAAGGTAATATTATCATACTTTTGTTTTTGTCAAAGAAGTACACATTCATTGTCAAAATATCAAGGAAGATACAGTAACAGTAATAATGTGAACGTTTTCAGTCCCATACGGTGCCCTCTTTTTTGAGAAAATCGTGAAAAACGGCCACAGTATTTCTTAAGTCTTTCTTCTTTTATTTTTGATCTTTAAAAAGATCAAAGAGATTTTCGGTCGTTGTTTTACTAATTTCTGGATAAATACACCATTTCAGGTAGGTTTCTATCAGCACCATCTTCACTCCTGAAAGTTACACCTAAATCTGTGACCATTTCGGTTTTGGTTTCTTACCAAAGTACGGATACTACCTTTAATTGCTGTGCTTTTGCATTTTTTCATGGCCGAGTGAAAACAACCACAAATGGAACCAACAGACCCCAATTAAGATTATCAACACCATCTTCTTGCTGCGATAAGCCTATAAATATAATGCATCCTTAGTGTATAGCTAGAAAATGATATTTTAGAATAAGGGCTACATTAAAGGTATAACACATCATTGGTTAAAGTCACAGAACAGCACTCACACTTCGTCCGATCCAGCATATACATGAAATAATAAACCTGTGAAAAGTTGAGCTCGATCGGACATCTGAGTCACGAGAAAATAGCGAAAATTCAGACTCAATTATTCTAGTAAATCATAATCACGAGATCAAAACGGTTTTCGGTCTTTGAGGGTTTTTACTCATTTCTAGATCAATACAGCATTTCAGGCGGAAATATTTAATGGATATGTTTCTAGCAGCACCATGGTCATACCCTGAAAGTTATACTTAAATCTGTGAACATTTCTGTTGGGGTACCAATCCTGTACTGTATACCTTTAAGTGACTACAAATGATTCATATCCCTTTTTCAATTAAATCTCAACAGAAGGCTGAAGCTTTTGCGGTACGGGAAAGTGTCCCGATATATCATAATAATACAAAAATTATTGTCCATTATTGCAAGATTTTACTAACCGGCATTGTAAAACAAAGAGTAAAAATAACAATCAAAGTTCATGATCTTCATGAACTTGGACTTTCAAATATAAGGCCTAAACAAACAATTTCCTTCAAAGGGCCGCGACTATTAAGGTCATATTTTTTTTATCTTGATCAGATACAAAATAATTTCATTTCGTGATGATGGACTTAAGGTAGTACATCATTGTACCTGAAACACCCAAGCCAGTGTAGATCCCAAAGGCCACGCCCATCCCTGACGTCAGAGCAGTGGAGATGCGTGTCCCGGATGTCCATCCGCTGACGATGCCTTGGGCGAGTCCACCATCGACAAACAACTGCATACATCGCAACAAAATACAAACACAAAACTGCATTGAGTCTAGGTTGTCGCAAGCAGGGAGATTCTCATTCACTTAGGTAATTCAAAACAATAAATTCATTAAAGGTAATATAATTCTTTGGTTTTTGTCAAAGAAATACAGATTCATGGGCAAAAATATCAGGACAGATACAGTAACAATCATCTATGAAAATTGCAAGATTTTACTAACCGGCATTGTAAAACAAAGAGTAAAAATAACAATGTGTACTTAATAAAAAAATACTAAATGACATGCCTAATTTGTTTCCGTTTCATCTAAGAAGCTGAACATTTTTGATAAAAAGGCCGAAATATAATGTCGTGTTCACTGTGCAGTGAGCCTCACTGCTAAAGAAAAAAAGCAACAAAATAGGCCTATCAACATAACCACAGACAATCAAGCCGAATAGACAACTGCAAACATTTAAAGTAAAATCTGTCCTTATTTTGTTTTCGCATTGCCTTTACGTGGATGTCATTGAATTGAGTGCTAATGGAGATGTTTAATTCTGCACAAATGTTGTGACATTTGGCGCGTATTATACAATAATGTATAAACATGAATGTCTGCTGCGTTTGCAATCCGGCATTAATGACCGACTTCCAGAGCTTTCAGGAACTTGAATGTGCGCTAAATCATGATTTGCTGAACATTTATTTCCTCAGCGCGCCAATGATTTATTTACATCCCCTCTACGATAATTCCCCCGGTCCCATGTCTATAAAAATGGTTTCAAGCTCAACGTTTTTGGCTGCTGAACCAAGCATGAATGTTATGACTTAAGCCACTAATCCCTTGCCGTTTCTCCTTAGCCTGGGCCCTTAATATAGGAGCCCTTCCCAGGGTTGTAGCAAGTCAAGCAGAAAGCCATAGCCCTTAAAAGTAATATAATTCTTTGGTTTTTATCAAAGAAATACAGATACAGATTCATGGGCACAAATATCAAGACAGATACAGTAACAGTCATCTGTGAAAATTGCAGTCCCATACGGTGCCCACTTTTTGAGAAAACAGTGAAAAACAGCCACAGTATTTCTTAAGCCTTTTCTCTTTTATTATTTTTCGATGTTTTAAAAAATCAAAAAGAATTTCGGTTGTTGTTTTACTAATTTCTGGATAAATACACAATTTCATGCGGAAAACTTTATACGGTAGGTTTCTACTAGCATCATCTTCATACCCTGTAAGTTATACGTAAATCTGTGAACATTTCTGTTTCGGTCTCTTACCAAAGTATGATACAACCTTTAATACAGACATGTCATTAGCCGGGGAAGCTCAGTACGTCATAATCAATGCACAGTCACATGGTGTAAACCCAGCCAATCAAAATCACGGATGCAACTTTTTAAAGTGTTGACTAGGACAGATCAATCATGTCAATTCAATTCATTTGAGAAAGATACTGCTAGGATCGAAACGTCAGGTCCTCGGTTGTATCTCCAATCAAGCCATTGAATCAATCAATCAATCATCAATTCAAGAATCATTACTTAATTTTTTGTTATACCAAACACAGATAGGCCTACAGAGATACAATGTTTTGAACAGGATTGCATGCGTATGAAGGTTTGTCAGAAGGCTTGTCAGGACTCAGAATACTGTCTGAATTATAAAATACGGAGGACATCTGGAATGAATTGTGCTTGGAGTTGGAAGGGCCTGACGTTTCGATCCTAGTAGTAGGATCTTTCTCAAAGGCTGACAAGTGGACAATAACATGCAAGTTAAGATACATAAGTAGTATCTGAAGCTTTGCATGGTGGAAGAACGTAACAAAGTGAGCTTGCGGAGACACCATGTAAAATCTCTTTTATAGATGTGTGGTTCTGAAAAGAACCGGTGAGAATAGTCTGGACGTTCCGGCCAGTGTATGGCCGTCCTCACAGAAGACTGAATGGTACACATACACATAGATGAGAGGATCGGAACAAAAGGTGACAGAGTGACCAGGGAAACAGGGAAAGCATGCAATACGCATGGAATAGGATGAGGGAAATTTTACTACATAAAGAGAAGATGGAGGTAGACAAGTGTGGTCATCAGGTGAAGGGAACAAAATGTTTGGGGTATAGGCGAGATTAAATTTAAGGAGGACGATAACAAAGTATAGTATAGAGAAAATTTTGGTAGCCCTTGTAAGACTACATAACTAAAATGCTATGGCCGGAGATTGGTGGGCCTGACGTTTCGATCCTAGCAGGACCATTCTGAAAAAAAATCGTAGTAAGGGATGAGATGCGTATAGGCTGAGGGGGACATAAGTCAATTTCATATGAGCTTCTTAAGCAAAATTATTTGCTTAAAGGTAGTATCATACTTTGGTTTTTGTCAAAGAAGTACGGGTTCATGGGCAAAAATATGAAGTGATCTGTGAAAATTTCAGTCCAATACAGTGCCCACTTTTTGAGAAACTCGTGAAAAACGTCTTTTCTCTTTTATTTTTGATCTTTTAAAAGATCAAAAAGATTTTCGGCCGTAATTGTTTGCACCATTTCAGGCGGAAGAATTTTAACGGTATGTTTCTACCACCACCATCTTCAATTTTTCTTCATACCCTGAAAGTTATACGTAAATCTGTTAACATTTCTGTTTTGGTTTGTTATCAAAGTATGGTACTACCTTTAAGCATGAAAAATCCCCCTTGATCAAACATGATTATCAACCAAATTTTCATGTGACGTTTACTGCTTGTGCCAACTTGTGGTCATTGTTTGCTGAGCATAACATTCACAAGGAGTTTTGGCGGGCATACTGATTTTATTTACCAAGATTATTGGTGCTTAAGCAAATGTTGGTGCTTAAGCAGCTCTATGAAATTGGCCCCAGGGATGAAAAGGGGTTTGGAAGAAGGTTTCAAGAAGATGGGGGAGTATAACCCATGATGCAGGATGGAGGTAATGAGAAGACTAGAGAGGATATAGAAATGAAAAGGAGACTGCCTCTCCAAGAGACCAGGTTATAAACAAAATGCTAAAAAAAAAAACAATTATTTTGTTGTGGACTTTACTAGTATCATACTTTGGTAAGAAACCAAAACAGAAATGTTCACAGATTTACGTATGACTTTCAGGGTATGAAGATGGTGGTGGTAGAAACATACCGTTAAAAGTGTTCCGCCTGAAATGGTGTATTTATCCAGAAAAGAGTAAAACCAATGACCAATTTTGATCTTCGGAAGATCAATAATAACGGTGACAAGATTTAGAAAAATACCGTGGGCGTTATTTTCCCACTGTTTTCTCAAAAAGTGGGCACCGTAATATGGGACTGAAATGTTCACAGATGACTGTTATTGTATCTGTCTTGATATTTTTTGCTCATGAATCTGTATTTCTTTGACAAAAACCAAAGTATAATACTACCTATCATGAATTTATTGTTTTGAAATTATCTCAGTGACTGAGAATCTCCCTGCTTGCGTCAACCTTGACTCAATGCAGTTTTGTGTTTGTATTTTCTTGCGATGTATACAGTTGTTTGTCGATGGCGGACTCGCCCAAGGTATCGTCAGCGGATGGACATCCGGGACACGCATCTCCACTGCTCTGACGTCAGGGATGGGCGTGGCCTTTGGGATCTACACTGGCTTGGGGGTTTCAGGTACAATGATGCATGTACTACCTTAATTCCATCATCACGAAATAAAAATAATGAATTATATCTGATCAAGATAAAAAACTTGACCCTAATAGTCGCGGCCTTTTGAAGGAAATTGTTTGTTTAGGCCTTATTTGAAAGTCCAAGTTCATGAAGATCATGAACTCTGAAGGTTCAAAGTTTGGAAACTGTGGTCGTCGACGTGAACTTACAACGGATCAGCCGTGGCTTCAAACGATACAGACCGCCGTACGGTGCCGTGGCTAACTCTGACGGACTTTTGTATCCGAGGGTAGGCCTAGGCCTATCACTGCAGAAGTTATGGCCCACGTTTCGACTTGGTTTCAAGTTCCATTAAGTCGTAATTTCGAGTGTATTCTCGCAAAATCTCGCTATTCCTCTCTAGTTTGATAAAGAAAACAGAGCTTCAGCTTCAATGAAAAACCACGACCTATATTTTCAGCCGGTGCCTGAGCCTGAGCCTGAGTCTGAGATCGAGCTCGAGCCTCTGTTTCAAAAAGGCCCATAGAGGCCCACTGAGCCTTTTTATTTACTGGTATACAGTTTCCGGCTCAAACTTCGCCCCGTCATCTAAAAATGCAGGTTGTGGTTTGTTCGTTTAAATCAAAGCTCATTCCCGATCCCCCTATTCAAAGCAGAATAATTATTACAAGAAACTATACAGGCAGCAACACCAGCCAAAATGATTATTTTGATCTTTGATATATCGAGATGAAAGAAAGCTGAGGCGGGACTTGCGGAGTAAGTACTAATTGCAGCATGCACCAACAAATTTTTAGTTGAAGAAATGGAGAGACGCAAAATGCTCGCGGTCCGGAGTTAAATTCCAAATTATACCTTTAATAATCATTATGACCCTGTGTCTTAAAGGTGGTATCATTCTTTGGTAAGAAACCAAAACAGAAATGTTCAAAGACTTACGTATAACTTATAGGGTACGACCAAAAATCGTTTAAAAGATTAAAAATAAAAGAGAAAAGACTTAATAAATACTGTGGCTGTTTTTCACTGTTTTCTCAAAAAGTGGGCACCGTATGGGACTGCAATTTTCACAGATGACCGTTACTGTTTCTGTCTTGATATTTTTGCCCATGAATCTGTATTTCTTTGATAAAAACCAAAGTATGACATTACCTTTAATCACACATTACAGGTGGCCACATCAATCCTTCCATCACACTGGGCCTGGCGTCGGTGGGGAAGTTTCCCTGGCGGCGCATTCCGCTGTGGGTTGCCGCCCAGCTTCTAGGGGCGTTCGCAGGGGCGGCCACGGTCTACGGAATCTATTATCGTAAGTCATTATTATAGAAGCCATGCTGATGTCAGTGATCATAATTTGTATAGTATAAGTATAAGTATAAGTATAAGTATAGTAATTCTAATAACTTGGTACCCCATAGCCTGACCGTGTTGAGCTCGAAGAGCTGGGTTCGAATCCCATCACAGTGGAAGCGCTTGTGATTTTGTTCCACTCGAATGCTGGCGATCGAAAGGTTGGAGTATTTTGGAGGCTTGAAAAGAAAGCATTGTATTCGAGTCAGAATTAAGTGAAATTTAATATACGTAGGATTTTACGATGAAAAACTTGACCCGAAGGCCAAAACTAGAGAATATCTTGATAGTATGGCACTGCTGTCTCCTCTCCTAGATTTTGTCCATGGTGGCTTGTCACAAACTTTGTATAAAAATTATACAATAATTTTTGTTTCTTAATTTAATTTCACTTTCTATTTGCATATTTATGCGAGAATTGCCCATAACGGTACCTTGATTACCACACTTTGGTATAGGAAACCAAAACAGACATGTTCACAAATTGACCTATTTTTTTAAAGGGTAAAGATAGCTCTGCAATACAAACATATACCGTTATACTTGTACTACCTGAAATGCTGTATTGTTCAGAAATGAGTACAACAAAATACCAAAACAGATTTGATCTTCGAGATTAAAACCTGACAATTACAGTTACCTCAAAATATTTGGCGTAACAATTGCAACGGTTTTTCGTTGTTTTCTACTGGTTGCAATGACCAATTGCACTGACAATTTCACAGGTTTGTTTTTATTTCAAATTTTGACAAATCAAATGATGAACAGACCACAGCTTTTCTGTCACCTTTACCAAAGTATGATACTACCTTTAAGGTAGTATCATATTTTGGTTTTTTATCAAAGAAATACAGATTCATGGGCAAAAATATCAAGACAGATACAGTAACAGTCATCTGTGAAAATTTCAGTCCCATACGGTGCCCATTTTTTATTTTGAGAAAACAGTAAAAAACAGCCACGGTATTTCTTAAGTCTTTTTTTTTATATTTTTGATCTTTTAAAAGATCAGAAAGATTTTCGGTCGTTGTTTTTCTAAGTTCTGGATAAATACACCATTTTAGGCGGAAAAATGTTAATGGTATGTTTCTACCACCACAATCCTCATATCCTGCAAGTTATACGTAAATCTGTGAACATTTCTGATTTGGTTTCTTACCAAAGTATCTACCTTTAAACTGCACTGCCTCTCCTTCGATGAGAAGTCCCGGTCGAAATATTTGTCGGGATGGTTGGAACTTCCTTGTGTTTTTCAGGAAGGAATGCGATTTCAAGGGGAACAGAAGTTTGTTGATCGGTAGTTCAAATTCAACTCTCTCATCTTTTCGTTTCCCAGCTGCAATTGACGATTTTGACGGGGGCAATCGGACCGTGTTTGGTCCTACGGGCACGGGTGGAATTTACTGTACCTACCCTCAACCATACTTCGGTATTTGGGTCGGCGTCGCAGAACAGGTATGAATCGTTGAATCGTATGAATCCACTTAATTTCAGTGATTCAGGTTAACCGGTTGAAAAATTGCTTGCTTGCTCGCTGGAAAATCCACATCATTTATAGAAACATCCCCAATGTGGAACTTTTTAATCGCCAAAACAATTTTGGGCTGATCACGAAGAGTGAACAAAGAAAAATTGACTGGAGCGGGATTCGAACCAGTGACCTCTAGAATATACCGGCGCTCTTACCAACTGAGCTACCCAGCCCTATTATAATGTTGGTGGTGTCCCAATGGTTAGAGCACCGGTACTGTATTTCGGAGGTCGCTGGTTGGAATCCCGCTCAAGTAAATTTTTCTCCATTCATCTCTTTTGTTTCCCTTGTGGTTAATACATGTAGTTATCACGGTTCCTTATGGTACAAACCAGTTTTTAGTGCATACTATATGCACTGTTTGTTCGTACAGATACTCAACACGGGTCTTTTACTGCACTGTACCTTGGTCTTCGTCGATGAAAGGAACTCCAAACCGCCCAAAGGAATGGAGCCGTTTTTCATTGGCCTGAGCGTGTCCATCATCATCCTGTCGTGGGGCCACAACGCCGGAGCCCCCATGAACCCAGCCAGGGACGTGACGGGCAGGTTCTTGGCCTGGCTGGTCGGATACGGTGACGAAGTGTGGACGTAAGCCCATTCCCGCAGATGTCATAATTTCAGTTATAATGGGGTTCAAAATGTATTGGACCCATTAATGAGTGGGCCGTGAACTTAAGATTGTTGTCTAGGTCTAGGTATTCGCTTCATTGGAAATACATGGAGACCGTGGCCAATAGACCTAGAGCCCTGTCTGCAGTGGACTTTTTGGGGGCAAAGTAACCGAGACGCTGGGTACTTTACCCATTTTAAGTCCAGTGCGGACGTGTCAGGAAGTCTACACCTCAGTTACTTTGCCCGAGCCGCGCGGGTATTTCTACCGGCCAACTTCTGCTCGGTTAGAATGCCCGAGACACTTTACCCGAGACGAAAAGTCCAGTGCGGAAAGTGCGAGTCGGGTACCTGCATGAGCTTATTGTCAGCTCGGTAATTCTTCCGTATGTTCACGGTTTATAAGTTACCTGAGATGAATCAAAATTCCAAGTGCGGACACCGGTAATATTTGCCCATTTTTCATTTACCCATCGGCTCGGTTAAATCCCCGAAAAAAAAGACCAGTGCGGACAGGGCTAAGCCGTCGCTCTGGAAACCCGTTTCGGACAATGTCTAAAAAGAGTCGGCAATTCTTCGACTGTGATCGAACCGAATTTCGGTACTTTTTTCGACGCTCCCGCCGTTTGAGGCCCCCAAAACGAAATGAAGAGATTGGCCGGTACAATGACGAAGCCGAATAAAGGCTCAAGCCATTTCATTTAGGACACAAAATGGCGGTAGCACAATAAATCCCAAAGCCTATAGCCTCATTTCGTAAAAGGCCCTATAGGCCTTAGTCCGAGTAACTTGGACCCTAAAAATCGCCTTTTTAAACATTTGGACATGATCTGGCGATAGTAGGGTCCAAGTACCTTGTTTGCATTTGAGTGGCAAGCTAGAGCTCCTTTTTGCCTCTACCCTGAGTCAAATTCCTATGATTTCACCTCCAAAACGATCCTAAAATGTCTCATGCGCAGCGGCGTAGCTAGGATTTTTTCAGCAGGGGGGCACTGGGGGGGCCTTGGAATTTTGTGGGGGGGCACCGGGAATTTTTTCAAAACTGGAGATTTGCAAAATATGAGGAATGCGGGGGGGGGGGGGGCGGATCCAACGGGCGTAGGGCAACCTTTTCTTCAAGCAAAAAAAAAAAGAAAAAAAGAAAAGAAAAAAAAACAGAAAAAAATTAAGTAAAAGGGATACAGAAATACTCCAAATGAGCTGAAAAAGAGGGGGAAGACAACATTAGCTAGCTTTGATCGCCCCGAAACGCACCCGTCGCTATTGAATTGACGTATTTTATTTCCACGCTCCTTGGAAAATCACGGATAAGCGCGAAAGCCTTGCGGCCGGGGTCCAGGGCCCGCTTAAGGGCCCTGGAAGCTCAGGGGTTTTAGATATTCTTTGGTGCAATCTGAGCCTTATTTTGGAAGCAATTGTTCCGATAAATGTATCCATTTATTTATATTATTACTTCATTATTTCTTTTTAATCCAAAACTCTTGAGCGGGAGAAATTCAATCTGGGGACCAGACTAACTAGCCAAACCAGACAAAATGGCAGATGGGCTGTTTTGAAAAGTTCGCAACCGCCCCGTAAGCGCGTAAGAAAATTGCATTTTTACACCGAAATGTTGCACAGATTTCTTCACTGTAGGGTTTTAAGGGCTCAGGAACATTTGCTGATAGTAAAAAATATCATTTTGGAACAGTAAAAGCTGTTAAGTTGTTTTTATTTCCTTTATAGAAATCTTGCCCTACAGATAACGCTTATTTTTTTCTATACCAACGATATTTTGTGGGGGGGCACCTGGGGGGCACGCCGAATTTGTGGGGGGGGGGGGCACGTGCCCCCCCCAGGCCCCCCCCCCCCCCCGTAGCTACGCCGCTGCTCATGCGGCCAGCTATAGACCAAGGGAGAATTGAAGATTCCAATAAGGACAAGGTTTACTCACATTTTTTGAAGAAAAGATCATTTTCCCCCCTAAAAATGGGCACAGAGACCTCCTATTCATGAGCCCAGTGTCAGTTGGGTCAGCCATCTTGGTTTTTCAAATTGTACACTGGTCTCTGTGCCCATTTTTAAAAAAGGCGATTTTTAGGGTCCAAGTTACTCGGACTATACAGGCCAAAAGTTAAACCCTGGAAAAATCCAAAAGCCACGTCAAAGTAAATTTGTATACCACCGCATTGCGACAAATTGACAGAAAAAAGGAAAGAGTTCGATACGAATTACCGGTGCCGTGTAAGTGTAAGTTTTTCCTAACAAAAATGTTAATAATTGCGCGTGTCATAATCGTACGGCCATGCTTTGGGTACTGTGGCGGAGCATGATGAGGCATAATTATTACCGTACGGAGCTTCTGTTCCTATGTTGAAACCATAACACAATCTTGACGGACTCAGTTTGGGCTCTACATGGTAAAATAATCAATCATATTAGCAAACAATTACATGAAAATTATGCAAATGCGGGCGCGGTTTGGGGTCGTGTACGGAATGGTCTAACCTGGTCAAGTTCTGAAATTACACGCGCGTGGTAAGGCTGCAGCCGCTATGACTGCCTCGTGCACAATTTGGACACGGTCAAAGGAATCTTCAGGACGGGGAACCAGACTTTTTCTTTAAAGACGCGATGCCAACATCTGGCGGTCTATTTTCTTGACCGAAGGAATGTAGAATTAGGGTTACAATTTGTCGAAGAAACATTTGAAAAACAACAGAGATTTCCGATGTCAGGAACTATAATTATATTATGATAAATCTTGGTCGAAAGAAAAAGTCGGCCGAAAATGAGGCAGTGCATAATTATTTCAGCTAGAAGTCCAATTTTGTTTGTTCCCCTGCAGGCCGCGTGGGGTGCAATGGTGGTGGGTGGTGGCCACTTTCGTCCCGTTGGTAGGGGCAATCTGTGGCGCTGCCTTCTATGTCTTACTGGTTGAAGTGCACCATCCTGGGGAAACAGCCGAAGACTACGTCAACATTCAACCGGAGATTCCGGCTGAAATTACCCGTAAGCCGTTTTTTGAAAACTGGTCAGAATTATGTTATTAGTTGTTGTTTTTTGGGGTTGGGTTCATGTTGTTGTTCTAATTGTTGGGTTTTGTTGTTTTCGTTGGGCTTTGTTGTTGGGTTTTGTTGTTTTCGTTGGGCTTTGTTGTTTTCGTTGGGCTTTGTTGTTGTTTTCGTTAGTGTTTGTTGTTTCGGTTGTTGTTTATGTTGGGTTTTGTTGTTTTCGTTGGGTTTTGTTGTACTCGTTTTTTCTGTCGGGTTTTGTTGTTTTCGTGGGTTTTTGTTGTTCTTGGGTTTCTGTCGTTGTTGGTGTCCTCGTTGGGATTTTGTTTTCGTTGTTTTTGTTTTAATTTTTTTTTTATCTTTCATGGAAATGTTGGTCATTTTTTTTTTTTGCAGACTTAGTGCAAGCAGAGAAAAATCCGACTGGGCAGAACATGGACGGACGTTCCCCTGCTCACGTCAAACCATCTTGCCAACGTAGAAACGTCTCCACAACGGTCTGATCATACGAAGCAGTCCATATCCAGCGCAACAACAGCACTGCGCATTCCCAGTGTGCATTGTCCATAGCGGGCGCTCTTATCACTTCTGTGCTGCAACAGATGCACTTTTTTTGGAAATACTCTTCCAGGTCGAATGTGTTACCCTAAAGATTCTTTCATATAACCATAACCATAAAGTCGATGAAATCAAAGCTTGGTGAATGTACCTCCCTAAACAATGTAGATTTCCACTTTCTGTAATTTGTAAAATTACATGTATTTATTCTCGAAGCATAGGCCTATAGATATCTTTTAATAGGTGGATTATTAATATTTATATAAATCAGCAATTTTATAACAGTAAGTGACGGATATTTATTTCACACGTCATCAGAGTTATTAGCCCGAAGAGATTATTTATTTTAATTGATTTATATTTTATTAACTTCAAAATTGAATATTACATGTATTTATTTTGCTTCCAACCAAATGTCTGCCAGTTTTGAAAAGCAGTATACATAGATAGAAATGGAGATATGTATTATATCTTGAGAATCACTTAGCAAAATCAGTATTGGTCAAAATACAAAAAAAAATACCCATCGTGAAATGTTAACCTTCCAAATAAATGTAATTATAATTTGCTTCAGTATACAGGTATTTACTGTTTCTTTAAAGGGATGGTACATAATTCTTAAGACAAAATACACTTCAAGATCACAGATCCACATAAAACTTACACAGTATAATGGTGATGATGGGAGAAAACATCCCATGAAATGTTTTTGTCTAAAATACAATAATTATTCGTTGAGAAATAAATGAAACTATTTTCCGATTGGAATAAATCGCTCCGAAGCGTTTTATTCATCCGTTGAA
The DNA here is from genome assembly GCA_963971285.1 of Astropecten irregularis. Taxonomy (NCBI): domain Eukaryota; kingdom Metazoa; phylum Echinodermata; class Asteroidea; order Paxillosida; family Astropectinidae; genus Astropecten; species Astropecten irregularis. Next base: position 19,301,975 of record OZ020246.1, on the reverse strand, counting down.
ATGTGTAATCGGATTTTTACTATTTTCTCGAGACCCAGATGGCTGATTGACCTCAAACTTCTACAGGTTTGTCAGTTAAGGTATATGATGGATTACATAATGTGCTTTCACTGTCAGCAACGGTTTTGTCGCAAAAACCAGTTCTGTACCATCCCTTTAAACTGCATCTACTGGTTTCTTTTTTCGTACATGATAAAAAGCTAAATAACTTGCAAACGTATATGGCTGGGTAATTAATTTATATATTTTTTAAAATAAGATTAGCTGCAAGGTTAAATGAAAAAAGCTTCCACTGTTAGTTTTAATTAGTATTTAAATATTTCAGCATATTTAATTCGTGCATTTTTAAACTGCAAATGTCAACTATTACTACATATACAACGACTATTTCAGGATGTAATCGATCGAGACGCTAACTAATTGTTGATGAATGCATTGCGCAGTATCAAAAAAAAAATTATTTTGAAATTAGAATTTTTTTTGATACTGAATTTAACTTAAATAATGGTCTCAAAGATTAATATTTGTCCGTGGCTGAGAAAAAAAATCTTCAGGAATATTTCATGGAACATTATGGACCTCAAACGCAATATGTAATTAGCAGAATTATATTATAAAGTTATAGCTTAGGTAGAGATCAACTTTCATTGTGGAAATGGGGAAGCTGGGAGTTGTGGAATAAGCCTTTCGCAAGTTAAAATTGAACAGTAGCTCGTACACTGAATTATTTCACTGTATGTAAACAACTAAAACATCAAAACCTGAATTCTCCAGACTAAAGACACTGTTGCTATATCACATGAGATGCAAGCTTTTGCTTGGTAACATAACATACATCTTGCACCAATGTACATAATGGATAAGAATGGCACAAAGGAACTAGTCCATTCCAGATATACTGTAGGTATCGCTTTGCAAAACCTTGCCCTTGCCCGAAAGCATGGTGGAAGCAGTAAAATAATGTAGGTTTGCTGTGACACCATGTTATCTTTTCTGTAAGAGTGTGTGGTTCTGAGAAGAACATGTGGCATTATCTTGACCTTCCGAACAGTGTGCTCTGTTTATCCTCAGTCACTCTCCTGAGGACAAACAGAGCACACTGTTCGGAACGTCGAGATAATACCACCGGTTCTTCTCAGAACCACACACTCGCACAGAAGAGATTACATGGTGTTATTAGTCAGGAGTCTTTAGTCTGGGAAATTCAAACTGGGATGTTTATGTGCAATGAAAGATGGCTGTGTGCCAGATACTATTTGGATTTAACTCGCAAATGGCTGATTGTTGTGGACTGGGTTCAAGTTCGGCTCGGTTCACAAGTGGATTGGGTTTTCAGTCCCTGCCTGATTCTGTGGGTTTTACCCAGAATATTACTCTGGGGTTTTCCTCCCACCTCTAAAACTGTATCTTCTTCTCATCATCTTTCCATAACAGGTTTCATCAGGCTTGCGAGCTACAGTGCCTAGGGCACTTTTGAGGAATCCTTGGTGTCATTACCAGAAATAAATAATAATAATAATAATAATAATTATAACAACATCTAAAACTTTGTGATGTGGAGGAAGTGACTGAAATTTGACAAAGGGAAAGATATACAATGGTGGGCGTGGAAGTTGGACAGATCACAATGAAGAGGTGAAGAATGGGAACAAAGACTGGACTCATTACTGCAAAGAAAAGATATATATATATATTTAAATGAAGTATTTGGTGAGCAGCTAGAAATATTATGGGATAATAGTGAATGTAATGGTGAAATTATGATTAAAAATCGTAGAAGGATTAAACGAAAATTGCCTGTAAAAGCTGTGGAATACATTATTAAGCCAAGCAAAATAAAGCAGAGCAGTTACTGATTACTAATTAGCCATAGCAATAGCCGCTTACCGCATTACCGCAATCAATAAGCCTCAGTTAAAGCTACCTATAAAAGCACTTGTATCATTTGTAGAATTTCTCCCAAGTTTTCGGGCTTGGGCTAGACATATGTATCTGTTTATCATTCTACCAAACAGAATGCAATATTCTGCTATGTGACACATTCTTGTCTGGTTCCTGAGCACAATTATCAAAGGTTTAACAATAATACTGAGACTAGCCTAGTGGCACCAGACCAATTCTTGAAATGCTACGTACATGTTTAAGACAGTACCTTGCACTGCATCATGTGAAACAGATATTATACGGATCCTTGTCAAGAAATGGTTTGGTTATTATATGCCGATTCAAATTCAAATTTTTTTTTTCAATACCGAGGTCTTTCAGTTGCAGCGTGGGCTGTCTGCCCGTCTGTGTGTCCCGGCCGGACCTGGTTGACCGTGACGGCCTAGCCACTGCGTCCTTCGGCCATCAGGGCTTCAATCTCGTCCACCTCTCTCGGCACGAACTTGGAGAGATTCTCGGTTCCGTCCGTGGTGATCAAGACATCATCCTCGATACGGACCTAAGGAGAGTGCATGACAAAAACATCATGGCTTTAGTTCATATTTCCAAATCTTGCCACCAGTTTTTATTGTGATTTGTATAGTATTAATGTGTTCCCGGTGGGGCTATGTGGATATGTACTCATAGTATGTGGGATATGGACGCAAACTGTGTTCATAATATTACTGAAAATTATCGCATATCTGGTGCCTTGTGAAGACGGAGCACGTACAATAGGTTGAATATGTCTCCACCGGGAAATTCTAAAGGTGTATAGGTCTCAAAAAGGTTTTCACGTTACTGATATTTGGAATTAATTGAACAATGAATGAGGAATTTCCAAAGTATACTATGTCTTGCAAAGAGAATTATTTTATATAAGGGACGTTCGATACAAATTTAAACCCAGGGAAGTGATTCTGGTTTAAATGGGAGCGATTTAAATTCTGCTCTTCGTAGAGAGTACACAAGAAAAAAAGCCATTTCACCAAAGTCGATTTCACCAAAGTCACTGTTATGCTTATTCAATCGTAGGACTTATGATGCATTGTAGCCCTACATATGATACGGTGGGTTTTCCTTCGTAACTTGAGTGAAGATCGATCGTAGGGCTTCATGAAATCGAGCCCAGGTCTCCACAAGGATACAAATCCCTGTATGTGTGGCTATGTGGATTTACACTGAGAGAATGTGGGATATGGAGGCCCAATGTGTACAAAAGTTCTGAAAGGTTGTATATCAACCATCCACTGGTGTCAATTTCTTTTCATGATTGGGGGGGGGGGGATGATTGGTGATTTGGTGTCCTATGCGAGGGAGGCTGTGGGAGGTGGGATATCCCCTTCCCAAATAAGGGACTTTTTAATAAAAACAGTCCAAAAATCGATATTCATAAGAATTAAACATAGTATAAATTCACTGCGAAGACACAAAAACAACAATGATCATGTAATATTTCTATACAATAAACTTGAATGACATTCAACCTTGAAATATTGGGGGGATGATAATACACGCCATCCCCCCCACCTAAAATATTAGGGGGGATATATCCCCCCCCCCATATCGACACCCATGCAACCATCCAAACATCGTATGTATGCAAGGCACTCACCCCACCAAAGTTCTTGAATCTTTCCAAGACGTCAGGGCAGAGGAACTGCTTCATATTGGGATCCTTCAGTGCTGGTTCCAAGGTCTACACAAACAAATACAATTTGAAGAAGTCAAAGGTATTAAGGAGATCAGAGGCTAGTTGATAGATAACTCCACTCCCTGGGATCATGGTCTAATCCAGGCAGCATTCTGAGGCTTCTGTGATACTGACGCTCATTTAGGACCCCCTATTGTGGATCTTGGAGCTAATCTACGACCCCCTCTGAGGCTTCTAGCATATTGAGGGACTCATCTAGGACAGCTTCTGGGATCTTCAGGTCCATCCAGGACCCCTTCTGGGATCTTCAGGTTCATCCAGGACCCCTTCTGGGATCTTCAGGTTCATCCAGGATACCTTCTGGGATCTTCATGTTCATCCAGGATCCCTTCTGGGATATTCAGGTTCATCCAGGACCCCTACTGGGATCTTCAGGTTCAGCCAGTCCCCCTTCTGGGATCTTCAGGTTCATCCAGGACACCTTCTGGGATCTTCAGGTTCATCCAGGACCCCTTTTGGGATCTTCAGGTTCATCCAGGACACCTTCTGGGATCTTCAGGTTCATCAAGGACCCCTTCTGGGATCTTAAGGTTCATCCAGGACACCTTCTGGGATCTTCAGGTTCATCCAGGACCCCTTTTGGGATCTTCGGGTTCATCCAGGCCCCCTTCTGGGATCTTCAGGTTCATCCAGGACCACTTATGGGATCTTCAGGTTCATCCAGGACCACTTATGGGATCTTGGGGCTCATCTAGTATCCCTGGTGGGATCATACAGCTCATCTCAGACCCCTTCCGGAATTTGGAAGCTCTTAAACCCCTGGACTGATCTAAGATCTCAGCTAAAGCCTCATCATGTGATATTGGGGCTCATCTACGACCCTTAGTGGGAACTTCAAGCTCCACACAGACCCCTGTGGGGTGTTAGGACTCAACATGCATGGTTTCCTGCTTTGAGCAAGAGAAGATCCAGGATTTTCCAAAAGGGGTGGGGGGCTTGGAAATAAAATGTGTCAATTCAATAGTGAAGGATGCATTTCGGAGCGATCAAAGCTAGCTAATTTTGTCTCCTCTCACTTTTTTCTTCTCTTTTGGAGCCTTTCTCCCTCCTTTATTTAGTTCATGGTAGAAAAGGGGGGGGGGAGGATGCGCCCCCACGCCCCCTGGATCCGCCCCAGTCGAGTGTCTTCAAGTTGATGACGTGGCTACCATGAAATAATGAATTACGAACAGCAGTTTGAGTATCAGAGTATCAGGTAGGAAGCAGTGTTGGACTAAAGTCCTCAGATCCGAGTACAGAGTACTCCGAGTACTTCAAGGTTTGAGTACTGGGCCGAGTCCGAGTACATTGATGTCGAGTCCAAGTCCTAAGTATCGAGTCGGAGTACATTCAAGGTTGAGTACAGGGCAGAGTCAGAGTACCAAAGTCCTAGTCCGCGTCCGAGTACATTACCAATGCACAGTGCAAAAAATTGCATTTTGTTTAACAAAGATGTTTATAATTTGATGCTGATCATGTTGTGCCACTCTTCTCAGAAAATAATGTTTTTCAAACCTTGCAAATGGCACTGTGCTGCTTTAATACTCCATTTAATTCTAAGCTCCCGCTGATCTTCATACTCCCATTGTATAATTTATCGGAAATCGGCACCATTATAAACCGTGAAATTGTAACGAAAATGAAATTTGCAGTAAATGGTCAAGTACTCCCAAAATTCGAGTACATGGAATCGAGTACGGGCCAAGTACCGGTACATTTATTTTCGAGTACTTTTTATCGAGTACGGGCCAAGTACATTTTATTTCCGAATACTTTTAATCTAGTACGGGCCGAGTATTTGTCTGTACTTGAGTACATACGAGTATGAATACTCCAACACTAGTAGGAAGAGTAATGACAGACAGCAAAATATGCTGATGTACTTACTGCAGGAATGAAGTAGCATCCTGGTTCAATAGTAATGACCATACCAGCCTCTAGGACACGAGCTGTGCGAAGATTACGGATTCCTGGTCTCTGGATCCTTTCAACGCCCTGAAACAAAATTTTTAAAATGAATCTAAAATATAGCCCCGTTTTCATGATGCTTTATTTAAAGGGCATGCGCAATGTTGGTAAAGGTCGCAAAACAGCACTCACACTTTATCTGATTCAGCGTGTGCATGAAATAATAAGCCAATGAAAATTTGAGCTCAACCAGACCCGAGAAAATAGTGAAAACCGACTCAATTTTTCTTATAAAACATAAAGAAGGATTTTTGATCTTGTTGTGTATCACTTGTGATTGTTCTTTGGCTGTTGTTCCCTGACCATGAATATCAAATGGAATTTTTAATGGTGATTTGTTTTATTGAGAAAGACATTTTGTGCTAAGCAATTTTTTCTGTGCTTAACAGCTCCATGAAATTGGCCCCTGGTCCTTCATCACAACAATTCATCTCAATCATTGACAGTTTGTAATTTTCAGCAACTCGATCACTGTGCTTCTCAATGATGTACATTAGTACATCATTCGGCTGAACAGAGAAACCAGTTTTGTCAAAATTCAGGCCTGCGGTAGGAGGCAAAGAGGCCGTCATTATTTGGGTTGGCTTCTGCTAGTTGCGCTGCTAACACCAATTTTGGATTGGACTTACCGCCGGGTAGCCTCCGACATCGTGGGTATCACAGCCTATCAAGTGGCCCAGGCCGTGGGGCATGAAGACCGCCCCCAAGTACACCTTCATCATCTCATCTACGTCGCCCTTCACCAGTCCATGTCGCTTGAGTTCCTCCAGGAGTGTGCGCTCGGCAAGGCGGTGCATGTCTGGCCACAGCACACCTGTGTGTGCAGATAGCGGATTGATATCAGATTTGCAAATATGCAAAAAAATATTCTCTCTAAAAAACAACTTTGGTTCTGCCTGTTTGTTTAATGCAAAGGACACGGATTCTACTTATCCGGATCCCATTTAAACGTACCCTGTATAGGACGTGGATCCCCAAATTTGGGATCCTGTGCGTTATTAAACAAACAGGCTTTTAGTGACAATTGAATATTGACTGCAATAACCAAACTTGTGTTTTTTTCAATGGTACAATCATTTTGGGATTTGTACATTTCAATAAGCATTTTGCACATTAAATCTGAATAGTATTTCGCACACAATCTTCTTAAAATGCACATTAACACCCCAGTTTGAAATTTCCCAAACTAAAGACTGTTGTTATATCACATGATGCGGTGTTTTGCCTGGTTACATAACAGATGTCTTGCCCCAATGCACTGTTCATAATCATAATGGATAAGAATGGCGCAAAGGAACCAGTCCATTCAAGAGATGAGTATTGCTATGCAATAGCTTGCCCCGAATCATGTGATATAGCAACAGAGTCTTTAGTTTGGGAAATTCAAACTGAATGAAAGAAGTATATGTACCAGGTACTTGCAGATTTTATGTACAAATGGCTTTGGTAAGGACTTGGACTTCAAAATGCATGGATTTTTAGCCCGGTCACAGTCAATTTCTTTTCCACATTTATCCATTTCTATCGGCCCATGTGGGTTTCGACTGCCTTAGGTATGATTTTTTCGCCAATGCTGAAAAAGTTGTAAATGTACAGCCTAGTGCTTTGTGTACACTGTAGAACTGTTGTCAAACCAGACTTGTATGACTCAAGACTCGGACTAGGACACAAGTCTGACTCAAGTCTTTTTTCCATGACTTGGACTTGCACTCGGACCTAATGACTCGGACTTGAGTGCAAGTCTGTCTCATCAAACCTTGTACCAAGCTGACATCGATACTTAATACAGCCCTGGGGCCAATTTCATAGAGCTGCTTATGAGCATAAAAATTTGCTAAGCATGACATTTCTGTCTTAGTAAAAACAGAATCATCAAATAACCACAAGGGAAACTGACTGAATTTAAACAACCAAATTTCCGTGTGTTGTACTTGTATCACTTGCAATTGTTCTTTGGCTGTTGTTCGCTGACAATGAATATCAAATGGAATTTTCAATGGTGGTTTGTTTTATCAGGCAAGCTATACTTGTGCTAAGAAATTTATTGTGCTAATTAGCAGCTCTATGTAATTGGCCCTGGAGTCAAGCGAGGGCGCCTTCGTATTTCTTTTTGGAAGGTTATAAGAATGCTCGGCTACCCTTACCAGGTTTCGCGGCGTCGAAGATGGCCCTATTGGCCTTCAGGACTGCCTCGTAGATGAGGCGCTGGTCAGGAGTGAATTTGCCATTGGCCGGGAAGGCACAGGTGATATCAGATGCGTAGCAGTAGTACTCAGCGCCCATGTCAAAAGAGCTAAACACAGCCCAAAAACCAAAGAAATGTACAATTTAATAAACTCCCAAAAACATTGAATTATTCAACTAGAAGGTGATGTCTGATTATTAAGCCTTTCATGCCCTTCATATTATATCTCAAGGAAATTTCTGCTTTTCTATCAGCACCAATTCTGCGCTAACCTGAAAAGCGTTGCCATGAAACTTGGCCCCGATCCATTAAGAAACAAGTTTAGGAAACAGCTATAAAGGTCATTCCATACTTTGGGTTTTGTCAAAGATAATGCAGATTCATGGGCAAAAACTCAAGAAAGATACAGGAACAGTCATCTGTGAAATTTCCAGTCCAATACTGCTAGATAATTTGCAACCTTGTACTTCTGTTCTGAAATGCTCATAACATTTAATTTTTGTATCGTAAATGTTTTCTTCTGAAAGCTGTTTCTTAAACCATCTACTGACTACTTTAATTAAACAATGAATTATAAACCCTCACCCTTTGGCATCTACCACACAAGACAAGGGCTAGCTGCTTAGGCCATACCAAAAAATTTTTGTATTGGAGTAACGGAGGGTTGGAAAATAGGGTAGGACAGGCAGATTTTTTTTTCTAATTTAATTTTTCCTGTATTAAATGCTTTTTTTCCTGTATATCACAGTATTTGACGAGTTAAATAAAGACAAATAAAAAACTTTAACCAGTCTGGTTTCGGGGCATATTTTTGGGTCGGGCGGGTTACGCCAATACAACAATTTTTTTTATGGCCTTATTAATCACACACTACTACAGTCTCCACAGACCATACAAACCACAATGTGGTATATTGTAATAATCAGGATATCACAGAAAAAATGCTACATGCTACAGAAAATAAATGTGTGGTAGACTATGGGTTGGGAGTGGGTTAGGGTTAAACCAGAAATAATAACATACTGGTAATTAATCAATTACATTGCATTGTTTCAGATAGGAGTTGTGAGAGTAGACACAGCACATACCATATGTCTCCATCCAGGATTTGACGATTGTTAGGGGCTCCTGCATGTCCATAGTGCAACATGGAGACGTTACATCCACTGCAACAGAAACATTGAAATCCAGATTTGGTTTAATCACTTTGGTGCATCAATAATGGACCTTGTCGAAGATAGCCCAAAACGGGCACAAATGGGGTACAGTGGAACGCCACTATAACAAACATCACTGCAATACCAAACACATAGCTATACCGAACATCATCCTTGGCTCCCAATTCTTGTGTGCAATACATACCGAATAGGGTTCTTTATAAGAAACCACTATAACGAGCAACAACTATATAATGGACAATATCTGTGCATCCCGCCATATTTGTTATAAGGGTGTTCTACTGTATGCGCAGAGCATTCTGGGTATAATTGTTGCTAGGGCTGGTGTTGGCTGATGTACATTCGCCACAAGATTACCCACTGTGCATAGTACATAGTGCCCAAGACTGGCTATCTTCGATAAGGTTCATGGGGCCAGTACAAAATGACCAATCAGTGGCAAAACTGGAGACTCTGAGATGATGGAGGCAAGTATCTACAATGGATCGAGACTTTTGAGACATTGGGGGCAGCAGACTGAAGTCTCATTTTTGCTAGCTCCGAGCATGCGCACGCAATTGTGATCATGCGTGTGTTGTTGTGCGCATGCGCTATCAATTTGAAGACCCAGCTCCAAATTCTCTCGTTCTGAGAAGTGAATTAAAAAAAAAAAACCTCAGAATTCCATCTGGCTTGTGTCCTTGAGCAATGTGCTTTTTAGTATAAGGATGGGGGGAGGGGTGTTGGTGGCACAGACGTACCTGGCACAGATACATGTATACGCCACTCTGCGACATCCACCATTGTAGTACACATGATGCTTGAAAGTACTGCATGGGCAGATTGGGCAAAAAAGCAAACAAACAAATAAACATTAACAAATCTACAAATATAACATACATGGTCTACTCTTTTTATATGAAAATGTATGACAAATCAGAACAATGGGAGACTTTGGAGAATCGGTCTTCAAGTCAACAGCGCATGCACATGCAATTGTAAGCATGCGTGCGTTGTTTTGTGCCTGCGCTGTTGTGCATACACGTGCGCTATTGATTTGAAGACCGGTTCTCCAAAGTCTCCCGCATCAAGCTTCGATTTTGTGCTCTTTTTGATATTCAACAAAAAGTAATAGTAGGAGCTTGTAAATTTGCAATATTTGTAATGTAAAACGTTATATAAAAATAAATTATCATTTATTATTCATATCCTTTATACAAAATGATCGTCTGATTACCAAATAAAGTTGTCGGAATGGGGGGGGGGGGATGGGGTTTGTGGGTGAACTTCAGTCGACAAGGAACATACTGACTAAAAGTATAATTGAAATTTCTCAATTTCTCCATGAGACAGGCAGTCCATATCCTGTTTCAACAATGACGAGTCCCTCACTTCTTTTTAGAAACGCACAAACTCACAAAAAAGAATTATATGTACACAGGTGCGCGAGGCGCCACCGTAAACTATTTTTGATCTCACGGGCGTTATTGTCCCGAGTATTGGCTCCACTTGCACATACTCAGGTCAGAAGATCTGAACAACTTGAACTTGTGTGTTTGGTGCGAGGTGATAAGTTTACAGAGCTACTGCATGAACTGCATAAACACTCTAAACGCACAAAAGTTGTTGCCTAGTCGGAGAATGCATAAACGGTATCTGCACAGGGTCCCTTGTGGAGACCAAGCACAATTTGTTGAAAATTCTATGAATCTATGAAGGTGTATAGGTCTTCACAATGTTTTCATGAAATGTGATATTTGAAATAAACTCCTTGAACTCTAAAAGTCAATTTTTCTTTGTTAAATTTTCAATGACTTTAAAAGCTCAGTCAGTTTCCCTTGTGGTTATTTGATGATTATATTGATTAAAAAGCTGTATCCTCTTTGAGTTATCCCCCATGTACTATTTCCCAGGTTGCAGCATTGTGTGTGTATCATTGAAATGATCCTTGGGATATAGCGGTATGTGAGTGGTTTCATGGCTTCTGACTGCCAAACGAACAAAAATAATTGACTATTAGGGACACCACCAACGTAGGGCTGGAGAGCTCATTTGGTAGAGCGCCTGTATGGTATTCAGGAGGTCGTCGGTTCGAATCGCGGTCCAGTCAAGTTTTCTTTGTTCACTTTGCAATGACTTTCAATTCAGTCAGTTTAACTTCTGGTTATTTGATGACTCTGTCGCAAAGGAAAATATTTCATATAAAGGAAGGTTACTCGACGATTTCAACCTAGGATCCTGGTTCAAATGGGAGCGATTTCAATTCTGCTCTTGATCAGAGAGTAATCATTTAAAGTACATGAGAACAAAGTCATGTCTCGACAATGATACAAATTTGGGTACCGGTATTCGAGTACACACAGATCCTTGAAATTAAACTTGGTATTTATGACCGTATAAAATAGCTACCTCTTAAGCTGGCAGCATGGTCATAATGTGTATTGTGAAACCGGGGCAAAGTTTGATAGAGGACATTTTATCAACCATTTGTTGATTGCATTTGTTGACTGAGTATAAACCCAACCCAAGCATTCTTTTGTGTGGTCAAGGTTCACCATGTCAAACCCACTACAGGTTTGACAAACATTTACTGATAAAAATTGCCCCGGAATGACATGAATTTTGTATGAACAAATTATGTGTTCCCTTCAATTATTAAACAATCAGGATATAATTTACACCAAGATAGAGCTCAATGCATAATGAATTCATTGCCCTTTCCCCGGTTGCCTGGTTTAGGCACAAAAAACAACAAAAACATACCGGTACCCAGATCTCTGGTCAGACCAAAGTTCGAGAATTGATGCAACAATGCATGGTTGTTGTTTTTTTGTGGGGAGAGTGGGGGGGGGGGGTAAAAAGACTGGCAATGCTCCAAGTAATCATTATTAGACATTGCTTTTCATATTTATTTTGGCATCATGCAGTCATGTTGTATTTTTCAGACTATAAAAAGCAATGTGGTTGTTTTAGGTAATATCATACTTTGGTTTTTGTCAAAGAAATACAGATTCATGGGCAAAAATATCAAGACAGATACAGTAACAGTCATCTGTGAAAATTTCAGTCCCATACGGTGCTTACTTTTTGAGAAAACAGTGAAAAACAGCAACAGTATTTCTTAAGTCTTTTCTCTTTTATTTTTGATCTTTTAAAAAATCAAAAAGATTACCGGTCGTTGTTTGACTAATTTCTGAATAAATACACCATTTCAGGCGGAAACATTTTAACAGTAGGTTTCTACTAGCTGAATGTTTCATACCCTGAATGTTATACGTAAATCTGTGAACATTTCTGTTTTGGTCTCTTACCAAAGTATGATACTACCTTTAAACATGTTAAATGCAAGTTCAGACCAGAAGCCTTTTAAAAATTATAAAACACAAGCTTTCAAATTACGTGAACATGATTTAGTTCCATTTCGAAACCACCCATTAATTTCCTCTTGCAAAAGTGGTCAGATGAACATGAGAGCAAGTATTAAACTATTGCTTACAAATTAAACATTCTGTGTACATGCATAGTTTGAATTGAAAAGAAGATCAAGTTCTAATTTAGAAAATTTGGAGGAACAAAGTTGGAAAAGAAAACACTGATGTGCAAAATCGATAGATTTTCGATAGAAATCGATAGATTTTCATGGCCTTATCTCCTCTCACCTCTCGAGCTGATACTCCATCATCTTTGGGCGGACCTTTCTCATGACGTCTTTGTGCGCCTCGCAGCTCACAGCACAGACATACCTCAGGATCTCCAGCTCGCCCTCGCTCTTGAAGACGCGACTGTTGGCAGGCAACAAAAAGTGAACACAAAAGAGTGTTTTAAATTGAAAATTCTGCATGGATGCATACTGTCTGTCTACAAATGACTCAGAACTGAAACCAATACATGAATTACTGTTCACTTTTCAATAAATCATCATGTATGACAATGCAAATGAGATCAAACAAACTCCTTTGAACGACTCTCAAATGAGTCTTTGTGGAATAGAATTTATGAATTAAAAAGGTGTGTTTAAAGGTATAATACATGAATTGGTAAAGGCTGCAGAACAACGCTCGCACTTTGTCTGATCCAACATGTACATAAATAACACACCTGTGAAAATTTGAGCTCAATCGGACAACTGAGTCATGAGAAAATAGTTTTTCTTATAAATCATAAAGAATGGTCTTGATCTTATCCCGAGATCAAAACTGTTTTCCGTCTTTGTTTTACTAATTTCTGGATAAATACATGTATTACAAAGTCAACAAAAGCGTTTTCTTAGTAAGCATGGTAAAACAAAAAACCAACTTCAACATTTAGGAAAATATTCATTGTACCATTCCAAATGCCTGGGGAAAAAGGCATACCATAGCAGTGAGCAATGCTATTTCAAGCCAGCGGCATAACTATGATTTGTGTGCGGTTGTTTGGCCTGACTTTAATACATGTAGCAATAATTTTTTATTGGTTTTGGAAACGCAGCAAAACATGTACAGTATGTACATGTTTGTGTGTAAACTGTGCATATGGTATACTGTGATATCACAGTGGGTTATGTACGTGTACATCCTGTTGATTTTCATAACAAGGAATTGATTGAAATGAAACTATGAGAGTGCTTAAAACAAACATTAATTTTCTGTTTGTCAAAGACTGTAGTGTAAAAGCTTTGTCAGTTCTTCCTTATTGATATTCAATTGTATTTTTGCCGGAGAAAATTGGAATTGATTCTGAGTGGAATCATGATTCCAGCTTGGAATCGGAATTGATTCCGAAAATGCTGGAATCGCCCAAGTCTATTCTTGAAGGGATTGCAGTGCTTAATTGTAATTTTAAAATGAGCTTACCATTCGGAGATTTCTGGGTGGAGAATGGTGTTGTTCACGTTAAACCTGTTCAAAAACAAAGAAAACAGGAAAAGAAGAAAAGGTCATCAAGATATTGATTTTCAGTGACGTGACCGCCACATAGTATAGACCAAACAAGAATATAGACAAAAGACAAACCCTGACTTCAATGTGTTTGGGCACATCCGGAAACATTCTAACATGATAAAGAACAGCTGCGATGATAAGCAAATAGACCAGACCATTCCACTTCCGGCCGTCATTGTGAGCACATGTGTAATTGCACTTGAGTCCTGCACAGTACTTTGCACCACAGTTATCAGTATAAAGGAGCCTTGTATTCTGAAAGCAGCCTCTTATACAGTAAGTACAAAACCTTTTTCTTTTCCTAACTAATGATCGGTCTCAATCATAAGAATTTTTAATATATAAACTGCATTTATAATGCAGATGATTGACATTTTGAGCAATAGCACTGCGCACTTGCGCTAAAAATAGCACGGAACCTCAGACAAACATTGCACGTGGCCATGCAAACGTGTGGTGAGTGGAGGTATGTTTGCGCGTGTATGCATGGTATGACGTCATTAGTACGGAACGGTATTAGGCAACTGTTAGGGAAACCCATGCGTAAATTAAGACTGCTATTTGGTAGGAAACCAAAATTTAGAGACTTGTTCACAGATTGACAAATAACTTACAGGGTATAAAGATAGACCTGGGGTCGATTTCACGAAGCCCTACGATCGATCGTTACTCGAGTTACGAAGGATAATCCATCGTAGGTGGACTATCCTACGTAGGGCTGCAATGCATTGATCATCAGTCTTACGATTGATAGTAAGTTACGATGAGTTTGGTGAAATTGAGCACTGGTACAAAAATACTGATAAAACCTAGAACAACCCCCCCCCCCCAACCCCCTACAACTGCACCTGGATCACCATGTGAATGATTTCCAGAGTCGTTGAGGGGAAATTCCCTGGCCACGCACGAGTCAAATAGAACAACTTCAAGTGGAAGAAAAACAAGATAGCCACACATAGATCTACTATCACATAGTCTACTATTGATCGATTACATGCAAACGAAAAACAAACAAACCCAGGCAAAGTTTGCACACTTATCTCACATGCAATGCACAAAGCTATCAGGGCGGACACATTTGAACATTGATCGTGTTGCCACATGTGGATTATTTGCACAGGGCTAATAAAGTAACAGCGAACTGTGCTCATGTTATGGTTTAGTGTATGGTTATCGAACAATTACCAAATGTTCCTACTTGAACTTTGTGCTTATTTGTACGCTCAAACTCATATCAGACTTACTTGTCAATACCATCGAATGTTGCCTCGTGCGATGTCAGCCCACTGTCAGTATTAACGCCTTTCTGCAGCGGGGGAAACAAGATCGTAAAAACCCAATCAGTTCAGAGTTTTTTGAGGGGGTTTGTTTCGAATGCTAGAGTGTGAGATTTGTTATATGTACCACAGAGATGGAACAACTCGCAGACTGAATTTTGATTTATGAGTCCTGAAAATCAGGGATCATGAAGCTGTGTCACAATGGAAACAGATCGAAGCTGGATTTTGCTTTCCTTTGCAAAAATTAAAATGGAGAAGCAAAGGAACACATAGAAGGCACTGCAGTTGATTTCTCGAAATGTTGCGTAACTTACGCCACGTACAAATGTTGCGTAAGTTTCATGAAACGGGCATAATGTTGCGAATAAATGTAATATTTACGAAATGTTGCGTAACTTACGCCAAGTAGAAAATGTTGCATAAGTTTCGTGAAACGGGCATAACTTGTGCAACCAAAAGCAGGAAAACATTGCGTATAAAGTTATGCAACAAAATGTTACATGCGCAACATTTGAAGTTTTTCAAAAATGGCTGCTGGTACTTGTACACGAATGAATGAGATGACCCCTGACCCCAACTTGATCTGATGCTAATTTTTTGCTAGCTTTTTTCAACACAAGTAATAACTTGCATGTTCTTGTCCTTTTATCATTTAACCTTTGACAAAGATCTTGCTTGGATCAAAACGCCAGGCCCTCCTATAAACTCAAAGCATTGTAGTTTTTTTCATTGAAAGTTGAACAGAGAAAATTGAATGCAATGGGATTTGAACCTGTCACATCTGGTATGCCAGTACGCTGGAGGTTGCAGGTTAGAATCCTACTCCAGTCAATCTTTGGTCACCTTTCAATGACATACATTAATTTGGTCAGTTTGTCTTATTGTTTATTTCACAAAATTATAATTTTTTGGGGGAAAGTGGGATATTTTGTTGTTATTGTTGGCCATTTTTTTTACCCAGTAGTTCAAATATTTATTTTTGAGAGGTGAGACACTCCACCTGGTTGGGACATGATTTGTGTCATGTCCACATGACCTTAGGAAATGCATCTCAATTATCTTGTTAAAGGTCATTGCTTTGGTCATACCAAAGAAGTGCAGATTCATCCATGGGCACATATATCAAGGCAGATACAGTAACAGTCATCTGTGATATTCCCAGTCAAATACTGTGTCCAGGTTTTGAGAAAAAAAGTGAAAATCGCTCACAGTATTTTAAAATCTATTCACAGGAGTTTTGATCTGAGATAAAAATTTGTTTTGGTCTTGCTCTTTTTTTGGATAAATACAGCATTTCAGTCCGAAATATTTCATGGGTATTTTTCTACCATCACCATCTTTATACCCTGTAAGTTATAGGTAAATCTGTGAGGATTTCTGATTTGGTATGGTACCAAAGTAAGATATTATCTTTAAACGTGCGAGTCCAAATGTGCGGGCGGTCCTAGCTCAGATAACATGCATTTGTTTTACTTACCAATGTGAGAATGGTGCTTGGTTTCATGGCTTGCAAGACGTCAGAGATCTGCGGACATTGAAAAACATTCCCAGAATGACATATTGCCACCTTGGTCCATGCAAACTCAAAGCTTTTCTGGGTATACACTATTTGTAATACCAATAATCTGAGAACTGAACACCCACTTCCCACAACAAACAAAGAAACAAACCGTCCAAACTATAAAAAAAACAAAAAAAATAAATAAACCAAAAGGAAAAAAACAAAAAAACAACAACAAAAACCCAAAACAAAACAAAAAACAAAACCAAACAAATAAAAACAAAACAAAAATCACTGAATACAACTCTCTAATCAACACATATTTAACCATTAAATTGTCAAATTGAGGAAAAAAGTAAATGGTACTTTTTTCTAAATTTGTAGGTGCAAAAAAAATCAATGTCCAAAGAAATTTAAACCTGTTCCCAGATAAATCTATCCTTTGGGAGCCTAGTACAGAATCTTCCTTAGTTATTGTTGATGACTGGTACTATACATATTAAAATGGCCTTCAACCTTAAGGGCTTTGTGTGCAACACTGGATGGATGTAGTGTAGCAACCCAATAAAGATGACGGAGAATATAGATTGCCCATTTTTTTCACTGGCTACTCTCATTTGTACTCTGAGTATAACCCATTCTACTCGGTGCCACACTACATACTAACGTCTGATACATGCGTGCATGCAAATTTTATGCAACGCGGCATATCAGCCAATCAGATCTGTTTTGAGAACTTTTCCGTCTGGATCATGACGAAGGCCGAGGATGTTGATTGGTCAAAACCTAGAGGTCAGTGCTGGATTGGCTTGCATAATGAATCAGGAAATATGCACGCATGTGATAGACACTCGTTCACTTTACGACGAGTGCGTTTATCATGGACTACCCATCTGGGGCCATATATTCAACCTAAGATGATTAATTTATGCATGAAGGCTAAGAACCACCAAAAATGAATCAAATTCTGAAGAGATGTACATATCATACAAGAGACACTTACATTCTCGACGTAGTGGACTTCCTCCACGGCATAACGCTCTTTTAAATCGTCATTCGTCATCAATCTGAGAAAGCGAAAAAGCCGAAAAATGAGAAATTCCAGAAATGTCCATGGATACAAATTGAATCAATATGCAAATTTTTCAGATTTTGAAATAAATCAATCAAAAGTTGGCCTGGCCTGGTTTAAGTTTTGTTTTATTTTTCCTGATTAAAAAAAAACCCAGCCATACATGTATTTTAAAAGTAGAAAATAATTATCGTCATTGTTGCACAAAATTTTCAAATGAACATAATTACGCATAATCTCTTTACACTGAAAACAATGCTTGGAATAGCGCTCCGCACTAATGACGTCACACGAGTCCCCGGATGTCAGACAAACATTGACTCATGCACGTAGTGTACACCATGCATGCACACGGGCATACCACACGTTTGCATGGTTGCAATGTAATTTGCCTGAGATCCGATGTGCTATTTTTAGCGCAAGTGCGGAGTGCTATTGTCTCAAGTGTACGGCTAGAGCTAAAGGATATCTTTCCAAATAATTTGTGACCCACAGTATGCAATGTTTTGTGAAATACAAAAAATCAGACATTATGGAAAATGTTTTGGCCATTGGTTGTGAATACAAGGACAAATGTCACTTGAATTGATGCAAGGCACTTTATGAACTTAAAGACAGCTCCATGAGCCAGTGAGAGAAAACACACATATTTTCATTATCATAAGCCATTTGGGAGTTAAATCTGAATAGCATCTGGTTCACAGGCTTCTTTTATATAACACCTTAGTAGATCCTTGTCATTTGATTGGAGGATTGTATGTCACGTGATATTTGATAAAAAGACCAATTCATGGCTTACGTCACAACCGTTGAAATTTGTTCCATCCACCGTGCATTTTTGGTGCCATCCATAGAGTTAAATAAAAACTTTATATAACACCTTAGTAGATCTTTGTCATTTGATTGGAGGATTGTATGTCACGTGATATTTGATAAATAGACCAATTCATGGCTTACGTCACAACCGTTGAAATTTGTACCATCCACCGTGCATTTTTGGTGCCATCCGATTTGTACCATTGCACGCCAGGGACTCTAATACGTGATTGGTCGAGCGGCGTTCCATTTATTTGTCACTGCGTGCGCGCGTACGCGTTGGTGTGCAACGCGCGTTACTGTTATAAGAGCAATATAGTTTGCCAAGATTTTAAGCTTTTTTTGTCTCGCTAACTCTTAAAATGTTATCCTCCAATCAAAATCAAATGACAAAGATCTACTTAGATGTTATATAAAACAAATAATGAATGTTTCACATTCGTAGAATGGAAAAAATAATTTCATTCGGTGACAGATGGACTGTTCCATTCCACTCGGCTTCGCCTCGTGAAATGGAACAGTCCATCTGTCACCTCATGAAATTATTTTTACCATTCCACTCATAAACATTCATTATTTGTATATTATTGCACATTAACACCCCAGTTTGAATTTCCAGGACTAAAGACTCTGTTGCTATATCACATGATTCGGGGCAAGCTTTTGCACAGCAATACCCATCTCTTGAATGGACTGGTTCCTTTGTGCCATCCTTATTCATTAAGAACAGTGCATCGGTATGGTGCAAGACGGTCGGTTATGTACTCTGAATCATATGCGATATAGTAACAGTGTCTTTAGTCTGGAGAATTCAGGTTTTGATGTTTTCAATGTACCAGATATTGTTCAATTTTAACACATGAAAGGCTTATTGAACCCTTGGAGTGAGTCGGAAATGGGGGTGGGGGGGCCTCACTGCCCAACAAAAAGGTCAATAGCCAGTGGTCGATTTCACAAAGATTTGCGATTCATCTTTTAGATGAGTTGTTCATGTTTCCATAGCAGCTAGTATTGTGACATCACACTTTGCTTAGCAATTAAGATTAAAAGGCATTTTACGATCTGTCTCAGCCTTTTGTGAAATTGAGCCTTGGGCTATCAAGGCCAAAAGGCCAGTGATGTTCAAGCCTCATGGCCTAATTTTGACTCACTCTCCAACATAAACTTTGTGGGCCTCCGGCACTTTAGGAGCGAATAGCACACACTTCCCGGAGTCCACGTCCAACGCACCGAAGAAACCAGCCAACTCCACGCCGAATGTCCACATGAAGAATGATTCCTTCAAAAAGAAAAAAATAGTAGCCCCCAAAATCTCAATTTCTCAAATTATCCTGATAATCAAGATATGTCAAACAGTTGTTATGACAAGCAAACACATTTGGAAATAATTCCACTGATTACCATTACGGAAAAAGGATTATATCCTCCATTGGATACAATTATGTTCAAACTTCAATCTCAGGTGTGGAAAACTTGGGTAGCATATCTGAAAAGTGAGTTTTACAGGGTTTTTTACCTACAAATTGTACACTTCCAATACAGCGGCAGCCATTTTGCTCAAAACCGGCACCCTCAGTTGGTTCCATAGAGTTGTGCACAAATTATGGTCATCAGTGGAATTCTTTCCACAAATTCAATGCTGGGCAAATCAATGCAGTAAAGAACAGGTTTAACTAGACCCAGTAACTGGGGCGCTGAACTCCCTTTTTTATTTTTGGGGTTGACGGTTGGTCTAGCGCCCCAGTGAATCCCATAAGGTTAAATGTGTTGTACACAAAAAAATTGCAATTTTTGTACATCACGGTACTTGCGCCAAAAATGTCCCCAAATGACAACAAAGACATCGCAAATCAGCTTGAAAATCGCTCCATCTCTTCTCCGATTTTCAGGGATGAAATGCAGCTTATTTATTTGTAATCACGATCATTCTGGACATTTTGACCAATTGTGACATCGTTTAAGATCGTCCACCATCTTGGATTGACTCTCTGCCAATTAGAAACAAGCATGAAGTCATGTGTGTGTGGCGGAGAACCACACAAGATGGCGGACAATCCAAAATGTCTGAAACGATCGTCTGGATTTCCATCGGAAAAATTAATTTTTATCAAACAGAATGATCGTGAGTAAAAAAATAAAAAAAAATAAAAAAGGGAGTTCAGCGCCCCAGTTACTGGGTCTAAGGTTTAACAACATTTACCTGGCGAAAGACTGGCTGTATATCCGTGCAGTAGACATTGGTCTCCTCGCCCCCTTCCAGTAAGACCACTGCTCCGGCCGGTACATTCTTATTGACCCTCAGACGCTCTAGAAGGCGACCTCTATTGTCGGCGTGGAGCTTGGCAGGAATGGAGAGGGTTTTCTTGCCCTGTGAGTACACTGGCCTGCAGATGATGAGAGAAGAGATTCATCAATAATAGCATGTATTAGGGAAAAAAACATTATTACCCCAGTTCTGAGTTTATATCGAAATCGTTAAAGGGTGTGTACATGTACAATGTTGGCTAAAGGTGACAGAACAGCACTCACACTTTGTTCAGTCAAACATGTACATGGAATAATAAACCTGTGAAAATTGGAGCTCAATTGGACATCTGAGTCACAAGAAAATACGAAAAACCCAAAGGTCTCAATTTTTCTTAAAACAAAAAGAAGGGTTTTTGATCGTTGCCAAGATCAAAAATGTATTGGTGTTTGGTTTTACTCTTTCTGGATAAATAAACCATTCAGGTGGAAATATTTTAACGATACGTTTCTACCAGCACCATCTTCATACCCTGAAAGAAGCTGCAGTAACTTTAGCCCTATATTACTCCTGACGTTGTTGTCGTATATAGGGCCACAGGACGTTTAACTTGGAAAAATAATTCCCCACCCCTAAAATGGCTGTTCTGTGGCATAATGACTCATCCTGTTGTTCCTGATGATGTCGTGAAGAAGCATTCAGAAGATATAAAATTTAATCATCATTTCGGATGTCAACAAAAACAATTTTCAGCCAAAATTCCCATGCATACAAAAAAGTCACGGATTCTGTGACTTTTCCCATGGGGCTTTGCAAAAAAATAAAGAAATACATAAGAATTACCTCACCTGTCCAGTCTACATTCGATTTACATAAAACGGAGCGAACAGGACCAACTGGTCTACTCTGTACACACGCGTGTGCAATGCCGCTGGGAAACTATTATGCGACGACTTTAGCAATGCAATTACCAGTTTGCCTCTTTTCAGGCAACAGTCGTCGCATAATAGTACTTCCTATCCTAGTGTGGAAAGATCGTGAGTACAAACACATTGACAATAATCTGACAGTAACACTACAGTACAGTTACATTTCATCCCTGACATTCTGAGAAGAGATGGAGTGATTTTCAAGACGATGATGTCTAAACCTACCGTTAAAATATTTCCGCCTGAAATGGTGTATTTATCCAGAAATTAATAAAACAACGACCGAAAATCTTTTTGAGTTTTTAAAAGATCAAAAATAAAAGAGAAAAGACTTAAGTCTTAAGAAATACTGTGGCCGTATTTCACTGTTTTCTCAAAAAGTTGGCACCATATGGGACTGAAATTTTCACAGACTTGTACTGTATCTTCTTTAATATTTTTGCCCATGAATCTGTATTTCTTTGACAAAAACAAGTATGATAGGCCTATATACTACCTTTAAATTTTAAATGGCCTGGGTTAGTTGGTATTTGCATGGTGATGGTGGTGGAGGAAGAAATAGACATCCTCCATGGTATTTGGATCGGTTTGTCGATCCCCACCCCCCCCCCCCCCCCCCAAAAAAAAAAAGGAAACGAAAATACTTACGCAGGCATGATTAACAACAGTTTGCTGTTCACAGACTTAAAAACAGAACCAGCTCTACCGCAGGGAACTTCGTGATTCTTACCGGTACCAACAATTACTTAGCAATTCCACGTTCGACTACAAAGTAGGCCTACAGCGTACACAGTGCATGCAGTAATACAATACGTTGTACGTTGGCACTTTGTACTCCCCAAGAATTGATCACATGACAGTCATGTGAGCCGTCCGTAGACGTATTTCAAGTCTGTTGTCTTGCTTCATTTCAATTTCCGAGCGTAAGCCGCAATAGAATGGTAAAGTAGAATGCTCATGGGATCACTGAGCTGAGGGTGTCATAGTTTTAAGAATATAGCACGAGTGAAAGTATTCCATTCAGGCTCACATTGTGTATTATCATGGAGAAATAAGTATTTTCCATGGTACATGTATTACACATTGATCTCCATTATGGTATTACATTACCGCACGATCGGCGTCACGACTGTGAGACGAAAATCATTATGCAGACTACCTTTATGTTCGCAGGTTCGCACACGTTTGCCAGTTATACATAACACGTGCGGTTATGGACATGTACATGTACATATGTGTAGTTAGATGCATACTGCTTGGGCTCGAGACGTAGATGCACGTGTCAGGTGAGGCTAGGATATAGGAGACAGACGGGGGGACCCGTCACGGCCACGTGGGGAGCAACATTGGAAATAGTCCCTGGCTAGAACTAGCACACGTATTTTGGAATTTCACGTCTCGAGTGAGGTTAGTACTGGATTTATTCTGGTTATATTAGTAGCATGGAGAAACATATGAATCTTATTTCTCCATGGTATAGCCTAGGCAAAGGTTTTCGCAATTGCTGGGTTCGATGGATTGTGCAAAATCACCTTGCATTAAAGGTACAGTAGTATCATAAGACACTAAAACAGAAATGTTAGATCTACGTATAACTTACGGGGTATGACTGATGATGGTGGTGGTTGAAACATGCCGTTCAAATGTTTCCGCCTGAAATGCTGATTTATCCAGAATTTAGTAAAACAATGACCGGAAATCTTTTTGATCTTTTAAAAGATCAAAAATAAAAGAGAAAAGACTTTAAAAATACTGTGGCTGTTTATCGCTGTTTCCTCAAAAAGTGGGCACCGTATAATGGGACTGAAATTTTCACAGATAATTACTGTTACTGTAGGCCTATCTGTCTCGTTTTGTTTTTTTGCCCTTGAATCTGTACGTATTTCTTTGATAAAAACCCAAGTATGACATTTACCTTTAAAGGTAAAGTTAAGTACCGTATTGGTAAGTTCCCAATTACTACAGAGGTTCTTCACATACGGATCCGGGTATAACTATACATATTGTGCTGGTAGAAACATACCAGTTAAATGATATTTCCGCCCGATGATGGTGCATTTATCAAGAAATTGGTAAAACAAGGAAACTAAAACAGTTTTCGGGGTATAGCTAATTTATGGCTGTAAGGGAAATTAATGTAATCATCATGTTTAATCAAGTTTTTCGCCTAAGATAAAAAACATTCTTTACGTTTTATATTAATTTTATTATAAGAAAACAAATGAGTCGGGTTTCGCGCTATTTTCTCGTGACTCACGTGTCCGATTGGACTCAAATGTTCACAGGTTTATCATTTCAAGTATACATGCTGGATCAGACAAAGTGTGGGTGCTGCTCTGTGACCTTTAATTACCAATGTATTATATCTTTAACTTAATTTGGACTCGACTCCCCCAAACGACTGAATCGCCAGGTTTCAGTGCTCACGGTTTCCTTCCTCCATGGCTAAACAAACGTTGTCTGCCAAGGCCATGGGAAACCGCATAGTGTGGGTTTGCAATATATTTTTTTCAGTAACATCAAAACTGCAAATTATTTGAGTCTGAACACTAATCCCGCATTTGTAAAAATGTGTTTAATGTTTGACGTCCTGCGCCGTACATTATCTTCGTAATCATCGAAGCCTGTTTTTTTTTATTGATAATTATATATGCACTGTATTGTATCTTATCTTATCACAATTTGTTGCATAAGCCTTCACTACAGGGTGTCCCAGAAAAAACGCAACACTGTGTCGAGACCCATATTTTGTTACAATTTAACTGTTTATCACTTAGATTCAGATATGTGATACAACCATGTATTGGCTATCACCATGTTGAGCATATTTTGAGCATTATTTGAGCATATTTTGGAAATATGACCAATTGAAAGAGTACTTTCTAAAACAAATTTGCAAGGATAACGCGCATAGTGGTCATGAATACGTATGGAACTTGAAAGAAAGATGAAAATCGGGTTGTGAGATTAGGCGATTCAGTCTTAGTTTTTTCACTCAATTTTAGTCCAATTTTGCTCAAATTCTACATGGTGATAGCCAAGACATAGCTGTGTCACATCTGAATCTTGAAGTGATAAACAGTTAAATTTTCATATAATAGTTCTCGACACAAGTGTTGCTTTTTTTTTTTTTTTTTTTTGGGGGGGGGGGGGTGGACACCCTGTATTGGGTGCATTCGTTTAGCTCCCCCGGGTCGACACCAGTCAACCTCGTTCTCATTCTCTCCCTTGTTTTGTGCAGTAAAACACGACCATTCCCAAAAAGGGCTGACCCGGGGGAGCTAAACGAATGCACCCATAATAGCAATGGTTTTTTATGGTAATACCGCGCTGACACAACTTTATCATGAGTCGGGCATGCGTGGGTTGTGTGTGGAGGTTACAAAGAGACACGCCCTGCAATTTGGACCGGGTAGCGCATGCAGCACAATCAAGCACTACTAGCACTGGGTTGGCTTCGGATAATTCCATTATATTACAGGTATTGATAGGTCACCGAAATCTCGGGTTGTGTTGCACAGGTTTTGTGTGTATAGCGGATGTCCATAGGTTTTTTATTCATATGATTATAGTACGTGTAAAAATAAAATCAATATTGACGGATATCTTAGAACCTTATACCCAGGGTAATGTTTGCAATAAATTATTTCATAGCATGTATAATGTAGCACAAACAATTTATATAATCACGGAAAAGTAAGGACATTAAAACACGGACATCCACGCAGTGAACTCCCCTACTACAAAATGGTATGCCGTGCTATTTAATAATGAACACAATATTTTTCCTACCTCCATGATACAATGCAATATGAAAATCTCTACGAGCTTGCGCGAGCTGCGCAATGGTGCCGTTTGCACCTCCTGATCCCCAACAACGAACGATTCAATAATAACGTACCCATTGCACGTGCATCAAACAATTAATACAAACTCATTTTTATTGCCAGCAACCATGGTGTGTGAATTATGCACCGGGTTGAGAAAAAAAATACAATCGTGAATTGCCTTGAATGATATTGTCTGCAGCTGCACGTACTACATGTACTACAGACATAATATTGTCCGCGCTTGGTTGGGTAGCGCATAATTAATGTAGACCCTGACAGTACAACCATAAACAAACTACAACATATCGGTATACTTTATAGTCAAGCCAAGAATCAACGAGGTGAGTTTTGTTTGTTTGCTTGTTTGTAAAGGGTGTTGGGATATCTCTACTCTTTCTTCCCCCTATGTTCAGAGTGATTTTTTATATGCGACCCTCGTACATCTTTTGATGCCGTGTTATAATCATGGGTTTTACCATGAATAGGCCCTAATTTACCATATGCAGCAGTATAGTGTAGACTAGAGTCCCTATAAAGGGACTCTAGATCTAGTGTAGACACGTCCTCAGACCTGGGGGGTATGATCCTGTAGCTGGGTCGTATTCCACAGGCATATAATACGTTCATGCACAAATTCATTTTTTATATTTATAAAAATAGACAACCTGGGGGGATTGTGAATAAGACACGTCATAATTTTATGTGTCTTATTTCTCCATGGTTTTTCTTCCTTACTCTATGGTTTTACTGACTTCTCGTCAAGCACACTCAAGTGTCACTCACGTTTTGAAGACCATACCACAGTATAATTAATATAGGTCTCGAACTCAGATTTTGAGGATTCGTTTTAACTTTCAAGCACTCGGTCTGATCATGGACGGAGGTAAAAATAGATCTATTTCTAGTCCGATATTATGGTCATGGAGGTAGCTCCACCCTATAGTTCGCCCCAACATGCCTCGGAATTCCTACCTTTATTTTACCCCGACTTGTCTTCACGAATTAAGATATGGTCTTTGAAATTGGATTACGATCGGCTTATGATAATTTATGACCACAACATGCATTAGGCCCTCGATCATAGTAAGCATGAACAACATTTGTGAGTATAGCCTAAGTAGTAGGCCTACCGTATGTGATTTCACCCATCAAAATAGAAATCCGATCTGCATCCGTCGCAGACAATGTCTGCCTACGGAGCTTCTACAGTGCCATACCAGAAGACGCAATAAGAGAGAAAAAACGTACATAATCTTAACAGGGGTAATATGATCATACTTTCTTTTCTTTTTTTAAGAAATGCAGATTCTTGGGAACAAATTACAAAGAAAGATACAGTTAAAGTCATCTGTGAAATTCCCGGTCACGGTGCCGTCTTTTTGTGAAAACAGTGAAAAATGAAAAATACCCGCGGTATTTCTCTAATCTTTTCACCGTTATTTTTTATCTTTTAAAGATCAAAATTATTTTTTTTTTCCCGATTGTTGCTTTTACTTATTTAGACATTTTAATGTTTTTACCAGCACCATCTTTATACAATGTACCCGTTATAGGTAAATCTGTGAATGTCCTACCAAATTATGATACATGTACTACCTTTAAAGGTAATATCATACTTTGGTTTTTGTCAAATAAATACAGATTCATGGGCATAAATATCAAGGGAGATACAGTAACAGTCATCTGTGAAATTTTCAGTCCCATACGGTGCCCACTTTTTGAGAAAACAGTGAAAAACGGCCACAGTATTTAAGTGTTTTCTCTTTTATTTTTGATCTTTTAAAAGATCAAAAAGATTTCCGGTCGTTGTTTACTAATTTCGGTATGTTTTTCGGTATTTAACGGTATGTTTCTTCCACTACCATCTTCATACGGTTCATACCCTGTCAGTTATACGTAAATCTGTGAACATTTCTGTTTTGGTTTCTTACCAAAGTATGATACTACCTTTAAGTCTCAGTTGCCAGTTGAATGAATGTTTGAAGTCACAAGCACTCAGTATGGCACAAGAAGTAATCCTTATAAAAATTATGTTTTTCTGTATTGACTTCTTTATGTTTTACATTTAACCTTATATGTAATGTTTTTAGAATAATAATTTGGGAGGCTAATTATTATAATAACTTGTATCTGCATGGGGTGCTGAATTGAGGCTACAACTCGGCATCGAGTTGCTGGTGTTCATAGGCGCCTATTGCTGCCAGCCAACTGAGTTATTCAGCCCTGCAAGTTGACAGTGTCTCAAATATGTCGATTAGTTTTCTTCGTTTCGAACATTGTCAAAATAAACTAAAGAAAGCGAGAAAGAAATGTAACCAGATATGCATTTTAGAATTCAGATGATACAAAATCCTTAAAGGTATCCAATACAGGATTGGTAACACACTAAAACAGAAATGTTCACATATTTACCTATAACTTTCAGGGTATGAAGATCGTGGTTGGTGCTGGTAGAAACATACCGAAGTTCTGCCAGAAATGCTGTTCTAAATTTAGATGTCTTTTCTTTCCGCCATTTTCATTCTGTCCAGATATAAACTAAATCATGGCATTCATCTTCGTGGCCCTATCTCTGCTTGTGTTTCTCAGGACAGGTACAGTATATAATAATATTAAACACAGATAATAATATTAAACATTTCATTCCGATAAGATCTGTTGTGGTCTGGTCTTCTATATCCCTATGCCCTGCCCTGCCCTGCCCTGCCCTGCCCTGCTCTGGATATTTGATATTCATATTCATAATATAAATATTTTAAATCATCTCCACAGGTGACACTTCATCTGGGCACAAGAGCCAACTTCCAAACGGACGGGGACCTATCGAACGGCAGGTGGTCGTCCTGACATCAACCGACGCGCAACGCGTAGCCTTTGCTCCTAACCTTTTGGCGAGTATTGAGAAAACTGGAGCCCGCCCCAACGTAACAATCTTCGCCGAAGATGAAGCCTCTTACAAAGCCTTGTCAGGCCAAAACCTGGGCTTGCGAGTCCTTAAGCTGGGCGCAGGGACGATGCCGGGGTCCATACTCCAATACCTGAAGCAGGGTCTGGAGGTTTTCCTGGTCCGCTGCGACGCCTATTGGTTCCAGGATCCATTTCCGTATTTTGACGGGGATTTTGACTTCGCGCTGACCAAGGACAGGCCACGGATCTTCAACTTAGGACTGGCCTACTTTAAGCCGACGAATCGAACCCTAGCCTTTGTAACAGAGTGGGTGGGTCGCTTAACACAGGAGAAGAAACCGGCCCAAGACGTCATGAATCGCTTGCTCACGAAAAGGTTCATTCAGGACCTCAAGTTCAAGCTTCTCAACAGTGAGAATTTCCCGAATGGTGGATACTTCTTTCCGTTTTATCCAAACTTGTCCAAATGTCGGAATGACACTAGCACGACTGTCGTATTCTTCGCTGCTTACATTGATCTGGATAAAAGCAAGGAAGCCTTTAGAAGATGTAATATGTGGTTGGGCATGTAGAACACTGCGCTGCGACAAATCCGTGTTCACAAATTACTCCCTTGGGGAGATTTTATTCACAAAAATATCATTTAGATTATGCTGCAATTGAAACCCAAAATATCAACCGCAAAAGAGACTTTATAGAGGCAAACCAATTTAGAAAGAAGATACAGAGTGATATGAATGCATGCACACAAACTTTGAAGTGTGAACCTGTACAGTCATGCACTTATTTTTTCATCTTTTTTAATTGTACCTAATCTTCAATTAGCTGAATTTTATATTTTCATCTTTAAATTTAATGGTTTTTTTGCTGGGGAAATATAATTTTTGCAATAATTCTACGTCGGTGAAGGGTAGCCCTAATATTAGCCACGATGTTGGATTCGACTTGCCCTGCTGACCCCAGGTAGCCCGGTGGTCTATAGTGGTATTAAATCTGCACCGATAAGCAAGGGTTCGAATCCCACCTGCGCCAGCGCATTATTTTTTTTTAATGTAATACAGGCTTAAAACGCACTGCATTTACAGTACTAATTTACGTCGGTAAAGGTTAAAATAATTTTATTTCACTTTTGATGTTTGAGTTTTAAGTAGAAATGTAAGCTTTTAATGATTATCTAATTTCACCTTGTATTGAGAGGCTACTTAAAGAAAACTTAATAATAATATTAATCAATTTCTTGTGTCTCTTTTTTGTTCGTATTTGATTTTAAATGTTGTTTATTAAGTTTGCTGATTTTACATTAATTTTCATTTACATTTTTAAAGCTAATATCATACTTTCGTTTTTATCAAAGAAATACAGATTCATGGGCAAAAATTTCAAGACAGATAGTCATCTGAAAATGTCAGTCCCATACGGTGCCCATCTTTTGATACAGTAGTACCTTTATTGGTAGTATCATACTTTGGTAGCATACCGAAACAGAAACCTATAACTTAAATGGTATACAGATGGAGATGGTAGAAACATACAGTTAATATTGTTCTGCCTGAAATGCTGTATTTATCCCGAAAAGAGTAAAACCAAAGACCACAAACAATTTTGATCTTTTAAAGAACGGTGAAAAGACTTAAAAAAAATACTGCGAAAACAGTGAAAAACGGCCACAGTAAATTTTTTTTAAAGTCTTTTCTATTTTATTTTTGAAGATTTTTGGTCGTTGTTTTACTAATTTCTGGATAAATTTTAACGGTATGTTTCTACTACCACCATATCTTCATACCCTGTAAGTTATACGTAAATCTGTGAACATTTCTGTTTTGGTCTCTTACCAAAGTATGATACTACCTTTAATATAGATTTCAATATATTGACTTCGTAAAAACTCGACTTGTTTATAGTCACCGGACCATATTCCACTATATTTCTGTATTGAAATTTACCGGTTTGAGATGAAAGTAAAATATTCAGCTCTTGAATGAATACTATTTGACGAAGCGGGTAAGTTTGTGCTAATTCGTGTACCTGATTGGTTGTTTGGTTCCAAATGGGATGATTGACTTTATACTGTTCACCAACGGCCTAATGCGTTTGTAAAACGATATAAAAACGAACGATATCATGGCTCATCAAACGCTCTGGTTTAGCAGAGCACGTAATGGATTGAATTATAGCCATCGTATTGTAAAACAAAATGAACGCAATCAGGACGTAAATAAAACGTCTCTATATTGGAAGTGACTTTTAAACGGTGGCTTCTTCTGCATATTCTTTCCTAACATATCACAGCGAAGGGAGGATACCAGAGGCCTTTTCCAAACCTCGGCTCCGACTCAGGCTCCGGCTTCGGCTCCATTTCGTGACTCAATTTTTGAATAACCGGTATCAAAATAGAGGCTTTTGGCTACGGTTTGAAAGTAGATACTCTATTTTGAACAAGAAAACAGGGATTCAGCTTCAGTGAAAAGCCACAACCTACATTTCCAGCATATGGATGACAGCGCCGAAGCCGGAGCCTGAGCCGGAGCCGAGGTTTGGAAAGGGCCCAGTACTACAGTTTTGTAACACCCGTTTTTAAGTTCCGGCGCCCCAAACCCTACAGTTTAAATACATGGGAACCAGTCTAATTAAAGATGGTGCTGAGCGAATGAACGTCAACGCATGGCGAAGTGTTCTTGTAGACCTTTCTTTTGTTTACAAATATTGATTGGTGATTGGCAATTTATAACCTGACCTAAAAGTGTTTGTCAAAAGGTACAAAACCAAAAATTGCACTTTTATATCGCCATAATGCAATGTAGCCCATGGTAAGTTCAACCTGTATACCCTTAAAGAGCAGCTTTTGGTTTTGTACCTTTTGACAAACACTTTTAGGTCAGGTTGTACTTACCATGCATGGGCTATACATTATATAGGGCGATATTGTTTGGGTCGACAATGGGTTTACGCACAGCTACACACTCTATACCTAAAAGTGAAACTTTGGTTTTGTACCTTTTGACAAACACTTTTAGGTCAGGTTGAACTTACCATGGGCCAAATTGCATAGGACGATATTTTTTGGGTCGACAATGGGTTACGCACAGCTACACACTCTATACCTAAAAGTACAACAGACTTTGGTTTGGGGCTGTACAAAATACATACCATCATTGCTTGTGCTGTTTCCATCATTGTTTTTGAAATGACTGTGTTCAAATTGTGTACAAACATTACTTTTTATGCCCGGCTTTGATGCATGGCTCTCCATAGTTTCCGCCATCTTGGTTGGCAAAAACTCGGGTTGTGACGTTATAAAAGGTCTATATCCTCGCCGTCCACCTTCAACTTGAATAAAGGTATACAGTACTGTACAGGATTGGCAACATACCCAGACAGAAATGTTCACAGATTTACGTATAACTTCCAGGATATGACGATGGTATTGGTAGAACCATACCTTTAAAATATTCCCGCTTGAAATGATGTATTTCGGATAGCCAAAAATTAGTAATATTATAACGACCGAAAACAGTTTTAAAGATCAAATTCCATTCTTTATATTTTATAAGAAAATTGAGTCGGTTTTTCGCTTTTTCTGGTGACTCAGATATCCGCGATTGAGGTCAAATTTGCACAGGTTTGATCAGACAAAGTTTGAGTGCTGTTCCGTGACATTCATCAGTCATGACTGTGTTACGTGTACAATGCAAAGTCTAAGTTGTTTCCTGCAACACATAGTTATATCACACAACAACCAAATAAACCAATAGGCCTACACTGAGGTTCGGAGGTAGATTATCTGGTCTGAAAAAGAAACAATTAAAGCTTCAGCTTCAATGAAAAATGACCACAACATCATGACACATTATTTTTAGCATAATGGATGACATAGACTATCGAAGCCGTAGCCTGAGCCGTAGCCGAGATTGAGAAAGGCCCATAATTTCGTTGCACTGGATGTGTAAATTCGGCGATTCGAATAATTATTCGTTTGAGACCCTTTCCAGATGCGCATTGGGTGGACAAATTCCGTGCATAACTGTGATTGGCCAAACGCCAAACTCATGGAGGCGCACTTTTTAAAACTTTGACCTCTGACCTGCGACTTTGGCTGGAAACAACATAGAATTTTCAAAATGGGGAAAGAATGAAAAAGGAATTATTTTTAAAGGAAAGTTACAAATTAAATGCAACTTGCAAAATTATGCTTAAAAAACGAAGAGGAATATTTTAACCCAGAGTTATGTATGACCAGTGGCGTCGCCAAGGGGTGGGGGGGGGGGGTGGGGGTGCAGGGGGTTACGTGCCCCCTGGAAAACCTCGTGCCCCCCCCCCCCCCCGCGTGCCCCCCATTTGAGATTTGGGTTGGTGGAAAAAATGTGATATATATCGTAGTGCCCCCCCAACAATTGCTAGTGCCCCCTTGTGCCCCCCCCCCCCCCCCCCAGACTCAAAAGTCTGGTGACGCCACTGTGTATGACGACTCTTAGGAAGTTTTTTCCACAATAGTCATCATAGTTAGTTTCATCGTCGTCAAGAAAACAGGCAGTTTGCTTGGCACGTTTAATGATTGATATAGTGCACTTGATATAGTAATTCATTTTTTTATTTGGTAAACCCACTTGTACAGTTCTGCTCCAGTTATTTATATCATGATTAATGCTACATATCAATATTGTGATTCTGCTGCGCGTATACATGAAACAACGAATGGAAATCAGATTTTTTTTAGCGAGTTCGTTTTCATCGGAAGTCCCTTAAGAGCCTCCGTAGCAAATGGCGCGGAATAAGGCCTGCTTTTTTGGTTCAGTTTGCACGATTTCAATAATGAAAGCCTATAGAGCAAGTACATACAAGCAAAGCAGCCTATGCATCTGTGGGGTTCAGTCAGATGTGAGATGTGTTGTTGTAGTTCACGAACCCGTGCAATTTCAAAGGTCATTTCCCTCATATTATTATAATTCGTCCATTTTGTCTGCACCTGTACTGCTTCGCACTTGGTACATAGACCGATCGACAGTCAGTATGGGTCCGCGGTTTGATGTATAGGCTTGTGAGGTCAAATCTCGTGTTGATGTGATTTTGTAAACTCCAAGAGTCAACAAGGTAAGTTACATGTTCCCCCCCCCCCCCTCTTCATCCTTTTAGTGTTTGTGATGTTTTGTGGTGTTTTTGCAGTCCCTGTGTGTAATTACTAACACTAAGCCCCACACGTTTTATCACATACAAAATGACATTCCCATAGCTGCATCCCCTTCAACAAAAATAATGGTAAAACAAAGAATCCAAGTGTGCACGTGCATATTTATACCTGAGCGTTACCAACGCACAGCTGGTCCCCTTTTTTTATATCTGTGCGCGAGCATTGCCATAACATTGTTTTATGTCCCTTTCGTTTCACAAACAGTTGTACAAAATGTAGTGACAAAAATAGTATTTAGTTAATAAATTATTATATGAATTAAATATGAATTAATGTGAATAGGAGAGGAACCCGCCTCATGCAACAAAGAATTCGTACTCAACGTTACAGTACATCTTTCGTTCCCTCGGCCATTAGAATATATAATAATATTATAGGTTTTTAATTGCATTTTAATAATGTGTGTATTTTTTATGTTTTATTTTAAATAATGTGTGTATTTTTATGTTTTATCTTAAATAATGTGTGTATTTTTTATGTTTTTTTTTTTAAAGGCCAAATGAATTTCCCTTGGTGGGACAAAAAAGTTGTATCGAACCAGAATATGCGAGATAAGCTTAAGCTTTTGGTATGAAATCCTGACAGCTTCTGAAGATCTTTCCTTGTCATCCTCCAACATTCAGAGCCATAGAGAAGAATTGAGAAGACGCAGCTCTGATACATCTTGAGCTTGGTCTTAACTTCGTATTGCCGTTGGGACCGCCATACATTTACTATAAAGCATGCTGAATGCATTTCTGCCATTGTTGAGTCGGTTTTTGCTGTCTTTCCTAGTCCCAACATCATTCATAACCGTGCTGCCATTTCCTTCACTTTGGGGAGTCACATTTCCAGACAACCAACAAAAAATAAGGTTTTCTTGTTCTTTTCATTTTCTCTCTGAAAGTTTTGCCTGTGAATGCTGAGATGCGTTGTTCCAAATTCAAAATATTCCTTGCCTTAGTGACTGTGACCTTTATCGTCCTTGCCGGTTCTGGTAAGTCCCTCATTTTTCCACGTGTATCGCGAATCAAATTCAATCCAGCTTCGGCTCAGTGATTTACCTTGGTGTTCATTGGGTAGACGAAGTGTCTGATTGACTGATTCCTCGGCCCCGTT
Organism: Astropecten irregularis; assembly: GCA_963971285.1. Lineage (NCBI taxonomy): Eukaryota > Metazoa > Echinodermata > Asteroidea > Paxillosida > Astropectinidae > Astropecten > Astropecten irregularis. The sequence continues at coordinate 19,267,264 of OZ020246.1, read as the reverse complement.
TCAGAGACTCGTATCATACAGGGTGCACCCAAGTAAATAATTTCCCATATGCTCCCATGCTAAATGGCCATTTTCAAAAAAAATATTAAAAATACTCAAAAGTCTCACAGGCAATCAAGCTATATACCAAAATGAAGCTGAAAACTTATATAGGGTGACCATTGACTTTTTGAGAAAAGTCCATCCAAAGGAAAATACCCTGAAAACGGCCATGTTGACTGGTGCCAGACTAAAAAAAAAGTACCCCTCCCCTACAGGCCAAAATAGAGCGAGTTTAGGGCCTGATTTCATGATCCAAATAGCTCAAAGTGGGCAGTACAAACTCTGGTGACCGAGTTCTATCCATTTTCTCTACAAGACTTCCTATTTGTAGGGCCCAGGCAAACGATTTTATAAAAAAGATTTTGAGGGTATAAACAATATTAATGAGGCCCGCGGACTGATTTGGACCTGTTTACTGGGGTGCACCCATAGACATAAATAACCCAGAGCGATTCAATTCAATTCAATTCAATAATGGTTTATTAGATAAAAACATTCACATCTGGCAGCAACATGCTGAATTGCATGTGAATACATTAAAATTGCATTAAAAGAACATTAAAACAAAATATCAAAAGTTTACTATTGCACTTTATATAAAGACAAAAAATTCCAAGATAGTGCACCACCAAGAGTTTGCAACGCGTTGGCCAATCAAAATGCGTGGAATATTATTGGTCGACCCTTTCGGCAGACGCGCATGTCGACAAATTCCGTGTATTGTCATTGGTCAACTTATTGCAAACTCTTGGCGGCGCATTATTTGGAATCCGCCCGTACTTAATTGTGTGTGATAATAATATTATGTTGTGGTGACTAGTATTATGCTTCTAGGAGATCTGTAGGCTCTGAAAATTCATTTCGCCTCCAAAAATTAATTAAAAAAAGTTTGCTCCCTTTAAAACAGAAATGTTTTTGTGGAGGGAACGTCATCCAGAACCTCTTCAAAATCCCATTGCGATGGAGGAACGGATGGATGTAAGCCGTGGAATAGAATCTCCAAATTGTAGTAGTCATTCATCATCGTCTATTGCTCCATTCAGGAACAGAATCGTCCTGACCACAACCAATCTGGCCTTCCTGGATTTCACCAGCAACTTATTGAGGAGCATCGCACGAAGTGGTTCACACCACGTCACGGTGGTCGCCGAAGACGAGATATCTTTCAAGCAGCTGTCCAATTCAAGTTGTCGCTATCCCAGCCTGAATTTAACGGTCGCCAAACCCTCTAATCACAAAAATGTAACACGGTATCTCAAGTTTGGGACAGACGACTACAACAAATTTGTTAACAAGAGGCCCAGCTACCTACTGCATTATCTGGAGCAAGGTTATGAGGTGTTTTTCAATGATGCGGACCTTTATTGGTACCGGGACCCCTTTCCGTACTTTGTGGGGGATTTCGATGTTGCAATGGCTAAGGATAGGTTTGACATGTACAATGCAGGTCTAGGTTTCTATAGACCCACTAAGTCCTCGATAAGCTTCGTAAGGCGATGGGTGAAGATCCTTCGGACGCAGAGAACAAACACCCCTGATCAGGATGTTATGAACACTATCATTCCAAGCGCCTCTATCCCGGATCTTGTCATAAAAGTTCTCAACAATGAAAACTTCCCCAACGGTGGCTTCTTCTTCATATTCTTTCCAAACATGACACTGTGTAGGGAGGATACCAGTACTACAGTTGTGTTCCACGCAGCTTGGATATCGGGACACACATTGAAAAAAGAATCATTCCAAAAGTGTAACATTTGGTTCGAAGAATGAATACCTGTCATTTGACGTGGTATTCGTGGTATCCGTTTTATCAATCAGTGTCACGGTTGTGGGCATTGACTACAGCAGAAAATAATATCGTTATAAACTTTGTATGCCTTACCGTGAAAAAAAACTACATTACTTACTTTTAGCGGAACACAATTCAGTGCGAAATGTAAAGAAAAGCATCTGCACTCTAAAATTTTGTTCTACATTACTTACTTTTAGCATAACACAATTCAGTGCGAAATGTAAAGAAAACCATTTGCACTCTAAAAATTTGTTCTGTGTTGGGCTATACCATTTCCTTATTGGGTGGACTGTATTCCAACAGGAAAACATACCAGGGGTCGATTGTCCTAAGTGTGAATACTGAGCAGCTCATCCGAGATTAAAGGTTCAATACATGATTGGTAAAGGTCGCAGGACAGCACTCACACTTTGTCTGATCAAACATGTACATGAAATAATAAACCTGTGAAAATTTGAGCTCAATCGGACGTCTGAGTCACGAGAAAATAGCGACAACCCGACTCAATTTTTCTTATAAAACATGAAGAATGGTTTTGATCTTACCCCGAGATCAAAACTGTTTTCGGTCTTTGTTTTACTAATTTCTGGATAAATACAGCATTTCAGCTGGAAATATTTTAACGGTATGCAAGTTCTACCAGCACCATCTTCATACCTTGAGTGAAAGGGGATAACTATACAACTCAAGTGAGGGTGTCCTTTATGTTTGATCCAAAAATCTTTCGGACGAACGATCTTTGGAAAGACATCACTAAATCTTGATTTCCTTGAAAAACCCGGCATCTGATGAACCAAGATTTGCCATGGTGACTGTTTGCCCTGTTTACGAACTGTTGAGTCAATTTTTTGTCTCAAACTCAATAATCTTTTTGGAGGCTTTGCAAATCCTATACGCTCCATTTAATCTTAGTGCTTTGTGGAATCCGGCCGACCCTGGTCCTAGACGATTCACCAGTGTGTGCCTTTGTTTTTCAGAAAGAGATATTTTCAAAAGTGATACTAAGAATTAACCTTTAACTAGATATAATAATCTGTCTACATACACTGTTTTATAGTTACATAAAGTTACAACAAGAGCAACACCCAAGTCAGAAACTTTGTACCAATTTCTTTCAATTCTAATAATTGAAACAGCCGCCATGAAATGTCAAAAACATTGAATGGACCCATCGTTTGCGTTTCTTTTGTGACTCAGTTTATATTGAAATTAATTAAAGGTAATATCATACTTTGGTTTTTGTAAAAGAAATGCAGATTCATGAGCAGAAATATCAATGGGGCAGTCCGTCAGGATTTCATTTCTTGCTGATATCTTTGATTACGTAAACATTTTTTGATTGCGAAATCTAACGGCTAAAATATTCATGTAAATTCTTGACATTCCTACGATTGAAATTTCTCTCACCTTGTAGCAAGAGGTTATTGTTTTACATTTAAATCCAATTCATGTATTTGCCCGTTTGTCTGAGACATTGCCAACTCAACTCTTAGAAACTCTTCATCGATTGTCACACTTAAAAATGTATTCTTTAAACAGCTCATTGTCTTGCAAAAACATAACATGTTTCTTATATATCCCGCCAAACTGAACTAGCTGAAATGTGTGCAATGTACGTAAATACACCTTGTTATCTTTCTATATTTTTCAATATTTCTATAAAGTTACATGTGAAATTGTTGAATGATTATTCTTTCTAAATGATATTATTAACAATAATATAAATTGTTCTATGCGTAATGTGAGGGTCTGTGGTTTTTCGGGGTCACCGTAATCGTCTTCCAGAAACTTCTGGAACTGATCACTGCCCAATAAGCGCACGCGACGTCCACAAACAAAGTAGTCCAATTATATTGTAATTAAGTATCATCTTTGTTTGTCATTTACATTCCAATATGAAGATAATCAATCTACAGAATTTTCCAATAATTAATATCGGGTGTACATTGGTTCACTTTCATGCCTTAATAATTTTGGGATATAATAGCGTATGGTTATTACCATGTAATATGAGACCACTGATCTATATCAGTGATGGAGACTCGCTCTCTCCCATGGCTGACACTGAAAGGTGAGACATGAATCCGTAACGGGACCAACTTTGTGCAGTTTATGTTCTCATAAATGCCGGTGTTCTGAGGTGCATTTTTTGTGGTTGGGGTCCCTCATAAATGTCTTCTGTAACTCCTGGTGAACTGTCTAGTTCACTAGACGTTACGGAGCCCAGATATTTGTATCCAAATTACTATTAAAGTATTGGTGATTATGTGTGTGATCACAATGTGCGTATAATTATTGTGATTGACCGTGCCTACAGTGCGTGGCTAATTATTAGTATTATACATTGTACATTGTGTGCTTAGTATGTTTTTCTGTACAAACAGCCACAAGGGGAGAGAGCGAGGGCGGCCCATGCCAGCCTTCGGGGAAATGGAAACGGAATTAGAATATCAGAACTTGGGAATTATATTTGCTTCGGTGAATCTATTAAAGGGATTGCATACGTTTGGTAATTTGAGCCTACTGTTTGTTTCAAACCAATATAATTGTATATATATACCATAAAACTAACCTGTGAAAGTTTCAATTCAAAAGGTAGTAGCGTTTTTGAGATTTTGGTGACAAACTAGACCTGTTATTTCACGCCAGAGAACAGTTAGTCAATAGCTGAGAAGCGTTACGGCCATAACGCTTCTCAGATTCATAATTTTTGGAGATAAAAAGTGACATATTTTTCCATAACCGTGGTACTTCGAATTGAACGTTTCTCAATATGCATTATACTATCCAAAGCAGCTGTACTTCTCACCAAGTAAGTTTTTATTGCCATAAATTTTCAGAGTCATTACCAAACGTATGCAATGCCTTTAAGCTTATGGAACTTACTGAAATTTTGGAAGTATAGAATTAATATGGATGTATGGATAAATATGGCGACTCGGGTTAATAATTATATTGAATGAAGAGATGAAGTGATTCAGAATCACGTCACATTGTATAGGGTCTACATTGTCAAGACTTGCTCTACTTTATCGGATGGGAGTTTGAATTAAATAATTTTTTGAATATCTTCCAAAACGAATTAAGTCTGTGATTGACAATTACTCTTATTTTGTGTGATCTGTTTCCCCTTGCACACCCAGTATTTAATTACACTGGTGGACTCACCACAACATGGTGTCAAACTACACTACCCTGTCCCCACCCGTGACACTAACAATGTAGTTTTCAACTTGCTTAAAATATGATATTGCTTCCTAGAAAGTGAGGTTTCTGATCCACTCAAAGCAGTATTTTTTCATCCAATTCCATTTCTGCAAAGTACATTATAGACAGCTAAAAACAATCGGTTTATATCACAGGTTTAGAATTAATGTTTGGAAAAACGCATTTACATCTACCTATGCTATAATACAGTCATTGTAAATAATACGGTTACCGGGACTAAAATTCCAAGACCAATCAAGAACTTATTTAGTCCCCATCCACTTACTTACTATACTTACTTACTAACTTACCAATTATTTATATCATGATTAATGCCACATATCATTATTGTGATTATAATTATTGCGTGCTTCATTATACACGAAACAACATATGGAAATATCATATCTTTTAGCGAGTATGTTTTCATTGGAAGTCCCTTAAGAGCCTCCGTAGCAAATGGCGCGGCGTGGCCAGTTTTTTCGGTTCAGTTTGCACGGTTATATAGCCTAGAACATAATGTAGGTATAATATACAAGCAAAGCAGCCTGTTATGCTGTGGTGTTCATGCTCAGTCCAAATTTGTGACAGGCTTTTAGTTCACAAGTTCGTTGCCTCGCGACAGTGTGACGTCACTTCAAAACCTCTATACAGCTTTGATGATCGCACTTGGTACTAGTAGACCGATTGACTGTCAGTACAGTGTGGGTCCGCGGCTTGATTTAGGCTTGTGAGGTCCAATGTCGTGTTCATGTCATTTTTGTAAACTCCAAGAGTCAACAAGGTAAGATGAATGACATATTCTCTCCTCTTCATTCTGGAGTGTTTGTGATGTTTTGTGGTGTTTTTTTTGCAGTCCCTGTGTAAAGAAATAATGTTTAGTTGGCCTAATAACACAATCAGCTTCAATTTTCAAACGGAAGTGGTCCGTTTTTCGGCGGGATGCTGTAAGTATAACGCTATGGGTCTTGAAATTATTGATAGGCCCTACACTGTATATCAAAATAATGTATATCTCCCTGTAATTAGCATTTTTATTGCTGTTGGATGAGATTAATGAGGATACAGCGGTTGTGTGTGATGTGGGCCATTAAGAAGTTTCAGTGATGCCTCTACGGGAGAGATTCCACACTGCAGACTGACCACGAACCACTACCTTATATGTAGAAGGTAAAAGTTGTAAATAGTAGGATCATGAGATGGGCGTTGTCCTTGCAACCCTACAGCATCAGGATTGAGGCTATCAAGGGTTCGGAAAATGTCGGGGCAAACTATCTCAGCAGGAGTTGTACATAGAACGAAATGTGGTATATTTCGCTTAAGGAGGGGGTGAAATGTCATGATTGATTGTAATTTCGTGTATTTTATTTTAGCTGTATTTCTTTTCCTTAGTGAGGTTAACAGTACCTTTTATGTTTGGTGTATTAACCCGGTTTCTCCTAGCAGTGATTATTACGTAGGTGTTTCACAATGGACCAGTAGTTCATTCAACTATATCTACGTGGTGCATGTAGAATTTTTGAGTATAGGGCCATAGCTAGGCAAATTAGATACATTGTTGTGTGAGGTGGGGAGCCAGTACAGTTGTAAAGGACTGGTATAGCTTTGGCGTGTCCCAGGGCCGAGTGCTCACCAGACCAGAGGTACACGCTCTTCTGGCAATTGCTATTGAGACTGCGCATTGAAGCATTGATTTCATTGAGAGCCTTATTGTGCTTTAGCTATTGCTAAAATAACCAATAACAGGGCCGGAGCAATAGCTCCGAGCACCGGTATGGTATTCATGAGGTAGTGGTTTGAATCCCGCTTGGTATAGTAAATTGTTCTCAGTTTGTTCGTTTTCAATAATTTTTATTTATTTGATGTCATTGAATTCATAATTAGATTTGGGAGCATTGGAAAATTGTTGTGTGTGTAAATGCGAATTTCAATCGCACAACAGAAATTAAAACATCAAGGTCCCATGTCGGATAATTTATGTACATTACACCAAGGAGCATTTAGAAACAAGATCTACAATGGTAATGTGAATGAGAAGTAGTGGACGACGACAATGAATACGAAACTACACACTTACCATCTGTATATCCCAAGAATACTAGCATTATCAGCAACCAAAATAGTCATGATTCCTAAGATCTAGTTTGTGGTCATTTTCTCCACTTTGGGAGTCATAAACAAGTTTCCAGACGCCTGTACCAACAAAATATAAGGTTTTCTTTATTTTATTTTCATTTTCTCTCTGAAAGGTTTGCCTGTGAATGCTGAGATGCGTTCGAAACTCCAGATATTCCTTGCCTTAGTGACTGTGACTTTAATCGTCCTGAGCGGTTCTGGTAAGTCCCTCATTTTTTCCACGTGTATCGCGAATCAAATTCAATCCAAACTTCGTCTCAGTGATTTGCATTGGTGTTCGTTGGGTGGCCGGAGTGTCTGATTGAAAGACTTGCACATCACGCAGTGAAAGACATGCACATCGCGCAGTGAATGACATACGCATCACGCAGTGAAAGACATGCACATCACGCATCAGTGAAAGACATGCACATCACGCAGTGAAAGACATGCACATCGCGCAGTGAATGACATGCGCATCACGCAGTGAAAGACATGCACATCACGCAGTGTAAGACATGCACATCGCGCAGTGAATGACATGCGCATCACGCAGTGAAAGACATGTAAATCACGCAGTGAAAGACATGCACATCACGCAGTGAAAGACATACACATCGCGCAGTGACAGTTACACATCGCGCAGTGACACACTCGCACATCGCGCAGTGACATTATACACATCGCGCAGTGATAGACACACATCACGCAGCAGTACACATCCTTTACAAGTGACCTTTTTAGGACACCATAAAATACAGTATTTCAGGCAGAACAATGTTGACGGTATGTTTTTCTCATCACCATCTTTATACCCTAGTATAAGTTATCATGAGGTAAATCTGTGAAGATTTCTGTTCCGGTATGCTACCAAAGTATGATACTACCTTTAAGTTCTTGGTTTCGATCTTGGTCTATTGAAGGCCCGTTTAAAAATGTAGAACTTTTGCCGTATCTATAAGCAATAGGTCGTTCGGCGGAAGTTCGGTAGTTGTTCCAAATGTCGCTTTTCTGTTAACCGCAGTGCAAATTTCAACACGGCGGACCAAGAGAGAATTATGATATTTGCGATATATTCTTATTGGGAGAAGGCGGCGCTCTCTCTTTTAAAACGATACGGGATGGAACTCAGACTTGGGACGTTTCAATTATTGAATTATGCAGGGCAGAAAGTCGACGTTTGAAGCCGTGCCACTCTTCTGCCGTCAATAGCGGCAAGACTTGTCGAACGTTCGGCAGAAAGCCGACAGTTGCTTCAAACGTCGAATCATCTGCCGTGTCAAATTCAAATTTTGGGCCATTATCTGAATTAGACGGCGCAGCAGAATTTCTAGGTTTGAAGTGGGCCTAACTGGTCTGGGCTAGGTCTTGAGTACAATTTGTTTCAGAGACTCCGTTAACTATGGGCGTTTACGAAACGGAGGCTTAGGCTCAGGCTCAGGCTCAGGCTCCAGCTCTGACATCCATATTATGCTAAAAATATAGGTTGCTGTTTTTCATTGAAGCTGAAGCTCTGTTTTCTTTTTAAAACCGAGAGAATCTACTTCAGAACCGCAGCTAAAAGCCTCTTTTTTGATACCCATTATTTCAGAATGGATTCACGAAATGGAGCCGGAGACGGAGCCTGACCCTCCGTTTCGTAAACGCCTTATAATACAGGACGATTCCAAGATAGTGCGCCACCAAGAGCGTTGCAACGCGTTGGCCAAACAAAATGCGTGGAATTTGTCGACCCTTTCCATGCAGACGCGCACTGGTCGACACATTCCGCGTAAGTTGTGATTGGGCAACTTGTTGCAAACTGCTTCCAGGAGTTCCGTCTCTAAAAATCCATTTCGCTTTCCAAATTAATAAAAATTGTGCTCCTTTTAAAACAGAAATGTTTCCGTGGAGAGCTAGAGAATGGCATCGAAAACCTATTCCAAGGCCCATTCCGATGGAGAAACGGACGGATTTAAGCCGTGGAATAGAATCTCCAAATTGTAGTAGTCATTCATCCTCGTCTATTGCTCCATTCAGGAACAGAATCGTCCTGACCACAACCAATCTGGCCTTCCTGGATTTCACCAGCAACTTACTGAGGAGCATCGCACGAAGTGGTTCACATCACGTCACGGTCATCGCCGAAGACGAGATATCTTTCAATCAGCTGTCCAATTCAAGCTCTCGCTATCCCAGTCTGAACTTAACGGTCGTCCAACCCTCTAATCACAAGAATCTGACTCGGTATCTCAAGTTTGGGACAGACGACTACAACAAATTTGTTAACAAGAGGCCCAGCTACCTACTGCATTATCTGGAGCAAGGTTATGAGGTGTTTTTCAATGATGCGGACCTTTATTGGTACCGGGACCCCTTTCCGTACTTTGTGGGGGATTTCGATGTTGCCATGGCTAAGGATAGGTTTGACATGTTCAATGCAGGTCTAGGTTTCTATAGACCTACTAAGTCCTCGATAAGCTTCGTAAGGCGATGGGTGAAGATCCTCCGGACGCAGAAAAAAAACACCCCTGATCAGGATGTTATGAACACTATCATTTCAAGCGCCTCTATCCCGGATCTTGTCATAAAAGTTCTCAACAATGAAAACTTCCCCAATGGTGGCTTCTTCTTCATATTCTTTCCAAACATGACACCGTGTAGGGAGGATACCAGTACTACAGTTGTGTTCCACGCAGCTTGGATATCGGGACACAAATTGAAAAAAGAATCATTCCAAAAGTGTAACATTTGGTTCGAAGAATGAATACCTGTTATTTGACGCGGTATTCATTTTGATTCCGTTTTATCAATCAGTGCTGTGAGCATTGACTACTGCAGAAAACAATATCATTATAAGCCATTATAGTTATATTAAAATTGATTTTAATAATAGTTCTATGTTATGCCTTACTGTGGAAAAAGTACATTACTTGCTTTAAGCATAACACAATTCATTGCGAAATGTAAAGAAAACCACTTTGCACTCTAATATCTTGTTCTGTGTTGACCCATTTGGGCTATACCAATTCCTTATTGGTTGCACTATTATACAACAGGAAGACAAATCGCAACCAGGCCCTACACGATTCACCAGTATATGCCTTTGTTTTTCAGTTAAGATATATAAGTGATACCAAAAATGAACTTTTTACAAGATATAAAACCAGAGAAAGGATGGGTCCATTTTTATTTATTGTCATCTTTTTGACATTTCATTGCGGCTGTTCAATTAATCGAATACAACCAATTTATGACAAGAAGAGCAACACCCAAGTCAGAAACTTTGAATGCCATTATTTTTAAATTCTATTATTTTACACAGCGGCAATGAAATGCCAACACATGACAATGAATTAATTGGATCCATCGTTTGCGTTTCTTTTATGCCTCAGTGTATATTGAAATTAAAGGTGCTATCATGCGAAAGAGAAATCTTAACAGATTTACCTATAACGTTCATGGTATGACGATGGTGATGGTACAGCATATCGTTAAAATATTGTGCCTGAAATGCTTTATTTACCAAGGAAAGAATAAAAACAATAGCCCAAATTTTTTTATTGATCTTCGGAAGACCTGCCATGATAGGATTTTGAAATACCGTGGGCGTTTTCCACTGTTTTCTCAAAAGGTGGTTACCATTATATGACTGCGAATTTCGCAGATGGCTGTTAATATATCTTTCTTGATATTTTTTTGCCCATGAATCTGTATTTCTTTCACAAAAACCAAAGTATGATGTTACCTTTAAGTGAAATTAAGTGGCCTTGTGTGTCAGTTCTTGAATAACCGAATTATGGGAGATATCTGAGACATTGTCAGCTTAACCCGTAGAAACTCCTTATCGATTGGCCTTCTTAAAAATGTATTCTTTAAACAGCTGGCTCATTGTCTTTTAAAAATTAACATGTTCAGTTTGTTATGTATATATCACGCCTAACTAAACTAGATGAAATTTGTGCAATACTTGTACGTTAATACTCCTGTATCTTTCTTTATTTTTCAATATTCTCTTAAGTTAACATGTCGATTATATACCTAAAGTATTATGGTGGTGTTATGTTTTCCATACTCTTCTAGTTCCTTTGAAGTGTAAATTTGTGAAATTTGATTGATTTGTGACTTTTCTTTTTTCTTTCATAGCAGCTTTTTAACTTTAATTTGTCGCTGTTGTTTTTATGTCAGTTCGTTGTTTGCAATGAAGCTGTCATGCAATTAGTGATTATGGTTAATTTTTCCAGCTCTTGCTATCTTTAATTGTGTATAATTTCGCCATATTTTTCTGTTGTGATAATAACAAATGAAATGATATTAATAACAATATTATAAATTGTTCTAAGCCTAACAATGTAGTTTTCAACTTGCTCAAATAAAAAACATGATATTGCTTCTATTTCCTAGAAAGTGAGGTTTCTGATCCACTACAAGCAGTATTTTGTCATCCAATTCCAATTCTGCAAACTACATTATAAAAGACAGTATAAATATCGGGTTTTATATCACAGGTTTTAGAATTAATGTTTGAAAAACACATTTACATCTACCTATGCTATAATACATGTAATACGGTTACCGGGACTAAAATTCCAAGACCAGTAATCAAGAACTTATTTAGTCCCCATTCACTCTTTACCTAGTTGCGATGATCGTAGCCCTTGGTCTGACATGGGGACAAGAACCATACCAAGGGTTACGATCATCGTAACTATTGGATGTTTTTTTGTCTGCATGATGGAAATGATCAGTCAATGGGAGACTTTTGGAGAGTCGGTCTTGAGTCAACAGCGCACGCGCAAACCATGCTTGCGCAATTGTGAGCATGCGCACGTTGTATTGCGCGTGCGTGCGCGTGCGCTGTTCACTCAAGACCGACTCTCAAAAAGTCTCCCATTGGCGGTTTAGACATCCTTGAATTAAATTAATGGTCAATGAAAACGTTGGTGAACTGTTCAGTTTAGTTTTATTTCGAAGCTTTCTGTGTCAGTTTCATGCCAAAAAATATTCACAAATTATTATTCATATGACCGGTGTACAACAAAATAGATTGCTTTTAGTGGTTATTTAGTCAGTCCTGTTCATTTGAAGACATCGTTCACTTTCTACTGTCATACACTTAAAGGTAGACTACAGGATTGGTAGCTTGCCCAAACAGAAATGTTCACAGAATTACATACGAACTTTCAGGATATGAGTATGGTGCTGGTATAGAAACATACCGTTAAAAATAATGTCTGCCTGAAATGCCGTATTTATCTAAAAATAAGTCAAACAAATTAAGGCCGAAAACTGTTTTATCTTGAGGGTAAGATCATTTACTTTTCTGTTATTCAGATATTGTGATACCGAGGCCCTAATAAACCTAATGTTCTAAATTAAGATGTCTTTTCTTTCCACAATTTTCATTTTGTCCAGATATAAACTAAACCATGGCATTCATCTTCGTGGCCCTATCTCTGCTTGTGCTACTCAGGATAGGTACAGTATTTTGATAATAATATTAAACATTTCATTCATAAGATCTGTTGTGGTCTGCTCTGCTCTTCTTTATCCCTATACCCTGCCCTGCCCTGCCCTGCCCTGCTCTGCTCTGCTGTGCTCTGCTCTGCCCTGCCCTGCCCTGCCCTGCCCTGCCCTGCCCTGCCCTGCCCTGCCCTGCCCTGCCCTGCCCTGCCCTGCCCTGCCCTGCCCTGCCATGGCCTGCCCTGCCCTGCCCTGCCCTGCCCTGCCCTGCCCTGCCCTGCTCTGCTCTGCTCTGCTCTGCCCTGCCCTGCCCTGCACTGCTCTGCTCTGCTCTGCTCTGCCCTGCCCTGCCCAGCCCTGCCCTGCCCTGCCCTGCCCTGCCCTGCCCTGCCCTGCCCTGCCCTGCCCTGCCCTGCCCTGCCCTGCCCTGCCCTGCCCTGCCCTGCCCTGCCCTGCCCTGCCCTGCCCTGCCCTGCCCTGCCCTGCCCTGCCCTGCCCTGCCCTGCTCTGCTCTGCTCTGCTCTGCTCTGCTCTGCTCTGCTCTACTCTGAGTCTGCCTCTGTTATGTTCTGTTCTGCTTTGCTCTGCTCTGCCCTGCCCTACCCTGTCCTGCCCTGCCCTTGATATTTTATATTCATATTCATATTCATATTCACACCCGTATACATATTTTAAATCATCTCCACAGGTGAAACTTCATCTGGGCACGAGAGCCAACTTCCAAACGGACGAGGACCCATCAAACGGCAGGTGGTCGTCCTGACACCAATCGACGCGCAACGCGTTGCCTTTGCTCCTAACCTATTGGCGAGTATTGAGAAAACTGGAGCCCGCCCCAACGTAACAATCTTCGCCGAAGATGAAGCCTCTTACAAAGCCTTGTCAGGCCAAGACCTGGGCTTGCGAGTCCTTAAGCTGGGCGCAGGGACGATGCCGGGGTCCATACTCCAATACCTGAAGCAGGGTCTGGAGGTTTTCCTGGTTCGCTGCGACGCCATGGTTCCAGGATCCATTTCCGTATTTTGACGGGGATTTTGACTTCGCGCTGACCAAGGACAGGCCACGGATCTTCAACTTAGGCCTGGCCTACTTTAAGCCGACGAATCGAACCCTAGCCTTTATAACAGAGTGGGTGGGTCGCTTAACACGGGAGAAGAAACCGGCTCAAGACGTCATGAATCGCTTGCTCACGAAAAGGTTCATTCAGGACCTCAAGTTCAAGCTTCTCAACAGTGAGAATTTCCCGAATGGTGGATACTTCTTTCCGTTTTATCCAAACTTGTCCAAATGTCGGAATGACACTAGCACGACTGTCGTATTCTTTGCTGCTTACATTGATCTGGATAAAAGCAAGGAAGCCTTTAGAAGATGTAATATGTGGTTGGGCATGTAGAACACTGCGCTGCGACAAAATCCTGTACAGAAATCACTACCTAGTGCACTATAGTGGAGATTATATTCTCAAGATTCCCATTTCGATTGTGCTACAACTTAAACCAAAAATATCAACCGCAAAAAAAAACATTATATTGTCGCGTATATTGTGGCGGAATTTGAAGATGCAAACGAATTTAGAAAGAAGATATAGAATGATGATGAATGCATGTCGTTGTGCACACAAACTTTAAAGTGTGAACGTGCATGCACATGCACTTCAAATGATTTTTTCCTCTTTTTTTTTAATCGTTCCTAATCTTCAATTGGCTGAATTTTTATATTTTTATCTGTTTTTTATATTAATGTTGTTTGCCGGGAAAATATAATGTTTGCAACAATTCTACGTCGGTGAAGGGCAACCGTAATATCAGCCATGGTATTGGATATAACTTGCCCTGCTGACCCCATGTAGCCCGTCGGTGTTACAATATGCACTAATAAGCAATAGTTCGTGGGTTCGAATCCCACCTGAGCCAGCGCATGATTTGTATTAGAGATTACCCCCCCCCCCCCCCCGTACTCAAAAAGCACTGCTATGCAGTACTAATCTACGACGGTGTGGGCGTGTTTAATTTGCATAATTTTATCTGCCTTAAAATAATTTCGTTTCACTTTTGATGTTCTACACTTTTATATCGCCCTATATACAATATAGCCCATGGTAAGTTCAACCTGTATACCTAAAAGAGCAGCTTTTGGTTTTGTTCCTTTTGACAAACACTTATAGGTCAGGTTGAACTTACCATGCATGGGCTACATTACATAGGGCGATATTTTTTTGGGTCGACAATGGGTTTACGCACAGCTACACACTCTATACCTAAACGTGAAACTTTGGTTTTTTACCTTTTGACAAACAATGGTGTGTGTATTGAACAATGTTGAGTCCTTGGTATCAAGTAGGGTGGCAAACTGCAGCTTAAGATATGCCCCAAACATCACCCCCAAACCGATTAGATTCAAAGGGTTAGGGCGTCAAAATCAACGGAAGTTTCTTTTTGTGTACCCTTGGCATGGGCGGCCAAATGTTGCAATTAAAATGATAATTTCGTCTTCTCGAAAGACGGCGTGTTGTCAACTTTATGCTGTCCCCATTACATTCAGCAATATATTTCAATGTTTATGAAATGTGTACAAATTGTGTAGGCCTATATACAAACATTACTTTTTATGCCCGGCTGTGATGGCTCTCCATAGTTTCCGCCATCTTGGTTGGCAAAAACTCGGGTTGTGACGTTGCAAAAGAAATGTCTATAATAGATTCGCCGTCCACATTCAATGAATAAAGGTATACAGTACTGCAGCCGATTTCACGAAACTTTACGCCATGGCGTAAGTCCAACTTACACCACAAATGTTGCGTAAGTGGCGCAACTTACGCAACATTTGTGGCGTAAGTGGACTTATGTTATGAACATGTTTGATCAGACAAAGTTTGAGTACTATTCTGCGACCTTTGTCAATCATTGTGTTACATGTACCGATCGATCGATCATTGTGTCGCGTGTATAGCCTAGCCTAGTTTTCTGCCACACATAATAATAAACAACAACCAAATAAACCAATACACTAACTTAACTGCCTTTAAAATTTGACCACGAATTAATTATCTCTGAATACAAGATCGGATTTGCCTAATCCATGCAACGAAACTGTGATTCCCTGGGTCCGCTTTCCAATCCTCGATCGGCTCCGGCTTCGGCTCCATTTCCTGAATCCGAATCTGAATTAACGGGTATCAAAATAGAGGCTTTTGGATGCGGTTCAGACTGGGGTAGATTATCTGGTACGAAAATGAAACAGAAAACAGGTATTTTGCTCGGCACCTTTAATGAGTGATTGATATACATACAGTGCATTTTATAGGCCTAGTTATTAATTATTTTTTTATTTGGTGAACCCACTGGGGTATACTTTCAAAATATTTCATGATTTATTGACACTTATCAATATTGTGATTATATTGCGTCTTTTATTATACACGAAACAACCATTGGTTAATCCTAAAAAAATTCTTTTAGCGAGTCTGTTTTCATCGGAAAAGCTTTATAGTTGAATTAACTTAGGGCCCCTTTTAAACTTTATGTATGTTTTTTTTTTTTATCCCGTTTAATATCATATGCACTGTTATTCGTTTTGTGCCAAAGTTTATTTTAAAACAATGATTTTAATTGATTTAACTTAGGGCCCCTTTTGAACTTAATGTCTGTGGGTTTTTCTTATCCCTTTTAATATCATGTGCACTGTTATCTGTTTTTGTGCCTAAGTCTATTTTTTTGGTAATTACCAGTGTTGTAATTTTTAACTAGACATTATCATCTATAGTAATTTATTGTAAACCTAATATTTTTAGTCTTCGGACTTTTTATTGGGTCGTTGAAATAAACCGAAATTGAATTGAATTGAAAAAAAAAAGTCCTATAAGAGCCTCCGTAGCAAATTCGGTTCCGTTTACATGATTATAATAATATCCTAGGGCATCGTACATACAAGCAAAGCAGACTGTGTAATGCTAATGCTGTGAGTGGGGTCCAGTCTTATGTGATCGAGGTTGTAGTTCACGAACCCGTGCAATTTCCAGGGTCATTATCCTCATATTATTAGTATCCCTTCCATTTTGTCTGCAGCTGCTGTAGGCCTACTGCTTCGCTCTTGGTACATAGACCGATTAGCTGTCAGTGGGTTGGCGGTCTGAATAGGCTTATGTGAGTTCCAACCTTCACTTGATGTATTTTGTAAAATCCTAGCGTCAATTACAAGGTAAGATGAGTTGCACATTCTCAGTCTTCATCCTGTTTTTTTTTTTTAATGTTTTGTGGTGTTTTTTGCAGTTCCTGTGTGAAGAAATATGTTTACAGTAACACAATAGGCTGCAGACGGAAGTACATTCCGTTTTTTTTTTGGGCGGGATGCTGTACTAGTATAACACTATGGGTTTTGAAATTATTAATTTATTAAATGTACGATACCTCTGATGTAATTAGCATTTTTATTGCTGTTGGATGAGATCAATGATGATATATGGCGCGGTATATGTGAGTAGTTTCATGGCTTCTGACTGCCAAACGAACAAAGATTAATTGGCTGTTTATTAAATAAAAGGGACACGGCACTGCTGGATCAATACCTCACTAGAGCACCGGTACGTACGGTATTCATGAGGTTGCTGGTTCCAATCCCGCTCGGCAGTCAATTTTTTCTCAGTTTCTTCGTATTCAATAATTTTTATTTGATGTTATTGAATTCATAATTAATTTGGGAGCATTGGGAATTTGTTGTAGATGGGTAAATATGAATTTTAAATCACACAACAGCAATTAGAATATCAAGTGATTTTTTTTAAGACTCAAACCGAACGAAAGCATTTAACTAAGCCCCACACGTTTTATCACATACAAAATGACATTCTCATAGCTGCACGTCTCTCCATCAGAAACATCCCTTTCAACAAAAATAATGGTAAAACAAAGAATCCATTATGTGCACGTGCAGTTGATACAAGCGTGTCCAACGCACAGCTGGTTCCCCTTTTTTTTTTTATCTCCGCGTGCATTTTGCAAAAATGATAATTTGCACGAGCATAACATTATCTTTATTTCCCTAGTTTCGTCTCGCTAGTAAACAGTTGTACTAAATGCATTGGCAAATAATATTATTGAGAAGAAATTATATATAATAATGTTTTATCTGTATTTCAGATGATTATACAGACAAGACTGTGTATAGGGGAATACAAAATAATATTACAGTAGGCCTACACTATAAATAAATTTTACATTATTACAGGCAGCACGGGAGCCAGCTGCAGTAATGTAATAATAATGCTACTAATTATGCACCACATGTTCGTATGAATACAATAATTACAGTAATTCAAAGTTGCTGTAATCGAGTTGACAGTTATTGTACTAAAATACTCAGACGGACCAACTCTTAAATTCCGATGAACAAGTGTTTTACTGATACATCGGAAAGTATCTTCTACTGAGTGTGAATAACTGTAAGTGAGAATTTACAGTAATTTACCATAATTTATACAATTGACTGGCACAGGCAACTTACAATGGGAGACTTTCGATAACCGGTCTTCAAGTCAACAGCGCCCTCGCACGCACAAAAGCGCAGGTGGAAAACAACGCGCACATGCTCACAATTGGGTGCGCGTGCGCTGTTGACTTGAAGACCGGTTCTCAAAATTCTCCCATTACTGACTTTTTTAGGAGAAATCATTTTCCACTTTTGTTATTTAGAACATAACTCCCTTGGCCTCCACTTTCTATCTTTAGAGGCTTTTCTGATCTTTTTCAACCATACCTACCTTATCCACACTATTATAATTGTACATTATTGTGCTATTATTGTACATTGTGCCTAAGACCACGCTCTAGATAGCTCTTTCTTAAAGGTAATATCATACTTTGGATTTTGTCAAAGAATTACATATTCATTGGCAAAAATATCAAGACAGATACAGTAAAAGTCATCTGTGAAAATTCCAGTCCCATGCGGTGAAAAACAGTGAAAAACAGCCACAGTCTTTCTTAAGTCTTTTCTCTTTTGATCTTTTAAAAGATCAAAAAGATTTTCGGTCATTGTTTTACTAATTTCTGGAAAAAACACCATTTCAGGCGGAAGAATTTTAACGGTAGGTTTCTACCAGCACCATCTTCATACCCTGAAAGTTATAGGTAAATCTGTGAACATTTTTGTTTTGGTTTCTTATCAAAGTATGATACTACCTTTAACCATCATAAAATTTGCTTGCCCCTCAAACTGTTTTCTTTGTTGTCAGATTTGGTATTACAATCCATACATTTACTAAGCATGCTGAATGCATTTCTGGCTTTGTTGAGTCGGTTTATGTTTTCTTTCCCATCACCCTCTCGGATGATAACTGCGCTGCCATTTCCTTCACTTTGGGAGTCAGTTTCTAGAAGTGTATTATAAACTATTACCAAAAACCAAGTTTTTTCTCGTTCTTTGCATTTTCTCTCTGAAAGGTTTGCCTGTGAATACCGAGATGCGTTGTTCGAAACTCCAGATATTCATTTCCTTAGTGACTGTGGCCTTTATCATCCTGGGCCTGGGCGGTTCAGGTAAGTCCCTCATTTTTTCCACGTGTATCGCGAATCAAATTCAATCCAGCTTCGGCTCAGTGATTTACCTTGGTGTTCATTGGGTAGACGAAGTGTCTGATTGACTGGTTCCTCGGCCCCGTTTCCCTCCTCCCTCCTCCCATCACCCCCGGACCCCCACTCCATCCTCCCCAGTTGTCTTCCCGATTTGCTATTGGCTACATGCCTATAGTTGCCTAGCTAGTGGTCTGTTGGTTGGTTTAGTATTTTAGGTCTCCAGATTATAGTCTTTTTGGCTGGTCTTGGTCTATCCTTAATAAGGTCTTGGTTTCGGTCTGTCTATTAGGCCCGTTTCAAATGTAGATCTTTTGCCGTGTGTGTAATTCAATACACTGCAATAGCCGTGTGGAAGCGGCGGAAGTTCGGCAGTTGCTTCAAACGTCGGTTTGCAGTTAACCTTGATGCAAATGTATATAAACATGATGGACCAAGAGAGCCTTATTGCAAGAAGACAGTCTTATTGCAAGAAGACAGTCTTATTGCAAGAAGACAGTCTTATTGCAAGAAGACGGTGCTCTCCTCGTTTTTAAAACGGTACGGGTGACGTTATTGATTTAGACTGGGCAGAAAGTCGACGTTTGAAGCCGTGCCTCAGTGTCATTAAGAGCCGCAAGACTTGTCGAACAGCAGAAAGCCGGCAGTTGCTTCAAACGTCGAGTCATCTGCCGTGTCTAATTCAAATGTTGGGCCAATATTTGAATTAGACTTGGCAGAAGTTCTAGGTTTGAAGCGGGCCTAACTCGTCTGGGCTCTAGGTCTTGAGTAAAATATTTGTTTCAGAGACTCGTATGATACAGGGCGATGCGATACTGTGCGCAATCAAGAGTTTGCAACGCGTTGACCAATCAAAATGCGTGGAAATGATTGGTAGGCCCTTTCCAGACGCGCATGTCGACAAATTTCGTGTACATGTATTGTGATTGGCCAACTTGTTGTCAACTCTTGGCGGCGCACTATTTGGAACCACCCGTAAAATTGTATGTGAGTAATACTTATGTCGTGGTGACTAGTATTATGCTTCCAGGAGTTCTGGCTCTGAAAAATTCCTTTCACTTCCCAAATTTTTGCTCCTTTTATAACAGAAATGTTTCCTTGGAGAGAACGGCATCGAGAACCTCCTCCAAGGCCCATTCCGATGGAGAAACGGGTGGATGTAAGCCGTGGAATAGAATCTCCAAATTGTAGTAGTCATTCATCATCGTCTATTGCTCCATTCAGGAACAGAATCGTCCTGACCACAACCAATCTGGCCTTCCTGGATTTCACCAGCAACTTACTGAGGAGCATCGCACGAAGTGGTTCACATCACGTCACGGTCATCGCCGAAGACGAGATATCTTTCAAGCAGCTGTCCAATTCAAGATGTCGCTATCCCAGTCTGAACTTAACGGTCGTCCAACCGTCTAATCACAAAAATGTAACACGGTATCTCAAGTTTGGGTCAGACGACTACAACAAATTTGTTAACAAGAGGCCCAGCTACCTACTGCATTATCTGGAGCAAGGTTATGAGGTGTTTTTCAATGATGCGGACCTTTATTGGTACCGGGACCCCTTTCCGTACTTTGTGGGGGATTTTGATGTTGCAATGGCTAAGGATAGGTTTGACATGTACAATGCAGGTCTAGGTTTCTATAGACCCACTAAGTCTTCGATAAGCTTCGTAAGGCGATGGGTGAAGATCCTCCGGACGCAGAGAACAAACACCCCTGATCAGAATGTCATGAACACTATCATTTCAAGCGCCTCTATCCCGGATCTTGTCATAAAAGTTCTCAACAATGAAAACTTCCCAAACGGTGGCTTCTTCTTCACATTCTTTCCAAACATGACACTGTGTAGGGAGGATACCAGTACTACAGTTGTGTTCCACGCAGCTTGGATATCGGGACACACATTGAAAAAAGAATCATTCCAAAAGTGTAACATTTGGTTCGAAGAATGAATACCTGTTATTTGACGTGGTATTCATTTTGATTCCGTTTTATCAATCAGTGTTGTGAGCATTGACTACTGCAGAAAATATCATTATAAACTTTGTATGACTTACCGTGTAAAAAAACTACATTACCTACTTTTTAGCGTAACACATGTACAATTAAGTGCGAAATGTAAAGAAAACCATTTGCACTCTACAAATTTGTTCTGTGTTGGGCTATACCATTTCCTTATTGGGTGGACTGTATTCCAACAGGAAGACAAACCAGGGGTCGATTGATCCTAAGTGTGAATTCATCCTAATTGATAAGCATCGTGCACGATGTCACAATACAAATCACTATGGTGATACTGAAAAACTCATCTTAAGATTAATCTTAGTGCGTGCTTTGTGGAATCCGGCCGACCCTGGTCCTAGACGATTCACCAGTGTGTGCCTTTGTTTTTCAGAAAGAGATATTTTCAAAAGTGATACTAAAAATCAACCTTTTAAAACATAATTTATAATCACCTTTATGCAGACACTGTATAAGGTTATACATAGAGTTACCAAAGAAACGTGAACGATGGGTCCATTTGATTTATTGTCATGTTTTGAAATTTTCATTGCGGCTGTTAAATTAATCGAATGCAACACATTTATAACAACAAGAGCAACACCCAAGTCAGAAACTTTGTACCAATTTCTTTAAATTCTATTAATTAATTATTAATTTTGGCGACAAACTAGAGCGGTTATTTCACGCCAGAGAACAGTTAGTCAATAGTTGAGAAGTGTTACGGCCATAACGCTGCTCAGATTCATAATTTTTGGAGATAAAAAGTGACATATTTTTCCATAACCGCGGTACTTCGAATTGAACGTTTCTCAATATGCATTATACTATCCAAAGCAGCTGTACTTCTCACCAAGTAAGTTTTTATTGCCATAAATTTTCAGAGTCATTACCAAACGTATGCAATGCCTTTAATACATAATTAATGACTTTGTAAATTAAAACGTTTATGTAAGTGCTTCATTTTGACACCAAAAGTGAAAAATTAGTATTAATTTGTATTTATGCCCCCCCCCCCCCCCAAAAAAAAAACCCAACAACTTCTGAACAGATCCACGCAACAATGCATGTGACGTCACCGGCAGAACAAGTATAGGCTTGCACCACAGTATAGCTCATGTTGTATACTCGCGCACATTGTATGTATAGGATTTAGCTCTTATTCTTTAAACAGCTCATTGGCTTGCCAAAAATGTAACATGTTTGTTATGTATATATCCCGCCTAGCTAAACTAGCTGAAATTTGTGCAATACTTTTGTACGTTAATACTCCTAAATCTTTCTTTATTTTTCAATATTGATAATGTTACATGTAAAACTGTTAAAAAATTATGCCCAATTAATAAACTGCATGCTGCAAACTGCTCAACAGCCAAAATAATGACCTGAAATTTTACAAAATGCTTGGAGTTACGAGGGCCTTACGCTTCCGTTTTTCGAAAAATAATGCTTGTCCGTATCCACTGAACATTATTTTGTACAATTCTTTTTTTTCTGTGTATAATGTAAATTAAAATATAAAACCAGCCAACTTTTCATCCAACAATATCATTCCATATGGGCCGCATTAATCAAACAAGAGCTAGACAGATAAATAATGATTCAGTTTCAGTTTTTGAGGCCAAGTTTCAATGCAAGGTGAGGTTACATATAGCAATTAACATTTTGCATACCGTATAATTATATACCGTTTCACGGAGTTCTAACTGGCAAACAAAGAAAGAGTGCAGTTGGATTGCTCACTTGGTAGAGCGTCCGTCGGTAAAGTATTCAGGAGGCTAGACCGGGGGCACAATAATTTCTTTATAAATCTGCCCGCCTTCTTTTAGATCTGTTTAATCGGTGCTCTAAACGAACTGTACATGTACGCGTACACCAGGGTGCACCCCACTATTGCTCAAAAATCAATGCGCCGAGCTGATTATCATAATTATTATGTGTATATACCCTCAAACGTTTTTTAAATATGCAATTCGGGGGCCGCGTGCAATAGATAATATTATTGTGTAATATAAGTTATGACAACCTGGGGGTTCAGTGCTTCAGCCACGTACGGACGTCATATAAAAAAAATCTGGACTAGCAATACCCAAACTTTCAGAGAGTGAAGTCGTGCTGGTATAGAAACATACCGTGAAAATTTCCGCCCGTGGTGTATCATCCAAAAATTAGTTTAAAAAAAACAACAAAAAAACAAAGACCGGAAACAGTTTAAATATGGGGTAATATAAAGCTATTCTTTATGTTTTATATAAGAAAAATTGAGTTGGTTTTCTCTATTTTTGATCGAGCTCAAATTTTCACAAGTGTTATTTTATGTACATTGGATTAGACAAAGTGTGAGTCGGCTGCTTTGTGACCTTTTAAAACCGCTGCGCACCTGTTTCTACCTTAATGGTTCCATGATCCATGCAATATTTCAACCTCAGTCCCAGGACAGGGGGCAGATTATTCTCTCTACTGCTGGGGCTAATTCCACGGCCCTGCTAGAAGTAGAAGTGCTTAGCACAAACATTTTGCTAACCATGATAATTATGTCTGTCTTAATAAAAACAGGATCATCAACCATTTAATGCCCATTGTGTTGTGTATCACTTGTGATTGTTCTTCAAATGGCTGTTGTTCGCTGACAATGAATACCAAATGGAATTTTAATGGTGGTTTGTTTTATTAAGCAAGACATTTTTGTGGTAATTAGGACTCGTATGAACGAAACAGCAAAAAAATGGTTTGATCGTAGAGTTAAATAAAAAACTAGAGTGCGCGCTTCGTATTCAACGTGCGTGCTCTCGGCACTCTGGCATGGACGCGCAGCCGCCATTTTAGTTGGGGTGACTGAGCAACCGCAGTAGAGTCCAAAATAACTCTATGGGTTTGATCCATTGATCTCCATAATACAGAGATCAATGGTTTGATCATAGAGTTAAATAAATTTTATTTAACTCTATGGGTTTGATAAAGAGCGCCCTCAAGCTAACCAATCCTTGCAAAACTTAGTCCAAAAGCTGGGCAAGTTCTACATGGGTGATGTAGGGCATGCGGCGGGGGTCTATCAAAATCTCTGAAAAATAACCTACGCTTAATTCACAAGCTCTTTATTTGTAGGAAATAACTTCAATGTATTGTTTGCAAAGTCTCAACTCTATTTACATTTGAGCAGAGTACATGTAGGCCTACGTAGTAATTTATATATCGGATAATAACTAATTAGGCCTAGTACAAGTAGTAGGCCTATAACTGTAACCATATGGAGGTAGAAAATAACTTGCTTTAATATACCAAGTGTGGAGGTGGGGCTCTAGGGAGCCGGGGAGACAAGTTTGTGCGGGGAGACAATTTTCGAGATGTCCTTAATTAATGAATTACAAACGCCCCAAATCCCACTATCGGGACACGCCCCCTAGATAGTGAATCAAAGATGACCTAATTAAACCATGCATGGGGACTGGGGGTAGTTTTTCAAAACGTAGTTCCAACAGAATTTGAACTTCATACTATTTATTATTTTAATATTGTACATTTAAATGAAGTTTCACCATTTCGAAACTTCTCGTAAATCTACACTTACTATACTAGGCCCTCTAGTAAAATCTTCGTGTCAGCAATTTGCAGCTCAATCGGTCAATCACACTGATCTAAAAAGGCTGGGGTCAAATGTTGGACGATAACAATCTCCCTGTAGGGGTTTTACAAGATTCGTTAAAACATTGCAATTGTATATTGACCCATGAACTGTGTTGTTTTTGATAAATTGAAGTATTTTATATTTTTAACGCGTAAATATGATATAATAAAAATGTTGAATGATTCCTTTTTTAAACCTGTGCATTACCTTTCAACCCCTCGATTGCTGCACACCCCTTGAGTAGACGATACCATTATAATTAAAGTTCCCGGATGGAGATTCCCTCTAAGAACAGTAATGGCGGCCGGGTCGTCGAATCTGTCACAGAGTGTTTCAAATTGACGGAGGATTTTTCGCCATTCTCCGATTCCGGGGGAACCAGGAATTCTTCACCATGGTGTGTAAGAAAGAAGTCATCAACTGGTTTCGTGATCTCAGCGCTTGCAGGAGGATTGAGTTCTTGTGTGCGTTGATGGATTGCTGCGGTCCACTGGAATTACGGTTTTTGGGGACGTACATCGAGGACCTGGGTCGCCGTGATTACGACCGTCTACGCGAGATGGAGTTAAAAGCCAACGACGTCAACTATCTATCCAAATTGATCAACATTTCAGATATAAGGATACTTGATAAAGTACTAACGAGCCTGGCGCTCATGTATTCAACTTGCAAAGACGGTGCACGGGTACTTTTCAAGACCTTGAAGGAGCACACGGACACCATATTGAACGGGGGAGGTCCCCATGGTCCCCGTGACCCTGGGCAAGCTTCGGACTCCGAGACTCACGAGAAAGTCGTCTTGTTGGCCGTCATGGCTCTGAACCACCCAGCATTTACTTTCAGTGAAAAGCAGGCCCTTCGGTCGCAATTGTCTGCCCTACTACAGGCAGTGGAAAGCATTGCAGTTGCACCCTTGGAAGTGAGTGCTTCTGCATAGGCCCTATCACGGGATTTCGTTATCATTTTAAAAGAAGAAAGAATCTGATGTACTTACGTTACAAATATTTAGGATTAAGATGTAGAAACAACGGAAATTTTGTCAGGGAAAAGTTTCATACATGGACAATAACACAAACATGTTAACATTCTTAATCATAATGTGAAGAAAGATTTGAGGCTTTGCATGGTGACAATGGGAGACTTTGGAGGGACCGGTCTTCAAGTCAACAGCGCATGCACACGCACAACAGCGCAGGCACAAAACAATGCGCGCATTCTCACAATTGCTTGCGTTGTTGACTTGAAGACCGGTTCTCCAAAGTCTCCCATTGAATTGGTTTGTGGATCGGTTTGCGGAAACACCATGTCAGAATCTTATTGCACTTCTATTTCATTCATACTTCTCGTAAGGTCTCAATGTTTCAACTTGCCTGATGATGACTAGAGCAGGCTAGTTGAAATGTTGAGACCTTACGAGAAGTGTGAACGAAATATATAAGTGTGAAAGTACGAACCATTCTTGAATGATGTTTCCGCAAACCGATCAACTTTCAAGGCGTTTGAGGGGATTGGGGCTAGTGCTGTGCATCAAAAACGGATTCACGGGCTCCCGCTTAAAATCTTGCCATCCGGTTTCAAAATTTCAAAAACGGAATACGAAACCAACATTTTAAAAAGTAGACTGACGTTTGCCCAATAAATAAACACCCCCAAAAGTGTATACTGTATAATACATACTTGAATTTCAGTCGTTTTGGGTCCATTTTGCCAAGCAGAAACAAACTTTTCGCAAACTTGATTAAACAAATATTGCGAACAGCCTTCCGAACGCGACCATCGCTCGAAAGAAGACGTAAACATATCGCGTACGATGCATCATGAACACCGCATTCCCACCACGTGGCCGCATGGCCCGGCCCATGCAGTAGCAGCATTGCATCCAGAAAATTCCACGATGTGTAATGTGCGCCGCTCCATTCAAAGCATACGTTGTACACCAGTACACAGTCGCCAATTCGCAATCGGGCCGGAAGTGGAAGCCTACATGTCGTACGTACAACGTGTGTATTTGGTGCATGCATTCAAGTTGCGCTCGGTACCGTGGATTTCGGCCTGCTTCAATGCAGATTTTTCGGTAAGAAATGTGACATGTCACGCTGAGCAAGTTATGAAAGATTATGACTGAATATTCTGTAAGGTTGCCGGCACCAAATCATCGCAAGATTCCCAAACACGCACGTAGATCGAGACCAGAAACTGAATGTATACGTCGGCGCAACGATCGTTGTAGCATGTTTTACACACTCCTACATACAGCGCTATGCATCATTTGATCGTGCACATTATCGACACGTGCGTAATATAGCGCTATCATTCATTTTTATGAATCGGAGCTCGGGCAACCGCTAATTTTTTCAAAGCGTTTTCCGGTTTTCAAAAGCTCCGAAAATGCACAGCACTAATTGGGGCTGTTGGGGTTAAAGTAATATGACTTTCCAATTCCATGTACTCTTTCACAGTTTACTGTAACTTATTTTAACCTATGAAAACTGGAAAATATTTACTTTTCTGCACATAGAAAACACTTGGAATTCTCAAGTGTTGTCCATATGAAACTCTTCCCCTTTTTCCTAAGCATTTTGTGGTTTATACTAGAAAGCTGTCCATTAGAATGTTGGGGTAATTTATTGTGAAGTCATACATGTACATGTAGCTGTGCATAGCTGTACATCAACTATTCTTGAAAGAGACCATCGTCATTTTCCCTACTTACAAAAATGATCCTCCATTTGTTTTTGCTTTACAATTCATTGTCAAAATATAAAAATCATCAAATAATCACAAGGGAAACTGACTGAATTTAAAGTCATTGAAAACTGAACAAAGTAAAATTGACTGAAGCGGGATTCGAACCGGCTACCTCCTGAATACCGTACAGGTGCTCTACCAAGTGAGTTATATCCAGCCCTACGTTGGTGGTGTCCCCAATAGTCAATTATCTTTGTTCATTTGGCAGTCAGAAGCCAAAATAGGGAAAGTAGGGAAAGAGTTCCATACACAGTGTTACACACGGACAACACACCCTAAAAGATGCACAAACCATATGGGACTGTACTGAAGAATTGTTAGTGCTTTGCTTCTCAGTGTGGCGGTCACAGCTGTCCCCCTTACCAAATATGGTAAAATACGTCATGGCATCTCTGCGCACTTCCAACGGGAAGGTCATCTGTTTAAGTGGCATGCTATGTCCGGCTACGTCAGGGTGGCAGGGGAACAGCTGAGACTGGAGTACACCTGAGACTGCCACACCGGTTTTCACAGGTTAAATTGAAAGTACACTGTCAAAGTGTACATGGGACATGTAGGTCTATACAAAATACTACATTTAGTCACATAAAGAATGATTATGGTTTATTTTATTGTCTGTGTAGTGTGTATGGAACTTCCCCTTCCCCTCCCTGTTATCCTACAGAAATTATGGTGTCATTGATAATGATCAGTCAGATCCCACAGTAGTATTTCCTGTGGTAAGTGTGGTATCATGATGACCACAATACACCCCAGCCTGGTTTGTGTGGTTTAAATGCATGATTTACGATCTAGTCCTGCTGTGGAGACTCTGGTAGTGTGTGGTAAGCAGCTATTGTCTTGTGTGGTAGCTTTCGAGGGTTTATAGGGTTTAGGGAAACTTTAGGCTCCTGCCACTCTCTAAAAGTAACTGCATTATATTGGTCCACATGTGAGCAAAGATTCAATTAGGAGGATGTAAAAGTCAGTGCGGCTCCAATTTCCATCTGAAAGTTGTAGGCCTATATGCAAAAGTATTTGCAAGTTATATGCATGCATGCATTTTGTGTGTGTGCCAAACCAAGCCAAGCCAAGCCAAGCCAAGCCAAGCCAAGCCAAATGTTACCACCCCCACTTTATACTTAAAAGTATAATGTATTGTGACACTGACACCAGTGTTGTACAATCACTTTAAGAAGAAAGCAGATTTTGAGAGTTCCTCTTGTGAACTTATAATGTTGAGGGGTCTTACCACATTGTAGGAGTTGGTTTTCAAACTGACTGATCATTATCAAGTTTGACCATCCTGTTTATTTTGCTCGGCAGGTGGAGAGCGAGAAAGTCAACGGTGTCCAGGACCTGACCAGTTCATCCTGCACAAAGCAGCAACAGATGCAGGTATTGATGAACGAGATACCAGCCAACCAGCCGCTTGCAGGGGAGCAAGGCCAAGGTGATAATGTGGAGGTGGTCAACACTGGCCTGAACCGAAATGACCAGTCGGCGGTGGTGACCAGTATAGAGAACGACAAGAATCTAGCCCACCAAGACCTGGAGAGCCCAGGTAGGCACACCACTACGCCCACCCCCCACCCCCGTTTCATTGTCCAAAGAAGCAAAACAATTGAACTTTTGTTTGCTTTTAAGTCTTTGTGTTCTGTAATTTGGTTCAATTCCTAATTTTGTAATGCCCAGTCTCAAAAGTGGAGTCCTGTTGCCTAGTGCAGTGGTCTGGCGTGTCTGTACTCAAGACCTTGTGGTCAATCTGCACTACAGATTGTGGGTTCGAATCCAGCCATGGGCTAATGGTGCTTGCGTCCTTGGGCAAGACACTTTATCACATATTGCTCCTTTTCACCCAGGTATAAATGGGTATCTGTGAGGGTAGAGATGGCTTTGTGTGCTTGATTAGCACTGTGCGCTTTGCAGGCAGCTGCGGGCTGTATACTCCCCAGGGAGCTGAGATTGTTTCAGGAATGTAAATGAGCCTGATGACCAGGGATAATAATAGTGTAAAGCGTTGCGATACCCTTCTTGTGTGTAAGAACGCAATATAAATGCCTAAATTATTATTGAAATTATTGTTTGTTTTTCAATGTGTTAAGAAATAACAACAAATCATTGTTATTCTGAATTAGACTTTCATCATGTGGTTTTATATACATTGCTATCCCTGTTCTCTCAATGATCACATTTAGCAGCGGTCATCCACTTTTAAAAACAAAACGAACAACAACCAGAAATCTTCCAACAAATTCCTGTACTGAATATTTATGTTGTGATACATTGACTTGTTCAACTGTTTCTTTAGGACTGGTAGTGGTACTGTGTACATAAATGAAATATGGTCATAATGGCTTCCCTGGCTGTTGGTAGTGTCGACCTTTGACCTTGTACACCTGTGTATAGTATGTGTACATTGTACAAAGTTTGATCATTGATAAAGCATCCATAGGTCACTGGGTGAACCAAATAGACATTAGCAGCTTGAAGCGTACAGTCTGGTCTGACAGTACATGTTATGTTCAATACATTACGTACATATACATGTAAATGTAGGCCTACATGGGCATTACATTTGTACCTCTACTGTTTGTCGACAGTTTGTAGGATTCACAGAAAGGCACGGACGATAATAACCATGTGTAAGTTATCATGTTGCCAAGTTGGTAGCTGTTTTTAATAAAAAAGTAATGTTTACATGTTTTCAGACAATTACTAACTAGTGTGTTTTCTGTCAATTCCACTGCCTGGCTGGCCCTTGTGGTTCTGTGGGAAAATTTGTACTTTGTACACGTACAGTATGTATAACTTATTGGATTTCTTCAGCCGAACCTTATGTTGTCATTGCACAGTGTGTACACTGTCAGTAGATGTTGTACAGTGTAGGGCCTACAGATGTATAACAGCACACAAGTCAGACTGTGCCATCTTACATAAAGTAGGCAATGTAACATACTGTACCAATTCATCATTATCAACTACACCTGTAGTTGGGTTGAATTTCTGCGAGCCTTCTAACTTTCCTCATTCCTCAGAATGTCAACTGTCAAGTGCATGAATCTGTACCCGTATGTGTGTAATAGTTGCAAGTGATTCTGGGAACCAGATATGATGTATGATATTTCTATATGGGCTGAGTGAATAGTCAGTTACATGTACCCCCGCCTCCCACCATAGAGTGGAACTTGGAGTATGGCACATTATTACCTGAATGAGGCATTTTGGAGACAAGATATAAACGCGTATTTTGTCTGTCAGGGCTCAGCTGAATGACGAGTGACCATAATATGCATATACCTCTTTTGCGAAAAGAGTGATTTTCCTATTGCGCCTATGTACAATAATTAGCGGTCCATATATTCACTTCAGCGCGTAACTTCCATGCGCGTTACGCGTTCAACACGTAACTTCGCGTTGAATGGGTTGAAACCAAAGATAGCGGAAGAATAATTTTTTTTTTTCTTCTGATATCTATGGTTCAACTTGGTTCGCGTTTCTTGTTCCTATTCCTATGCACCAGAAAGAGTTGAACAGGTAATAATAATAATATTGAATGGCCTTACTTTCGGGAGATACCACATATATTTCCCTCACTAGACCCATATATTGCCCTCGTCTTCGACTCAGGGCAAATGAGACTAGTTTGGGAAATTATGTGGTATCTCCCTCAATTATTTCATATGCTGATATTAAAAGGATGCAAGTGCATGTTTCGTACTCTACTGCTAGGGCTACATTGTAAAATGCTCCTCAGTGAGCCTTCGTGAGCCTTCGAGCCTGATGACTGTTTGAGGTGCCGTAATCGTACTAAATGCTTTGCAGGTTTTAAAAATACGTGTATCAAGTGATTGATGAAATTTTGGTGAAAATTTAAAGCACCTACATGTACCATGCCTACCTCTGCTCTTACATGTAGATCATCAATTTACGTGAATTAAATTTCTACTTGTAGTACTTGATCCTCAATCACTTCCAGTGCTCATTGATTTGCTTTTTGGGTCACCTTGCTGGTGTAACCCCCTCCTACATGTATGTAGGGCCTACATATATGTAAGTCATAGGGCAAGAAGACTCACAGAGGAACCCTCTACATGTAGGCCTAGTTCTTGTACATACTGTACATGTAGGCCTACATGGAATGCTGACACTTAATTGGAACTCTATTCAGCAGTCCTGGCCTCTTGGTAAGATGATGCCATGAATAGACTGGGTCTCAGCTTTTTGGTAATGTTCCAAATACCAAAATGTCTGAGCACGCAATGGGTGTCACTGCACTCATATTTTCTCCTCAAACTCTGATCCCTCGGCAGTCAGAATTCCACTTGATCCAGTGCTCAGAAACTGGAGGTGGCTGGATGGCTGTTGTTTATAAACCTGTGCATCCTTTAACTTCCATTTGTTTTAGGACAAAGCAGTTATTTGGTATTTTTGCTTCAACCCTAACCCATCTCCATGATACCACAATTTACCACACACAGTTTTTCTTGTGGAAAAACCATACGTGTACATTCGTACAACTTAAGTGTTATCGCCCTTGCCCCCAAGGGCCATTGCCTCGGTGCCCCTTCAAGTGATCCAATCCCTAGGCATTTCGGTTTCATGTGCCTCTCGTCAAGGAGAAATTGCCTTGCCCTTTTATATCCAGGCGACTTTTACATGTAGAAGTTCCCGTCCTGTCATTTTAAATGCTCTCACTGAAAAGCAGTGGAACACCAAGTAACAAACACCGCTATACCAAACATTTGGCTAGATACCGAACATCATCTTTGACTCTCAGTTGTTGTGTACAATGCATACTCTACCCAATATGGTTCTTCTGATCACATTAACAATCGACCACTATAACGAGCAATAATCTGCATCCCGCCATGTTCGTCTTATTCTGTTGCTATAATCATCAAATAACCACAAAGGAAACTGACTTAATTTTAAAGTCAATGAAAAGTGAACAAAGAAAAAAGATAGTCAAAGTAAATTGACTATTGGGGTCACCACCAACGCAGGGCTGGATAGCTCAGTTGGTAGAGCGCCTGTACGATATTCAGGAGGTCGCCGGTTCAAATCCCGCTCCAGTCAATTTTTCTTTTTTCACTTTTCAACATGTTCAATGACTTATTTTATATTTTGTTGCTGTGTGAATCAAAAGTGTGGATGTTGATGATATTATCAAGTTATGTTCAGTAGGCCTACATGTACAGTACCCCTGCCAGTGTACTCTTCCCATGGACATCTGGAGAAATACGTACAGTATACAAAGTCATTCTTAGTCATATCATATTATTAACAGTTCTAGAAGAAAAAAGATTTGGACTTATTGTGACTCAGATGATATTTTAGGAAAAATATTCACTGGTAGATCGTAGCCAGGAAATTGGGACGGTTAGCCTAACCGTTAGACCTACATTTAGCTTTCTTCATTTTGTTACATGTACAGTTGTACACATCGTCTACATACACGTACATGTACATTGTACATGCACTCTCCAAACTTATATCTTTCTGGGCAAACATGCATGGAGTGTACATAAACTGAGTCGATCACATTATGTACATGTACATTACCAGCACATTCATGCGTTATCAAGTTGGATGGTGGTGTTGGATATATTTTTTAGCACATGGAGGCTCTGGCTGCTTCTTTTCATTTGTTGTGAAACTTATGATGAATTTGCAAACAACGAATCAAATGACAATCTCCTGTAACCATATGATGGAGACAGGGGATGTTTCATTGGAGTGTCACATCCAGATTACACTGATACTTGTGATAGTTTGCATGGGGGGGGGGTGATTCAAGCCATGAGCTTATTAAAACACCAACGATTGTACATACTGGCCCGCAAACAATCCAAGAGAATAATGTATGGAGATACATGTACCTGTATTTCTTTTTTACATTGTGTAAATATGGAATGTTTAAAACACTATATGGGAGTCACATGATTGTAGCTACAGTACATGTACACTGTATAAGTGTACATTGCAGTGTACACGATGTACATTACATTCAAAGTCAACATGATTTTTAATCCACTTCCAACAAAATCCATGTGACTCAATGCATGGTTTCTTGTTTGAAAGAAACCATTTTTGAAAGAAACCTTTTCAATTCAAGTTTGAAAAGTTTCCCAAAAGATACATTAAAGATGTCATATAAATAGGTCTAGTGTACAAATACATGTAAATGAAAAGCAAAGTTTACAAAATATGCAACAAATCAAAGTATGGACAAGTACTGTACTAAATTCCAGCAAAACAAAATCCACATTTAAGTTGTAGACATTAAAGAGTAAGACGGACTGAAGTTTTACATGTTAGTTACCCTTTTCTATAAAACAAGTATGTAGGCCTACTGTACAAGTAAGTCATCAAATATTTTTCGGAAGACAACACAACACCCCCCCCCCTCTTTAACAGATGGAATCTATTTTGGAACTTGGTACTTGTGTGTGACTGTAATATTTAAGTGCTGCAATAAATCTACTGCATGAAATGGACAAAGTGATTTTCCACATGTTTACAGTCTGCCTACATACAACTTACTTACAAGTGTACATTATACGTGCACATGTATGGGAACATGTTGGTATGTACTGTTACGTATGATGAGCGCCGTACCGTGAGGCACGGCGCGTCATACGGCAGCAAGTAATGGAACCTAATAATTATGTGATGATATGCAAATAAATAACGAACAGACAAGCAAAGTAACCAGCAATTAACAAGACGGGAAGACTATTCTTTGCAATCAAGAAAGGAATCAATCTTATTCAACATAACTTCTGAGAGTGGACGAGATACAAAATATAATGGCAAAAGTAACAGGATAAACTTATAATACAGTCAGAAACATTAAATGAATTGAGCTTACAAGTGTTTGCCGGTTTGCACTGTTAGCCGTTGGTTCTGGCGACGTGGCACGCGTAGTACGGCCTCCCGGCCGTACGTCGATCAAGAGTTCTGCAGAGTCACGCGGAGTTCGGTTGACCGCCAGTCCTGGGCGTGGCACGCGTAACGTAATACGGCCTCACGGCCGCCTGTCGGGCAACTGTTCTGTAGGGCGTGGCACGCGAAACGTAGTACGGCCTCCCGACCGTGCGTCGGGCAACAGCTCAGCAGGAACAGGTCGTCTGGGCGTGGCGCTCGTAGCACGGCCTCACGGCCGTGTGTCTGGTTCTGCAGGAACAGGTTGTCGGGGCGTGGCACTCGTAGCACGGCCTCCCGGTCGTGCGTTGGGCATCAGTCCAGCGGGAACAGGTGGACGGGGTGCTCTGCTAGCCGCCAGTCAGAAGTGTGGGCACACGCAGCACGGCCTCCTGGCCATGCACCAGGAATCAGCTTGAAGGACGGCCAGTTCCTGGCCAAACAGTTCTTGGCGAAAGGTTGAAGTCGGCAAGGACTGAAGCGGCCAAGTAACAAAGTAGCGGTCAGCTTAATACGGCATACGGCTGGCTGACAACATCAGCGGCGGCTCGGCCTCCAGCGATGCGTGCGTGTGCACTGGCGTAAGGTGGTTTGGCTAACAGAGGCCGGCACGGGAGGTTCTACTCCAATTTATACAAGTCCGGTGAATTCCACCGGTTCACTCATGGTTGAGGTTTATAATAGGGAGCATATTAATGAATAAATTAAGGGCCCTGGGGCTGGCTTCGCCCGGCTAGGCATAACAAAGTAAGGTATTTAAAGGTATAAATCTCGACCGTAACACTCTTCCCCCCTTAAAAGAAAGTTTTATCATCGAGAAAACTTGAAACATTTTTTTGTTTTACAAGGTTCCACCTTTTATCCCACTTTAAATATTCATTTACAATACTGACTTTCACAACTTGGAAAGATGTATCTTTAAATTAAATTTGAGTGTTTACAAAAAACTCTGCAAGGGTACATAGCAAAATGTTTCTTTAAACACTTGGTTATTTCTACTTATTATAAAGTTGGATTGATCTTTATACAATCATAAAGCCTATGGACATCTAGATAGTGCATCAGCTATCAAATTGTCTCTGCCTTTGATATGTTTTATAACAAGATCAAACTCTTGAAGGGTCAGGCTCCAGCGTAGTAGTCGCTGGTTCTGGCTCTTCATTTTGTGTACAAAGGCTAATGGGTTATGATCGCTATACACAATAATAGGTCTGGGTGCTGCATAGAGATACACTTCAAAGTGCTGAATAGCTAGAATAACCGCTAATGCTTCTTTCTCAATTGTGGAATAATTCTTCTGATGAGAATTTAGCTTTTTTGAGAAATAACAAATTGGAAGGCATATTCCAATCTCATCTTCTTGCAATAGCACTGACCCAACCCCAACATCACTGGCATCAACAGCTAACAAAAATGGTTTGTTGAAGTCAGGTGCAGAGAGAACTGGGGTATTCGATAGCATGCATTTAACCATCTGAAAAGCCTGAGTGCACTTTTCTGTCAAGATAAACTTGGCGTTTTTTCCAAGCAAATCAGTAAGTGGTGAAACCACATCCGAAAAGTTCCGGCAAAATTTCCGGTAATACCCGGCCATGCCTAAGAAGCGCATCACTTCTTTTTTAGTCTTAGGTTCAGGGAAATTTACGATTGCTTCCACCTTAGCATGTACAGGCTGTACCTCCCCTTGTCCAATGACATGACCGAGAAAGGTGACCTTTGCCTTTCCGATCTGACTTTTAGCTAAATTCACTGTCAGTTTTGCTTCAGTGAGTTTATCAAATAAAGCAGTTGTGAGTTTCATATGTTCTTCCCACGAACCACTGTACACAATTATATCATCTATGTACACTTGAGTATTCGACAAACCCGATATAATTTTGTTCATCATTCTCTGAAACGTTGCTGGGGCATTTTTCATTCCAAAGGGGAGAACCTTGTACTGGTACAATCCTTGGGGTGTTACGAAAGCAGATATTTCTTTTGCCCTTTCTGTAAGAGGCACTTGCCAATATCCCTTAAGTAAATCATAAGTACTGACAAATTTGGCTGTCCCAATTTGGTCTATACAATCGTCAATTCTCGGTAGTGGGTAGGTATCAGACTTTGTAATGGAATTTACTTTTCGGAAGTCAGTGCAAAAACGAAAAGATGAGTCTGGTTTCGGAACTAAAATACAAGGTGAACTCCATGGGCTATTGCTTTCTTCAATAATACCATTCTCTAGCATATATCTAATCTCCTCATTGAACTGAGCTTGTTTGATTGGGCCACACCTATAAGGGTGTTGCTTAATAGGCCTGGTGTCACCCACATCTACATCATGACATGTTACATCAGTTTTGCCAGGTACATCAGGAAACAGATTACTGTATTCTGCTAATAAGTTACCCATTTCAAACTGTTGTTGGTCATTTAAGTGACTTAGCTTATGAGGAAGATCGGCGAGGATTTGTGTATTACTCAACTTTATGTTACAACCCGGTACATAGATCTTTTCTCGTACACATTCATTCTGTTTATCTTCCATCACTAAAGCTACTGGGTCGCATTTAACATCCACCTCCATCTTTCTAACATTATAGGGCTTAAGCATATTAATGTGACAAAGTTGCTTAGCTTTTCGTCTATCAGGTGTTCTAATAACATAATCCAGATCACCTATTTTCTGATCAACAACATATGGCCCACTGTATCGTGCCTGGAGTGGTTGACCAGCAATAGGTAAAAGAACAAGAACTTGGTCTCCTACATTAAAGCTACGCTGTCTAGCTTTTTTATCATACCATGTTTTCATGTCACCCTGAACACTCTTTAATTTGGCCTGAGCAAATTCACATGATGTTCTGAGGCGTTCCTTTAAGCGCAAAACATAGCTCAATACACTATCTCTAGTCTGGTCATCTGCCATACATTTTTCCTTTATCAATGCAAGAGGTCCCCTAACACAACGCCCAAATACCAATTCAAATGGACTGTAACCTAATGATTCATTTACTACTTCACGAATGGCAAAGAGTAAGAAAGGGAGTCCCTCATTCCAGTCTTTCATGTGATCAATGCAGTATGTTCTTAGCATGGATTTCATTGTTTGATGAAATCTTTCCAGTGCTCCCTGACTCTGCGGGTGATAAGCACTCGAAGTGACAAGAGTAATGCCCAGTGTACTAAGCTGCTCGCTGAACAGTTTTGAAGTAAAGTTTGTACTCTGATCACTCTGCACAATTTTTGGTAATCCAAAACGAGTGAAAAACTGGATGAGAGCATCTGTTACAAATTTGGCTTTTATTGAGCGCAATGGAATGGCCTCCACATATCTGGTCGATGAGCACATAATGGTAAGTACGTACTCGTGGCCTGATTTTGTCTTGGGCAAAGGCCCTACGCAGTCTACGATGACTTTGCTGAAAGGTTCATCAAAGACTGGTATCGGTTTCAGAGGTGCTTTTGGTGGATGCTGGTTTGGTTTTCCAGCCTTTTGACAAACATGGCAGGTTTTACAATATTCAGCAACAGATTGCCTCAAATTTGGCCAGTAAAAATGCTGAATTATGCGGTCATAGGTTTTGCCTACACCTAAATGGCCTGCCATGGGTGCATCATGAGCAATACTCATTATATGCGAACGATAAGATTGTGGCACTACCACTTGATTTACAACTTCCCAATCATGATCTGCTGGGGCATCTGGTGGGCGCCACTTGCGCATAAGTAAGCCATCCTTAATGAAATAGCACACAGGTACCGTATGTGACTCTTCTTCACTGAGGGCCTTTTTACTTATGCTAACTAACTCAGGGTCCTTACCTTGTTCTAGAATTACATCCTCCCTATTAAGAGAGATATCACTAGTAACATCAAACTGTGTAGGTAAGGGCTCTACCTGAGATATATCAGAGGTCTGTGCCTCACTAGGAATGACACTAGGCAATTCAGTCATAAATGAATCTGCTAAATCTACATCATCATTTAAAGTTTCTTTTGACTCCTTATAAGCCTTGTCCTTCTTAATCATGGCTCGTGTAGTTACACACGATGGAAAAATATCTGGAAACTCTTCCTCTAGTTTTTCTGTGTGATTTGCACTACACGGCTTATTAGTCAAATACGGCTCAACTACAACTCGTTTGCCTGCAACATCGTTGCCTAAAAGAAGGGTAATACCCTCCAATCCTTGAGGTAATGTAGGGGCAACCCCTATGGTCATTGGTCCTGAAACTAAGTCTGATTTCAACATCACCTGATGAAGAGGAACACTAAACATTTCATTACCAACTCCAGTAATAAGCAAATTTGCTCCAAGGGAGGACTTCTCAGTTAAAGGTACAGCACCCTCAAGTATAAGAGACTGTGAAGCCCCAGTATCCCTTAATATAACTACTGGATAATGTGGTGAATCTTCACTATCATTAAGTGAAATATAGCCCTCACTAGTAAAGGGCAAAAAGTCCTCTCTAACATCAGACAAGGAACCCTTGACCAAATTCTCTCCGAGTTGT
The DNA here is from genome assembly GCA_963971285.1 of Astropecten irregularis. Lineage (NCBI taxonomy): Eukaryota > Metazoa > Echinodermata > Asteroidea > Paxillosida > Astropectinidae > Astropecten > Astropecten irregularis. The sequence continues at coordinate 19,228,325 of OZ020246.1, read as the reverse complement.
GAGCCTATGGGTTTAGGAACTGAGGTGGTGAAAGCCACCGGCTTAGAATTATTGGCTTGTGACTTTTTAAGAGCAAAACAGTTAGATTTGACGTGCCCTGCCTTTTTACAGTATGCACAAATCACACTTGACTTATCACTATCACTAGCCTTAACACTCATTCCTGAACCCTCCTGTTTTGAGTCGGGTTTGGGCTTATCCATAACGTCTGCAGACTTAGAATTATGAGAGTGATTACGCCCAAATCTTCTCTTAGCAGGAAAATTACTTCCCTTGTTAAAGGTAATCTTATGTGTCAACACATAGTCATCTGCTATAACAGCAGCTTGATGCAGCTCCCTAACTTGGTGCTCTTCCAAATGAGTCCTTAGATTGTCGGGGACACAACTCTTGAAATCTTCCAAAAGCATAACTTGCCTAAGCTTAGCAAATTCCTCTTCGACATTACAGGAGCTACACCATTTATCAAATAGAATTTCCTTTTCACGGGCAAATTCAATGTAAGATTGTCTGTCCTGTTTCCCCTTGTTCCTGAATTTCTGTCTGTATGCCTCGGGCACTTGCTCGTAAGCCTTAAGAATAGCGGCCTTGACTATTTTGTAATCTGAACTTTGATCTACTGGGATTGCCGAGTAAACCTCTTGAGCTTTACCTGTAAGCACACTCTGCAATAGCAAGGTGCGCATGTCTGAAGGCCAGCCAAGTCTATCTGCGACTTTCTCAAAGTGGGCAAAGTATTTGTCTATCTCCTTATCCTGAAATGGAGGAACTAACCTAATGTGCTTACTAGGATCGAAAATACTGGCATGAGAGTGAGCCCCAAATGATGGGTGAGTTTGTTTTACCTGAGCTAAGTGAAGTTCAGCTTCAGCTTTCAAACGCTGTTCATGCTGAATCTGCAACTCTAATTCCTTAAGTTTAATTGCGGCTTCCTCAGATTGACTAGGCCCTGCAACTGGAACTTTTAACATCTCTTCATCAACAAAGTACTCAACCAATACGTCCCTAAGGTCAGCCTTTTTCATACTAGAGGTAACCGATATTTTATAATACTTAGCTACTTCAAACAATTCAGACCTTTTCAGTGAATTAAGTTTAGCCTCCGAAGGAGAAGTCTCAAAGTTGGTTACAAACTCATCAATATCAAAGTTAGCCATTTTGTAAATTGCTGGTCAAGAACGACTCAAGACGGTCAGTAATAAAGCATACAATTTTGTGAATTTTCGGCTCCCGGACAAGCCCCCAATTCTGTTACGTAAGATGAGCGCCGTACCGTGAGGCACGGCGCGTCATACGGCAGCAAGTAATGGAACCTAATAATTATGTGATGATATGCAAATAAATAACGAACAGACAAGCAAAGTAACCAGCAATTAACAAGACGGGAAGACTATTCTTTGCAATCAAGAAAGGAATCAATCTTATTCAACATAACTTCTGAGAGTGGACGAGATACAAAATATAATGGCAAAAGTAACAGGATAAACTTATAATACAGTCAGAAACATTAAATGAATTGAGCTTACAAGTGTTTGCCGGTTTGCACTGTTAGCCGTTGGTTCTGGCGACGTGGCACGCGTAGTACGGCCTCCCGGCCGTACGTCGATCAAGAGTTCTGCAGAGTCACGCGGAGTTCGGTTGACCGCCAGTCCTGGGCGTGGCACGCGTAACGTAATACGGCCTCACGGCCGCCTGTCGGGCAACTGTTCTGTAGGGCGTGGCACGCGAAACGTAGTACGGCCTCCCGACCGTGCGTCGGGCAACAGCTCAGCAGGAACAGGTCGTCTGGGCGTGGCGCTCGTAGCACGGCCTCACGGCCGTGTGTCTGGTTCTGCAGGAACAGGTTGTCGGGGCGTGGCACTCGTAGCACGGCCTCCCGGTCGTGCGTTGGGCATCAGTCCAGCGGGAACAGGTGGACGGGGTGCTCTGCTAGCCGCCAGTCAGAAGTGTGGGCACACGCAGCACGGCCTCCTGGCCATGCACCAGGAATCAGCTTGAAGGACGGCCAGTTCCTGGCCAAACAGTTCTTGGCGAAAGGTTGAAGTCGGCAAGGACTGAAGCGGCCAAGTAACAAAGTAGCGGTCAGCTTAATACGGCATACGGCTGGCTGACAACATCAGCGGCGGCTCGGCCTCCAGCGATGCGTGCGTGTGCACTGGCGTAAGGTGGTTTGGCTAACAGAGGCCGGCACGGGAGGTTCTACTCCAATTTATACAAGTCCGGTGAATTCCACCGGTTCACTCATGGTTGAGGTTTATAATAGGGAGCATATTAATGAATAAATTAAGGGCCCTGGGGCTGGCTTCGCCCGGCTAGGCATAACAAAGTAAGGTATTTAAAGGTATAAATCTCGACCGTAACAGTACCATGTCTATATAAAGACTGATACTGTAGGCCTACATGTAAACAGTATCTCCTTACACAGAAACTCACGGGACGTTGCATTGAAGGTTAAAAGAGAAAAATTTGATTGGGAGGAAGAATGGAAATGGTCCCATGATGATGCTAGTCAGGTGATATATGTACATGTACATGTATACATATATGTATGGACTGAGATACATGTATTTGCAGCATTTGCAGATTCCACCAGACAATGTACACATGTTACTTGTTGTACAATGTACAGTACAAATACCAAAATACACACTGTTATACTAGTAGGCGGCCTAGGCCTACAGTAGGTCGCCATGTACATGTATGTACATTTACTGTACTTACTGTCAAGACTGTACGGTTACATACATGAACACGTATGTACTGTACATACAGACATGTGCATATTATTTTTATGTGTACAGAATGACTGTATGCCTCGTGCATATGTGCACATATGTAGTAGCCATATGCTCTTGTTGCTCGATAGCTCCATGCTCGTACAATGTACAGCACATGTATGTACACTACACTGTATACTCAACAGCATGCATGTGCACTCAACAGCATGCAGTGCTCATCTACTTTTTTAAAAGGCAAACTTATACATATGTATGTAATTTTTTTCATATTTCTATCTCTCTAATAAAAATTAGTTCAAGTTAATAGATTAATAAATTAATTAATAGATGTGGAGTAATATCGTTTACGTTAATACGTTTTCATTTTCCTGGGAATACAATTTTGATTCGATATTGTTTTGCTTTTTCAAAATTATGTACATGTACATTAAATCTAATGTTTGTGTCATGTTTGAAATTGAATCTGTTTTATACTTACACCATCTATTGTTGTTGTTGTTGTTTACAGTTTTCATCTGCAGTATCGAAGGCAAGGGCTTAAACAAGCGGACATCGGACAGCCGATATGAATACATCTTCATGGTGAGATTAATAGCAATCTTGGCATCCTTGTGCCAATTTCATTCTATTTTCATATAACAATTTGTAATTTCCAATGAAATGGAAAATTGTAAAACAGGAATCAGTTGGTATGCTCTGCTGTGTCATAACGAAGACGCCTTTAGAATCTCGAAATTTGAATAAGTGAGATTGGCCATTTTTGGGAGCCATTTTTTTTCTTAACTGCTAGTGGATTTCCGACACACTCTGCTTCAATTATGTACAAATATGTATGGTTGACACTGACCTACATGTAACTGTCATAAACATGTAACTGCCCAAGGGATTCTGCTGCATAGCAAGGTTAAGCATAGACATAGTGTACTGTACATGTACACGACCCTGTGCACACAATTGCTGGGTGTGCTATTTGGGGTCACTTGCGGAAGTCTGTTAATAATTTTGCGAGAGGCATCCCAGGTTACACACTTAAAATTTGGTAACTGTGCCATCTATTTGCCATTGTTGATCATGTTAGTGAGCGCACACTTACTGGACTGAGTACAACAGCTCTGTTATAAATCAGAAGAAGCGATGTCTGTGCCTTGTACCTGAATTGGAAATGACAACACTGATAATTGGCACGATGAAGGATTTGCCGTGGTGCTCATTTACCAGAGTTGTTGACTCGAGTCGGTGACTTGGACTCGAGTCCGACTCGAGTCACTGATTTTAGTGACTTGCGACTTGACTTGACTTGAGCCAAAATGACTTGCGACTTGACTTGACTTGAGCCAAAATGACTTGCGACTTGACTTGACTTTAACCAAAATGACTTGCGACTTGACTTGACTTGAGCCAAAATGACTTGACTATAAAAAAAATGACTTGCAAGTCAACATTAGACCATCGTGTATTTTAAATGATTTGCCTCCCGAAAGATGAAAAGTTAATTTTTTTTTACGTAAAGCACCGAAACAATGTTCTGTAGCGTAAAACTTACACAGCACGTATACGGGCGACAGAGCTCACACAACGGTCGACATAACTCGATCACACGGTGCCTATACACAGCGACCATGCGGTATACGCTGTGCTGCGAGAAACGATGGGCCTCAGTTGTGCTCGGAATTATTAGACTTGCCTCAGTCTTCGGATTACTTTAACTACCGGGGTATTTTAAGTACGTGTGGCGTAATGATTTGTTCGATAGTTCAGCTCACGTGCATGTGTAGCCTAGCGCCGGCCGTGTACACACGAGAGTCGAGTAATGTCGTTTACCGATGGACGAGGGAAAGCTTTTCGCGTAAAGGTTCCCATGATATCGACTGATACAAGTTTATTATGTCTGGTTCTTGACTACTCTTGAGTCTCGTCTCTAGTTTACTATTATGTGATTCCGTAACCAGACTTCCATTGCATCAACGGTATGTTTTGTGCCATGCATATGTGTAGGGAACACGAAGCGAGTGTTTCTGCTGATCGTAGAGGACATTAATTTCCGACATTAGGACCTATTTTTTTGTTTTGCTGGGTAAGGAAATCTTCCATAACCCACAGTGAATGTTCATTTTGCTTGTGCTTATAAGTTTTATAACTCGCAAATGGCAGGATCATTATGATGTTGGATTATTAAAATGGAACGAGAGGAACGCACGTCGTAACAAGTTAGTACTACCATGGAGGAAGGCCGAAAGCTAACGTCAGCTATCGATTAGTTTTAATATAATTTTTCGCTGAAGTTGAGGTGTTTCAATAAATTACTCTTTATCTAAAATTTAATTCGCGATCACTTTACAATGTGATATTTTTGCTATGATTTTTTTAATGTTTTATATTTATTTATATGAATTTTTTGACGATCGAAAAACAAGTTTCAGCCGTGTTGTGTTTATGGGTTTAATCTCTAGGCCTACCAGTAAAATGGAACAGACTCACCGTGTCAACTTCAAGTTGTCGTGGCATGGGGGCTGCCATTTTATTCACAATCACACGCTCCATGCCCAACTTTTGTAACATGAAGCTGGTGTCTTTTTAGTAAACACACAGCGCATATACAACAGGCCGATCTTTAAAAGCTCTTTATTCTTGTTTCATAATTATGTACCCTCTAACGTGTTAGATGTCCCTTCTTTTATTCAACGGCCACCTATTATTAAATGTTTTCCCATCTGCAGCAAAGACTGTGCTGAGTAGTTTATGTTTTGGGGCAAAATATTTTATGTTTGACTTGTTGACTTGACTTGACTTGCGACGAAATGACTTGTGACTTGACTTGACTTGCGACGAAATGACTTGCGACTTGACTTGACTTGTGACAAAATTACTTGTGACTTGACTTGACTTGAGACAGAATGACTTGCGACTTGACTTGACTTGAGAAAAAATGACTTGGTTACAACTCTGTCATTTACATCACTGTGAAATTGCCCTGTTACAAATCATACTCCTACATTTACATGTACAGTGTACTTGTACTCTTGTTATAAATGAACCTGCCGTTAGGCCGGAAAAAAAAATTGTTGTGTTGCCCTCAGCGACCGACCGTAAAATGCCAAAACTTTGGTTCGGATTTTGTTTTCTTCTTTTTTTGTTCTGAGTCCTAAAGTATAAAAACTCACCATTTTTGACCGAAAATGTAAGCTTTAGCTGTAAAAAAGCGTGTCTCCTCAAAACGACCCAAGACCGTTGATTTATAAGCCCTGGTGACCATGTACATCCTGTATTTATTCTTAAATGTTTGAAAGTTTGCCCCCCCCCCCCAAAAAAAAAAAAAAAATCGACCGACCCACCCAAAATGTTAATTTTTTCACTTGAGGGCAACACAACAATTTTTTTTTTCGGCCTTATGGGCCTGCCTCAAGAATGAGAGGTGGGGGGGGGGGGGGGGGTGTTGACAGATGCCCTCTATCCACCATCCAGCTGGCCCTACACAGCGGTCAGCCCTCTGTACACAGCGGTCAGCAGCAAGCGGACAGATAGAACACTTGTGAAGTTCATGTTCAACCACACATTTGTGTGCTGCACCAGAGAGAGCACACAATGTGTAGGAGGGAGTGACTGTAATGTACACGTGTATGCATGCACATCCTGATCCTACACTGTATGTCATTGACACCATCACTGACCTATAGATCTGAAAATAGCAGGCATTTCATTGGTATTAAGTCACCGCAGTGTTGCAATGACATGCAATGGGGAGGGGGGGGGGGTACGTTGTTTGACAACTCCTATCCATCTCTTTGATTTATTTACTTACAGATCCACTGGTCAGATGGAACGGTCACCAGTGTAAGTAAGACCCACGGACAGCTGCTGGACTTTCAGTGCAAGGTAATAATAACTAATAGTTCTGTAAATAATGATAACGATTAGCTCTAATTGGTACTTAGGGAGACATTACCATGTAGGGTCCTTCACAAAATTTACTTACTTTTACCAATGAACTTGACATTTACACATATGTTCATATTGAGAGCATTCTCTGTCTTACAGTATATATTAAAATATGGATGGTAAAAGGTATATGGAAATGTCACCCTAATTCCTGATATTTCCCAAATGTTTCTGCCAAAAAATACAAGGGTTCTGTCCAAATTAGTGGCAATTCGGAATTAATTGGAGAAAACAAAACAAACATATCAATATTTAAAAATATCATGAAAAAAATTATGATTTCAAATTCCATTTAACATAGGCCCCTACATGTATATGTTTAATGAAAAAAAAAATCATAAAAAAACTAGAACGTGCAAGGACACTTGACAATTTGGGACACTACCAACATAGGGCTGGATTGCTCTAAATTGGTATAGTGTTGATACGGTATTCCAAGGTTTGCAGGTTCGAATCCTGCTCCAGTCAATTCTCAGTTGTTCACCTTTCAGTTTCAATGATTTAACATTGTGAACAATGTACACTGTAACATGTAACATGGGTCAGAGCACATCTACATCTGTGCTTGTTGTTGCCTCTACTGTACTTTATTCTTTTCTAGAGAAACATTGTAGCTAGTTTGTCCTAAGCTTTGGTCTGTGATGAAGGGGGTCCACTCCATAGAGATGATAAATCCAGTGGCTATTACTGCTAATACATGTAGCTCCATTTATTTTATTGATGTCCTCTATGCACTAGTGCTTAGTGCTCAGTACACTTCATATTACCAGTACTTGGAGATTATTTATGTATGACACTTGACTTCATGCGAGGCTCAGTAGTTCTATAGAGGTCAGACTATTCTTCCTACATGTAGCTACAGGAAAAGTTTTCTGTCCTGTGCATATGTATACAAATGATAGGAAGGAAAAGAAAAAAAAATTCAGTAAAAAAAAAGTCAAAATGTTCATCAAAAAGTTCAGAAGTGGAGGCCAAATTTTTGACCCTACTAGTTCTTCTTTTGTGCTTGAAATGGTGTGAATAAAAATGTTCACTTAGTTCAGACACTATTCACTTGTTGTCATCCAACCTACATACATGTACATGTAAGACAATGACATTGCATGCAATTTGCACATTGGACTTGATCAAGTCTAGCATTTCTCCACAGCCGTTTGTTCAAAGATCACACTTCATCAGTCTCTAGAGAAGGGGATATATTTATAATGTGTTGACATGGTTCATGTCTGCTGCTCTTTTGTAGGCTCAAAGTGTGCAGGCCCTAGCATTTGTTTTAGGTTTGGTCTGTAGGCCTACACTGTATATCGGATACATTTGAATAATAAGATTTACATTGTTTCTATTTTGGTTTTAAAGCACATTGCTGATGATCAATTAAGTATAAAACAGCATGGAATATACATGTATGCTAGAGTGTTTAAAGTTCATAGACTATTCATGTACAGTGCTTACAGTACTAAACATTTAGCAGACAATTTTGCTTCAATTTCACATTGGTTTGGACATAAAACATGGAAGTCTCAGGCCTTTGAACGTAACTTACACTTTCCATGCCATGTATAAATTTAGGTTTTACTACATGTATGCTGCTGTAGTGCTGTGTTGTTGGATGAACACGTTTATGAGTTGAACCATGCTTGTTCTATAAAGGAGATCCAACATCAGGCAGCAGGTGGTAAAGTCTTGGACATGTTGGATACTTTTGGATGTCCCGTTGGATCCAGGTGGATCCATTTAGATCCTGTTAGGTCCTGTTGGACTACAGTAGATCCAGTTGGACTCTAATTGGATCCTGTTGGATCATGTTAGATCCTGTTGGACTGTATTGGATTCTGTTGGACTCTATTGGATGCTGTTGGACTCTTTTGGATCATGTTTGGACTCCACTGGATTCTGTTAGACTCTTTTGGATCCTGTTGGACTATATTGGATCCTGTTAGATCATGTTGGATCCTGTTGGACTCTATTGGATCCTGTTGGATCATGTTGGATCCTGTTGGACTCTATTGGATCCTGTTGGATCATGTTTAGATGCCGTTGGACTCTATTGGAGCCTATTGGATCCTGTTAGATCCTGTTGGACTCCACTGGATCCTGTTGGATCCTGTAAGTTGCTGTTGGACTTTATTGGATCATGTTGGATCCTGTTAGATCCTGTTGGACTCCACTGGATCCTGTTTGATCCTGTTAGATCCTGATTGGACTTGGATCCTGTTAGTTGCCGTTGGATTTTATTGGATCATGTTGGATCCTGCACACCCTTTAATCACCTTAATTTTTCATGTGATGATTTACTCTTCTTTTTTTGCAGCTCACCAAATTGTTTCCTCTAGAAGCTGGAGAGCAGCAACATGATAGAGTTATACCATATTTACCAGGTGAGTTCAATTCAGGGATTTTTCTGTTAAAATGGTAAATGGATGAATATGTCAAGAGTTTTGCTGGATAGTATAAATTATTTCCATTTTTCCCAATCTTACCAGACTGAATATGGAGGTCACTCCACATAACTTCCATTAAAGGTACAGACTTACAGGATTGGTAAAATACCCAGACAGACATGCTCACAGATTTACGTATAACTTTCAGGGTATGAAGATGGTGCTAGTAGAAACACACTGTTATTATTTGCACCTGAAATGGTGTATTTATCCAGAAATTTGTCAAACAAAGACCAAAAATAGTTTTGATCTTGGGGTACATGTAAGATCAAAACCATTCTTTATGTTTTATACGAAAACTTGAGTCGGTTTTTCGCTATTTTGTGTGTGTGACTCAGATGTCTAATTCAGCTCAAATGTTCACAGGTAATTATTTCATGCACATGCTGGATCAGACAAAGTGTGAGTGCTGTTCTGTGACCTTTACCGATCATGCATTATACCTTTAAGGTTGTATGTATCTTTTTCTGCATTATAATTACATGTGTACCACAGACCTTTTCTGAAAGTCCGTCAGACATGTTGAGGCATGCACGTTATGCTAGATTTTGGCACCGATGTTTTTAAAGAAAACCTGTGGAAACCTGCCGGGGTATTGTGTCAAGGGTTCTGACGATGCAACGTGCTCGCTCAACTCTTAATCTGCATCGGTGACCTTAATTGAAGAAACGATCATCTTGCACCTCATGATCCCCTCGCCAAATGCGCCGCGATCAGGATCAAATCTCCCGTAAGATCAAAGCAGCAAGGCGACATCCAGTAGGGGATAAATTTCATGATGTTAGCAGTTGAATGGAAGGAGCCAGTTTCATTGCACTCCGATCCCCAGGTCGAAAGAAAAACAGAAAATTTGCCAAGGATTTAAATTCTACCTTCGCCAAAAATTGCAGACCCGCCAAAATTGTGAAATTTTTCCCAGTTTAAGCCTCATGCAGTTTTTTGCACGTCAAGTGGAATTTGACTTTCATTTGATTTTCATTATCAATTTAAGTTTTCGGATGAGACGTCTAACCCCCAAGCATTTGTAACGAGGACGAGGGGTTTCACACTTTCACTTATAATATGGGAAGCGTGGTCAGGCCGTTTTCAGGGTAGTAGACCTGATCCGTAACATCAATTGAGTGGGGCGCCCTTGGGTGAAGATCAAGGAAGGTCATTGACCTATTTTATACCCACCATGCATTTATGTTAGATGTGGTTTGTTCCATTGTTTTGTCTTTGTTTTTCTCCGAGATGACAGCTGATGGCATCAGTGTGTGTGGTCTAGATCAGACTGATCTTGATCTACATACAGTACGTGTGTTCTCACTCCTCCCTTTCTTTCTTACTTTCCTTCCCCCTGTTTAGGTAAGAGGATCTTCAGCTCGGCTCAGAAGGGAGAACTCGCCGAGGAGATGCTGCCGGAGATTGCAGAGTATGCCAAGTAAGTTCCAGGAAGACCCCTACCATAGTCAGTCCTTGGCTTCTCGTGGGGACAGGGTCTGCAGTCTGTCTGCTGGTGATGTACGATCTGGTAGACTCCATGACCGCATTCCAGGCCGGTCTTGGGGAAGTCCTAAGATGCCGATCCCGTCAACCTCTCATTCATCAAGGGAGGCAAACTTTCAAGACAAGAGAATATGATGCAGGAACTTTCTAAAAGGCCGTAGCAGTCCATCGGCAACCGCCAGATTCCCCAATGCAAAAGCACAGCTGGTGTTATTTATAGTCAGATCCTACCAAATGGAGTCCCTGTCATTTTTTCCCTCTCTCTTAGTGTGAAAATATTCCAACAACCAGGGATTGCTGACTGTCTCCCAAGAGGCTCCTCCAATATCTTTTCTTGTCTGTAAATTGAAGCGTAACTCCACCTTGCAGATGGATTATTCGTCGGAGAAAATTTCACTCAAACCGACGTATAGACCTTTTATTTACAAAACATTGGCTCTAAGTTGGCATGGGCGGCCAAATGTTGTAAATTATTTCGTCTTCTCGAAGGACGGCATGACCAAATTCAACGTTTTTGCAAACTTTCTATAGCTGTACAAAATACATACCATCATTGCTTGTGTTGTTTCCATTGCATTCAACAATATCTTTCAATGTTTATGAAAAGTTGTATACAAATTGTGTTGAAATTTTGGTTATTTTTTATGTTCGACTTTGATGGCTCTCCATAGTTTCCGCCATCTTGGTTGGCAAAAACTTGGGCTGTGACGTTGCAAAAGAAAGTTCTATAGCTTTCTTGTTTCGGGTACTGATAAATTAGCTCATTTTGGGGATTACAGATAAATGGCTCATTTCCATATCGTACATCTGTTTTTATGGTTCGTTTGGGGTACAGATAAATGGTTTGTTCAGGATATATTCCATTTTATGGCTGGTTTGGGGTAAGGATAAATTATGGTTCATTTGGGGTTTTCTAGTTTTATGGCCCTGCATACAATCCATTATAGAGCAAAGGATTGCACCGCAGCATTTTAATAATATGCCAGCATCTCGTGGCTCAGGAGAGCTTTCCGGAAAGATCAGTCTGATTTTAAATCAAGAGGTTCAGTCCAGCATCGTCTAACCTGTGGTCAGGAACATCCAGCTAAAGCCTCCAGTTTGTTTGAGAACCATTTTAGAGTCGATTCGCACAAAAGATTCATTTGTCGTTCCGAAGACTTAGGCCTAGCTCTTGTTTCTCTTTTTGCCGAAACTCGGAAATCCTGAAACCAGCACATCGCTGTGTCTTCCTGTGGGAATATGCGCCAAGTTTCATTGCCCTGCATGGACTCCATGAAATATGCATCAATTCTCATATTGTGCAGTTACATACATGTACCATATATTAATATTGTTTGATATGCCGAGGATCAAAACTTGTGCGACAGTATGCGCATATTTTGTTTTTGTACGTATTTATAAGCAGCCATGCAAAAACACATGTGCAGTGTTACTTGTACACGTATGTACAACTGTAAATATACATGTACATGTATGCATGTTTTCTTTCTGTTGACGTCCCTATAGTATTGGTACAGAGCTTTACATGTACATCATTAGAGTTGAATCAAGACTTGATCAAAATACTAACTGAAAACTTGTGCCACAGCAAAATATTGTTCTGATATCGTGCCTACATGTTTATCAGTTGCCCTGGACCAAATTCCACTTGCCACTATTTGCCACTAATGTAGTTGTTATCAATATCACCATGATGACGATTTGTATTGTGAGTCAATAATAACAGTGAGTGTGACGTCCTACTTTGCTTTAATAGCAGATATAATTGATCGATCTTACACAGTTTCGGTTTATAGCAGTTCATAGAATTGATTCACACTTAAGTGTTATGTAGAAAGAACCGTCTTCAGTGCTTTGTGAAATGGAACGCTGGCGGAGAAGCCTGTTGGCAAAGGAACACCTGAATACACTGTGTTTTGCTAGAGTGCCAGACCTAAAAAATAAAAATAAAAATGATTTCCATGTAGAATGCATATCTGGTGAAATTCTAAAATCTGTTTTGTCTCCACAAAGTTTTCACAAAACTGATATTTGGAACTACTTAAAAAGAAGGAATTTGCAAGGTATAATTGGTCGCAAAGGGAATTATTTTATATAATGGACGTTAGCTAGAAATTTCAACCCTGGAAAGTGATTCTGATTCAAATGGGAGTGATTTCAATTCTGCTCTTCGGAGGGTGTTCATTATAGTACACAAGAACAAAGCCATGCCTCCTCATGGAAAGATTCCGGCATGTGTACTCTCAAGCAGTATAAGACTGAAAAAAAACCCACAACAACATCCTGTTGTGGCAGACGTGATAGGTCAACCCTAACCCCTCCCCTCCCTCCCCATTCACCCCAGCCTCATCTCAGGTGTGAGAGGGGGCCAGCATTGTTTCGCCGGATGCAATTTCTCCCCTAATTACCTTGCATCCTCCCCAATTATCAGACCATTGCCAATGTCTCGGCAGACACGACGGTTGTGGGATGTGTGCAACGAGTTACATAAAACACATGGGAGATGTGATGATGATGTTGACAAGTTTGCACCCAGTATTAAATCAGATTGACCTGCTCTCACCATGCGTACACACTATCCGTCCTGTTTTAGGGGAAATTTAATCATTGTCCTCATAATTTATCTTAATTTTGTCTTCTTTATTCTGTTTTTTGTGTGTAGGTTTTTAGGGGTACTTAAATGGCAGCTATTTTGTTTCAAATACATGCACAGCTCCAATACAGGGCCTTCAATGTTGAAGGTTCTGAAGGCAGTTACATGTAGACCTAGTGACTAGTCGGACAAATTTTTCCATCCATAAGAATGAATATATATATGCAATTTATTTTGTTCATATATTATTCAGAAAGGAAGGAATCCATGTGGGATTAGTCCAGGCAGGATTGTACATGTTCACCGTCTATAATGCTGAGTATTACTGTATGCACAATACAATGAACTTTCATGACTAGGGGTCATATATTATTTGTACATGTACAGTACATGTACCTTGCTGCACTTTGTAACAATGTCTTTCTTATAACTGGCAGATCCTTACGTGTTGGGTTCCAAGAATTTGTTTATATTATAGAAAGTTGTTTATGTACATGTAACACAGAGAGCTACATGTGTATGTAGTGTGCATGCACATTCGGTGTGTCTGAATGAAATAAACATCTGCAAAGTTTATGTAAATGCACATTTTTAATCAGTATGGCATATGTGTTTATTTATTAATTTATTAATTATTTACCTTGTGGAAATATCTCAGTGAGACTGAGGTGCCGGGCATGTCCAATTTGTCAAGATAAAAGACATTGACATTTTAAGTAAAAAGAAGAAGAAATACAAATTTATACTGTAATAAGACATAATTGACATAGGTTCATAATAATAATAACAAATAATTTATAAAGCGCAGAAATCTATACATATAATATATATTCTACTGCACTTCAAGAGCTCCATAAAAATGTCTGTTTTTTATCCAAGAAGGAGAGTGTAATCAAAACGGCACAATTGCTATACAAATGTTTAGTTGATTTCCCTCTTATTTTTTTCACTTCAGTCTTATGCCATTGAAAATAGAAAAACACAGTACAAAGTAAAGATTGGAATTTCCTCATGTTTTTGTCAAGTCTGAGTTGCATACCTATATTAAGAACCTATCCAATCTTTTCTTATCTCCAACTTTAGGCAACTGTCCTCATTACCACACCATGTCCTGCACTGCAATCTCATGTATCAGTTCTTCCAGTCATCTGAGATGGTGGCGGAAACGCCAGGCCAGGGGGACACCCAGCCAAACCCTACAGCTCAAGAACAAGGTTTGTGCATTTTTTGTTAAATATTCAGGGAGAAAATATTGGGCTTTATCCAAATTTAACAATGTTTCAAGACTCAGGATTGATGTCTACAGGAACTGTGACCTCGGCTGATTTCAATGTGGCTTCTAAGAACATTAAAATCGCTTGATTTAAAAAGTTGCATCCAAGTAAAACTGGTTTTCTGGCAAGACATGTAATTCCACTTGACATGCTTGATGCGTTTCCCTCGAGACCGGCATTAAGTTATTCTCGTTGCTCGGCTGTCAGCATGTTCATCATGTGGATAGCTGTCAACCATTCCAATTTTGGAGAATCATTCGACATTCCCCTTTTTTTTTTTGGGGGGGGGTTTAAAAATATACATGTATCACTTTTTGCAAGCTCTTGACAACAGATCCCAATTTTTTGGCTTGGAAATATGTATTCCTATGTAGTTTGCTCTGTAATTCCTCTTTTTGGCAGGAGTATTCCTAATTTCCTTTAAGATATTTTAAGATAAGTTGGCAGCTATGTCAGGTACATGTATCTTGGCTGATAGAGTTTTCCTTCTGATAGTTTATAATGTTGTATCTCGGAGCCAAATCATGAATGTGTGGACAAAATACATTCATTTTGATTTGTAGGGTTAGGGTGTTTGTGGGGTGCTTAATGCAATGCCAGACCTAAGAATGTGAACATTTCATGGTTTCATTTCAAATTGGTGGTTCATTTTAGCGATCTTCGTTTCATTGGGTATTTTCTTGATGTACTTTTTTAATTGCAGATGCGAAAGCAAGCCCCAGCCCACCTCAAGTGTTTCAACAGCTCTCTCCACACATACAGCATCAGCAGATGTTCCAGCAGCAGCAGCCAGACATCGAGCAGCAGCTGCAGTTACATTACCAGCAGATGATGAACCCACTGCAGCAGCAGTTCCAGGGGCAGATGCTCAGACAGCATCAGCAGCAGCAACAGCAGGGGCCCTCGCCGTACAGCCAGGCCTCACTGCACCAGCACATGGTGCCAGGCCAGCAGCAACAGCAACAACAGCAGCCCCTCGCTCAGCAACCCCTTGCTCAGCAACACCAGCCACCCGTTCAACAGCCCCCTCTGGCAATGCAACTGCAGCAGCAGCAGCAGCCTGGTGAGTTGTCCCTGCATCAGGGTCAGCTCCAGGCCATGCATCCCGGCATGCAGGTCGCCCAGAACCAGTCGCTTCCGGTTCCGACCAGCCAGAACCAGCAGAGCCTTCCCTCCCATCCGGTCCACCAGCACTACCAGGAGTTCTACGCACAGCAGCAGGATATGATGGTCAACTCAAAGCCAAATCAAGGCTCTCATCAGCAGTTTGGTAAATACTCCAAACAGCAACAGCAGCAGCCGCAGCAGGTCGTACGGCAGCTCCAACATCACCAGCAGCAGCCCCAGGCAGCCGACAGCATGCCGCCTCGCTGCACCCAGTCGGACCCCATGCCGCCGAATTCCCAGCCTGCTGCAGCCCACCACAACCTGACGGCCTTGGTCAGCCAGATGCACATATCCCAGCACCATCAGGTCAACCTGTCCACCCCTAACATTCCCCCCGCCGTGGTCAGCAACTCCAACTCCAACTCCAGCACCAGTAACAGCATGGTTGTCTGCAACCAAGGTTCAGCGGTCACCTCCACCGCGGTCACCACGATGGCCAGTAGCGGGAGCTCCGTGTACTACCAAACTGTGACCAGTGTGGTCTCCATACAGAGTCCCTCAGTGGAGGGTAAAGCCTCTGGATCTACTAACACAGGTACGCAGGATCTAGGATCTAATATTGAACTATTCAAAGTTAACCATCCTCAGCTATCGCTTAGGAGTTGTCATATTCACACCAAGTCGGGGCAAAATTTGTCTTAAACCAGCCCTACGTAGGATAGACCTCCTACGATAGGTTATCCTTCGTTACTTGAGCTACAATCAGTCGTAGGGCTGCAATGCATCATAAGTCCTATGATTGATAGCAAGTTACCATGTGTTTGATAAAAGATAAAAAAGTAAGTCCGGTCACGGTCTGACCACCTCTCAAGTGGACATTCATCCCCAGTGTGTCCTCAACCCGCAAATTCCTCTTCTCTCCTCCAGAAAACAACTCCCGAAAGAGAATCTGATTATCTTATAAAAACCTATTTGTACGTGTCGTTTATAGGATCGAGCCAACAGCAGTTCAAGGCATTGACAGGCAGGGAGCTGTCTAAACACACAAACAGCAGGTATTATTCAAAACACAAACAATTTCATATGTCTGTGGCCCTGTGCTTACACAGTCTTTGGCCACTGGTATGTATAGTGTAAGTTGTTTTTATGAATACTCAGGTCTATTAAAGGTAGTATCATACTTTGGTAACACACAAAACAGAAATCTTCACAGATGTTACCTATAACTTACAGGGTATGAAGATGGTAATGGTAGAAACATACCGTTAAATTACTTCTGCCTGAAATGCTGTACTTATCCCAAAAAGAGTAAAACCAGTCACCAAAATTATTGTTGGACTTTTAAAGATAATACCTTTTAGGATAAAGTACTCATTCTGGCTGTTTTGGAAAAATGATACAGAAAAGGACAGCAAAACAGAGCGCGGCCGAGGAATACCATTGAAAAATGGTAACATACATTACACTATAGGAAAATAAATGGTTTATCAGTGTATAAACTCCCCTGAGATTTTAGGTCATCTTTACAATCATTTACAGTAGATGTTTCACATCATAGGCCCAAGAATTTGATTTGTTTTAATGTTTTTCATAAAAGAATTTGCTTTCTTTTCCACAGCTCAATGCATACTCAGATAACTCCTCCCACTTCTGTGCCCAAACACGCTCCACCCACGCCTACCTACACTGCCAGCCTCATGATGCCCCATTCTCCTCAGCCGCCTGTCTCACCGACGCCCTCCATCTCCCCAGTCTCATTCGCCCCGGCCCCGCCCCAGGCCCCGCCTCCCTCCAGTCAGAGTGCCTCCACCAACAACCGGTCCTGGCCGGCCATGCCCGGCGGCAGCTCGAACCCGCCTGTCACTGCAGTGACCCCGCCCAGTAGCGGGGTGGCCCCGCCCAACAACAACATGGCCCCGCCCAACAACAACATGGCCCCGCCCAGCAGCACTATGCCCCAGGTCTATTACCAGTACCAGAAGGACAGTGTGGATCCGTTGATCCATGAATGGCTAAAGAAACAGAGACTGCACAAGTACGTCAAATTCTTTGAGGGAAAGTCCATTGAACAGGTAAACAATACCCATTGTTTTATGCTCATGCCTTATGTTTTTCATATGCAGAATCCAGTGATAATAGGTGCGTTCTCGATCTCACACTCCAAAAATCGCACCGTTATGATTCCCATTCTAATGGTTTAGGGTGAAGTTGGCATGCATCCTGTGCTACACTAGCGCGCCCTCTTTGCATGATGGGATAAAAAAAATGTTTTTCTTTTGGTGCACCTTTCACACAGCAAATAATCGCGACTATTTGCAAAAAGATGCACAATTAGTGCGATTTGAATCGCGCTCCAAATCACGATTATTTTGTGTTCACACACAAATAAGTGTGATTATTTGGGTCGCTATTTGAATCGCCCTTTTTTGGTGTGTGTGAACGGGTGTAATGTCGTGCTTCAGTCCATCAAACAAAATATTTGTGCACTTCAAAGTAAGAATGATCAATGTTGGCAATCTGCACTTATTAGCACATCGCATATTCCATGTACATGTAATGCCACCTAGACATCAATGGATTCATGTAGTTTTTCATATTTGCCAATGCAAGGGCCATGCCACACGAGGCAACCATAACAACTTGGAGGCACTGAACTGTGCGGCATTTAATAGGAAATACTTCAGTAGCCCAAAGAAATATTTATCTGGCATTTTTTTACGATTCACAGAAAAAAAAATGGCGTGAAATTTGCCAGGTAAATGCTAGTTCTTTTCAAAGATTGCCTGGAACTGCGCATCTTGTAAAACCGCCTTGTGCGACATGGGCCTGATGACCAATCTTTGCCTGTAATAACATGTACCTCATGAAACATGGAATTACCTGAGAGTGAACAAGACAGCCGACAACTTGTCCCCGGATCAGCTGATTTCCTCTTTTATTTTCTCTTCCCTCATATAAGCCATTGAAAAGTGAAAAGTATGGTAAAGATCGGAATTTTCAAGTTGCACGCCTGTGATTGGTTGTTTGTTTTCAGGTGCTTCAACTGAGTGACAAGGAGGTGGACTCTTGGGAAATTGTCCAGGGTGCAAAGGGCAGGCTCAAGACCCAACTGGAGCAATTAAGGTGAGCCCCCTCCCATCAAATTATAGATTATATAAAGGTAAAATAAAATCCAATCCATTCCATGAATTGGAATCGTCCAATTCTCCAGATACAATCTGAAGTCGCGGAAACTTTGCGGGGATTGATTGCACTAAAAGTCTTGGCTTTGTGGTAAAATGTTAGTTTCATGCATCAGGTTTATTGTATTATTGCCTTGGTTGATTGGTTTTGGCCATGTTATGATGAATTGTCTTCATGATTGCTGTGATTTCTTCTTCTTCTTCTTCTTCTTCTGCTCCTTGTATTTACCGTTGTATGTTTTTACTTGATTTCACTGCCCTGAGAACTAGACAGGACATGTAATAAATCAACGTTTAGGGACACCGCCATCATAGTGCTGGATGGCTCAGAGGTTCCAGGGGTTGCAGGTTCGAATCCCGCTCAGCTTTCTTTGTCCACCTTTCAATGTCTTTTGCAGGCAAAAGGGCCTGAGTGGACTGAACGGCTTGTCTCAGATCACGGCACACACATCGCCTCCACCCGTCTACTACTACCCGCCCTTCAATGCAACGGGGCCCTCCCAGCCTCCCTTCATGTACCCCGGCGCTGGAGGCGAGGGGACCGGATCCGAGGCGTCCAGCTCACCGTCAAGCCCCAGGGAGAGCTCAGACGAAAACGAGAGAGGTAAGAAAGCAACTTGTCAGAATGTTGAAGAGATGTGGTGTAATCGTTAGCGATTAAGGTGCTTAGGGGCCAAAAGATGGTTACAGAGAGGTTGTTTTACTTGTCTGCATGTAGATTGTCTCATCAACCATTAGGATGGCTCCCAGTCTCCAGATTTTCAAGAGCCTCCTCAAAACACATGTGTGTGGTTCACACTGTTCTTGTCCTCTTGTTTTTGTTTTCTCCAGACTCTGAAGGAAGTGAAGGTTCTGTGTTGTCATCTCCGGATGCACGGTCAGTAGCTGGCATCGTTCGAGAAACTGGCGGACAGCAGAAACAACAGCAGCTCAACATGCAAGACTCAAACGGCAACCAGGGAGCCCACTTGGCCCAGCAAGTCAGCCCTCAGCTGGTGGGTCCTCCGATAAACGCTCTCCCAAGCCCTCTCGGGGGCCAGCTGCAGGGGATGCCCAAACTGAATGCCCCCCAGTCAATGCAGCATGCCAGTCAGGCCATCAACTTGCCCTACAACTACGGTGCCGTCTGCCCACCCCAAGGCATGGAGCAGCTTCCGGCCAGACCAGTGGACCTGAGACAGCAGGACAGGCGGCTGATGCCCGTGACGTTTGTAGACATGACAAATCAGTCTGCCAAGAGTGGGAACGGCTCAAACGGCGGGAACAGCTCTCACATGGGTGGCAGCGGTGGGATCGGAAACGGCGCTTCAGGCATGAACATGGGTAGGCAGCAGGTGCCTGTTGTTACCCATCTAGTCGATCCTGCCTTGATGAATGTTCCCCCTCCTAACGTCGCACAACCGCCGCCTCCACATAACCAGATGGACATTGTGTCGACCAATCAGATGGACATTGGGTCGAACATGGCACCTCAGGTGGTGAACATGAAACAACAACAGCAGCAGCAACAACAGCAACAACAGCAGCAACAACAGCAGCAAAACATACCTGGAATCCAGTACTCCATTGAGTGTGCAGACTCCAATATCTTCAAGATGCCGTCCATTGTAGTTCCTGATGTCGTACCAACGTCAACCGTCTCCCCAGGCCCTTCCATTCCGTCATCCTTGTCTCTAACTCCCCGGAATGATGGTCCCTCCCCTAGTGTGTCTGGCTCCAACAGTCCCCGGCTGCTACCAAGTCCGGTCAACCCCAACTTCCAAGGAGCACGGACGGGCTTCACTCCCCAGAACGTGCCGTCCACGTACGCCCTGCGTCTGGGAGGGGAGCAACAGCAGTACCAGGCTCCCACGTCGGTGACCTACGCAACTACCATGGCTCAGAGCCCATCCATCAACCTCTCCAATGCCAATCTGTACGACAGCAACCCCATGGTGTACAACAGCAACAACCAGGCCAGCTTCCCGCCGGCGGGCAACCCCGGTTGCACCTCCTGCGGCTGCAGCGGTCAGTGTGGTACCTCGGGTCCCCACCACGGCCCCATCCACCACTTCCCCATGCAGAGTGCCTACCCGTCTAGTCAGGTTGCTGCCTACCAGAACATTCCCAGCTTCTTCCCTCCCGGTATGCCCCCGCCGCCCAACAGCATGATACCGGCCAGCCCCCGCTTCCCGGGCCCCATGTTGCCTTTCCAGAACGTGCCCAACGAGATGCCCTATGCGAGCAACGGCCAGTTCGGGCTGATGCCCCACGGACAGCTGTACCTGGGAGGCATGGGGTACCGGCACCGGGGTAACTACGGTAATCACAGTGGGCAGGGAGGCAAGAAAGTACACTGCTACAACTGTGGGGGAGTTGGACATCGTCATATGGACTGTGGGGAGAACACTATGGAGTCCATCACTCAGAACAGTGAGTCATTAAGAAAGGAATTGTAAATCATTCTCCAACCTTTCCCCACCCTCCATCCCTATCCTCCCAAAAAATTCAAGTTTTACACAATTTATCCTGTTCATACAAATTCAAAATTAAAAAGAAAAAAGTGTAGATTAAGCAAATGCAATCAAACTAAACAGTTTCTCTCAGATCGGACAACTGTTTGATGTGTGTATGCTAACATTGTAACATTGAGGTTTTAATTCAGGATTTACGAAATGTGAGCTTGTGCATTTTTACACGTGCGTGTATCTATAAACACATGTTATTATCATTTTTTCCTGAAGGTCTGTACCGTCTGAATTTCAAGCCTGTACCGGAATCCAATAACAGCACGGACAGCTAATACTGCGCCAATGGAAAAAGAAAAGAGCAACTAAGTATGTACAGTAGCTGTAAACTGTAAAATGCCAAAATAAGCCACGCTGCAACTTGCACGGAGACCAGCAAGGTAACAACTCCTTCAATGGTACTGGACCGTTCAAGTTCCAGGTTGATGGGTGAGAGATTAAGTGCAAGAGAGCCCTTGATTGTGTTGAATAATTCATGAGGGTCATTATTTATGTATGAGACCTGATGAATAATTCATTAGAGATTTTGAATAATCATCTCTCTGGGAAGGCTGATCGTAGTTTTCTTTCCAAGTGTATTTGACGGAATTGCGGAATCTGAATCTTTCAACTTGAATTTGATTGACAAGAAAAAAGTGTCAAATTTGACTAGTATTTTTTTTTTTATAAAATTGAAGTTTTAATGGTCATTTTTGCAGTTACCGTGGAAATTGGTATAGGACACCTCTCTATTGTAATAATCTAGGAGAGTGTTAAGATAGTATGTTGTGATTTGTACCGATCCGAGGGGGCTGGTGTTTCTCGTAAGCAGCTGTCCGTTGAGAAATGGGAAGACCGCCCTTTGACATCAATGATGAGCCGCCCCAATGTCGTTGTGGGCTTTGTCGTGAGAGAGCTGATCCCTCTGCAGACTGAGGAGGGTCAGTTCCCTAGAGCTGCCATGCGCACAAATCTTGCTTAGCACGTTGAAAGTTTGGTTTACCAGCCGAAACCCCATGCAATATGTACTGATTTCGACTGGTTTCCAGCCCGTATTTCCGCTGAGCGTTATTTTCCTGCTGATGAGCCCAGGAAAGGAAAAAAAAGAGAAGTTTGATAAAGCGAGTTGTATCAGAAGAGATTTTTCATAGTCGGGCAGACTGATCAAGACGCACATAGAGAATTATTTTAGGATTTTCTTAATATACCAAATAAAATTCATTCAAAAAAGAAAAAAGAGATTTATAAAAACAAAAAACATATGGGGACAAGCAATGAACGAATGTTCCTTTAGAAATGATAGTTGAAGTCGGCACCGATAGCATTGTGGTGCATTTTTTGTGCATGCGTTTTTAATATATGCAAAGACATTGACAAATTCTAGACCAAACCAGACACTGTTGTGTCACTTGCAGCCCCAAGTTTTAGTTCAAGATCAACACATCTCATTATGATTATTATTCTTTTTTTTATAGATTATATTCTGTATTTATTTTCCAGAGGGAAAGCTCGCTTTGATGTTGGTCTTAGTATATAAAGCCCTCGTTGTGTTTTAATATTGTTAAACAATGAGAAAGACTATTTCTCAAATCATGCTATTTTTAATAGGGAAATGATATTTTCCGATGATGAACTTTGACCGTCGGATCACTGAACTTTACTGAAAAGGGGATGGAAATATTGCTGTTTGTTAGAAAGTATGTTGGTCTTGTGATGTTCCGGTCATGTTGATGTCCTTATAGTGCTTTGTCTTTGTTTCCCCCCCCCCCTGCTTTTTGATTATAGGACATCCCTTTAACCTTGATACTATATTGTGTTGATGTATTGATGCTGGAGTGGTCATAGCCGGAGATCCGCCATCCACAGGGCGGGAACTTTAAAAAAGCCAGCAGGCTATGATTGCCCTCAGCCATTGCCTTGGTGCCCCCTCAAACAATCCAATAGCCCTGTTTAGTTTCTTCATTTGACACGCCCCACGGCGATGTAAAATTGTCTCGTTTTTGTCACTACAAAGTTTCTGTCATGCACCGAATGTGTGAGCCAACCAAAGTTTCATTCTGGTTTTTTAAAAGTAATTTTGTTTTATATATATATATATTTTTTGTTTGCCATTGCGAACAAACCGTCAGGTATAGAAAACCCATTTATTTCTGGTTTGTATATAGAAGATAAATCTGCGCCAGTTTTAAATTTATTTGAAAAAATATAAAGCAAAAAAAACCACCAAAAAAAAGAAGAAAGAGAAGAAAAGAAATCTTGTGCAAAATACCATATCAGACGTTTCTTAGTTGATAGTAAATACCTCATTATGTAAAACAGGGCTTTAATACAGTATACATGCAGTGTTGATGTGGAGTCCTGCAGTTGTTTTTTTATCCGTGCCTGAAATCAGCTTGTGTGGCGCCCTCTATAGTTGTAAGTTGAAGTAATCATGCAATGTTTAATTAAGGGTGGTATGTAGGATTTGGGGGTTGTTGATTTTTCTGTGGATTGCAGTTAATTTCAATCATCTAGTTTTCAAAATGCATGTCATACAAGTTACCAACAAGGTTTCGTCTAATTTGAAGTTGTCATATTTTCAAGATAGCAACGATTAAGGTTTTTCCTGTTTTTTAATGTGAATTAAACTTGCTGCCATTATGTTAGTTTCAGTCATTAACAATCTTTAACAACCGCTTTCAACTTGCAATCAGAGAGGTTTTTTAATGAATACAACTTGTAATACAGTGCTGCAAAACTGCTCATTAACCAAAGTATTGAACTGAAATACATGTATATAACATGCTTGGTGTAAGGAGGGCCCGACGTTTCGATCCTAGCAGGATCTTTCTCAAAGGGCTAAATGACCAGAGGACAAGAACATGCAAGTAAAGTGTTTAATTTGACAGAGCTTGTGAAGTCAATTGCCTGAATCCTAAACATGTACCTCTCACACCTCCTCTTTGAAGTCACTGCCTCTTCGCTTCAATGTCCGGTCGGCTTTTAAGTTTCTCTGGTAGTTTCTCTTGGAAGTTGATGTTGATGGGACAAATTCTCCACCCCTGGCATGCCTGGACATGCAGAAAGTTGCCCCCCAAGCAAATCCATTATTACACACTCTTGTTCACTGCTGAAAGTAATCAGATACCTATTAGAAGCTGTCCAGCAGTACATGTGTGTGATACTTGAGGGACCAGTTCTGCCTCCTCCGTCAAAACCTGCCTCCAAGTGTGCCCCCCACTGTCCCCCCCTTCCCCTCCGGGTAACCCCTCCCCCCCCCCCCCCCACTCTAATTTCAGGTGGTTTTTGATTTCTTCATTTTGTATTTTCCTGTGTTGTATTGTCCTATGCCGCAGATACATGTGAGATGTACATGTATGTATTTATCAGTGAGCAAACAGAGTTGATTTATACAAGCATCAATTCACGCGGAGCTTGATTTGTTTGTATTGATGTTAGGAATAGGGTTATTCGACCCCCATCCCCTCTAAACCCCATCCCCTAGGGGTTTAAAGGGTCGCTGCAATGGGAATATTATGGCTTGAACATGTGCCAATAAAAAAACTGTACATGGGGACTGTGATTTTACCCTCTTCCTCACACCGATTCAGGGTTAAAAACAGGTTTTTTGGTTTGTATGCTAATTAGCATTTCCATATTCATGAGCAAAACTGTGATATCATCTGGGGAACCGAGAGCAGTAACCCAATTGATTTGTGCACAGAAAGTTGCGGTTGTTTTATAGGTTTTCTGACAGACCTTTTCCTCCTCAATGGGTTTATTTTGGAAAATATGTTCCTTTCTCTCAACTGGTGGTGTAATTTTTTCACCAAACCATTTCTGTGGGTCAAGTTTGCCTCTTCATTTCTTATGTTTTTTCATTATATTTTTGCTGTTGGTTCCCTACATGAGTATGCGTGAAAATCCCCCGTTTTACAAAGCCATTCAAAGGAAAACCAAATGCTGGTTTGAAACCAAAATAAGACTTGTCATTCATTATCTGTCAGTATATTCTCTGTTTGAAGGCAATAAAATAACCTGACTAAAAAAAGCACTGCAGTCGCCCTTGAAGCTACCTGACATAACATTCACTGCTATCAGGGAACACCAGTAATAATTTTGCATTTTTCTTCAAGAATTTTTTAAACCCTTACATTAAAAGAAGCAGCAAGGGTTAGTGAGTATTTTGCCATGCGTATGTCAGTGATAGGATTTTTCTGTCTGAATTGCTAGTCATGGGCTTAGATGCGGAGATCAACCAAGGGACAAGGTTAGAGCAAGTAGGGGGAGAGTGACGGATAAAGCTGTGGCGTACTTCCCCGTTTTTGTTAAGTTTGTGCATTAAGACTGTTTTAGTGTCCTGACATTGTAGACGTGGAGTGTCGTGACCTAGTGGTCTGGCATGTCTTACTCAAGATCTTGTGGTCAATCTATAGATTGTGGGTTCGAATCCAGCCATGTGTTAATGGTGCTTGCGTCCTTGGGCAAGACGCTTTATAACATTTTGCTCCTCTTCACCCAGGTGTAAATGGGTATCTGTGAGGGTGGAGATGGCTTTGTGTGCTTGATTAGCCTTTGTGCGCTTTGCAGGCAGCTGCAGGCTGTATACTCCCCAGGGAGCTGAGATTGTTTCAGGAATGTAAATGGGCCCGATGACCAGGGAAAATAATAGTGTAAATGTTACTTTCTTGTGTGTAAGAATGCTATACATTTATAAATGCCTAAATTATTATTATTAGGTGTGTTCACCGTGATTCCTCCCCTTACATGTAGCGCATCCAATCTGCCTTTCATGTCAGGAATTTATGATGGCACAGTGGGACTCCCATCCCCATTCCAACCCCATCCCCATTCCACGCCCACTGCTGGGGTAATTAAGGAGTCACTGATCTGGATTACCTATTAAGCAAGAGACTTGTCATTTGTTTGTTGTTGTTTTTTTCTAGGTTAGTTTTATTTTGTCTGTATTTACACCAAGCTATGATTTTTTCCTTATCCAGAATCACCTTTTTCTTTGTCTTCATCTGCAAGATATTAATCTAGTCTTAAAGGTATAATACATGATTGGTTAAGGTCACAGAGCAGCACTCACACCTTTACTGATAAAGCATGTACATGAGCTCAATCGGACATCTGAGTCATGAGAAAATAGCAAAAACCTGACTAAATTTTCCTTATAAAGCATAGCTTAAAGAACAGTTTTGATCTTACCCTGAGATCAGAACTGTTTCATTCGTTGTTTTACGAATTTCTGGATGAATACACCATTTCAGCTGGAAATATTTTAAAAGTATGTTTCTACTAGCACAATCTTTATACCCTGAAAGTTATATGTTAAGCTGTGAACATTTCTGTTTGGGTATGTTACAATCATGTACATGTACTGTACCTTTAATCTACATGTACATGATCTAGGCCTATTTTCTTTTTAGATTTTTTAAAATTACATGTTAGATAGGGCCTACAATTCAATGAGCCTTCTCCCTTGCTCTTTGTCTTGATAATTGCTCCAATACTTCTAATCACATTAGCCACATCTGTAAAATTAGAACAGGGCCTCGAGGCCGTTGGGTAGAATAATGTCACTGACCAACAAAACCACCAACCTAGAAAGAAATCTCTCCTTACAGAATGAAGTTAATATACCAGCTTGTGTTAGGAGGGGTGTCAGTCTTGATTACTCGTGGCCTGATTGCATTTTAACTACAGAGATTGACTCTCTAGTGATGCCGATGTACCAAGCTGCAGCCCGAACCCCTCTCGTTTTCATTAATCGGTGGGAAATTGGAGTGTGGACTCCTCCGTCACTGGGACGAACCCTACAGCTATGCTAGCCATTGTAATTGGATTTTGCTTGTCAAAATGCACACGGATAGTTCTGAAAATAATAATTGTGCAGGTAGTCTTATTGTTCTGCTGCCCCCTCCCCTCCCCTCTTCCCCTTCCTCCCGCCCCAAGGCTCCTTATACTTCCTTCCTTCTTCCTTTCCTCGAAATGTCTTGTCTTCCTGTTTCTTTGTGTTTTTGGTTCCTGTGTTTTTGTGTTTTGGAAGAGGTTGTTTTTTCTTCATATTATATTCTACCCGAGCCAGTTACTTGGAACTTCCTGAACAATTTTGTTATTATTAGGTCTCTATATTGCTTTTGAAACAGTTTTTTTTCTTAGGCAGAATGCACAACTTTATTACATCAGGGTATTTATATTATACAAATATCACATGGTTTTACCCGAAATAAACCATGTGATATTTGTTTTACTATACCTCATAAATATTCTTTATTGTCCACAATGTCGTCGAGTGCAGCAAAATGTCATTTTCGTGAACTTCATGGAGGGCGAAATTCACGCACACTCACTGCAAATCAAACTAGGATAGATGCGCAGTGCATGTTCCATGCGCAGTGAGATGTTACAGTTCCTTCGGAGATTCCCTAGCCTACTCGCTGGTCAGCAAATATATCCACTGGCACGTGATGGTGAATTGAACAATTGGGATTTGGCTCTAGGTCATGAATATTTATGAGGTATAGTAATTAAATATTCCATTCCTTTTGTGTTTATGGGATCGTATTGGTGACATCATTTTTTTTTTATCTTCCTGGATCCTAGTAGACTGTCAAGCGTTTTCGGTGCTTGCCATCCCCCGCCCCACACTCCCACCCCACCCCCCACACTCCCACCCTACCCCTTGAATTTGTTTATGGCATGAACATGAAACGTTTGTCAACTTTTCAAAAATGCCAACTATCTAGGGCATGTAACTGTAACAACTCCATACATGTGACCTCAATATACCAACAATCCTAGTCATTGACTCGAGAGGGGTCTTTTTCTTCAACATAAAAAATCTGGGACGGGAAATTGTGACAATTCATGACAATTTCCCCGGGCGCAGGAAGATTTCATTCTCTCCGCTCTTATAATTTAGACTGCCAAACTTATCCTCAATCAATTTGCCGGCGAGTCCTATTCAGATTGTCAGACAAGAATTTCTAGGGAAATTAAATTACTTTCCCATCTTGCTGCGCATCATTCATCATTTTTTTTCATTGTAATTTTGAATGTGCTTATGTTTTGGCGTGTATCCTTTTGTTTCATCAGAATTCTGTCCGTGGCAATTTTCTACCTTTTTTTAACTATGTTAAAGGTACTATCATACTTTGATAGGAATCTAAAACAGACATGTTCACAGATTTACGTTTAACTTTACAGGGTGTAAAGATAAAAAACATAAAGGTTCAAACATAACATTTTTCTCCCTGAAATGCTGTATTTTTCACAGAAATAAGTAAAACACAATACCAAAAACCTCACATTTACAGTTACCTCACAACTTGGCAGAACAATTGCAACTGTTTTTCACTATTTTCTGCTGTTTCCAATTATCGATTGAGCTGAAAATTTCACAGGTTTGTTTTTATTCCATGACAAGTCAAATTATGAACAGACCGCAGCTGCTCTGTCAAGTTCACCAAAGTATGATTGTACCTTAAATGATAATTCATCATTTAATACATTAGCATCTCCTCCATTAAAAGCAGGGCCAGCCATTGCTATAAACACAGCATTCGTTCCGTGGCAGAAGACTCTACATTGTAGAGGGCTTCCTCAAAGCTCGGCTCCGGCTCAAGCTTCGTCTCCGTATTTCCATATGCTGAAAATATAAGTTGTGGTTTTTCATTGAAGCCAAAGCTCTGTTTTCTTTTTCAAACCAGAGAATCTACTTCCGAACCACAACCAAAAGCCTTTGGTACAGAGCCGGAGGGGAGCTTTGAGAAAAGCTTTAGGATGCAAACATGATTGTGAAGTGTTTTTTAATAATATCGAACCGGTCATGTTTTTGAACATCCCAGGAACCTTTCCAGACATGGGATTTGATTTGTTTTTGTTTTTGTCTCGTAGACGGGGAAGACAATTTGCCAGTAATTTGATTTGGATTAGGAGTTGTTATCGTAAATTTGATTGAATTCAAGCTGTAAACAAAATTACAATCGACTGAAGGTTGCTTTGGCAAGTCAATCAGAAACGAGTGGCAGTCGCCAATGCTGATAATAACACCCCTAATCGTTTTGTTTAGGAGTGTCGTTGTCAAGGCTGTGACGGAGCAAATAATTAGCTGCTGCGGGATTGCTTAGCAACAGAAGGGATCCTTGATGTACAAGGGCAAAGCTTGCTTGTTATTGTTGCAGTTGGAAATGCAGAGGAAATTAGGGGGGGGGGCATTTTCAAAAGCCCAAGGACGTAAACACTGGAGAACATGTTTGAGGTTAAAAATCTTATTTTCTAGCTTCCCTTTAAAAAAATTATAAATAGATAAAATTTAATAAACGTTATTTTTTTTTTTTTTTTAAATTATAAATATATAAAATTTAATAAACGTAATTTTTTTTTTTTTTTTGACAATCTGGGGAATGAGTTTTTCATCGTTCAAATTGAAATTCGTGTGAATAGGGTTCACTTTCAGATTGGGATTCAATCAGTATTTGAGGTCAATAAGTATGGAGACTTGGCTTCATCAAAGAAAGTTGGACTTGGTTTTGAAAATGATTTTGCTTCTATCTATGCACAGTGTCCATGGCCTGATTAATCATCACTTGCACAATCTTAATGGCAGAAGGAAACCTTCAGAATAATTTTTTTCCCCACAAATTGTCGATTTTAATCTTCACATGTATTATTATGAGTTTTCTGGTAATGGTCGAGTTTTCTTTTTTGTTTTTTTGCCTGTAGGCCCTACTCTGTGACTTTTGATTAATGCTGAAATTATCTCTGTGGTTGATTTGAAAATGAAAAAAAATGGATACATGTCTAATTTCAGACAGAGGAAGAAGTTACTTGGAATCATAGCAATGTTGATCACTCGAAGAATGACAGACGAATGCTGAATAACATGCATCCCTTTAAAAAGGAACGAAATGCCCCAAACGTCTGCAATACTGCAGCAATAACGCCTACTGAATGGCTGTACCAATAAGAATACCCCTCCCTTTCCGTGATTCTTATGGCAGCTGCACTCTTCTCTGTTGCCCTTAGATCCTGCAATTGGCTGTTGCTATTTATGTTCCTTAATAAAAGACAGACAAGAAAAAGCAACATACCGTAGTTCAAGCGTGCTCTCGGCCTGCACATTAAACACGCAACATAGCAGGACCATTACCTCAGTCCTCCCTAGTGTTTCCATCGCTGCATATTGTTGGAATCGATCGCCCAGCCAATCTACATTATGCCCCATGGCCATTCTCTTTGGCCAGAGCAGTTAACAAAAGAAAAATTGACATCCCCTGGGGGACAGTAAGCATGAAATCTTCCCTAAGTTGGGGATTTGATCTCTGATTTCATTTGTATTTTGACATTTTTTTTTTGGGGGGGGAGGGATTGGACATCTTCAATCTTTGTCAATTTTGCGTACCGTCAAACCATTATGTGTGCATCAATCATACACGAGGCTGTCGTGAAAACATGAAGTTGTAAATGTCACCGTTACTTGCCATTGCTTAACGGCAGCTGGCATGGACGGGTCTCATCCCCATCGGTTTTTTTTTATTATTAAATCAATCTGGCAAAGAATATAGACATGCATATACAAATATATATACATATATTTTTAATGAATAAATATACATGCAACGGCTTGTTTTGATTGGATTTCGCTTTTCCAATTTTTAGAGGCATTCAGAGTGAAATATGTTGGGGTTTTGTTCGTTGTTGTTTGTCTCATATTTATTTTCAGGGAGAAAACGGCTAGTTTTTAGTCATGTGCTTGTACAAAAACATACAAACAAACAAACAAACAGACAAAGAACAGTTTCAAGAGCCAATAATTTTCACTTGATTTTTTTTTTTATTCAAATTTTTTGCAATCAAATGAAAGAAAAGAAACACTTGAGATGAGAAGGACGATAAAAGGATACGTCATTTTAATCGAGGACATTTATCATGTTTATAAATACATTTTGTTTTTATGTATTTATTTTTGTTTTAATTGAAGAGCTCTGGTGAATTAGGATTTCTTATGGCAATTAATTTTGTAGGCTGGTGCCGTGGCTAGTCTGCACATGGTGAACAGCATATTGCAGTCTGGGAATCAGTCTCAGCTGTATACCCAATTATTTTAGTAGATCTGTAAAATAAATATGTCAAAATATTTTATTATGAATTTTTTATTTCGCCAATTTGGTTTGGAAAGAAAACCCCAAATCAAGGTAATGGCATTATTTTTTAACTCAAAGTTAGCTGTCTTTATACCGTTGCTACATGTAGACAGAAAATCACGAAGGACAGTATTTTGAGGTTTTTTGATGATTGTGTGCTCCTTTCCAGCTGAGGGTTTTTGGGGTTTTTTTTGGGGGGGGGATCCTTTTAGATCATGGAGGCTTGTAAATAATGATGTTATTGTTCTTTTTATGTTTTGATGACTTTGACATGTTGCACAACCAAACACAAACTGGCCATTCCACCAGGTTGGGGCAGTTGTCATTATGTGGTAGCTGCCTTTTTGGGGACATGCATGAAGTGAATGTATACTTGTACTGGGGCGGAAACTTCATGGGAGGAGGGGGCTTGGGTCAAGCCCCCCCCCCCCCCCCCTTCCCCAGCTTCACAACTTTTCATTGGCAAAAATCAATGTATAAGCCGCGGCTTATGTTTCAGAAATCACGGTATTTGTTGTAGTTGCTCATGTCTACACATCAGGAATGCTGGTCTGCCTGAATTTCAGGATACAGGACTGTAGAGCCTAGGCCACTGTAACTTTAAACAGGAGCTTGGTGTCACCGCATGACTTTGCCAAAGCCTGAAGAATCTGCTTTTTAAACTGGGGAATCGTGCCACACTGTTTGATATGGGCGGTGCGAGTCGAGAATTTCCCCCGTAGCCTAAGTGACATCGGGCAGTTAAGATCATTGGCTGTGAATGTAGGCTTTGCTCATCAGCAGGGGCCAATTTCATAAAACTGTTAAGCGCAAAAAGTTGCTTAGCACAAAAATGTCTCACCCAATAATACAAACCAAACAAACCGAACAACAGCCAAAGAACAATCACAAGTGATACACAACACATGGACATTTGGTTGTTAACCCTGTTTTTATTAAGACAGAAATGTCATGCCTAGCAAATTGTTTGTGCTTAACAGTTTTATGAAATTGGTCCCAGGCCACAACAGCATGCCTGGCCTGGACAGCAGGCATCTGCCAGTCGTCCCGCCCCGATTCTCTCCCCTTTCAAATTGCTCTCCATTTTCAGTCATCTCAAGTTGAAAGTGCCCCTAGCCATAATAGACGAGTGGTCGGCCGTGCCCCTCCACTCAAGAGCCAAGTTCCAAAGGTCTTTACATTATGCCTGATGCAATCTTAAAAGCCTCTCCTCTCTGTAGAGAATGTCGACCAATGTTCTGATATCCAAATCCCCCTCCCCCTCCTCCTCCTCCTCCCCTTCCCAGTCGGCGTTCCATTCAAGATGAGATAAAATCCACTCCAAGCACAAAATACAAAAAAAATGATAAAAAAATTCACAGTGAAAAGCCCCTACTCACTCCTGAGTCCAGATGTTTTGATAAAAGACTGGCCCTGTTTCTATTACCACTGCAGTCAAACAAGATAGAAATATAAAAATTTCCATCAATTTTTGCCTTCACCAACATGACCAAGACCCTAGTAGAATTGAGCAGAGTCCAAATTAGTTTGGCTCCTGCGAGCCCACTGACAGGTGTTCTACTTGAAAATGCCAGAGAGAAAAAAATGTCAGTTCTGAGGGGTTGCATTTGGCAGTGTCATGGGGTGGGCACTGGGCAGCAGAGATTGCAGAGTGCATGAAGTGACATTAACATGTAAATAGGCCAGCTCACATTCTAAGGGGAAGGGTTCAACTATTACAATGCTCGTGGCGTTCATTTCTGCCGTCGAATAGTCGCTTCTCCTTTTTTTTTTCTCATCATCTCTTCCATTGCTAAATTTTGTTCTGTTTTGTTTTGTGTTTTTTTTTGTCGGTCTTTCTTTCATTCATATTCCTCTGTGAGGCTTAAGATGTTTCGATAAGCTTATTTTACATTGCAGAAAGAAAATTGAGTCCTTCCATCAAAAATGCAAAGCCTTTATCTTTTTGTTGCCGGATGAGTGTGCTTTTAGCTGGCTGCGTGGTACAGCATTGTGAAAAACAACATGTAAATTTTGGAAGCAGAGAGATAATGTGCATACATAAAACCGTAAAGGTTGTCTTTTTTGGTTTTCCATTCTTATTTTCTTAAAATAACTTGTGCCTTCCTGAGAGATTACCGCCCCCTTACAAAACAACTTGCATAAGATATGGTCACTAGTTATTCATCTTGTAATGTTGACGTTAAGTTGTAGTAGTGTTTATTTTGGTCCATGAATTTGCCATTTGAATTTGCATACATTTCTTTGTTTGGAGAAGACACTTTTAAATTGTTCAAAGGATGTACTGGTGTATAAGTACTTTGATCCTTGAAGGGAAAACAGGTTACATGTAAGCCCTTCTTCCTGTGCTTAAAGGTAATATCATACTTTGGTTTTTATCAAAGAAATACAGATTCATGGGCAAAAATATCAAGACAGATACAGGAATAGTCATCTGTGAAAATGTCAGTCCCATACGGTGCCCGCTTTTTGAGAAAACAATGAAAAACAGCCACAGTATTTCTTAAGTGTTTTCTCTTTTATTTTTGATCTTTTAAAAAATCAAAAAGATTTTCGGTCGTTGTTTTACCAATTTCTGGATGAAGACACCATTTCAGGCGGAAACATGTTAATGGTATGTTTCTACCACCACCATCTTCATACCCTGTAAGTTATACTTAAATCTGTGAACATTTCTGTTTTGGTTTCTTACCAAAGTATGATATTACCTTTAAGTTCACTCGTCAATCACAGGGTGGGATGAACTCCTTGCTGTAGGATTGCAGTGTGATGTTGGTAGTAATTTGGTTCTCTTTTCATGGTTCACAGGTATTATTTTGTTGTTGCTGAAGCAGATTATGTAAAAACGGATAAGATAGCACAGATCCTATGGTGTTAAGGTACATGCCTTCTCGCAGTGGAGGCACGTGTGGATGCAATGCTCGTCACAAAACCAGTGCAATGCTGTTTAATATTACTCACAAATCATCAGGTTTATCAAACATGTCTGGTCAGGAAGGAGCAGTTTTTTGCTTGTGGGGCGCCCTCTAGAGTTGGGAAAGTGACCTTTTTAAAAGAGGGGGGTGCTTCATTTTTCTAGAAAAATGTTCTTCAAAATACATCCGTAAACTCTTCTTTTTGGAGTGTATGAGGATCCTTTGTTTGTGTTACCAAGGTTTCCTTTGTTCATTTTCTTGTTACTGTCTCCAGCTCCATCGTTAGATTCGTGGCTTAGTCATGTGTTCAGTGTCTCTGCTTTGTTTTGGGGTCATTTTCCGGCTCCGGCTCCGGCTCATCAGGCTCCAGCTCCGGCGCTAACATCCATATGCTTCAAATATAGGTTGTACCTTTTCATTGAAGCTTAATCTCTGTTTTCTTGATCAAACTTAAATAGAGCACCGGTGTACTTCCAAACTGCCTCTATTTTGATATCCATTATTTTATAGTGAATTCACGAAATGGAGCCAGAGCCAGAGCCAGAGCCTGAGCCGGAGCCAAGGTTTGGAAAAGGGCCTTGGATTCTTGTATGCATACAGTTTGCAGCAGTGAGGCAGGCTTGTGGGACTAGGCTTTATAGGCCGGCATAGTTGTTGGTGCCACCAGCTTCACTCAATGATGAGTTTTGTCCCCCGGCAAATGTGGGTCAAATCCCCTTGCTGTACAGTCTACCCTTGTTAAATCCTCCCTGCTTCGTCAAGAAGTTATCATCAAATGCATACACACACAAAGCGATTTGCACTCGATTAAAAACCAGAAAGACCCAAGGCTCAAGGGATATGATGCTGTGGCACTAAAATCTGACTCTGTTTGCCATGGAGAAAAGTCCTGAACCCCTTGAGAAAAAAAGGGAGGCTAAGGCATTGCCTGACTGACTTTTGGATTCTAAAATGCCATCTTTATTCAACACTGACATTTTGTCCAATACGTCCAAGTCAAGGGCCAGTTTTCTCAGAGAAAAATATCAATCTTTGTGTTTGCCTTAATTCGAATTTGTTGTTTGATATTCAGGGATTACTTGTGATATTTGGGAGTGATTTGCCAGCGAAAATTTGCCATTCAAATAGTGAATGGGTCGTGTGCCCAAAACGAATGACACTCCTTTATTTTTTTCAGAAACGAACAGTCCGACAGATCGGTTTCCAATTTCGTTTGCAAAATGACTGTCGTCTGCACAATTTGTCAATATTTTGCTGCAGCTTAATGTGAGTGTCCCCAATATCCTGTCAGGCTATTTATCATTTCGTGAAACTTATCAAGTCGAGTGCAGTGAAGAAGAAACGAACACGGGCACTTAGGCTTAAGATATTAAAGAGATACATTTCAAGGGCAAGGTTGGTCTGGCGTCCGTGGCAAGTGACTGGGCCGAGCAAGCTTATTGCCAAGGGCGTGTTAGGTAAATGGAACCTGTCGGCTAGCCATATTGGACATCATCTTAGTCAGGAGTATTTTCATAGTTGCTGGGATTTTAGCTAACGGCAATAAAATAATGCAATCTTGAGTGGTATGCGTCACTATACGAACCATTCAGAAATTACCTTTCGTGTTAGTTTTGTCTTTGTTTATTGTTTATTTTCGTGTCAACTTTTGGCAACCAATGATCAAGTAAATCAGTTTGAATCTATTTTCACTCCAAAATCCGACCAAACAAATGGGCATTTTATTTTTAAAAGAGGAACATCATGATGTTAAAACAAAAACACGTAAGCTGATGGCAAAGCGCCAAAATTGTTGGCGGTATACAATAGAAGAGAGTGATTTTCTTTCCAGTTTTCCAGCTTCCCTTTTCAAAAAAACAGAACAAAAACCGGAAGGATTCTACTTGTCTCAGTTTAAAGAAAAGCCTACTAACTTGCTTTGGAAGTTTTTTGTCAAATATCTGTTTTTTTTCTTTATTGATGGCATTTGTTTTCTTCCGTACACGGTGACAATTTGTTTTAAAGTTTTTATAGTTGATTTTTTAATTTATATCAGTATTTTCACTATTCCGAAAACACGTTGTAGGTTGATAACGATTGTACATAGACATAGTAAACAAAACGAAATTTATTATCTATACTTTGAATCCTTTTTCTTCTTTCAATTTCATGATTGTTAAGTGTCGAGCTATGGAGAGATAATAGTCTCGAGGCCATTTAAAGGTTTGCGATGCGAGTAGTTGTGTGTTTGCTGTTGTTTTATAGTTTTGAAGACGTGTACATTGAGAGGGTTAAGCTGAGTGTACACTGTCAATATAACAATCTCGGTAACATTGTTGCCCAGGTACCTTGTTGCAGAAAATGTTGTCAGTGTACACAGAGCAAAACGAGTTGGGTAACATGTCGCAGCAACATCTCGGTAACATGTTGGCCAAAATGTTGGTAGTGTACACAGGGCCCAAGTCGTGTTGCCCAGGTGTGTTGCCCTATTAAACTGGGCAACATGTTACCGAAAATGTTGACAGTGTACACTCTGCTTTAAGTATGCATCCTGTTTTGGCGGGAAGATACAATCCCATCTAGCTCGTTAGGTATAGACCATCAGTAGAGTGACTTCACTGTGTTACATCGTGCATTAGTTTGCATTCAAGTGTCTGCATTTTGCCTGGGCTACGCGCAGAGACCAGTGACGCGGATAGCAGCTAGTAAACACTTCACTTTGTTCATTTTTGAACACACAGTCCGTGTTATAGAAAAGACGGAAATTAATTGAAATGGCCGGCCACGCACAACTTTCAACTTTTCTTCCTTCTTTTACCTTAATTGTATCATCAACCTAGATGCAGTACAATTATGGCACACAAACCTGTATTGAATATTTTTTATTTGAAATGTATATTGTTTAACAGATAATTTAAAACACACCATTGTACATAGAGCTATTATATACAGTTCCTCTTATTCTCTTTATCCCCCAAAACAAACATGAACACTTAGAACTTTAAGTTTACAGAATTATTGTTCGTAATTATTATTGCGTGTTAAATACTTGTACATCGATTTATTAAGATATTTTTCAATTTACGACGACAGAGGGCGCTATGTGCTGAGGATCCAGGCGATCACTTAAAAAAAAGTATATTTGTAGTAAAGGGGCAAACCAGAAAGTTGTAATTTTATTCTGTGACGTACATTGTACATAGCATACGTTCAAGATTGACAAAAAAAAAAGTTCAAAAGCTTATTAAAAAATGTTTCTCGTCCACCTGTGTCATTATTTCCGTGTTCACTTCCAGGGGTGTTTCGGGTAATTGTGTCCCCCCGGTAAATGTGTCCATGCCGACAGAAATACCTTCGTGAAAGTGTCCGGCGGATAGATTTAATATGTAGGACATTGTGTCCCCCGGACTTATTAACCCGAGTCAGGACCACGTAATTCTACTCTCCCGGACATATTTACCTAGGGGACATAATCAACCTTTACACAGCTTCTTCCCTTTGCAGGATCCATTCTGAATTTTTTCCTCACACGGAGCCTGAGTTTTTCGTGTAATTTACGAAAGACGATACACGCTTCTAAAAAAACGAAATATCTCGGACCGCTTAAATGGAATCTTTTGCCGTAGACACGCTCTTGTTCTGAATTGAGCACGTTCATGTGTCGTTTTACCGCAGTGGTTCCTCTATACTACACGTGCACGTGGTGGATGGACGGCTCTCTCTTTCTGCGAAGTTAATGGGCATGACGCAAATATACTTCTCTTAAAAAAAACCCAAGATAATGCGTAGGCTATGTATCCAGAAATTAGTCAAACAAAGACCGAAAACAGTTTTGATCTTGGGGTAAGATCAAAACCATTCTTTATGTTTTTTAAGAAAAATTGAGTCGGGGTTTCGCTATTTTCTCGTGACTCAGATGTCCGATTGAGTTCAACTTTTGTACAATCATGTACATGTTTGATCAGAGAAAGTGTGCGTGCTGTTCTTTAACCTTTACCGTATCATGTATTATACCTTTAACCAAGCCTCAGTCTTTTCAAAGTGGTTTACCACACAGAAGAAATACGCCGCATATCATTATATTATCGAAGTAAAACAATCGGGATAAAATATTACTGAAACTTGTAGCTGCATGAACAATAAGACCCGAAATCGCCGTAGCAACTGTTCATACAAGAGGACAATTCTGCCTCGTCTGTTGAAGACGGAATTTCTGCTCCGTTGGTAAATGAAATCACGACAGTCGTATAGATACGGTAGGCCCTAAGTGCCCGCATATAGAGACACTATTTTCCGCTCGCGGGAAAGTGTGAAATTAGTCTCTGCGTGACAAGCATCGAGTGGCACGTTTTCACACACTTTCCCAAAAATACACATAATCAACTCTTAATGATGTCCCATTCAATAAATTCTTCTATTTTGATATGAAAGGTACTTTCATACTTTGGTATCATAGGCTACAGAAACATAAATCTCCACAGATTTCCCTATAGCTTACAGGGTATAAAGATGGTGATTGTAGAATCATACCGTTAAAATTGTTCTGCCTGACATGCTGTATTTATCCAGAAAAGAGTAAAACCAATGATCAATTTTGATCTTCGGAAGATCAATAATAACGGTGAAAAGATTTAGAAAAAATACCGTGGGCGTTTTTTTTTTGCTGTTTTCTCAAAAGGTGGGCACCGTATGGGACTGGGAAGAGTAACTGAGGACGAACAGAGCACACTATACCAACGGTTTTTCTCAGAACCACACACTATCACAGAAGAGCTTACATGGTGTCACCGCAAACCTATTACTCCCAAAGTATGATACTACCTTTAAGGCAGATACAGTGACACAGAATTTGCATTTGCGACAAAATTGAACGGCTCATTTGCACCTGTTTGATTTAAAGCTGTTTTATTCTTTATTCTTGTCTCCAGCAACTTTCACCGTTTTATGAACATGTGTAAACAACCGATTGAAAATGCTATTCCTAAAAATACCACAGGGGATGTATTTATCTCTTGAACATCGGGAAAACAAAAACTTCTGTAGCAATTCAAAAATATTCGAAACAGTCGTATAATCCACCAATATAATTATGTCAACGTGTTTAAATGCTAAAACATTATCTTTATGCATTTTTTAGTTAAAGCACTAAATTAAGCCATCGTTCGTCGATACGTTATTTTTGAATTGTATGTTGTTTGTGAATGCATATACCGGTAGCTTTCAAGAGAGAAATTCGAGACATTTAAACTGGAAATTGATAGAATGTAATTTAACTATACCTGAGATCCCAAACTTGCAGAGTGCTATACCAATATGGGCGATTACAAACAGTGCGCCACCAAGAGTTTGTAACGCGTTGACCAATCACTATGCGCGGAATCTGTCGACCGTTTCCAATTGCGAAATTCCGTGCATTGTGATTGGCCAACACGTTACAAACTCTTGGTGGCGTAACTATTCGGTATCGCCCGTATCCAGGAAATAATCATAAGGCCGTGTCCCAAATCTTTGGCTGCGACCGCAAATAACACGCAAGTCTATGGAAATGGCTGCAGACCCTGGCTAGTGGCTGCCATAGGTGCGTGTGTAATTGGCAGCCGCAGCCAGAGATTTGGGACACGGCGTAATGTTAAACAAAAAACCGCTGAATAATCCCGCTGTCGGTCACTGCCTTGTGCAACGGAAAACTTTCAAGTGCAACGACCCCCACGGACTAGTACAGAGAGGGGAGGTCGCCGGCTGATGTAACGACGCGTACTCGCTCCGGGTCAGCTACCAGAGCTTGCATGGTGTCTGCTATGTAGTGCTCATTGAAACTCAACGCATAGATCTGCGAACGGATAACGTGGGAGAACAGAATATTTAGTCATGTATAATTACAATCTTATACAGGAGCTCTTAATCTTTGAATAAATACATAATGATTTGAAGCGTATAAATGATGGAAGATGCTTGGATATCGCTCTTTAGACACCTGCTCTCTGAGAGTTAAAGTACACGATAGGTTAGGATGAAAAAATAATCCACAGTTCGTCAATTTCAGTTGAAATGCTGAATACGATTCATAAAATACACAATGAATTTATAGTGGAGTCAGTGTACTTCTGTGATTTTCTTTCTCTCCGTAACTTTCTCTATCCCCCCTGTATACTTAAGTGCAATCCCAAAGAGTAAGCCCACAACATAAGACACATCCGAGAACAATTTTGAATGGACGAACTCGGTTGCAGAACAATAATAATGATGTCATTGTACTTTCTTTCTCTTGTTCACATGCAGTTAAAAGAAATACATTGGAACGCCACTATAACGAACACCGCTATACCGAACATTTGGCTATTCCGAACGTCATCCTTGCCTCCCAATTTTTGTGTACATTACATACCCAATAATCTTATGGCTCTTTAATTCATTATAACGAACAACCACTATAACGGACAGTATCTGTGCATTCCGCCAGGTTCGTTATAGTGGTGTCCCAAAACGCGTTACAATGTGCAGGTCGGCCACTGAGAGGATTAAATCTTATTTCTTTGTTCTCGTTTGAAATCAAAATGATGTCCATGCATTTCAACTAAAACCCTACACCTTTCAGTCACGCAACGGCGGACCATTATAGCCCTTCGCCGGAAGTGTGCAGCGAGGATATTATGAGAAATGCATTGTGGGACTTTTCTGCGCACAAAATCCCATAGACAAGCCTATCCACGGAAAGGGTCCGTGGCGTTGGCCCAACAACGTGTGTGCAACATACGTTAGTCGGTTACCTTGAACTGCATTTCGATCGCAGTGGGGGCGGGGCGTGCGGGGGCGGGGTAGGTCCACTCTACGTCAACCATTATTGATTATTTTTTTCAGAGATTAAATTCCCACATCAAATACCTGCAAAAGAATCCAATATTGTCAACCAAAGACAGTACCCAATCTTTCCCGTGTTTCCACTGATTGGTTTGTTTTTTTCATTAACCCTTTGTAGGTCGATGATAGTAAGTTGTATATAATTCATTTATCTCTGGAAAGGTCTCTATCTTTCAGCCGCCATCTCCTTTTTATAACGACCGGTCGATGGGAATTTTGTTTCAGCATTTTGTTTTTTTTCTCGGTCGCCAGCAAAGCTGAAAGTACAACGTTTGTGTTTGGCCGGCACCAGGGCCTGTGCTTTTCTTCCCAAATAATAGGGAATCTACGGATCCCGCAAAGAGACATCCATTCATTTCAAGTGTAGTTTGTCTTTTTCTTTTCAAATGACGAAGATTTTTTATCATGATTGTATTGCTATAAAACGCCCATTGGCGTTTACGAAACGGAGACTTAGGCTCCAGCTCTGGCATCCATATGCTGGAAATATAGTTGTTGTTTTTTATTATTGAAGCTGAAGCTCTGTTTCCGCTTTCAAACCGGAGAATCTACTTCCGAACCCCAGCTAAATGTCTCTATTTTCATATCCGTTATTTTATTTTTTATAAAGGATTCACGAAATGGAGCCCGGAGCCAGAAACGGAGCCTGAGCCTCCGTTTCGTAAACGCTCTTAGAGTCAAGATGGCTCTCTGTCGAACGATTTTGTGTGTTGCTCTTACGTCGTCGAGAGCTAACGCATTATGATGTTTGTCCGTTGGTCTGCGCTGCGCGCGTGATACTAACAGTTGGAAGGTATCTGTCTGTTAGCCGTCAAACCATTGGTTGGCGCACTTTCAGCAAGACCAAAGAGTTTGTAACAAGCGGTGTGCGTTCGACCAATCATCGCGCGAGTTGAATATGCGTCACAAGACTTATACGGAGTTCATTGGTTGTCTGTACATTACCTCCACGCCCTCGTCACGAAGCGTCTTGGCGAGCTGCACGGGCGACTTGCCGGTGTACAGCCCGTCAGTGAACAGGAAGACCACCTTACGGGCTCTCTTACGAGAATGGACCAGGACGAGGCGTCTTGCAATCTGGAAGGCCTTTTTCATGTTGGTTTCACCACCTGCTCGAGGGAGGAGGAGAAGAAGACGAAAACAAAAATAAGAGAGGCAATTTCAGCAGTTTCGAATGAAATGGAATCCCAAAAGGACAATTCTACAGATCGTGTTGGCCCAGGGATATCCCTTTGATACTCGCGTCATAACTCCTCATGGCCCTCATTGTGTCGAGTTTGTCGGGGTAGCTTGTTTCATTTCTGTATCATCATCTGGGCTTAGTCCATTTCCGGGGCTGAGGCTGGTGTGCCGAAGTAAATAGGTTTTGCCTGAAGGGGACTTTGGCTCGCCAAGTCCCACCAAAAGTTGGCCCATTAACGGACGCCGAGGGAAACGTTCTTTCCCTATTTAGATCGTATCTTTTCATGGGTGCGCCCTACGTCCTGTTCATTGACCGGTGCGTTTTGGGCCTCTGGGTTTTAGGAGCAAGAATACAGCCGACGCAAAACGTACATTAATTTGAACTGAATGGAAAGCCGGCCGACTTGTTTACATCGAGTAGGACGCCCTTGAGACGTTTTACAAACTTGAACTGAGTGTCGAATTGGCATCGGGTGGCCAGAGTTTTGACGAGACACTCGGCCAAGCACTGGTACATGATCCATGCTGTGTTAAATACTGTTTCTGCTGCTGCTGCTACGGCTTTAGATGCTGCTGCTCTTTCTATTTTTACTGCTACTATGCAGCGATTTCTGCTTCTGCAGTTTCTGTCAAGTTGTGCTGCTGTTGCTGATGCTGTTGCTGCTGCTGCAGTATCTATACGGCATTCTACTACCACTACTGCTACTTTCGCATTCACCACCGGTTGTAGTGGTGTTGCTGGTACTTAACAATTATCACTGGTTACTGACTTTAGATTACCTTCGTATCGCACGTCATCCAAGCTGCGGAGTACCCGCGGCACGGAGTCTGCGTCGAATAGGTTGAGGCGCACGCTGGCCCCGCTGCCGAAGGTTACCAGCGATATCCTGACGCCCCCACTCGCCTTGTAGTCGAGACCTGACAGGTACTCGTGTAGAATGGCGCGATGTTGGTCTTCATCCGTGCGCATGCTGCCTGAAGTTGTTTGGATAAGAGTTAATTTTCAAACTGTTGAAAGTTTGAAACTATTCAATGGCCTATATTTTAATACATTTTGCTGAATCTTTGGCTAAAGAAAGGTAAGTTCAGGCATGGTGAACACGAGCAAAATATTCCCGTTGGTCAACTTGATTTGAACAGTTCCCACTGACTTTGGTGTTTTAATACCAAAGGCAAAGATAAAAGCAAATAACTAATCAAGACAAAAAACAAACACCTCCACCGCGAACTTTAGTGGAAATCGAGAGTCATCTTTACCGGAGCAGTCCAGGAGAAACGCCACCTCGATCCCGGGTCCCTCGTGGGAGACAATCGGTCGCTCCTCTGCAGGGACCGGAGTTTCCCCGTGAACTGTTTAAAATTATAACCAATAATTAGATGGTGTATTAAAATGTTAGGGTAGTGCTGCTGTTGTTGTTTTGCTTTGTCTGGTCAATGTTTGACTTAAAGGTATACAGTACAGGATTGGCAACATGCCCAAACAAATGTTCACAGATTTACGTATAAAATACGTATAATAGGTGGTGATGGTAGAAACATATCGTTACAATATTTCCGGCTGAAATGATGTATTTATCCAGAACTTAGTAAAACAAAGACCAAAACATCTGGGGTAAGATCAAAACCATTCTTTATGTTTTATGAGACAAATTGAGTCAGGTTTTTGCTATTTTCTCGTGACCCAGATGGCCGATTGAGCTCTAAATTTCGATGTTTATCATGTACATGCTGGATCAGACAAAATGTGAGTGTTGTTCTGTGACCTTTACCAATCATGTATTATTGTATTATAACTTTAATCCGATCGACTGCCCGCATAATCAATCCGGGTTTTAGATGTTATTATTTGTGTCTCAAAGGTAAATGTCAACGGTGCTTCATGTAAACTTGCCATTTCGGCCGACAAATACTTTAAGCAAGTAGGCCTAGGCCTAATGCTCGTGTGGCGCCTGATCTTCCCGTGAGTCATGACACCCACAACAATTTCTGGTTGACATTGTATAGTAATGTCTCCAGCAGTTCAGAAGCGAAGAAGGTTTATCATCCTGTTTTTCTTTGCCCAAACCTTGTTTTTTCCTTGCGAAACTTTGTCTGTTAGCTAAACGCCTTTGGTATCTACCAAAGATACTTTACAAGTAATAAACTGCTGCAAACTGCTCATCACTTTACCTGTACTTTACTTGATTAGCGTGGATTGATTAAGATTTTTTCTTCTTCTTCAAATGCTTCGAGCGTCTAGTTTCTTTCTGAAATACCTCTTCATAATTGTTCTGCATGCACTAAAAATAAACTACTCCTTCCAATGTATCTTTAACATACAAAGCGTACAAAATGTGATTGATGTGTTGAAGAACAGTAATTTGAACGTACTTGTGCGAGCGCCGATTTGTTTTTCTTCCAATTTCATTCAAGTGGCATTTTTTTATCACCACAATTCAGGAGTTTGGTTTCAAAGCTGGGAAATTGGTGCTTGGTACATGAATGTGTTTGC
This sequence comes from Astropecten irregularis, assembly GCA_963971285.1. Classification (NCBI taxonomy): domain Eukaryota; kingdom Metazoa; phylum Echinodermata; class Asteroidea; order Paxillosida; family Astropectinidae; genus Astropecten; species Astropecten irregularis. The sequence goes on along the minus strand of OZ020246.1, from coordinate 19,183,525 downwards.
TTGGTATGGCATTTTGGTTTGTTAATCAACGCGGGGACGTGTGTACGTACGTGCGCGTTATCCGTCATAATTACCACGCGTAGGGGTCTCTGGAAGTAAGTATACACACGAATGCATTGTCGTCCACATGAAAACAAATTCTGACTTCAAATTGGGTGATTCCAAACAGTGCGCCACCATGAGTTTGCAACGCGTTGGCCAATCACAATTCAGGGCCTAGTTACCAAACCTCTGCTCCTGCTCCAAGTCGTGAATCCGTTCTAGAATAACGGGTATTCAAAAATCAAAATAGAGGCTTTTGGCTGCGGTTTGGAAGTAGATTCTCTGGTTTGAACAAGAAAACAGAGCTTCAGCTTCAATGGAAAGCCACAACCTACATTTTCAGCATAGTTATGTATGACATCGACAGCGCTGGAGCATGAGCCGGAGCCGGAGCTGGAGCCGTAGCCGGAGCCGAAGTTTGTAAAAGGGCCCAGTAATTACTTTTTTTTTTAACAAACTGCGCATCTTTCAACATGCGCAGTTTGTCCGCAACATCAATTTCCCGCATTGTGATTGGTAAACGAATTGCAAACGGCTTAGTGCGTATATATAGACGCCTGCAATCGTGGACCCAAATGTTGTTCCTCTTTTGTTTGGACTTGAACTTTTTGGCAGCATCTCCATTGGTTTTGTACATGCTTTCCAATCGTGTACATTTTTTCCAATCATGGACCCTATTTAGTTATTAGTTCATGGTTTTAATGCATATACAAAGTCACACTAATTTCAACTGTATAGCAGCTTGTGCACCAGATGAGCCTGGTAAAACTTTGCAGAAATTGCTCAGGCTGCTGCACCCGAGGGAAGCTGAAAAATCAAACTGTACTGCTGAAATTGCATAACCTGCTCCCTCCATAACAGCCAGGGTAATTTCCCCTTCGTCTCTTTATAACGATTGCCGTCAGGGAGTTGCTACGGTAATATGTATGCAATCAGTATACTACTGGATCAATAAATAATACCATGACCGGATAAATAGCCGACTCCCGCGATTAATATTAACCCACATGCATTATACATACCGAGGAAGTAGTCGCCGAAATCTTTCTGGCCGGCTGAGAGAACAAATCAAAAGGAAATTGGAAATTTTCAGAATAATTTATATCTCTGAGTAACAAAAACAAATCTGCAGTTCCTGACGTATTCATGCCACAGGATTTCGATAACCATCAAGTTCACAATTTGCCTTTTTTTTGCTCTGTCATTTTTTTGGAGGATTTGTGCGACTCACAAAGCTCACTTTACGTTATAAGCTGCTTTCAAGAAATCAAACTTATCTCCCTCTCCATCAGTATTCATGAAAATGGAAATGTGTTATCGAGACAGCTATAGTGTAAATATGAAATATATCTACGTGTATATAATGTGTAGGGCTAAGTCTATGTAAGAAACAAATTGACTGGATTATAGTGCGAATACGCCGATCCAGTAGGCCACGCCCACCATAGCAACGGCCAAGCAACCGCACATGCACACAAGGTGTGCCACGATCGCCCAAGCGCCGTGCCATTTTGCACAAACTCCACTACTGACAGCACTTCTCTTCGTTAAACGTTGGTTTTGGGGAAAAAAGGCCCAACATTGTAATTTTCCTCTCTTGCTAGGGTATAAAGTTTGTATTCCCCCTAAACTAACATGCATCTTTAAAAAAAACATTTTCATCGTCCACTTTTTGTATGTAAGATAGACGGAGAATGCTCCCAAAAGTAAGTTAAGTTTATGCCTATATAAGCATCTTTATGAAATTGGCCCTTAGACGGTAATTGATGTGATTGCCAGTGACACGCACACACATTCTCCGAATAAACGTTTAATAATCCTGCAATGAAATAAGCATGGAGAAGAGACGGACTTGGAACTAGATTCGAGACCCACCCCACCCCATCCAGGGTTATGGGCATAGGGACCAATTAACACTTCGAAAAGTGCGCATGCGTGATATTGCCTCGTTTTGAAGTCGCGATCAAAACCGCCGAAGTGTAAACCCGTGTATTGTCTTCGACAATGGACGGGTTTGCACTTCGAAAAAAGCGCATGCGTGAAAAGTGCCTCGTTTTGAAGTTGCGATCAAAATCTAAGATGGCCGCCAAGGTGTAAACCCGTGTATTCCTGGTATACATCATTATCAATTTCAACTTTACCGTCACAGAATCCGCATGTCTTGGCACAGCTGGACTTCATGTAGGCCGCGTAGGCTGGTCTCTTGCAGGCGTGGGCGATCTTCGTGCATCCGCCCGGTCGCTTATCTTGGCAGACATCTTAGGGGACAAATTCAAAAGGAAGGGAAGTGCAGATATCTAATGTAAAAACCTTGCAAAGATTAAGTAAAAATTTATGTTAATGTTCTAACATGACCTGTTTGGTTTAATCATTGGTACCCGACCTGTATGATTTGGTTTAATTGCTGGTACCTGGCTTGCAATCTTTGGTTTAACCACTGGTACCCGGCTCGTCTTACCTTCACACCTGGTGCCCTCCCAGCCTTCTGCGCAAGCGCAAAAGCAATGGGTGCTGTTATTGGTCAGGGTTCCACCATTGTCGCAGGTCAGTGTGCACTCGAACCCGGGGGATCCTGGCCCAAACTTCCCTGGGTTGGATACGAACGAAAGCAAGTGTCAGGGGTCAGGGAATGCAAGTGTCAGGAGTCAGGGAAAACACACAAAAATGAATATGTTTTTAGCAAAAGCAAAGACACTTTCGGCTTTGGCTTCAAATTACACACGCACCTATGGCAACCACTAGCCAGTGACTGCAGTTGTTTCCATAGACTTGTGTGTTATTTGCGGTCGCAGCCAGAGAATTGGGACACAGCCTAAGTATTGTGCTTTGTTATAATGCACGATATCTTTTTTTCAGTCAAGAGAGGGCGCCCCCTTCATGTGAGACCTGAGGTCACTTTATTACAGAAAAGTGTAACTAATTCGGACTGTCGATGCGTAAACATTGCAAATCAGGTTGTGTTCCTTCTATAAGTACATCGTGGTTTATGCCAATTTTCGTCATGCACTGAGTGCATAATCTCCCATTTTGTATCCAACTTTGGATCCCTTAATGTCGCTGATCTGTCCACTAAGGGGCTCTAGATCCAGTCAGGGCATGTTTGGAAGTTCCACGAATTCTCGATCAGGGATCCTTTGGTTGGTTCCCACACTAACACTCGATGGAGCGGACCAGCGGTTGGATTCCCTACCGTAATGATACATGCATGTAGGTGGGCTGCTAGCTCTGAAAAGCTACCGACCCCATACCCCGGCCAGCCTACACGCCACCCCAAACCCACCCCGGTCTCTATCAAGACAACTAGTACCAGGAAGGATCACCTTACCACATCGTCCACACAGTAGATGGCATTTGTCATACACAAAGTCCTCAGAGCACTGCTGTTTTGTATAGGATCCTCGGTTAGGCTGCTCAGGATCCGGCTCACACGCTTCATAGTGATTCTGACAAACAACTTTTGTTTTAAAGAAAATAAATACAAATGCGAATAAGTGCTTACAATAACTGACATATTGCAACCTTTAATCAATATGAATACGAACTTAAAGCCCCTTCGCATCAGTCAGACAATTGAAGGTTTACAAAGGCTTGAGAGCATTTTGCCGATTTAATTAAAGTAGAGGCCGGTGATGTATAAATATTAAGTCCGGACCTACCGAGAAATCTCCGGCTCCCCAGGGTGGAAAACACTGCCCCAATACTACAGCCACAATGGCCATCTTGATGGTCATTGACCTTTCAGATGAAATACCTGTTACCTACTCAATACACGTGAAATGTTAAAGCGTAAAAACAAATCATGGCGACGGCGTCAACACGTTACTAGAAGCACGGGCGGTCAATGACTTAGCGGTAGCCGTTCTCCTTCCACTTGAGCTTAACGTGTGTAGCCATGAAATTGACGAGATCTGTAGCCTACGCTGCTTGTTTTGATGCGTTTCCGGCGCGCTGACAGTTGTTCCAGCATTTCTTGCGAATTGCGACTCATATATCACTCCGTGCGGACTGTGTGTTACTCCTCCAAGACGATTCCTGACTAGTATTATTTAGTAGGCATATCATTGCCCAAATATTTGTTTAATGATGATGAATGGCAAATGAAAAGCATCAAATATTTATCCTCTTTCGATTTATTCCAACCCTGGGGTCGATTTCACCAAACTCATCGTAACTACACACGTGTATAACTTTCAATCGTAGGACTTATGATGCATTGCAGCCCCACGTAAAACTCGTGGGATACGATGTGTTATCTACTTCGTATAACTCGTGCTACGATCGATCGTAAGTCTTCGTGAAATCGACCCTTTTTGTACATTTGTCTACGGAACGATACTGTTTTGAGATTTTTGGGTCAGGAAATCATAATGTCGTGGCGATTTGCTTGGCTTCACTCACAACCAGTACTATCTCCTTGTATGATATTTTCTCCAATACGTTCTATCATAATTATCGCATAGACATTTTGACATTCCAAAACCGATTTCTTAATGAACAAAGATAATTGACTAATATGGATACTATACCAACATAGTGCTGGATAACCGGTATAAAAGCGCCGGTACGGTATTCCGGAGGTCACTGGTTCGAATCCCGCTGCAGTCAATTTTCTTTGTTCACTTTTCAAAATCTAGTTATACTTTTTAAAAAGACTCTCGCATTATAAAATCACAAAACAGAACAGCAAAAAACACCTTTAATTAAGGTAATTAATAAAATAACAGAAGGAAAATGTTCACATGGTCTTACTTTCGCACTGGGTCCCTTCCCATCCTTTGGCGCATGCGCATCTGCACTCGTCGTCGTTAGCAACCAATGTGCCGCCATTGACGCAATCCAGTCTACAAACTTTATCAAGAAAGTGGGCGGGAAAGAATACGAGGTAGAGACTATTAAGACAAAAAAATGCCTTTCCCTGAACATTTTTACACTTCCCATACCCCCTCAGGTAAACATGTTATCGCCGACTTTCTTGGACCATTATTTACATTGCCATTAAATGAGTGACAAAACTGACAGCTTGTCCAACAAAGAAAAACAATGGACATTTATAGCCGGACAAGATGCGAAAAAAATGTCCCCCTGTTAAAAATAACCCCAAAAGCAGGCAAATTTGCCAAACATAGCATTTACAGAAATAACACAAACCTATACATTATATTGTGGCAGTTAATAATGCTTCCCTCTAGCGGTTTACGTGCGTGCTTAAGGTTCCACTATGAGTATTGACTAAACACTTGAACATCTATAGTACCACTTGTCCACTTTTAATACTGGAACTGCAAGCCGTCAGTACCTATACTACATGACACATTTTCTTTTTCTATGCCGTCCATATTCTTTTATTTTTGTGTATATTCTAGACCTATATTATTCACTTGGGATTGTGCAGGCTGCCGTTGCACTTTTACCCGGTGTAAAGGCTAAGATAATTATTGAAAAAAGGGAGAAATATTCCCCTGTGGAATTTATTACATAAAAACGAATCTTGTTATCAATGCTTCATTAGATGAGCAAGACTGAGTAGACAATGTTCAGATCTTGCCTGATACTATACATTTCCAGGGTTGTATTTTCTTTCTTTAATGGCAGCACTTATATCGCTTTCAGTATATAATTATATACATTAGACGTAAAGGTTTACTGTCGTACTTTGGTAGCATATACCAAAACAAAAATCTTCACAGATTTACCTATATAACTTACAAGGTAGTTGCAGATGGTGATGGTAGAAACATATCAATACATTTCCCGCCTTAAATGATGTATTTATCCAGAGGAGAGTATAACCAATGACTTAAAACAATTTTGATCTCGGGATGAATACTTTGAAAAATACTATTGGCGTTTTTCACTGTTTTCTCAAAAAGTGGGACTAGAAATTTCGCAGATGACTTTTTAATACTGCATCTTTTTTTTCTGATATACGTGTATATGCCCACGAACCTGCATTTCTTTGACAAAACCCAAAGTATGAAGCTACCTTTAAAGACCTATGTCAGACCGAATATGAATATGATTAGGAATATGATTCTTGACATTTCGCTCCTCGTGGGCCACTAATCCTCACAGATGTCCCTTTCAGACGTCAAGTTGGTGACGCATTTGGCGTTGAAGTGTTTCCCCCTATGGACATACCTTTTATTATATTACCCGTCTATTGCTCGGGCACTGTATAAAGACAGTTGTAGAATTCAGGCTTTTTCAAACCGAATCAATATTCAGGAGTCTGTCAGGGTGATTATATGAACACTTAGGGGCATGCAGTCGGGTATAGCGGGGCTTGTACAACACGTCCCCCCTAGCAGAAACAGTGTACCTCAACTCGTGTCATACCCTTACTATCTGTATAGCACGGATATTCAATGGACAATGTTCATTACTCCATGGTTTAAACATCAGGGAACGCCCCAGGAGCCACACATTTCCTTGTTTGTGGGTTCGCTCTTCTTCTTTTTTCTTGACATTTGAATAACGGAGGCGGACAGAGCCTCAATTTCCCTATAGAAATCACCCTTTTTAAAGTTGAAGTGATTTTTTTTAACTTACCGAATCCGGGCGAACCAGGTCCAAATTCGTCTGTTTGAAATCAAGGAAAACGACAAAATGAGGATAGGGTTTTTATTTCTCTCGATAGAAGTATACCACTTTCTACTTAAGTTCAATTTCGTTTATATAACAATTGTGATATTGAAACCATTAATGCTGTGGAAATTAATTGATTCCATAATTCAGTGTCCATATTAGCACCTGTTTAAGTAGCACCCGATCGAGTGAGGTGCTAATTAAACTTAGACAAATAACCCTTCAAGAACATTGCAATTAGCTCTCCATGGAGCCAAATAATTCTACTCCCACTCTGGTGCAAAACTATAGCACATCAAGTGCAGTCACTAAACAAGCTCTTTAAAGTGCTAAATAATGAACCTTTAAGTGCTATATTAAGGACTTAATTTTTGTGTACATACATGTAATAGAAACCCGAATTCAACACCATTCACCATATCCCTTTCATACGAAAATGCTTGTGCCTTGTTGTATACATAATTTGTTGCTGATGCACTGTGCCACCAAACTATACTTAGGTAGAATCATCAACTTAAGATCAAATTGGTGTTAACAAACTGAGGTGATGAAATACTGGGGGCGTTGCCCTTGGCGCTCCTCCCCCATAAATGCATAGGGGATTAATATTGTCCCCGGATCGACTCGACTTATCCTTGGTTTGTTCTCATGATTGCATGACGTCTGCGCGGACTACGGTGTTGTCTTGTCCGTACCACATTCACCGCACATAGCCGGGCAGGTGCGGGAGACTGACGGAGATTCGCACTGGTACTTCCCCCACAAGTCGCATTTGGAGCTCTGGTCTACACACTTCTCTGTATTTAATGAGACAAGATGAACAACATCAATGACAATTAGACAGAACTGTTGCCATGGCGATCGCCGATGACGGGGTTCAGCAGCTTATACTCAGTGCCCCCAGTTAATCAGCGAGGCCGGAGAATACGTAGCTAGTGACCTCCGTGGTTATTTCGTGACTGGCTTTGCAGGCTCTAAAAATTAGTTCGTTAAACGATGTTTTGCATGGAGACAAGCATCGTCACGAAATTGATTCAGAGCTAACACTGAATTTGGATCGAAAATCCTTTGAATGATAAACTTCAATTTGCGGCACATTAAAAGAAAACACATTGAACATGTCTTCTTTTTGTTATTTTTGTTGGCATAAAAACATTATGTGGACGTGTGCATGTCCACATAACGTTTTGGAATCATGCATTGCGTGAACGTCCTCTGTAGTGAAGTCCACAGTGTGTATGCTTCGCCAGTGCATACTTACTTGCCGTGATCTTCCCATACCTATCCATCTAAGTACCCAGGTTTCAACATATCCAGTTACCTATCTTCCCATTTATAATTAATACACGTACCCACCTAGCCACCCTCCTGCTATTGTCGATATCACTGACAGAACTAGCCAATGGCGGCTCATTACTATTGATGTTATATATACAAGGGGCAACAGTCTCACCATTGCACAGTTGTCCGGTCCATCCTTTGCCACAGTGACATGTACAGTCTTCCACATTCAGCGTACCACCCGGCTCACCACAATTTAAATCACAAACTGGATAAAGATAAAAAATTCCCTTAATCAAAAGAGGCAATAATGAAGGTGAATATGGTATAATGATTAAAATAATTATAAAGTCACATACAGGCCTTTATTTGTCCATTAAAGGGAGGGTACAGAATTGGTAAGACAAAATACACTTCATGATCACAGATTCACATAAAAAGTACACAGTATTATGGTGATGATAGGAGAAAACATCCCATGAAATGTTTTTGTCTGAAATGCCATATTCGTTGAGAAATAAATGAAACTATTTCCCGATTGGAATAAATCGCTTAGAAGCGTTTTATTCATTCGTTGAAATGTGTACAGTTCTCTGTACACGGGTTTTCACTATTTTCTCGAGACCCAGATGGCTGATTGACCTCAAACTTCTACAGGTTTGTCAGTTAAGGTATACGATGGATTAAATAATGTGCTTTCACTGTCAGCAACGGGTTTGTCGCAAAAACCAGTTCTGTACCATCCCTTTAAAGGACACCATCTTTGTAGGCACAATCCCGAAGCTTTGAATGCAGTAGATGTAGGCATTATATACAAATCGATTTAGTTAAAAGGAATTGTACTCTTTTCTATTTTATTCTAATAGCAAGAAGGTGATGTATAAGTCTTATATTTTGACATTTTCGTTTACGGCCACGATCTCAAAGACGATCTTTAAAAATGGCGCCAGTAGAGCGCCCTCATACGGTGAGAATTAAACATTTTTCGTCCCGTCTTTCTGCACAGCTCGTTGTCAATGTGAAGGCGCATGACGCAAGCTGTTACTCATGCATGCCGCCTATGCATGTACCTCGAACAGGAGATAATGGACTAGATCAAGGTATACCCCCTGTATAAGTTGAGGAATTAAGCTGTCACAAATGTTACCCCGACATAGTAGAAGGAGAATATACCACAAAACGAATAGCGGGGTACTGAAATTTAGGTCTTATACAATGATTTTAAAAAATCCCACTTACCAAAACCCTCCGAGCCTGGACCAAACTTATCTGTAGGAAGAGGATCGAAAACAAAGACAAATGTGAACATTGGAATTATAGTCCAACTTCATGCAAGCAGCCAGCAACCTTGCAAAAATTCTGATGGAACTTCGCGATTTGCTGATTTGGTTGCCGGGCAAAAGGGGGTTACAGAACAGCACTCGTGCTTATTGTGATCTCATCAAACCATGAAATCCAATTGAATTATGCTATAAAAATATGCAAATATAGCATATATGTGCCTATATGCATATAGGCCTAAAGATATTGCGCTGTGTATGTTCTATATGTCTAAATAAAATGTTTGTATTTTAAGATTCCATGATGTAAAATCATTAAACATAAATGTCATTCTTTACATTTAAAACCAATAACACATGAATTGCACAATATCCACATCTAAAAAGTCTCACTGCGTAGCTTCATAGGTACGTGTATAATTCAAGTAGTCGTGTTTTTGTTCAGTGAAAAAAAAAATAATAATAAAATTATCATATTTGTGCTTCACTTGTACTATCATAAGAGCACAAAAATAACTCGGCAGCCGATTTAGTCCTAACAATTGCTTTCAGATTTTAGAAAAAAAAGAGCTTTTTTCGTTCGTAATTAAATGTATATTTTTAGCCGTGTAGGTCTACATGGAACATCTGTCACAGTATTGCTGTTATAATTGGCAGTAATTCCATTCGGGTAAGGATCCAGCTTTGTATCAAGCATAATCCCATATTAATGCATGATAATACCTTTGGACTGACTTATAACACCGTATATCGGAAGCCCGCATCTAATCCCTTAGGTCTGGTGGGACACTGTAGTTTAATTTACAGGCAACCCGTTCCAGGCGCAATCTTAAGATGGAATTGATTCTTTCCAATTATTTTCAGGTAATTTCCTAGGGGACCGTGTGTAGGACTGATGCTTTAAGAGAGAAATGTTCCTTGTGTTTTAAAGGTAGTATCATACTTTGGTAAGGAACCAAAACGGAAATGTTCACAGATTTACCTATAACTTACAGGGTATGAAGATGGTGGTGGAAGAAACATATACCGTTAAAATTGTTCCGCCTGAAATGCTTTATTTATCCGGAAATTAGTAAAACAACGACCGGAAATCTTGTTGATCTTTTAAAAGATCAAAAATAAAAGAGAAAAGACATAAGTAATACTGCGGCTGATTTTCACTGTTTTCTCAAACAGTGGGCAACGTATGGGACTGAAATATTTACAGATGACTGTTACTGTATCTGTCTTTATATTTTTGCCCATGAATCTGTATTTCTTTGATAAAACCAAAGTATGATACATTTACTACCTTTAAGTGAGAAATGTTCCTTGTGTTTTAATAATAGCGAAGTGTTCCTTTATTTGCCTGCAGGGCAGCTAGTACGGTTGACTGGAGAGAAAATGTTTGCCATTGTGTAACAACGCGCTGGAGCAGACGTTATGTAAAAGCCCGCCATATGAACACGTATTTGTGACGTCGATGCATAATAATGTTTCATATCATACGGAACTCCATGAATGCCATATCACTTAACCATTATTACAACATACTCCATCTCGCCAAGTCCACTTAGTTTTTGATGAAGTTGTCTTGCTTGTCTTGATAATTATCATTATCTCAACGTGACGACTTTGTGAAAGAAAGAAAATCGACTTATCTTGATTTATTTATAATCTTGTCCAGATGACGGTACTAAATAAAACTAAGACATTGACATGTTTTGCAATTTATTATATAGTTTTATCGACTTTTATTTCTGTTAATGTACTTTTCGGCCTTTTTTGGTAAGATGAATTTACGGAGCTGCATGAGTGACTATATACGGAGCTTAGTGGAATGGCACTTATGGAGCTCCGTATGAATATTATTATCAGGATAAGTCGACTCCTTCATTTTGGTATAAAGTCGTCTTAGCAATATAGCCAGATAATATGTCGACTTAAACGTATGTGGCCGCAGAAACACAAAGTTTTACCACTGCTCAAGAGTTTTCCTTCATGTAAATTGGGCACTCGTGTGCACGACGAGCCCCAAGGGTGCTTTGGACAACATTCTGGCTAATTCATGGGAAGGGAAGGGGCCGGGACGATTCCGGAGATAGAGGAAGGGGGAAGACTGCAGGGTGGGGAAGGGGAAATGGCGATGAATGCACGTAGCGCTGCAAAAAGACAAGGAACCGACAGGGGAATTTATGTGGAAGATTGATGCTCTATGCTGGGGTTAACGAACTCACAAATCATTCAAAATGTACTCACGCGAAATGCATTAATGCTTCTCTTTTTAGTCATAACTTCCAGAATTAAGCACTTTTATTCATTAATCAAAGGTACTATCGTACTTTGGTAGCATACCGAAACAGAAGTCTCCACAGATTTACATATAACTTTCAGGGTATGGAGATGGTGATGGCAAAAAAACACATCATTTTTAAAGTTGTCCATGAAATGTTAATGCTTGACTGAATTTAAACATTATTATTAGTTGAAGAGTCAATTTGACTATACGTAAATACCTAAAATGCTTACTTTATACTTGGTTTATCAAGTATTCTATCCCAGTCAACTCCTTTTTAACTCACTTTTAATGGAATTGTTTTAGAGGGGAGGGGGCAAATTTTATTATTTTTGTGTGTGTGATTTGTTTGTCAATTTAAACGGTATTTCCCAACCATAATTCATCAGTTGAGTATATTTTGGTGGTGGTCCATTTGATAAATGATGTATATTGAATAATGCCTTATGCTGAAAATAGCGTCAACAATAATAACGTGCTTACAAAGTAAACAAAATAATGTGTTTACAAAACACATCAAAAGTATTTTTGCCAGGAGGCAAAACCGCTATAAATGTATAATATGCAGTTTTTATTACTAGGAATCTTTTGAGTTTTGAAGAAAAAAAAAATGGACCGACATTTCTTATTCTAAAAAAAAGGGACAACAAATGTCCAAAGTAATCTCATTCCCAATACACGATTGACAAATAAAGTGCCTTTTTATCGTGCCATTATTTTTAAAAGCATTTCTTTCAATCAACAATTTCAATCTACTTGTCGCTAAAATCCACATTGTGGAAAAACAATTTGAGTAATATAACAGCTTTATATTGGAAAAAAAAAATCTACTTTCATTCGTTGGGACAATTCAGCCGAGATGGCAGATGATGGATGTAAGTGGTTAAATGTCTCCCACGCAACCCGTACCTTCTCCCCCCGTTAAAACCGTGCAGCTTCGTGCCAAGGCTGAAACTCACCTCTCAATGCATGTACACATGTATATTAAAATACGTACGTCAGCGGTAGATGTAACCAAACACAATTATGGTGTGATTTGGACGGCGTACTAGTGGCAAGCTCCCATATTGATTTCTCCCTCAATTCGTTTTATTCATTTATTTGCCTTTTTTTTTTATATTATGTGGCTCTCCAAAATCACCGCCATATGGACAACTGTTATAATATTAAATAACCGAAGATGGGACCTTAGGGAGACTTCCCCATAGGGTCGTGTACAAACTTTACTTACCTATTTCTAAATATCTTCCAAACCAATGAACTTGAAATTAACATATGTTCATATTGAGAGCATTCTCTGTCTTCTATTAAACTATGGACATTTAAAAACGAAAACAAAATTGTTGTGTTGCCTTCAGCGACCGACCGTAAAATGCCAAAACTTTGGGTCGGGATTTTTAATTTGTTTTCTCCGAGTCCTGAAGTATAAAAACTCACAATTTTTGACAGAAAATGTAAGATTTAGCAGTAAAAAAGTGTGTCTCCTCAAAACGACCCAAGACCGTTTATAAGCCCTGGTGACCATACATCATGTATTTATTCTTAAATGTTTGAAAGTCGGCAAAAAATAATAATAATAAAATAAATCGACCGACCGACCCAAAATTTAAATTTTTCCAATTGAGGGCAACACAACAATTTTTTTTGGTCTAATGTCCACTTTTAGATGCTAACGTGTCTCCCTAATACCCCATTTGTAATTATAGTTTATAGGGGAGTTTGGGATGGGGCGGGGACAAACTCCCATCATGCGTGCCAAGTTCTTGACCAACCTCATCCCTTAATAATAACTGGTACTATACATGTAGATTGATTTTTGTTTGCTCATTTTAGATTTTGCACGTGAAGGACAAGTTACCACTTTTAACCTTCCGTATTCTGTCCTCTCACAACGATGGTTTAATTTGACAGATATTAATGAAAAACACCTTGTTATAAAGAAGGCTAAATGATTGATCAGTGAAAATTAATGAATTGTCTACGTTGTATGAGATGGAAACGACGAAATAATTCTTTTTCGGGAATAAACAAAATTTCATTAAAACAATGTCCCATTATGAGCATAATTAGTTTGTACGGTGTACGTGGGTGATATTGGAACTCGAGAATTGTTTCAGATATTTGGTGAATTCTTGTTGTTTTTCTCTGTTATTTTTCAATTTCAGAAGCTTGTTGTGTTTGTGGGCGTGTATAATTAGGTGGAGCAGTGGGAGGCCCTCCAATCGGTCTTTATTCTTGATATGACACTAGAAAACAATACTTATTGTATGATCTTTGTTCCATGCTCGAAAAAAATGACAATTAAAATCTAAAGGTATATAGCATACCGAAACAGAAATCTTCACAGATTTACCTATAACTTACAGGGTATATCAAGATGGTGATGGTAGAAACATACCGTTAATTTGTTTCTGCCTGAAAGGCTGTATTTATTCAGAAAAGAGTAAAACCAATGACCAAAAACAATTGTGATCTTTTAAAGAAACAAAATAACGGTGAAAGACTTAACAAATACTGTGTGGGCGTTTTACTATGTTTTCCCAAAAGGTTGTAACCGTATGGGACTGACAATTTCAGAGATGACTGTTGTTGTATCTTTCTTGATATTTTTGGCCATGGATCTGTATTTCTTTGACAAAACCAAAGTAATATATTACCTTTAAGTGCAAAAACCGAGATATAGTTATTTTAATTTCAAACCAATTTACCCAAGTGTTATCATTTCCCATTACGTAGCGTAGCCTCCATCCCATTACATTGCATTACCCCTTTACTCTCTCATTACAAGAGTATTTGCTTTCGTCCTCCTATCCTTTATTTATTAACATTTCAGTCTTTTCTCGTCTGTGAAAAGAACCTGATTACGGTTGTCAGATTTTTCTTTTGTGCTGGCAATGTTTGTGTGTTAAGTGATATTGTATTAATTTTGTCTGATCATTGTATTTGTTTCTTATTGTTTAGCTGTCATTGTCTTGTGATATAGCCTATTGTATTCACATGTAATTTTGTTAACAATAATTTCCATTGATTGTCTTTTGTTTACGGCACCTTCAGCACAAGCCACAGTTCTGGAAGTGCCCCCATACTCTGTCTAAATTATATTTTAATCATCAAATAACCACAACGGGAAACTGACTGAATTTGAAGTCAATGACTTTAGTTATATTTTGTTTGTGTTTTCTTACCGTTCTTTAACTTCCACGTTCTCGTTAATTGTGATACTTTTTCGCAGCGTTGGAAATTAATGTGCATTTGAATGAATTATTAATGAATGCATTTGCATTCCATTTTATTTATTTTTACCTTTCATTGCGGTAGTCGATGAAACTAGGACAAAGTCGAGTTGGTCTCACAAAGAAGGCGAAATCCAAAAATCTAATTTGATGCATATTGAGGCCGCACGAGATACAACTTCTGCATTTTTGTATGAAAATGTGCACAGCTTTTATGCATAGCGCTTGAACGCAGGCGACGCAAGGAAAAACATATGAAAGAGCTGTTTTGAAAGCTATGGCTGCAGGCAAAATGATTCTTCTTGTCTGTTGATCTTTGGGGAGGATTGATGCAAATGATTCAAATAAGAAATATATATGATCGAATGATCTGTAACATTATCACTGCCCTGCGGCCTCGGTATTAGATAGGCATAGTGTTCGGTTATAAGATTCCAGTAATGGTAACTTGCAAATCCGAATATCGTCTATAATGACAGTTTATGGGTTTTGTGATTTATGATGGAATAAGAATCTGCTGAGAATTTTCCAAAATTCTGTGTGACTCGGTGCCGGTTACAAGAAAGGATTACCTTTATATCCACGCCCGTATTCGTTGACAGGTTTCGCAAGCCTTCAGCAATCCACTGCTATGACCGTGTCGTCGAGAACCGCGTACCAGTGAAAATTTAACGCCAAGGATTGCACAGCCAACCCCGGTTGGTATCCGTAAAAATCACAGACCACTGCTATAATTGTAATCTTGTTAGTTTTTGTGTTCTATTATTTTCTCTAGTGACTAGATCTTTGATCAAAGACCGAGTAGCCATGCCGAGCCACAACACATCAAGCAGTATGTAGTCTGGTTCACCTATAATTTTCTCTACCCTTTCTGTAAGCTTTTACGAAATGAGGCTAGAGACTGGGCTTGGGATTTCATTTTGCTTTACCGCCATTCTGTGTCCAAAATGAAATGAAGGGCTTGAGATAATTATATGGTAAACTGTAGCCTTTCTTTGGCTTCTTGTGGCCCAGATTTCGTGTTTGTGGCCGCCTCAAAGTCCCAAGCCGTAGCCTTAAGCCTGGTTTCGTAAAGGCTCATAGTTCTTGACGAACGAGACACTACAGCAACATATACTGCGTGGCATTTCACAGACTCTGTATTCGAACTCTGACCGCGATTTACTGCTAGATCTAAAGCTCCTTTGAATGTCTTGCATTACGTACTGTACATGTCCCCTCGGGGGATCCATACACGATCGGGAGCCTTTAATTACATCCGCATTAGGGAGACATTTCTCATTTCTGCCCTTTCCTTTTATTACCTATTCCTTTCAGTTGGCGTAGGAATACCCGCGAGATTTACAGCTCCATTGGACATTTGCTTATAGCGGCATTTCCAAATGAAAAAAACAAGAGGAAAATCCATATCGTTCTTTGACATTTTTGAGGCGTCTTTTAATATTTTTTTGGGGTATGAATTTTCAGGAAAGACCTTCGAAAAAAAAATTGTTTTCTCAAATTACTGCTTCTGGACAGACGAAATGGCACCCCAAAACAAAAAACTACTAATTGATCTGCAGCTAGATGATAAGCATATTAATTATGTCAAACAATATTAGATTTTATAATTATAGAATGGACAACTTTTTTTCATGTGAGGTTTATGGTCACGGTTGAAAAGTTAATTGAAGAACGTTTATGATTGATGGTTAACGGTTTATGGCGTATAGGTGATGATGTATGGTTGATGGTTAATGGTTTAATTTTATGGTTGATGGTTTATGGTTTATAGTTTATGGTTAATGGTTTGTGGTTGATGGTTGATGGTTGACTGTTGATGGTTGATGGTTGATGGTTGATGGTTGGTGGTTGATGGTTGATGGTTGATGGTTGATGGTTGATGGTTAAGGTTCATGGTTTCTGGTTGATGGTTGTGGGTGGTTCTTTCCAAAGGAACATTACTGCGGCCTTGGTTGAATTCAGGCCGAATTTTAGGGGGGGGGGAATAGATTGAAATTATGCGACATTTCGAGCGACGAAAATTAGAATCAGAAAAAAAAGTGATATTTTGTAAATATCACTGTGTAAAAACAGTTTTTAACCTAATATGCTCTTTCATAATTGTATTCCACAATTAAAATTAATGATCACATTTCATCTGCACATTGGTTATTCGCCCACGGTTGATATAAGAGTTGCCCTTAGGGAGCAGGCCCAAGGGATGTACCTGGGAATTACCGCAGTCGTGCGGGGGCTGGCTGCCAGGGCACACGCTCGTGACGGACGGTAACATGATAGTCATAGACCTATTGAATTATGCAAAGTATTACCCTGTATTAGATTAATATGTAACATGACATTATAGTGTAAATTATAGACTTTTTGCCTGGTAACAAGAATATGAGCTCATGTTACTAATTATGAGACAGTATGGCTACGTACTGAGCGTGCTTCAGTCCCTAGGTCCCAGAGAGAGAATATTTAGCATAATGATTTCAAATAATGACAATATTGCGACTTGGTTTGCCAATTGCAGTGCACTAATTTGTTTGTTTGTTGTTTTGTAGGCGATTTTGTTTTGTGAACTCCATAAATCTGACCTACTTCCAGCATCAATGATAAATTCAACATTTTGACTGCGGTATTAAATTGTCTACCCATGCGATTGACAGCTGTCATCGTTTCAATATTGTGTACCGTCAGGGCGGAAATCCTGACCAATGCACCCTCACGTGCTATCTGCGGAGCCATCCACATCAAGGGTGAAATTTGAGGCCCGTGACTTAGTTTGCAGACGAGCGTCTCCAAGGCAACGAGATGTTCACATCTGCAGATGAATGGCTTAATGGAGACGGACTGTCCTTGGTTGTTGGTTTTTTTTTTCAATCAGAAATTTTGAAATGAAAAAGAATTGCATTCAATAGACCGATCTATTGTGAACATGGATGAATTTAATCTTACCTGCCCAAAATAGACATTCCTTATTTATGTCGAATCTAGATCAAATTCAAGTGGAGTTAGGAGGGACTGACGTTTCGGTCCTAGTTAGGATCTTTCTCAAAGGCTAAACAAAATAGGCTCACAGGCTTTTGTGAGGTGCGTTTGAACAGCGGTTTTAACATGGTTGTTACGGAAAGTATGTCACGTGCGCTGCAACATTTTCAACGTCTTTGATGAAGCGCGCCGTTGCTTCGAATCACGTGATACGTCACGTGCTCTGCTGAGAGAAATGTCACCATGGTGATAATATGAGAAAGGTCAGCACTGATATAATAATATTCACTGTGAGCGAGAAGTGGCATTATAACCACTAGATCATTGCAAAAGCTGGAAACCACTGTATAATATGCAATTACATTACACTCTACCATTTGAAATGGCAGGCGTATTTTGCGCGGGAAGAAATCAAACATGATTATGTGACGTCTGCGTGCAGCGAAATCGAGTTATAGCTAGTGCACGAAGTAACATGCAAATTTAATTCGCAGAAAGAACCGCATGCATGTACACAGAACTGAGCAGTAGTTTCATTCCAATCAGCCGCTGTGAACATTTATTTTCACTGAGTTGGCTACAAACCAAGAAAATTGACAAATACACATTGTATGCCTCACATTAATATGGCAGACCAATATTACATGAACAATAATTATAATCGATGTGCATTGCATCGAGAAATTGAAGGGAATCGAGGTTTTGTAAATAGGAACATCCATTTCCTTTGTCGGGGTCATCGAAATCACCATAGTAACGTGGAAAGAAATTGTAAATGTGATATAAAATAGGAATGGTGAAGATGACTACCCAAAACTGAATTTTTAGTTGTTGTTTTTGTTATTGTTGTTGTATCATTGTATCTAGTGGAATGAACTATAATAAATAAACAGTTGTTACTGCTTTTCCGAGTGATACAATGAGTACAGTGGATTTAAATCTAAAATCACTAGCTGTCTTTCGAGATAGAAATTATGCCCTGTTACGGTATCGAAGTGTAAATATATTAATGCACATGCATTATATTTATTATGCTGTGCCTTTTAGTTCCCCTGGGAAAATTGTGCCGGGATTCTGGTGAGATTCGAACCCTACACCACTTGCCGATGAATAATATTCATTTATGTTGTGAGGGATTAACCAAGGTTTGGACACAATTGAGAAAAGACGATCAAAACAAACGGACAAACCAAACAAACAAACAAAAATAATTAATTATGTAAATAGGAACATCAATTTCAAAGATTATTGACTATTGCCGTATTAGGGTCATCACCAACGTAGGGGTGGAACGCTCAGTTGGTAGAGCGCCTGTGCGATATTCAGGAGGTAGGTGGTTCGAGTCCCGCTCCAGCCAATTTTTCTTTGTTCACTTTTCAATAACTTTAAAATTCAGTCAGTTTCCCTTGTGGTTATTTCATAATTATGAAAAATAATTAACTTAACTATTAAACAAAATGTGGGGCGCTGGTTTTTCTCTGCAGAATTTGTTGTGCATTCTCCATGTTCAACATTAGCCACAGTATCTCTTTAAGCCGATTAACCATGGACATTCACCTACCGTGCTAATGCATCTACACGGAGATATAATTTATTCGAAATTTAACAGTCGGTCCATTTTTTTCAACCGGCAATTGACTCAAGGTACGGGCCCGATGTTATCTGCACATCGCAGCATAAGCCTGCACGCCAAGCAGCAGCAATCTCCATGCCTTGCAAGCAAACCGTAATGAAACGATCGCTATGCAGATTAAGCAGCCCTAACATGTCCTTGCTCACGAGCTTGTATATGCCTACACACTCAAAATAAGAAAACACACCCCAAAAAAAAAAGACAAGAAAGCGTGCAGCTATAAGCCGCATTTAATCTTTGCGCATTCGTTATCCTTGAGATAGTTAATCTAAAATAGACAGGAACCAACAAAAAAGACGGTTTGGAAAAATGATGAAAGCGCCAATCATGCACGTTCTCAACCTTGATTTCTCTGGGGTTTTCGTATATTCTACAGAAACGATATATTTATGCCCATAAAATACGAACATGATCAACGGAAACGTGCTGATATATATTCACGAAGATTTATTGGGGGCTTGTGGTGGGGCGAATCTAATTATGCATTGGTGGGCATTGATTGTTATACAATGTACAATGTCATTCCCACGTGTATGTGCAACAAATAAAATACTCCATTCTTGGAAAAACTGAAGGGAAAAATGAAATTGGCAAAGATGCTGATCTGAGAAGTATGAGTCCAGAGGCACTTCACGTGGTATTCTGTTCAGGAACAATGTCTCAATGATCTTGGAACTTTCTGACTTGCTCGGGGTAGTTCATGCAGCACTTAAAGAAAACGATAACTTGGTGGTTCGTCTTTCTCTTACCGCAAAAGCCACAGGTAGCCGCGCAGTTGGTAACCAGGAAATCTTCGTAGCGTTGATCTGTGCAGAGATTGGCGTAACCTCGGCAGGCCTGCGCACCCCGTGCGTCTATGCATTTCTCTGCAAAATGAAAAATACAGAATAATTTAACGACTCGACGAAAGAAACATAAAGAAGCTGAGGTCAGTAACACTCAGATCATCGGTATTGTTATAAGTATTATGAAAATTCTCAATATAGTGATAATGCATGTCATATTTACACTGAGCATTATTCCCGCGCGCGCCAATTTCGCCGATCACTTTTTAACCATTGATGGTTTTTCAAGACCTGACCAGCACGTTCATTCAATATTGACATTCATCGCTGGAAGTTTTCGCATCGTAAATTCAATATCATTAGGCTTAACACTCAAATATTTGGACAGGATTGATGGATTGAGTTGATGGCGTTTTAAATGTCATTCCTGAACGTTTGAGTATAATTATAACAAACAGATATATGAATAACTTCTTGAAGCCATTTTCATGGCGACCTACGAACTGGCATGACAAACCTGTGATAATTTGATCATCTTAATTCGATAATAAGTGATAATCTTACTAAATTTTCAAATTTAACTTTTTAGTGTGATGTGTAAGTGTATTAAATTCCGTTTGGAAAAGGTTACACAATTTGAAGGACGTCAGTACGTGTCACAGGATGGCTGACATTAATATTCACAACCAACATGTGTGGTTTCAACCAACATGTGTGGTTTAATATTATTACCAACCAACATGTGTGGTTTAATATTCACAACCAATATGTGTTTCAGAAGTTTCAGTTCTCCCGTTCTCTACTATGGCGTAGAAAGGTGGTTGACATGAATGTAGTCGATGCATATGGCCTCGTTTGGCACTCTCATCACAATGTAATAACAAAGTAACCTTATGTAGTCACGACCTTTCTCCATTCAGAAAGGCATGAACGATACCTCCTATGCGCGCACGTTTCTGGAGCGATGATGAAACATGCCCAAGGCTTTTTAGATTTCAGATTATAAGCTCGACTGCATACTACTAACCTTCCCTATCATTCCAATTTAAAGAAAACGTGCCTAAAACGTACACATTGATGGTTTCAGCATCCAATCTTCTAATTTATGTAACTGCATACTGTAAACATTAGCCGCTCAGGCAAACAGCTATTGCAATAGTATGAAGGTTGAAGACATCACGAGATGATTTTTAAGAGTTATAGGCCTGACAACACAGCATGGGATCTTAACTGTTTTATTGAAGTCACTTTTTACAATTGACGACAAAATAATGACATATAAACACGTACAACTGTATGGGGGACCGAGCTATTAGGCTAGTCTTGTCCTCGTGTCTATACAGGCTTGTTTGTTCAAGGGTCATCAAGACAAAAGCCAGGCAATTGTTTCTGGTAATTGTCACTCGCAGCGTGAGCAGAGATATTATAATGAACACAATTCTGCAGACAATTAATGAAACATCTTTCTATTTCTTTTGGGTCCTTTCAATGTCACCGACTGATATATATGTCGAGGTCAGGATTTTTCGGATCCAAGTTTCAATCAGTATGTCCTCATGTAAGTGTTTTAAACTACAGGGGATTCAAAATAGTGCGCTACCAAGCGTTTACAATGCGCAGGCCAATCACAATGCACGGAATCTGTTGGTCATTGGTCGCATATGGCACAAGATTTAGCCTATACATGCACTGTATATGCATATCCGCATATAATATGTATATGTATCCGCTTTAAAAGTATCATATTTTGTTTTTGTCAAATAATTGCAGATTCGTAGGCACAAATATCAAGGAAGATACAATAACAGTCATCTGTGACATTTTCAGGCCCACCCGGTGCCCACTTTTTCAGAAAACGGCAACAGTATTTCTTAAGTCTTTTTACCGTTATTTTTTATCTTTCAAAGATCAAAATTGTTTTGGGGTATTGGTTTTTAATCTTTTCTGGATAAATACAGCATTTTAGGCGGGAAAATGTGAAAGGTATGTTTCTACCATCACCATCTTCATACCCTGTATAGGTAAATCTGTGGAGATTTCCGTTTCGGTATGCTACCAAAGTATAATACTACCTTTAACCAATTTCTCATCTCAGTCAAAAAATGTTGGCAGTGGTTAAAGGAATCACTTGATCGCGCTAAAGAAGAAAACACGGAATATAGGGTCCCCACCGTCGCATCTGTCTCCCTGCCAGCCGCTAGAGCACACACATCGACAACTCCCTGTAGCTATCTCTAGAACGTGACCGTGTTCACAGTGAAGGTCGCAAGCTATGTCATCCACAACCTAAAATCAAATCAAACATACCAACCGTTCATAAAAGGTATGATACAATCATGGTAAAGGTCACAGAGCAGCACTCACACTTTAACTGATCCATCATGTACATGGAATAATAAACCTGTGGAAATTTAAGCTCAATATATCGGACATCTGAGTCAGGAGACAATAGCGAAAACCCGACTCAGTTTTTCTTATGAAACATGAAGAATGGTTTTGATTTTATCCCGAGATCAAAACTGTTTTCGGTCGTTGTTTTACTAATTTCTGGATACATTCACCATTTCTGGCAGAAATATTTTAACGGTTTGTTTCTACCAGCACCATCTTTATACCCTGAAAGTTATAGTTAAATCGGTGAACATTTCTCGATTTAGTCAATGTACAGACTTTGTATGATTATCGAAATGAAATGAAATATGAAGTTTACTCATGTCCGTATTGTTTATAGTAAACACATAAAACACTTTTGAACGAATTTGCACTTCTCAAATAACCACAAGTAAAACTGACTGATTGAATTTTTTTTAAGTCCACAAAAAGTGAACAAATAAAATCCCGCTCTAGAAAATGTTCTTTGTTCACCTTTCCATGAATTGTATCTCTAATTAAAAAGAAAGTACAACATTGAAAGATTGGCAGCTTAAAAATTAAATTAGGAGCGATCACAAAGCTTTCACAAAAGCTTGTTTGGTTGATAAGGATTGTAGTATAATTATAGTGACTTCCTTTCTGAATAATTCGTGATTTGAATGCTGTATTTTGCTCTGTTCTACTGTACTTTTCTGTTTTGCAGTTTGTTTTGATTCTTAAATATCTTTTATTTATAATATTTGTATTCTCAATGGAATTCAGGACTCCATTTATCTTTTTATTTATTTATTTATTTATTTATGTATGCAGTTATCAATGTATTTATTCAACTGTATTTTGTTATTTATTTCAGGAAAGACACAAACAATGACCAAAATCGTTTAAAGCCTCCGGATGTCTAAAAATATATTCCGTACTATTAATACCGTGGGTCATGGATGGCTGTTGAGAGCAGGGCGTTATTATTTTTCAAACGAGGTCCATAATTTTATTTTTAGAGGCCATATCCGCTTGGTAGGCCTATGCATGCACAAATGCCAGTCTGATCTGTCTTGTTTGTTACAGAAATCAAATCACACTGTGTGAATAGCCTGGGCAAATATCACCAAACTCTAAGCAGCAAAACCTTGCTTAAAGGAAATATCATACTTTGGTTTTTATCAAAGAAATACAGATTCATGGGCAAAAATATCAAGACAGATACAGTTACAGTCATCTGTGAAAATTTCAGTCTCATACGGTGCCCACTTTTTGAGAAAACAGTGAAAAACAGCCACAGTATTTCTAAAGTCTTTTCTCTTTTATTTTTTTATCTTTTAAAAGATCAAAAAGATTTTCGGTCGTTGTTTTACTGATTTCTGGAAAAATACTCCATTTCAGGCGGAAACATTTTTACGGTATGTTTCTACCACAACCATCTTCATACCCTGTAAGTTATACATAAATCTGTGAACATTACTCTTTTAGGTTCTTACCAAAGTATGATACTACCTTTAAGCACCAAAACGCCTTGGTAAGTAAAATCAGCATGCCAACCAAAGTTCCTTACGCATGCTCAGCAAACAATAGCCGAATACAAGACAAAAACAGTAAACATCACATGAACATTTGGTTGGCAATCCTGTTTGATCAAGGAAGACTTTTCATGCTTAAACAAATTTTGTGCTTAAGCAGCTCTATATGAAAATGTCCCCAGGTCGGGATTTTGAGTTTGTATGAAACCTTCCTTATACTGACAAGGAGGTTAGACTTCGAAAACGTCCTTGTCCGAACTCCGAACATCCCCGGTCAAAATAGCACGTACTCATCCATCCTCTAACATCTCCGAAGCCGGGAGGCGTTATGCCCTGAAACCTCTAGAGGTGAATTCTGAATAAAAATTTTTACAAATTCAGTCGATACGCTGGTCCCAGTGGGATGCAACGCGAGGCCAAAAAAATTAGATTGCCATACAGTTGACATTAGAATAAAAATCACGCTTCCACTCAATAGAATTCGGTTCCAATATATATACTAAGTGCATTAATATAAATTGTGATCCCACGAAGCCCGTATTTCCAAAGCATATAATTTAAAGGTAGTATCATACTTTGGTAGCATACCAAAGCAGAAATCTTCACAGATTTACCTATAACTTAAAGGGTATAAAGATGGTGATGGTAGCAACATATCATTCACAGTTATCTGCCTGAAATGCTGTATTTATCGAAAACAGAGCGACCAAAAACAATTTTGATCGCAGGAAGATCAATACTCCTGTGAATAGATTAAAAAAAAAATACCACGAGCGTTTAATTTTCACTGTTTTCTCAAAAAGTGCACCCACCGTAGGGGACTCGAAATTTCACAGATGACTGTTACTGTACATGGGTCTCGCCGTATCGTGATATTTTTGCCCATTAATCTGCATTTCTTTGACAAAAAGATAAAAAAGTATGAAGTTACCTTTAATGACACTATCCCATTTAAATCCTCTTCTGCATGAAATATTTTTCTCGTTTATCATTTGTGTTTAAATTTGACAGAAACCAAAGTATGGAATTACCTTTAATATAAGCCGGTCATATCCAGATTTCAAATATCTCAACTCACAGCTATCACGATGCATAATTTAATACTTTCCTTTTCTTAACCGCAACTATAAATGCTATAAATATACCGGTAATTTAAAAGGGGAGAATCGAAAAGGTAAAACCGAGCAAACGAGCTCAATTAAATCCCAGCTTCCGGGCTTAGGTTTCTGTCATTTAATAAGCAGGAGAAAATAAAGGAATAAAAAAAAACCTTATAAATCAATTAACCAGCACTTGCCGTTTCAGCCGATGATAGTTCCAGCAAAAGCGAGACCATTAGAATCCAAAGACGTAGTAATAGAGCCATCCTGATCACGTTTTTCTCTAAGGCAGAACTTTCAAAGAAGAAAAATATCAGTTGTTCTGTTTTCGCCGATGTTAAATTATAATTATGAAGAGTCTGCAAGGTTTGGCTCGTTTTTATGAAGCCTGTATTATTATTTTTGTTGAAATAAGCTGCGACAGACAGGCGTCAGCTTGGGTGTTTTTCTTTTTTTGGGTGAAAAAATACAGTGGGACTGACAAATATTTGCATAATGTCAGTAATTATCTCGGTTAATTAAAAATCAAGTGCAGCAGCTTTGAATTGTGTCCAAGCGACACCAGCTGTTGTATATTGGTTTTGTATTGTTCTTCAGGATACGGGGAATTGATACCGTATTGGGTGAGTGGTCGAAAATCAGTTGTTCGTGGGCTCTAAGAATCAGGACACGCTAATTGAGAAATGGGTGACCACCAATTAAATCACTAAATGTACCAAGTAATTGCACAAGGTATTTACATGATTGGTAAAGGTCACAGAACACCACTCAAACTTTGTTTGATCCAGCACGTACATGATTTTTATAAGCCTGTAGAAATTTTTAGCTCAATCGGACCTCAGAGTCCCTCCAGAGAAAATAGCGAAAAACAACCCCTTTTTCATAAAACATTAAAAAAAAATATGTTTCATCTCGTGCTTTACACCTTTCTAAACAAAATTTCAGTCAGAAATATTTTAGCAGTTTTTTAATCATGTCCGTCTTAATACAGAATATACCGTGTAAGTTATACGTAAATCTGTGAACATTTTGTCTGTGTTGGTTTGCTACCAATCCTGTAGTGTACCTTTGAAGGGTTGATTCTCATACATTTCACCGAATATTGAATGATATTTGGCTTATTTTATAACATTCACTGGTGTTACATTGAGGAATACACGTAACGTATACCAACGAGCAACCAAATAATAGCATAAAACAGTTGGAGTACGGCCTACAAAGTTATGACCTTTAAAGGTAATTATACTTTGGTTTCTATCAAAGTAATACAGATTCATGGGCATTAATTACTACAGGTCAGTGTCACACAAGCCCTCCTACGTGTATATTAAAGTGATGAATGCAGATAGCCTTTAATGAAAATAGCGGGATTTTGATCTTATGGTAATAATCATACTTTGTTTTTTGTCAAAGAAATGCAGATTCATGGGCAAAAATATCAAGACAGATACAGTAACAGTCATCTGTGAAAAATTCAGTCCCATACGGTGCCCACTTTTTGAGAAAACAGTGAAAAACAGCCACAGTATTTCTCAGTCTTTTCTCTTTTATTTTTGATCTTTTAAAAGATCAAAAAGATTTTCGGTCGTTGTTTTACTAACTTCTGGATAAATACACAATTTAAGACGGAAACAATTTAACGGTATGTTTCTACCACCAACGTCTTCACATCCTGTACATGTAAATTAAACGTAAATCTGTGAACATTTCTGTTTTGGCTTCTTACCAAAGTATGATACTACCTTTAAGGTCACGTCACACGAGGCAATTTCTATAGGCAACCAACTTTCACCACATAAAAAGGGAAAGTTTCAGTGTCACAAAAGTCCCCCTTTCTGGCGGCTCCTCACTATCCCGTATAAGATTATATAAACAATTTGAAAGACAACTTGTTATTTCTTCTTCGAAATTGCAATGAACTGCTTGCATATTAAATTCCCTCGCGTAGGCCTACAGGATAACCCGGCAGAATCTTTGCTCAAATTACCATTTATATATTACATTGTTTTGAGATGTATTCTTTTCAAGAATTACGAGTTTTCAGAAATCATCATGTAATGCTATACTCATTTTCTCGTGCAACCGCTAAGTGGTTTGGTCCTTTGACCGGATCTCCCTGAAACCAGTCGCAGTATTACTTTAGTGCCTTCGCATGCACTGTAATGGTACGGCAGTGCAAGACTAAGAGCTTTTTAAGTGCAGCATAATCTACGGGTTTAGAACTTCAAGCTTTTGAATATCAAGTTCCACTAGAGCGAGCAAAAAAGGCTTAGGCTTTTTGAAAAAGGCTCTGAAATTTAGGACACGGAGATACTAAGCTTATAGCTCTGATAAAGCCTTAGGTGGGGTTTTAATCTTCAAGTTTCGCTTTGTTGTGTTTTAGGCTAAAGGTGAAAAAAAGAATTGCCTTCTTTTGGCGCGAAGTAAAAGCTGAACGAGGGTTGTTTTTTTCCAGAGCGTATATACATATCAATTTTAAATTTGATTGAATGCGTAGAACTCAGTGAATACAAAATGAACAGAAGCATAGGTCTGTTTGACTATGTCTAGTCTGGGAGATCGAGCTTGTAATGTACAGTGGCGATCATGAAAGAGCCCATGATGCACTGCGCGCGATAGCTTGTTGCTTGGCAACCTTGACGTCACATCTCAACCACGTCGACATGGCGCGCCCGTGCGGCATTTCATGACAATCTGCCGGCTTACGGTGGGCTCGAGTTTACCTGCCAACTACGAAAATGACTAGCTTTGGCAAAAGAGGAATTTCTGGCCCTAGTTGTATGAATTTTTCATGTCAAGAGGAATTTTATTATATATATTTTTTTGTACAGCATTATGTTGAATTTTCACTGGCCTGCCGTTTCTTACAAACAAGACTCGGCAAAGGTTTACGCTGTGCTACATAGTTCCATTTATTTGGCCCCTAATAAGAAAAATATGAATAAAATCCGTACCACACTCATATGGAAACACAAGAAGTGCCAATCGAGAGAAGAAAATGTGTTTTTATATACATTTAAACAAAACAAATTAATGATAAACTGCTTGGAGTTAGAAGGGCCTGACACGTTTCGATCCTAACAGGATCTTTCTCAAAGGATAACAGCCTTTGAGAAAGTTAATTACTTGTATCAACAAGAAGTATTTCATGCAATCGAGGATTCTGGGATCGTGCCATTAATTTGTTGGCCAAAGAAGTACAGAATTATGGGCACAAATATGAAGAACTATATAGTATTGTAGCCCTAACATTCATCTGTGAAATTCCCAGTCCCATACGGTGCCCACATTCTTAAGAAAAAAATCAGTGAAAACGTTCTATGTATTTTTAAATCTATTTACAAGAGTTTTGATCTCCCTGAGATCAAAATTGTTTTTGGTCATTGTTTTACTCTTTTCTGGATAAATACAACATTTAAAGCAGGAGAAATGTTAACGGTATGTTTCTACCATCACCATCTTTATACCCTGTAAGTTATAGGTAAATCTGTGGAAATTTCTGTTTTTGTCTGCTACCAAAGTATGGTAGTACCTTTAACACGCAGATGTAACATTCGATGTCAGTATCGCAGTAGCTTGTCATATTTCAACAAAGCATTATCACTACTTATTGATGTATGTTCCTTGTCATTAACGCTTATTCTGGTAATAAATTCAACGTGATCAAAGCTTAAATGCTCTCAAGTCAATTGGAAATGCATGGTGTTCCCACCCATCTTCTGGCAAGTAATTCAATAGCGTCAGTAATTATTATGGCTGGGGAATTGTGTATTAATAATTCACTATTTCAGAGAAAGAGAGATTAGTAATGTCTGGTTGTATTTCAAATTATTCCCTCACATTTTGTGTGTCATTGAATGCGCGACACCAAAATTATTGCCCTGCATAGGTCAGAATTGAATCCGGTTGCTTAAGGAACGACGTCAGACTGAAGACCACTGGGACTATGTAAGAGTGTCTTCTGCATCAATAAAATATGAAAGACAGACAGAATTAACGAAAAACCAGACATTAAAGGTAGTATCATACTTTAGTAGCATACCGAAACAGAAATCTGCACAGATTTACCTATAACCTACGGGGTATAAATATGGTAATGGTAGAAACTTACCGTTCAAGTTGGTCTGCCTGAAATGATAATGAATCAAGAAAAGACTGAAACCAATGACCAAAGACAATTTTGATCTTTTAAAGATCAAAAATAACGGTGAAAAGATTTTTAAAATACCGTGGGCGTTTTTTCACTGTTTTCTCAAAACGTAAGCACTGTATTGGACTGAAAATTTCACAGATGACTGTTACTGTATTTTCCTTGACATTTTTGCCCATGAATCTGCAGTTCTTTAACAAAAAGTATGATATTATCTTTAAGGTATTTTCAACGATCGTTCGTCGGTTTATCGTCGCCATCATTCTTTGAGGCCTGGATCCGTGGACGCTCAGGCGCCGTGGTGCTTCGACGTCTTCATTTCTTAACTGCGCCTCAAAGGTCATACCGAAGAAAATTTCATTCAGCTCATCTTGTCCTCTACTTTCTTGTCATTTCTCTTACAAAACGATTACCTGATTCCCATTTTTTTCATGTCGATTAATTCCTGTGTCCTTCATATTCGTGGTTCTTTTGTTCGCGTTGTTTTTTCTGGCTGTAAATGACATGAGTTACTGACTAGACTGTGTTTTTGTGCACTGGCACAATTTTATTAATGGGTTGACATTTTTTAAAAGATGATGTGCAGCCCAAAATTGCTTATAATTGCAGCGGTAATGAAGTTCCAACCGCTGTACCGCTAGAAGCAGACACTTTCACGGTGGAACTGTGTGGGGAGCGATTTGCACTCGCTAATGTCACAATTTGGGGTGACTTTTGTTGTTTTTCTGTTTTTATCGGCAATTTCTGTGTTGATGCGGCTGCATGGCGCGCTAACTGCGCCTTGCTCGAGGTCATATTCGCTGTGCAACATTGTGATTGCTTGAATGTTTGGTTGGCGAGCTGTCTGGTCAGCTCGCTGACCGATGGGCTGTCAAGAAGTCCATCCATGTACCCTATGTTTCTGTGCCCATCCCCACGCACAAATCCCATACACACGCCACGACTCTGGACTTCGTAGGTGTGGTGTAACAATCTCAGTTCTGTAAGTGTGTGGTTCCTGAGAAGAACACAGAAATGGGCACAGAAATCGTAAAATCTTGGCAACTTTTTATGACACTGTAGCTGCTACACTGTAAAATCGATTTGCACCTCTTGCACATAAAATCCATCACCTTTTTGTCCCGAAAAAACTGTCACATGAGGTGCTTCATATTGAGCATGTTAGGCGCTTCAGGTACTCAATATTCAGCACTTAACCGACACATATTACTGATTTTAATCCATCGCCAATTTGTCCCGAAAAAACTGGCACAGCAAGCACCTGAAGTGCTTCAACTGAAGGATCTGTGTCTTGCTGTGCACCTGAGCTGCAAGAAAGTCAAGATGGACACATCATTTCAAAGTAACAAGATATCTTTATTAAACAAACAGTTAAACAGTTCCAACAGTTCGATGTACACTGTCACTCTCAATATCTAGTAATTATACAACAGGTAATGCGATAAAGGCAGCCCTTTCAGTGCAAATTATGTTTGTTTGGAAGGTTGGCTTTTAAAAAAAATCGCAAACACAAGTCAAATCAAACCAATCATCTTAAAATTTGTTTAAAAACTGATCACCTTCCAAAGCATCAACTTGATTTTCCACTGTAGCTTTTTCAATTTGTTTTATAATGATTTATCTGATGAAGTAGTTGTTGGTATTAAACAACTTGTTACTATGAAAGCTTCAGCCCATGTACGGATTCCTCTAGTTTGTCTTTACGTGCTACCTTAATTTTCTTCATCAATTTAAAGTGGAAGATAAAAAGGAAACCAGAAAATGATAATTCATACAATCTAATATAAACCTATAAAATATGTAAGGGTTCGGTCTTGGATTGGATATCTCAATAGTCATTGTATACGCTTGCTTCTTCTGGCAATCTGTATTATAACTAGAGATGGAAGTATCCTTATTGTCTGTTTTTCATTTTAAGGAGGATCTTCACACTTTTGTAACTTGAATTTATGTATGAGTGGGTTATAGATTTAATTACATCAAATGAACATCAATTAAATACAGTGTTAGGCCCAATGCTATACAAAGCAGTTAACATGCAATCAGTTCCATCCGAGTTCCATGACTGGCATAGCTTGTCAGGTGGAGTGATGTTGGGTTGTTAGTCTCCTCCACTGTCGCAATGAGAATCGGTGCCTTGGAAGACGTCACTGGCTTGTCAAATACATTTGACGACTTCTTCATCTTCAAAGAGAAAAAAAAATGATATAATGCAATGGGGAGATATTGCAAAGCTTAATATTGCTAAAGAAGAACTTCTTGATTTGGGATCTTTATCTGTTTATATCATGCAATACAGTAAGTTTCTGAATACTGAATTTTTTTGTTGTCTTTGGTGGGTGGTTTGCTTAAAATAACTTATAAGTTACCTCCAGTTGATCACGCTTGCTTTAGAGTAGACGTTCTCTTGTTTAGTGCCACTTCACCTTCAACACTTCCAGCTCATCCTGTTTTCATACAAACAAAATACAATTCTATTCTAAAACATTCATCATTCATTTTTCACAAAAAAGTAGGTGGTTATGATGCCATTGAACTTAATAATATGGCTATATTCCTTCCTCCAGTGGTAGTAGTAGGCCTAGTTCATGCAGTATGAGTACCATGACCATGACTTGTAATTGTAACAAATACATTTGCCCTTTAAAGGGTTCCACTGTTCACATTTGAAGAACTTTAATGTAAGGTTTGTACTGTAGGCCTAAGCATACTTGAACTTGAAGTGTGTATAGCCTATACGCCTACCAAATGCCCCCTAATCATGATTATTTATATCCCTACCGATGCATGGTACTGTACTTGGCCTGTAACATTACTCAGTAGGTTTTAGCAGTGTTGTATTGGCCTAGGCTAGGCCTATTGATCATGCACGATGTTCACTCACAGTAAAACAGGGACTAAACCTAGCCCAAATAGGACCTGTAAAAGTAACATAAAACGGGATAATGTTCCCTAACGGTACCTTTGAAATTGTCAATGTCCTCATCTACTTTCCCTGCTGCATGGCATCAATTCATTCTTCGTTGTCCATATGATGTAAATCCGTCGTTTTTGACCTTTTGTTTTGATTTCACCAATCGACGTTGACAGATACGCATGATGACAATGTACAAGCTGCAATGGCGTCTCTCTCACATTACACTGTGCAGTGCTAGTGTTGTTGTATAGTACGCAATGAAACTTGAAAACCCACAGCGTATAATGTATACGCGTACGTACAGTATGTGTACACAAAACACTCACAGACGACATAAAATTTACGCGCGAAGATAACGCGTATAGATGTGCTGATCTTGGATGTCTGCCAACAAAAGTCATAATTTGGAAACAAGTTCGCTGCGCACAGTACAACTAATAATAACTATACGTACGCCGGACGAGTACGAATCACATTTAAAGTAATTTTAAGTACAGAACACGGGGAATAATAATAATTCACTAGTGATCAATAACTGATTGTCAGACCCAACTCAATTGTCGCTAGCGAAAGGGAAAAATCATCAATATTATTATTCGGAAAAATCTATGAGTTTCCAGTAATGATTTCAGGCACTGTTACCTTGGAAAAGATCTGATTTTCTGTTTGTTGCTTTATGTTGCATAATGTATGATCAGGCTTGATGAATAATTGCATTTACTTCGGGGTGGGGGACGGTGGGGAGGGGGGAGGATTCAAACAACGTAAACAAAAAAGTCAAACAACCTCATGCTCATGCACCTGATGCGAAAGGGGTCCACAGTCAATACATCCCCAGTGACGGACGAGGTGCCGGAGTTTCTAGATTTCAGGACAATATTCCAGAGAATAACATTATATTAACGCCTCAGCCGTTTGAGGTGATGGAAAATAGATTTAACAAGCACTTCAGGAAATCATATATCGTAACAACCATCACATGAAGCACAAGCCAGCGCAATTTATATTGAATGTTGTTCATTTTTATCGCCTCAAGCGCCTTATGTGAAGAATTTTCAGCACCTCTTGCACCTGAAGAGAGACAGATTTTTACAGTGTAGTGTCTGGAGATATTGTCTAATTTGTTGGGGTGGAAATGTTAGGAAATGTGACAAATGTCGAATAGATAGAATCATTAAGGAAGCAGGAAGGATTCTCGGGTCGTCGCGACCACTAGTGGACATCGCATATGAGGACCTGGTGATCGACAAGCTTGATATGTTGTGGATGGACATTAATCATCCACTTCATGACAGGCTTGTTGAACAACTGATTCCTAGGTCTGGTCGTATGCGCGTGCCATATGCTGCGACGAACCGACATCCATCTTCCTTCCTTCCTCGTGCAATAAAACATCATAATGAAATATTCAAACGTTAATTGTTCTGTATTGCAGAAGGGGGGAAAAGACACCTTGTACTATTTTATTGTCGTTCAGTTTTATGGTATTTTTATCGTAATTATAATTATTGTGAATTTGTTTTAGCGGAAGGAGTTTTATCTATCTTTTAAATGTGATTGTATTTTGTAACCTGTATGTAACTGTTTTTACTGTTCTGAATCTTCTGCGAGCATTTTAATAACCCTGTAATGGGATATAATAAAGAATCTTATCTTATCTTAACCGATGCTTTAACACTCGACGTTCCTAACAGTGTGCTCTGTTCGTCGTCAAGAGGGTGACATTAGTCAGGTGATGCCGCAAACCTATACCTTATTTGAAGGTAATATCATACCTTGATAGCATACCGAAACATCTTCACAGATTTACCTATTACTTACAGGGTATACAGATGATGATGGTAAAAACATACTGTTAAAATTGTTCTGCCTGAAATGCTGTATTTATCGAGAAAAGAGTCAAACCAGTGATCTAAATTATTTTTTGATCTTTTAAAGATCCAAAACAAAACAGAAAACACTTAAAAAAATCCGTGGTCATTTTTCACTGTTTTCTCAAAAAAGTGGGCACCGTATGGGACTGAAATATCCACAGATGACTGTTACTGTTATCTTCCTTGATATTTTTGCCCATGAATCTGTATTTCTTTGACAAAATCCAAAGTATGATATTACCTTTAATACTTCCACTATGCAGAGCTTTAAGTCTTATTTATCTGGACTTCTTCTTCGTCAGAGTCTTCAAATCTGTTTCATATTCCAGTACAGCTGATGCAGTCACGCAATCCACAGCACCATTCAATTTCAAACAATAGGAAGTCCCCCCCCCCACCCCCACCCCACACACACACCCACACACAGAAATTTTAATTGCAGGAAGTTCAATTTGTCCATGTCTCTAGTCGAATGCTGAATAGAAAAAAAAAGAGAATAAGTCGAAATGCAGGGATCCCCTTTTAAAGAAATCTGACAAAATTGACGAACAGCAAACATCGTAACTAGTCAAGTTGTGGCGCCCTTTGGGACGTCATCTTAGGGGTGCAAGCTTACAGAAACAAATCGCATAATATGAGTCATACTTCTAAAGAATGTCAACATTTTGCAAATCGTCAGAATCTATTTTGGTCAATAAAACTGCAAAACGAGATAGTGGTGTTGTCAACTTTCGAACTTAATTTTATGCTGTCGCAGCTTCCGTACTAATAGAAGAACGTATTTAATGCACCGTCACGCATTAAAATCCTCGAGGTATATATCAAACAGTCAGACGACTGGCGGTCGTTGTTACTGAATAAAGAATTTGGGGACGAAACAAAAAAAAAGATGTCAAAAAGTTGCAGAGACAACGGACATTGTGGCTTTTACGAACACAAAGTTATGCTATTACGTAGGTTATTCAGCAGACGAAACGCGGCCGTGCATTGTTTACGTGGAATGAACACAGATCCCTAGTGGGTTGTTTTTTGGTTAAAACATTGAAGTCGCTGCTCGCTTGGATGTTGGGCTCAGTATCACATTGCCTGTTTGCATTCAAGAAGGAGATGAAGATGATTGATGGTGTGTTTTCCAGCATCCTGCTCCCATCTCGACTCGCACACATAGACAAACACAAATGGACATATTATTCGAAATATGATCTAGTCCATTATCGTTTTTTTCTTTTCTTGTCCTGTCACTCCCGTGGGTAATCATAGCATTTTCTATGCGGATTTTGTTTCTAACTGCATAGGCCTATACCGCTTATCCTAAATAAGACGGAAAATGGGAATTATTAAGAAATCACCATTTTTCCACGAAAATGTCATGAGAATAACATGGTTTCAGACTCTTGGACGCCGTATTTAGTAAATCCACCGTGTTTGTTTGTCGGGGCTTGGAAGAGCGGTTTAAGGATGGATGTCTGTTTTGTGTCCAGCAGTCAA
Organism: Astropecten irregularis; assembly: GCA_963971285.1. NCBI lineage: Eukaryota > Metazoa > Echinodermata > Asteroidea > Paxillosida > Astropectinidae > Astropecten > Astropecten irregularis. The sequence goes on along the minus strand of OZ020246.1, from coordinate 19,148,019 downwards.
GTTTGGTATACCCTCAACGAGTCTGCGTCTGGCTTGTGCGTCGGGGAATACTACTATATAATGTTTCCCAGCACATGAGATCTGTGTGGTTCTGAGAAGAACCGGTGGTATTATCTCGACGTTCCGAACAGTGTGCTCTGTTCGTCTTCAGGAGAGTCACTCTCCTGAGGATGAACAGGGCACACTGTTCGTTGAGGATGAACAGAGCACACTGTTCGGAACGTCGAGATAATACCACCGGTTCTTCTCAGAACCACACACTCTCACAGAAGAGATTACATGGTGTCACCGCAAACCTATACCTTCTTTTAGCACTTCCACTATCCATAGTTTCACGTCTTATTTGTTTTCCAGCGTCATGTCACCATAATTCTACCATGTCATCCTTCCCCCCTTCCCCTCTCCCGTCCCTCCTTCATATTGCTACCTATCGCCCCTCCCTCGGGTCCCCACTAGTAATGAGCTCCAAATATCTTTCGGAAATCCCAATAATCTGGACCAACTTGTCTCTGTCTTCGCTGACAGTAATTCCCCGGCGAGCTGGTCGTAAGAGCCCGGTGATCATATCTTGGAAATCACACCCCTCTTTCTCGTCACTCGCACAAAATCAGTCAACAGCCCTCACGGTGGACTTAAAGGTATAATACATGATTGGAAAAGTCACAGAACAGCACTCATACTTTTGTCTAATCCAATATAAACATGTACATGAAATAATAAACCTGTGAAAATTTGAGCTCAATCGGACATCGAGTCACGAGAAAATCCTGACTCATTATTTCTTATAAAACATAAACTCGGTGTAGTCATTATTTATGAGATATTTTTCATGCTGTAGATTGTTTAAATGTATAATACATGGTTGGTAAAGGTCACAGAACAGCACTCACTCTTTGTGTAATCCAACATGTACATGAAATAAGTGAACATTTTTGAGCTCAATTGGACATCTGAGTCACGAGAAATTAGAGAAAACCCGACTCAATTTTTCTTATAAAACATAAAGAATGGTTTCGATCTTACCCCGAGACCAAAACTGTTTTTCGGATTAATACACCAATTCAGGCAGAAATATTTTAACGGTACATGTATGTTTCTACCAGCACCATCGTCATACCCTAAAAGTTGATACGTAAATCTGTGAACATAATTCTGCCTGGGTATGTTACCAATCCTGTACTGTACCTTTAAAACTGAATCCACCTCTTTCCATTTTGTTATTGACAACAAAATGTATCCTCCTCTGAAACAGATGGCAGGATAATCTCTTGGAAAATGAGAGGACAGGATTGGTGAATTGGAAAATAATCCTGCCTGGTTTATTAACCGGAAATTGTCTCTTCGATAAATTGGGGGAGATCATAACGACCGCAATGCCTGTAATGTCTGCTTTAGCAAAGCGTCTTCGGGTCTTAAATTAGTCAGCGCGTGTAAAACATCACCTGCTATTTTGTGATTAATTATAATTGCTAAGATGTCAGTCTTTCATGATAGTGACATCGCGAGGGGAGATCAGCTGCCTTTGACATAGAGAAATGGACAGTCCGGTGATTCAGTTCGTTCAACCTGGACCGATTCCTTGTCTATTTTCATTTGTTTTAAAGGTATATTATCATATATTGGCAGCATATACCGAAACAGAAATCTTCATAGATTTACTTAGGGCCTATAACTTATAGGGTATAAAGATGGTGATGGTAGAAACATACCGTTACAAATCATCTCCCTAAGATGCTGTATTTATCCAGAAAAAGAGTCAAACCAATGACCAAAAACAATTTTTCTTGATCAATAATAACGGTGAAAAGACTTTAAGGTAGTATCATACTTTGGTAAGAAACCAACACAAGAAATGTTAACAGATTTACGTATAACTTACAGGGTATGAAGATGGTGGTGGTACAAACATACCGTTCAAAAGTTTCCGCCTGAAATGGTGTATTTATCCAGCAATTAGTAAAACAATGACCGAAAATCTTGTACATCTTTTAAAAGATCAACAATAAAAGAGAAAAGACATAAGAAATACTGTGGCTGTCTTTTTCAAAAAGTGGGCACCGTATGGGACTGACAATTTCACAGATGACCGTTACTGTTTCTGTCTTGATATTTTTGCCCATCAATCTGTATTTCTTTGATAAAAACCAAAGTATGATACTACCTTTAAGAAATACTAAGGGTGTTTTCACTCATTGACCTAAACATTTCACAGATGATTGTTTACTCTATCTTCCTTGATATTTTTGCCCATGAAACTGCATTTCTTTGACAATAACCAAAGTATGATATTACCTTTAAGATCAAAATGCCGCCATTTTCATTAAAAGCTATCTGCATTCCTCCCTTCAATATACACGTAGGAGGGCTTGTGTGCCACTGACCTATATAAAGTAATTAGTTTTTATCAAATTCATTTAGGCGGGAAAAGGTGCAGTTCCAAATCTGCTTAAATAAGCACATAGCCAGTCAAGAGAACACTCTTCTGTCATAATTATGCTTCGATATGAGATGTTTTGTGATGCTATTTTGGTGTGTGTCGAGACTGTAACGTTGGCGGTTGAGTGATTATTTTCATCTCCCAAAATGGTTCGGCCATCAGGTCCCTAAACCCCGGCGTCTTTACCTAATTTGACAAAAACTTACTGGTATTAGTCAAGTCTAATATGTTGTGTGTTGGGGTAACCTTCGTGCTAGGATTGCCCGTGGGTGGTATAGGCATGCGTCCTGCAACTGTTGCCTATTTATGCAGTTATAAAGCGGTTGTTCTTTATAGAACACTTGCAAGGGAACAAACCCAGCACGGCACTGCACCGGCCAGTATACGTCCAGCCACCGACCAGCGGACCTTTCGTCGCCTTCCATATGCTGCCGCCAGTGGTCAACGAGCAGCGATTGACAAAACTGTCCGAGGACAGGCCGTACTCTGTCGCTAAAACGCAATCACACCGGCCAACAGCGCCCAAGATTCCATCAGCGACGGTTCATGCACGGGTCCAGTATGTTAATGTTAATCAGACCAATTGCTGTAATAACGCGCTCGCTGGATGACGGCAGTTGTATGCGAGGCGACTCAGTCTCCTGAGCGCGTAATTCGATGTGTGTCCATCCATGCGCTCTACATCAGTGAAGGATCCCCCCTCCCCCTCCCCACTCTTCTCTTTCCCTGATGCACGTGCTTGCGCAAATCTGGTTTCTATGGCGACTGAGCAAGTCATCCAAGCACAGTGATTGACATCGTGGGTATTAGTACATGCACAGTATAGGCACAAATGAAGAATAGCGGGAAGGCATGTAAAGAGTTGTGTTCCTCGATCGTACGGCGTGCTCTCTCGCTACATAACGAAGTCGTGTTCGTAGGAGCCGGTGATGATGGGCGGACCGTTCTTCCTCAATATGCATCCATCTCGGAGGCATTTCTGAATTTTGCCAAAAATAAAAATAGAAACTTTGCAGACGATATCACCTGAGGGTATGTAGTGTGTTAGCGTTCTGCAGACTTGGAAAGGACTGAAATACACATGCGTGAATGAAAAGTCTTCACGTGGTACAGGAAGTGAACAGTCTTCACGTGGCAAGAGGTTGGCCGTTCCATAATTCACCAGCTTTTCAATATTTTTACGACGGGGGGATCCGGTCCTTGGATGTAAGATAAGATAAGAGGAGATGTGAGCACGTGGAGCCTGACAGATGAGAGTTAAGCTGTCACAAGTATCGGTGGAAGAACATGCCGATTGTGGACGCCATGAGTTTCAACGCCACCGAAGTCGTCACCGTGTCGGTGGCTGGCAACACGCCGTCGACGGACCCGTACGTGTCGGCGGCAATGACGACGGCTGCCGCGCAGGCAACGCAGGCAGCGGTACCGGGGATGAGCCGTGTCGAGTGTCTATCCAACTGGAAAGAGACCACGGAAATACTGGGGGCCTGGCTGGACATCCACGTCTACGGTTTCGCGGTGGTGTACTTTCTGACCGGCGTCGTGTCCATGGTCCGGCTCCACAGGCTCTACAACTTCCGGGCAGGGCGCCTCATGAGCGGTTTTCACTTCAAGATGTACATGCACATTTCCACCGTGATTTTCAGCATCTTACGGACGGTGGTGCTCTGTCTGGACCCGTACGGCTCTCGTTGCCGAGTCACACTGCTAGTCATCAGCTTGCTCTGGTCTCTGGCCTTCCCTTGCCTGGCTGTGGCCTTCAGTCTCCTGCTACTGGTCTTGCTGGAGACCACCAAGTTGTACCCTAACTTGCCTTGCGTCAACCACCGCACCTTGACTCTTGCAGCCAGTACCGCCTTGTACACCACGGTCCTCGTCTTGAAAGATGTTCTCAGTTACCTCCAAGTCATGCCGGCAGAGACAGTCTTCAACATCATCTCCCTCGTCATCTTTGCCATCTGGGGACTGATCATGATGCTGGGCTACTTCTACGTCGCCAGGAAGATACGGAACAGTTACCGGACCAACGGCAGTCCGATCGAGAGCGAGGCCCTGCGGCGATTCTCCGGCATGCTCTTCGCCTGCGGGTCGGTGGGACTGGTCACCATCATGATGCAGGTGATGTCGGCTGTCGGTGAGTTCGGGCTGGACATCTCGCCGACAGCCCAGGTCAACGGCTCGCCCTGGGCCTGGTGGTGCCTCCAGTCGGCCCTCCGTGCGCTGGAGTCGGCCATGTCTTGCCTCCTCATGCTGGTGGCCAGCCGTACGGACAACAAGAGGCAGGTGCAGGTTGCACCGGGTACGACGTGGGATTGGCCTCGCATGCACGGCTGGGATCTGGAGGCCGCCCCGGCCAGACCTGGACGACAAACACTGAACAAAAACTCCCCGGCGATTCCTACACTGTCCACTGCCACAAAACCACCAGAAGTAAACATGTAGTATTTATTACACTATGTTATCTAGAACAAATCATATTGCACTGGCGTTTGCACGGATAGATTTCTCACAGACGAGAAAAACTCTTTTTCTTTGTTGTCTCGTTTCTGCCCCAAAAGCACTTCATTTAAAAAAGATCGACCTAAAAACAAAATTGCCAGCTGCCCTTTCCCTAAATGAGGGCAGGGACTGTATTTTCTTCTTTTCCAACCGTCACAGCACTCTGAATCCAATAGGAGCTGCACAATGCATTTGTTTCTTCTACGAGCACACAATTCCCCGGCAGCTGACCTGCAAATCGATGACCTATACGAAAAAAAATATTATGGTAACTGGGGTCGATTTCACGAAGCCCTATGATCGAGATACGAAAGATAACCTATCGTATCCTACGACTTCTACGTGGGATGCATTCAATTCAATTCAATTTCGGTTTATTGCAATGTATCAAATAAGTCCCACGATTGATAGTAAGTTACGATGAGTTTGGTGAAATCGACCCTAGTGCACGCATAAACCTCAGTGTGTTTATTATCATACCAAACGGCAAATCAAAATGTGAGCAGTTTATAGCCGTGCCCGAAAGACCTGGCTACGGCTTGGAATTACACACGAATCTATGGGAAGTGGCCGGCATCCCCTTCTTATAGAAACGCGTGGAAATCCAAGCCGTAGCGACATTATTCGGACATGGCTTATGTCTTTGGCTTATGACTTATGTCTATGAGATGTGATACCTCCAACAATTATTGGAATCACCAGTTACAATTCCCTACGAGGATATTTTGGAGTCGATTTATAACCATAACTGTGTTGTCATTTTTATTGTATAGCAGTGAAGTTACCTCGAATTGTCATGACTGGAGGAATATGGCGGGGTGTTTGTTAAATGTGTGATGGATGTGTAGCCAAATAATTAATGATGAAGTGTTTGGATACATTTTCTTTATAAATGATAACTGTTGTGCCCAAAATGGAACCACACAAAGCAGAATGGCAGTCCGGTTAACATTGAATCACGTATAGTATCTGATTGACTAGTTTACCTAAAATCACGTCTGGTAAAACTGATTGACTGGTTTACCTTGAATCACATCTAGTATCTGATTGACTGGTTTACCTTGAATCACGTCTTGTATCTTTTCGACTGGTTTTACCTTTGAATCACGTCTAGTATCTGATTGACTGGTTTACCTTGAATCACGTCTAGTATCTGATTGAAGTACTTGTTTACCTTGAATCACGTCTAGTATCTGATTGACTGGTTTACCTTGAATCACGTCTAGTAATTGATTGACTGGTTTACCTCAAATCACGTCTAGTAACTGATTGACTGGTTTACCTTGAATCACGTCAAGTATCGGATTGACTGGTTTACCTCAAATCACGTCTAGTATCTGATTGACTGGTTTACCTTAAACCACGTCTAGTATCTGATTGACTGGTTTACCTTAAACCACGTCTAGTATCTGATTGACTGGTTTACTTTGAATCACGTCTAGTACCTGATTGACTGGTTTACCGTGAATCGCGTCTAGTATTACTATCTCATTGACTGGTTAGCCTTGAATCAAGTCTGTGATGTCTGCTTGGCAGTTGTACATGTATCCATGCATCACTTAAGTGTATACTCAGTCAAGACTGTTCCATCACATCTTAGCGTCGGCACAAACTAATCCACCGTATATAGATCTCTACGTATGAAGGCCTATACCTCACGTTCTAAAAAAGCCCTTTCAATTTATTATGCCCATGAATTAAGCACTGCCTCAATGTTATATTGGCGCCATCCTCGTATTGTGATGAGTTGAATTCCATTGCCATTTTAATAACGGTCGGTGAAAGTGCAATTTGGCGCTTTCCAAATGTCTCGTGTAGTTATCGTGACAGTCCTGCGAGTGACTCAATTACGTCATGGGTATATTCAAATGATAATTCATTCATCCCTGGTCATATCTGGCATATCTACAATTGCCCCGGCCAGTGGTTGTAAATTGCCATTTGCGTATGAGGTTGTTTTTTGGTTTCTCGATGAAATTTGCACTCTGTTACTAATGGTACACTTGGTGATAGACCCCAAGGTTCGTTCGGAGATGAAGTGGCGACAGTTCTTAAGCCCGTGCAGGCGGTTAATGGTTACGAATAGTCCATCAGATGCAATTTGCTGATTTATTTTGAAGGTCAGCTTTCTACGAGGCGATTATGATAACATGTACAAGGGCAGGTAATATGGTATTGGAAACTAATTGTTTTGAAAGAATGTTACGAAGCAGAAACCAAGCAGAAAGATTGAAACACATTTCACACGAACACGGGTGAGTGTGTACTGTGCGTACACATACCGGAATTTGTATCCTTGTGGAGAGATTGCTTTGTTCTCGTGTACTAAATAACACTCTCCGAAGTCCAAACATGCCGACGAGCAAAATTGAAATCACTTCCATTTGAACCAGAATCACTTTCCTGGGTTGAAATTTCTATTGAATGTCCCTTATATAAAGTTCTTCTCTTTGAAACACATTAAGTACACGTATACCTTGAAAATTCCTCCTTGTTGAGTTAATTCCAAATATCAGTTTCGTGAAAACCTTGTGGAGACCATTACGGCTTACAAATTCCCTGTGGAGACATATTCAACTTATTGTGAGTCGGTCCCCACAAGGCATTAGATATGCCTTCTACGCGCTCCTGCCTCCTACAGTGTGCACTACTCATGCACCCACATCCTTTTTCACGTGTGCTCTATCTTTTTTGGCTCGGTTTCTGTTTCGTAACATTCAAACCAATTTAAAAAAAGGTATCTTGTGATTTCGATAGCTGAAATCGAAATGTAGTACTGTTTGTCTTCTTGCCGTTGACAGTATTTCATTGATCAATATTTCACATGTAAACTTGTAGTAATATCAAATTCATCAAAAAGTAATCTTACTAGGGACAGGGGGGGGGGGGGGGCTTTTACCAATCACGAACGTATACCATGCCTTGAAATACACAAAACTTATAAAATATGAAACGATTCATACCTATTTATAGCATAATTATTCATTTGTTTGGCTATTACTAGGTCTATCCTTTGTTTATTTTCAGTTGCAGATATCATTCATGCTGTAGATTGTTTTGGTATAATAAATGAAAAGGTCACAGAACAGCACTTACACTTTGTCTAATCCAACATGTACATACAATTTCACACCTATGGAAATTTGAGCTCAATCGGACATCTAAGTTACAAGGAAATACTAAAATAGGGAAAACCCAACTACATTTTTCTTATAAAAACATAAAGAATGGTTTTGATCTTACCCCGAGATCAAAACTGTTCGGTCTTTGTTTTACTAATTTCTGGATAAATACAGCATTTCCTAAACGGTATGTTTCTACCAGCATCATCTTCATACCCTGAGCGTCATACGTAAATCTGTGAACATTTCTGTTTGGGTATGTTTTATACCAAACCTGTACTGTATACGTTTACATTTATTTTCTTGCGATACAAATTTTGGAAACCTGAAAAATTTGTTACTTTTGCCCTTTAACAAGTCGACCTTATTGGTGAAAGTGGCATGCGTGCGCTGACTTAAAATCCTAACATTGGTCAACATCTGGCATTAGGTTAGGCATTATACTCACGACTCTTCCCATTACAATCATGTATATTTGCTGATGTATATAGCATGAGCCAAACATACAGTATTCACGAGAGACTCTTATTTGCACCACATTTTGATCCATGATCCGAAAGTCACTGTATATTATAAATACATTGCCGTATTACAATCACAGGTCGTGAATAAATGTGTTTTAAGAAGACTCGCCCGATGTATAATTATAGGCGAGAGGGTTAAAATAATAATGATGACAATTCTGCTCAAGCGAACGAACTTATCCTGAAATGTATACGTAAATCTGTGAACATTTCTGTTTGGTTATGTTATATACCAATCCTGTACTCACCTTTAAACCGAATCAAGATTTTCATCTTACGGACCATACACTCCCGTCCAGTCGCCGTGCTGTGATTATAGCGCAGTGAAAGCAGGTCGATATTATAGATATAAATATCACCATCTAATACCTTTTTATATATAAATGTTATCAAAACACCAATTGATTGAGTGTTATTATGATATCTTTGTAAAATGTAAGATGACGCTTGTCATCGGCATTTTCCGGTGCAGGCCGATAAGAGCAACATACTGGTTATGATTATATTTTATCCGTAGGGAATGCTATATTTTTGCACTGTCTGTGAATATTATTGTGAATCACCTTGTGAAAATTGATATTCTATTCCGGGGTGTGTGTGGATAGTTTAAAGTTGAATTCGTTGTCGAGATTGTCTGAAAGCGTGTATTAAATCAATATGCGGAAATAAAATGGCAGAAGACATTGAAGTGTAATTTCCATGCATGGTGTTATTTTAACGATAGTTAGGACAGCAAAATGAAATATAACTATTTTTGTTTTCAGTAACTAATTGGAGGTAGGCTACAATGATGAACAGGTGCCTTTCTCAAAGCTCGGCTCCAGCTCAGGCTCCGGCTTCGTCTCAGTCACCGAAATGCTAAAAATATAGGTTGTGGTTTTTCACTGAAGCTGAAGCTCTGTTGTCTTTTTCAAACCACAGAATCTACTTCTGAACAGCAGTCAAAAGCCTCTATTTTAATATCTGTAATTTTATAATGTATTAACGAAATGGAACCGGAGCCGGAGCGGCGCGGAGCCTAAGCCGGAGCCGAGCTTTGAGAAAGGCCTTAGGTTTCAGGGAATGACTTTTTCCCCGTTCGTACTAAACAAAATGAGGAACAATATGCCATACACTTCTATACTTTCCAGTTTTCGTGTTTTACTTGTCATAATGATTCCATTGTTTTGGCGTTCAAATTCCATGTTGGTTTCTACAATTTTAAGATCATGAATGAATTTAAACATTATAAAATCATCACTCGTTGTAAGATTGTAGAAACTAGCCTCAGATCTGAATTCTAAACAAACGGAGCAATGTAAAAGTTAGTTGAAACAGGCATTTACTCGGCATCGGTAGGCGTGGTCAACTGTTCTGTCGATTCAACATAATGGGCCTTTCTCAAACCTCGGCTCCGGCTGAGGCTCCGGCTTCGTCTCTGTCATCCATACGCTGGAAATATAGGTTGTGGTTTTTCATTGAAGCTGAAGCTCTGTTTTCTTTTTTCAAACCAGATAATCTACTTCCGAACCGCAGCCAAAAGCCTCTATTTATATACTCGTTATTTTATAATTGATTCACGAAGCAGCCGGAGCCGGAACATGAGCCGGAACCGAGCTTTGAGAAAGGCCCCAATGACAAGCAGGCATGAAGACATTTTGTACAATCAAACAAAATTCGCCGTTTCGGGGTAAATCGAAGTTCAGCGTAGATGAATTCGAGCACTACTTTGTGACAAAAATAGACAGTCAATTACCTGCCGACAAAAATGAACAAAAAAATGTCCCAGCGCGCTGGCCAGTAATTATTGCTGAGTGCACCTGATCACAGCTTGACTATTAATAAGAGGTATAGTATTGAAACATCATCAGAGTTCCATGCACGCACGCCGCGCCAGCACGGAAGGGTCATTGGAAAACGCTCGAGTTCTTCGAATTAATTTGATTATCCTTGGAAGTAACCAACAAAAAGGAAAAAGGATAGAAATGTCCCTTATTTTCGGTCGGTGAATTTGTCTATAGACGGGCATAATGCTCAGGTCGCCTGACAAGCTATGATGTCTACGTCTTCTATTAATACAAATTTTATCCCGCGACGATACTCCCTGTGGGTATATCGCAAGAGAGAAGTAATGATTACGATCATCGCTTGGGACCTTTGTTTCGGTTGTAACATTCATCTGTACTTGCGATATTGAATAAATCATCCAAATCAATTACTTCATGATTTTTTTTTAACTTTATTTATTATTTCACTTAAAGGGGCATTCTGTGATTGGCAGGAAAATGTTAAACAGTGGCACTTGCACTTTGCCCAATCTGATAATAAATATTAGCTGAGAAAATTTAAGTTCAACGTAAAAAATACTTGACTCTTTCTGCTTTAAAGGGATTGCATACGTTTGGTAATTTGAGCCTATTGTTTGTTTCAAACCAATATAATTGTTTATATGTACCATAAAACTAACCTGTGAAAGTTTCAATTCAAAAGGTGGTAGCGTTTGTGAGATTTTGGCGACAAACTAGAGCGGTTATTTCACGCCAGATAACAGTAAGTCAATAGCTGAGAAGCGTTACGGCCATAACGCTTCTCAGATTCATAATTTTTGGAGATAAAAAGTGACATATTTTTCCATAACCGCGGTACTTCGAATTGAACGTTTCTCAATATGCATAATACTATCCAAAGCAGCTGTACTTCTCACCAAGTAAGTTTTTATTGCCATAAATTTTCAGAGTCATTACCAAACGTATGCAATGCCTTTAAACGTATTTTGGACTGATTCACATAGAAACAATATGACATATTATTTTGGCCATTGTTTTAATAACCGGCATTTAATACGCTCTTTTTAGTTAACTAAATCACAGCGCTTACAAACGAAAATTAAATAGTAAATACATATAATATTTCATAAACTTAATACACACAAATAAATCTGTATCATTATTATTGGTGGAACAGGTAGGATTTGAGTTTTTTCTTCAATTGATCCGAAGATCCTGCACATTGAATGTAAGAGGGCAGACTGTTTCATTCCTTTGCTTTGTTTTAATACTTTTTCTCTTTAAACCGAATACATTTACGTCCCTCAATGTTATTTCACTGAGAAGTTTCGAACATTCTACCATAATAATCAGTATTCACCTTATGGTAAAGCTGCGAACATTTCAGTGCGGTCACGGTCTTGTCAAGGAGTCTTAAATATCGTTCAAAACTGAAACCCAGGCTTTCCGCTGTGTACATTGCATTAAGTGTCGTTTGAAAATGTTTTATACACACCTTGTGTGGACTTTCCTTTGGTTCTCATATCCTGATCAAATTGAAATTTATTTTCAAACCTCTGGCAATTTCAATTATTGTAACCATTTCCCCACGATGTAATTTTGACCGAATATCTCTTGAATGGTTAACTTCAAGTTGTGATGCATCTTGACTCATACAGGTGTGAAAATTGCACAATTTGTGGAGAAGAATGTCCCTTTTCCCCGCGAAAACCTCCAGTGGACGTGTATACGATCGAGTCTACATTACGTCTTGGTATCATGCATTAAGTGGACATCCCCATGTCGTAATGTCCACAGTGCATGTGCTAAGGTTCATCCACCCCCAAACATGACTAGTAAATGTCACATTTCCATAATAACACAAATCCATTTCCCATGCCAAACGAAAAAAAAAGCAAAACGAGATGCAGTGTAAATAGAGTTTTCCTACGAATCGTATACCATGGAACTTGACCATTAATTCAAATTGCGCTTTACACTGCGTGGAGCACCGCCGTGCATTTTAATCATTTTGCCATCTTCTGTATAGGTCTTATCCCCTACAATCACGTTGTGTATTCAATGCGCACAGTACAACCGGTGCGTTATCTTCCATATCATCTGGCTGAATAGCATATTTTTATGAACTCCGTGTGCACCAGTAAATGGGTTCCATATTGAACAGCGTCGTGTTTACGCATTTGGTCGTTTCAAACTGAGGAGAATGCATGTTATTTCAAATTCGTAGTCTTTGGAACTCGACCTGTTTGTGTCTTGGCAATATCGCATGCTACAGACCTGGGTTCAATTTTCAAGAAGCCCTACGATCGATCGTAACTCGAGTTAAGAAGGATAATCCATCGTATTCTATACGTAGGTCTGCAATGCACCACAAGTCTTACGATTGATGGTAAGTTACGTCGAGTTTGGTGAAATCGATCCCTGAACCACAGACCGAAATAATCAGGCTCAAAAATGCACTCTTTCTAATCACGGAGAAGACCCATTTTGTCCGATTGCTCGCATCATTATGCCTCTTTCCCAAAGAGCAGATCAGAATTCTATCAGGCGATCCTGATGCTGCTTTCCTATATCATATGGCTTACGAAGGGGCCTCGGGGACGGGTAAGCCTATATCTATACCGGTAACTGCATTTGCAATTTGACAACGTGAAAAAAAAAACATGAGGGTCCGCTACATAGTGTATCAACTAGAAATGGGACGAATTCTCCGTTTACATCGAAGCAAGTTATTGCGTCCATGTTTGTATGACATTTAAAGGTCCATCCCAAAGCTTTGGCCGTTGGGGACTGCATCGTGAGAAATAATATTTTCTGAGTCGGCAAGTAGCAGATTCCTCAAAGGTTCAGAGCACTGTGGCTTCGCGAGAAAAACAAATCTGCGAAAAACGGTGATATGTAGGCCTAATACATTTTGACGAGAAGACGACACAAATGAGAGATAAAGAAGACCCGATCCAAATTTGAGAAATTCACACTGTGGACTGTTTCTAGATATTTGGGTAACTGGTAAATCTATGAGCTTCATGCATTCCTATCATTCCGTTCAGTGCCCCTCAAACCAGTCTCGCGAATTCTCGCACCCACGGTCTATTAATACGCACCGTAATGATCCCCAAATCCCTGTGTTATTTAGAACTTGTCCATATAGGACACAATCGAACACTGTTTTCGTCATCAGACTTTGGTCTCACCTACATAGAGGATATCATAGCATTTATTACAGGAAAACGCTCGCAGCAAAGTTGTTTGAATGTGTACAAATCAAATCCTAAAAAGCTGATGTTTTTATGCCCACTGCAAGGGGAGGGGGAAACAACATCGACTGTGGTGATGATGTCGGAAAGATACCGCAGTCCTTGTTGCAAAAGACTTATGCGATCAGGGGTCGATGTCATCAAGCCCTACGATCGATCGTAACTCGAGTTACGTTGGGTTTTCATCTTATGTTTGTCAGTTTTGCTGTTTTTCCCCTTATACGCCGAACTTGCAGAGCATATTTTTTGGGGAAAGATAGTTTTGTAAAGACCGCGTGTGGTTATAAAAATGAATGTCATTCTTCTCCATTTCTTGTTATTGTATCCGAACGTTACTTTGCCGTACGTGTGTGTTGCCTTGAGTTTCCTTCTCGTTTTCCTTTTTCCTTTTTTCCTTTTCCCGCCGCTGGGAAATGCAGTTAAGTCCCCTTACTTTTTTTTTGCAATCTAAATATAGCCATCTTCTTGTATCCCATGGCAACGGGTCCATTCCACGCGGAAATTCATTTTTTTTTCTATGAATTACAAATGTGGAGCATTCTGTCTTATATTGCTACATGTTAATTAGGACTCGAGCCCAGTCGCTGCGGGATAAACAAAAAGGAATGAAATGAAATATGTGTTTTTTGTAATCAAGCCTTACAATAGAATATTTTTGTGTTGTTGTGAATGCCTAATAATTATATTACTCGTTGCAGAGATTCAATTTGATTTATCTTCGAGGCTGAAAGAATCGAAATAAAAAAACTCGCATTATTCATGCAGGAACCCCATCCATATCAATCATATATAGGCCTATTGCATATGACGAGGCACCAGAGCCATCAATTTCAAGACTCAAATATATAATATTCTGGAGCCAATTTCATAGAACTTCTTAAGCACCAAATTTGCTTTAGCGTGAAAAGTCTTCCTTGATCAAACAGGATTGCCAACCACAATTTCATGCGATGTTTACTACTTTTGACTTGTATTCGGGTCATTGTTTACTGAGCATAACATTCGCAAGGAGTTTTGGCTGACATATTGATATTATTTACTAAGGTTTTGGTGCTAAAGCAAATTTTGGCGCTTAAGCAGCTCTATGAAATCGGCCCCTGGCCTCATGGTTTCTCAGGTAAGTTTCCTTTTTAGTTATTTGTATGATTTAGTGACAAGTGTGCGTTGCAACTTGAAACTGTCACTCTATCCATCAATCGGTCTTGTGTTAAGTATTGACTAAATATTAATACATCGTTGACTACGATATTTAATGCCGTACGGAAGATGCAGCGCTGACATGTAGAGTGTAGTAGGCATGGGAGGGGAGGTGCTGCATATGCTGACCCCGTTGGCATCAGTGACCTTGCCCGTTAAAGGTTTCTTCGATTGTAGATGTCGCTCCGGGCACAGAATACAGTCGCATCCTTTTTTTCGTTCGTCCCGCTGACATTCCTTGTACTAGATTCAAATTCAGGTCATGTAATAATTATTGACCTGTATAACAGATTCCATAAATTTGTGTTTGGTCTGCAAAAAAAAGAAGAAGATATACAGTGTTTGTTTTTTGAAATGCTTTTCAAACATTTTGTATGAACTGGTTTTGTATTGTTGATCCCCCATACTTTCCGTTATTTGGCAAAATTTGAGCTGTGACGAAAGTTCTGTATCTTGCCAAATCTATCATGAGGTATCGGATAAAACAAAACTGAATGGCAAATGATTGAACTGTCTCTCCAGAAATTATGCCATCTTGAGCCTTCCTGATATAAACTAGGCCTGATGAAAATGTTACTATTTTGCTGCGTTGATGTTGTTGTTGTTTTCATGTCAGCCTACGGGGCACTGAAGCCCTATCTTAAGAACGTAGACCATGACCCCAACCTAGCTCTGTTCAACCGTTATTAACTACAAGCACGGCGAATAAAGGCACAGAATCTCTGTGGCCCCAATTATACGACCTCGTCGGTGGCTTCACAGAGCACGAAGATGAAAATATTCAATCTGAAATGATATTATAATTTTAACACATCATGTGTGCATGCTGTTCTGATGCGTCCCCTGTGTTTCGGCAAGCAAACCGAGAAAGGGAATTGCGATTGGAAAAAAATAATTGCATGGATTTTTGGTGCGTATGTGTCCGAAATTTGAGATATAAGCACCCACACCCGGCGGGGGAAGTTCAATCAGAAAACTTGATTCCGAAAATAATTTGAGCCCACGATACAAGAAAAGGTCAAGCCCAGACGAAAATCGTCAGAAGGATTTTTCGATATATTCATTCTGTAGAGCTTTATTTTTCATTAGGGGCTATGTAGTTTCGATATTCATTCTGTAGAGTTTTATTTTTCAATGGCTATGTAGTTTCGATATTTATTCTGAAAGATTTTGGCTTTCCATTCTGTACACATTTTTGTACAGGTTGCATTTTCATTCTGTACAGTTTTGATTTTGTAGGCCTAGGCCTCCTGTTTTCATTTTCATTCTGTAGGCCTACATGTTTGATTTTCATTTTGTACAGTTTTGATTTTCATTATGTACAGTTTTGATTATCATTCTGTGCACTTTTGATTTTCATTCTGTACACTTTTGATTTTTAATTCTGTACAGTTTTGTGCATATCGGCCTTCGGTAAAAAACAAAATCAATACAAACTATTGGAGCCAAACGGTTCGACATAAGATGAACTTGCATCATATCATGATCTGCCTCAGTTTTGGTTCTAAGGACGAGAAAGGCCCAGTGTCGTTATTTTTTTTTCATCCAGAAATAACAGACATTGCCGTTGCCGAAAGATTTCTATATGCTTCTACAATCTGAACAGCAAATAAAGGTATGATTCCGCCCTCCCTGGGACTGTACGGGTTAAAGGACTGGGGCCCTTTTCCAAACCTCGGCTCCGGCTCAGGCTCCGGCTTCGGCACTGTCATCCATACGCTGAAAATATAGGTTCTGGCTTTTCATTGAAGCTGAAGCTCTGTCTTCTTGTTAAAATTCGAGTATCTACTTCCAAGCCATAGCCAAAAGATGATATTTTGATACCCTTTATTTTATAATGGTTTCAAGAAATGGAGCTGGAGCCGGAGCCTGAGCCGGAGCCGAGGTTTGGAAAAGGGCCCTGGTCAGCGAAGTAGCATCATAACCTGTCTTGAATTTGTCGACAGAGGGCAGCATTCAAACGTACCGTGATGAAAATAATATCAATACTACAAAATAAATGAATAAATAAATTGATATAGGTCATTATTCGGTTGGATCAGCTTAGCATTGGCTGGCGATTAAGGAATAAATCGACCAATATATATACAGTGTGTTATATAATACAGAATACAAAGTATTCTGCGTTATTCATTTTCCTCTGAAGATTGTATATTATAGATTAAATATTCAAATTTGTTTTCGAAATGCTATCTATTAATTTTGATTCCGTCTAAAATCTAAAATTTGTCTGAAAGAAAAATTGGAAAACGCAACATGCGTATCAATCTTAATTGCTCAGCAAAGTGTGATGTCATTATGCTAGTTACTATGGAAACATGAACAACTCATCTAAAAGATGAATCGCAAATCTTTGTGAAATCGACCCTTGATCTCTTATCTAGGGTGAAAATAGAAGGACACGTGTGGCTGGAATTTTCCCGAAAGTGTCTTTCGAATGTGCAGGGGGATGATAAAGATAGTGCTCAGAATGTAGGCTAAGAAGGCCGGCATATTGCAACATTTATACATTACACAATGTGCGACGTGGCAAGATATATTAATCGTCCCAGGGGCCGATTTCACTAACGTTTTGCGATCATCGCTAGGCCCAAATCCATCGCTAAACGGAAAATCAATCCTTAATTTGCGTAGCAATTTCCCGTGTAGCGATGGATTTGGGCCTAGCGATGATCGCAAAACGTTAGTGAAATCGGCCCCAGGTTTCATAACCATATCGATTTGGTTCTAAAAGTGACTTGATCTCTTATCTAGGGTGAAAATAGAAGGACACGTGTGGCAGGAATTTCCCCAAAGTGCCTTTCGAATTTGCAGGGAGGTGACAAAGATGTTGCTCAGAATGTAGGCTAAGAAGGCCGCTATGTTGCCATATGTATCAATTACACACAGTGCGACGTGGCAAGATATAATTATTTATCGTCCCAGGTTTCAATAACCAGGACAATTCGGTTCTAAAAGTGACTAGATCTCTTATTTAGGGTGACCATAGAAGCACACGTGTGGCAGGAGTTTTCCCCAAAGTGCCTTTCGAATTTGCAGGGGGGTGATAAAGAAAAGGGCTTAGAATGTAATTTAAGAAGGCCGCCATATTGCCACATGTTTAAATTACACACAGTGCGACGTGGCAAGATATATTAATCGTCCAAGGTTTCAATAACCAGGACAATTTGGTTCTAAAACTGACTTGATCTCTTATCTAGGGTAAAAATAGAAGGACACGTGTGGCAGGAATTTTCCCAAAAGTGTCTTTCGAATTTGCGGGGGGGGGGGGGTGATAAAGATAAGGGCTCAGAATGTAGGCTAATAAGGCCGCCATATTGCCACATGTATTAATTACACAGAGTGCGACGTGGCAAGATATATTTATCGTCCAAGGTTTCAATAACCAGGACAATTCGGTTCTAAAAGTGTCCAACAGAGCATGCGTGCTCACGACGTCAGAGCCGTTTCCACCTCATGGGCCCATTTCAGGGCGTGTCAATTGCAGTCATCTGCAAAGCGGCATTCTGGAAGTGACCGCGTCCAAATTCTCCTCATGCTACCTGAGGGCTGTGCAGCAGTCAGAGGGCATCTCAAGCAGGATTTCTCTGTGGCAAGTTTTCTTGTCATTGGGGCAATCTTTTAACTGACATCCATTTTTGTAAAGAGGGTCAAACTGAATTAAAGGTACAGGATTGGTAAGATAGGCCTACCCAAACAGAAATGTTCACAGATTTACGTATAACTTTCTGGATATAAAGATGGTGATGATAGAACACTCTGTTAAACTATTTTCGTCTGGAATGGTATACCGGTATTTTATTTTACCGTAGTACCACGAATACCAAAAACAGTTTTGATCTCTTTATGTTTTATAATGAAAATTAAGTCGGGTTTTCAAACATGGCGCAGAGCACCCTAGGAAATTCGTTATTCGTTAAAAGGCAGTGCAATTTTTCCTTGCTAAAGGCCAAACCTTTGAGAGAAACTTAAAACATCTATAGGAAAGTTTGAAGGCATTCTCCAATGCCTAATGCTAATACGGTGCATCCATCCTGCATTCGAACTGAGGTCAGTCAAACTTTAAAATAGTCTGGTGCCTGTTTTCTTTTTAGAATTAGTGTCATCTTTTCCTATTAAGGGTATACAAAAAGGATGCGCCATGAATAAGGCCAATGGCCAGGGTCGTAAAGTTGCTTCCCTGGTGGGAAAACACTGGCTGGAACATTGTCAACACTTCTGAGTTATTTTCTAGGTAATTTCACAATGTCGGGGGGTTATTTGTGACTATCCCTGTTACATCACTGAAATTGCACTGAACTTATATCTCACTTAGTGGTGCATGCGTGTTCGTTATTCTTCAAATGAGGATCATAATCTGCTCCTTGAGCAGGGAGATGCATGCTAATTTAGGAGTATTTGTAAAGAAACATAATCGGGCGCAGAATTGTTGAAAACTCAAAACACTTGTTCACTATACAAAAAAAAAAAAAGCTCACGCGCTTTAGCAATGAACTCGTGTACAAACAATATTACGAATACTAGGAACTTGACCCAGAGTTTTTCGGAACTAGAGATATAGGTGCTATGTGTTGCGTCTGGCCAGATGAAAGGGGCTACCTGTACATTTTATAGATGTTGTGGCGCATCCGGGAAGGGTGGGGGGGGGGTGTTGGAAGCATGATGGGTATAGGCATGTGCAAATCCTATTATGCGTGGATGTCTCAACAGTAATGAAAATTCTAAATAACTTCATAGGGCCCTTGGTTTTTTTTTTACGTGTTGGAATTGTGCTTAAAACAAACGTTTACATGGTGTTCTTGAGGTGAAGGATATGCAGGATGGTAAGAATGTGGATAAGATATCCCTCCCCGCCAGAGACCAATAAAAGACAATGACACCATGGACCGTGTGTTGAGTGGCCTGACATAAGAGTAACGTTTATATTTGGGAAAAGTCTGTTGACCTCCGAAGTATTATACAGTATTTAAGATAATCATTATTTTTGTTATCAATGAGGGTCCAAACGTGAAGCATTTGTGGAGGAGTGCATGTATGATCCAGCAGGAAGTATACTCCCCTCGCAATGGCGATTGCTTCATTGACATTTAATTATGTATGTCCTCACTCACAAGTGAAGCAAGTATGGGAGCAAGGGAACAACCTCTCGAGAGGAGTATAGGGGGAAGTGTCGTGGCAGTATTGGTATGCCCTTATAGGTACACTCCCCTGAAGAGTGTACCTATAAGGGCAATGTGAACATCAGAATTCTGCACCAGATGCATGCGTATTTACTGTACGTTGTAAATTAATGACCCGAAATTTCCCGATATTTGAGTATCTTTGGCTTTATAAATCAACGTTTTCTCTAAGCATGACACAGGCTGCTAAATTTGGTACGAGATGAACACGTAGGGTAAAATAGCCATGATTCGGACACCTAAGCAATTTTGGATTATTTTGACCTTCTTAATGTTTGTTTCTCTCAACTATTTTCACTTATGAACAGCAAAGTGAAGTTATTATATCCAGGTTGATATTTTATGAAAGTTTTTTGTGTCCTTGAAATGAAATTGACTTGAAAAATAACCTTAATTTTAGCCATGATTCGGACACCCTGTCCATGATTCGGACACACATGAAAAAATGCTGAAAAAAACATGCCTTGCAAAATAAAATAATATCTCATCAATGCAGTGGGCAAATTCTTAAGTTGCCACCATTTATTTTCCCAAAAAAGTGTCATTTGAGTGCTCAGAACTCAAAAAAGAAAATTCAGGACTTATTTTCAGAGTTTTTGAAGGCAATGCCCTGATAAAAACGGGCCATTTCGGCCATATCGTGAAATTGAACTCCATTCCGTCCGTGCGCTCCCGTGCGCACCACTCTAGTGGGTACAAAAGTCAATGGCGTAGATATTAGACTCCAGCCATTGACGAAATGAACGGCAGTCAATGGAGTGGAGTGTAAATTCGGAAGATGCCGGCATTTCTTCTAAAATGGAACATACACAAGCCACAAAATTATTTTGGCATATTTTTTAGCGACTCTGGGGGCCTGGGTAGCATAAATCAATGGAGTGTCAGAAATCATGGCACATATACCTTGGCTTCTGGACAAGGAAATTTATGCAAGTTCAAATTGGCAACGCAGCTCTCCATAATTTGGACCTTGATGGCATATTGATGAACAGAATATACCAGTTTCATATAAAAAAATCCTGTTAAATTTAATTAATTTTCTGTGTTTTTAAATAATGCATTTCTCACAACCCTATTTTTAACAGGGCTCTTAAGTTAAGGATCACACTTTTTTTTAACTTGAGGCTGCACCCCAATTTCCTATCAGAAAATGTGACATTTTATAATAGGAATTGGATCATGTAAAGTATGTGGCACCGTTGTTTAGTCTAATAGGCCCTAGTGCACCTATCGGAAAGAATTCCACTGATGACCATAATTTGTGCACAACTCTATAGAACCAACAGAGGGCGTTTTGAGCAAACTAGCTTTGTACAGTTTGTAGGTAAAAGAACCCTGTAAAACTCACTTTTCAGATATTCTACGCAAGTTTTCCACACCTGAAATTGAGGTTTATCATAATTTGTATCCAATAAGTTAACTCTTGGAGGATATAATCCTTTTTCCGTAATGGTGATCAGTGGAATTCTTCCCCATTTGCATTTGCACATTTCCGAGCATCCGAATGCTTCCGAAAACGTTGCTTCCGAAGACCTGCCGAAGATGACGTTCGTTGTGACGTCACAGGTCATTTAAATAAAGTAATAAAATCCACTTTTTGGCTCAGGTATATACTGTTTCGTATGTTTTTCAGCGTTTCCAACCCTCTTGAAACCATTCTAAGGCGTGCCATGCGATACAATGTCAAAATGTTGACTACAACATACATATCTGGGGCATTTTTGGTCATTACCGGATTTTTTTCTACGAAAGTAATTAAGAGTGTTCCGATAAAGCCCTAGTCGTGTGCAGCGCCACCTACCGGTGGTTCCGGGAACATTGCGTCTAGCATAATTAATGTATGAAATGAAAATTTTGAGTTAAATCGGACATCTGAGTCGCGAGAAAATAGCGAAAACCAAACTCAATTTTTCTTTAAAAACATAAAGAAATGTTTTTGATCTTACCCCCGAGAACTTAAAGCAAAACTGTTTTTGGTATTTGTTTGACTAATTTCTGGATAAATGCACCATTTCATGCGGACATATTTTAACGGTATGTTTCTACCAGCATCATCTTCATACTCTGTATAAGTTATACGTAAATCTGTGAATATTTCTGTTTGGGTTATGTTACCAATCCTGTGCTGTACCTTTAAATGGTCGCCCCTCCATCTTGCCCTCACTAATGATGCAATTCAATTGCCTTGAGTGACGGATGGAAAACAAAGTGCAGTTAGCTTGCTATTAAATAGACTAATACATTTTATTAGTCAGTGGGGCGGAACGGTCGATGTTGGCCCCCAGATTTCACTTATTTCACTGCCAATGAGACAAGACTGGGGCAAATGTACTTATTAAAACAAGTCATGAACTGTTGCAAATCAGCAAAAATATTTACCTGAAATTAAAAAAGAAACAAGCCTTCGATAAAGATCCTGCTGGATCGAAACGTCAGGCCCTCTTAACTCCAAGCATAACATCTACCAAATTACACACCACATCACCCCAGACGCAATATAAAATAAAACACTGTTCTTGTGACATAAGGAGCCATTTTGTGTGAGGCAATAATGCTTTGCTACACCCTTTTGGCAGCTACGACCTTCAATGCTGGCTCCAGCTTAATGCACTAATTGCTTTATCAATTGCAGTCAATGTAATACTCATTGTTTGCGCACTTGGAATAAAAATAATACATTCACTGACGCATCCTAGTAGCTAATTGAATAAGTGAATTAACAGACCTGAATTGTATACCTGTCATTATATCATACACAATGTAGGCCTACTGGATGGAATTATGGCGTAATGCGGCCACCAATTTTAAAGTGGTTTTGAACAATGATAAGAAATAAAAATGATAACAATATAAGCCAAAATAGGATTATTATGGAGACAGGTTAGGAGACATCGGGAATTAGGGAGCCATTTCGACGTCTCCATATAGACATGTCTTTATTGTCCATATATTCATATATAGGAGACAGAGAATAATCTCAATAACCACGTGTAAATTTCAAGTTGATTGGTCTGGAGGATGTTTAGAAATAGGTAAGTAAAGCTTTGTGCACAACCCTATGAGAGTACCGATTCTAGCAATACCACATATGTATTATTAATAATAACTCTATTAATCTGCTAGGTTAGGGCCACAGTTGCATAGACTTGTGCACAAAAATAAACCCTTCTTTTTCCTATTGTTATAGGAAACCCTGCTTGCTGGCCAAATTTTAAGCTAAAGATTTTAGACTACGACGATTACGAAAAACATGTTTCCGTCAATACAATTCTTTATGGTTTTCGAGAAAAATATTTGGAGCATATCATAATTATTACATACAAAATTGGAATATGATACACGACCACCCCTGCATCCGCTCTATTCTGCTAATATAATGTGGACAAAATATCGTTTCTCGATAGTCCCTGTCCAAATATTGATATAGTAATACTGTACAACGTATATTGCATAGAGCGTACCGTTGTTATTACAGTGATTTTCAAAAGATCTGCGATGAACATGTGCTGTCAAAACTGTCCGTTTCCCTGGCAACCAGCCGTTTAGGCATCCGGGCCTGCACAATTATATTTTCTTTTGGTCGGTGGGTGAAATAATGAATCTCAAAACCAAATCGCATGGATGATATCGCCTCCTATTATGGCTACAGGACTGATTTACATGGATGTGCATTTTGACAGGTGGAGATTTTTATACTAACTTAGACTTGTCGATATCGCCATAGTGATTTATAGTGTGACAGTACACTTTGCTTAAAGGTATACACCTTGTCTGATCCAGCATGTACATGAAATAATAAGCCTTTGGAAATTTCAGCTCAATCTGAGATACGAGAAAATAGAAAAAACCCAACGAATTTGTTCTTATAAAACATAAAGAATGGTTTTGTTCTAACCCCCCTTTTTCGCTCTTTTGTTTTACTATAACTTCTGGATAAATACACCATTTCGAACAGAAATATTTGAACGGTATGTGTTTCTAGCAGCACCCTGAACCTTCCCATTGGGTATGTTAATCATCCTGTACTGTACCTTTAACAACTAAAATCGATTTACACTTAAGATAACTTCTAAACTTCTATAAGTCCTTTGGCAAAAATCGAAACACCCTCCCGATAAAACACTATTAAAGATTATTCTTAAGATGAGTTGTCAATATCAGTATAAGGCCTTTTCACACGATTCGTTTGTTGTAATTAAGCCCATTGTGAGATGTCCATGACTTATTTCCTCTCATCCCTTCATTAATTCATTAATAATTTAGTTCTTAATAACCACGCGGGAACAGTCATTAAACCGTTTTCCCGAGGCGCCCGGTAAAAACAAATTCATGCATTTCATTAAAGGGATGGTTACAGAATTGGTAAGACAAAATACACTTCAAGATCACAGATTCACATAAAACTTACACAGTATAATGGTGATGATAGGAGAAATCATCCCATGAAATGTTTTTGTCTGAAATGCCATATTCGTTGAGAAATAAATGAAACTATTCCGTGTAAGTGCGGAAAAGAATTTCAATCAAATTATATTCAATGGAAATGAAAAAAAAAAACATTATGAAAAATTAAATCACTCGAACAGTTAGACAATCGACGTTTTGATGAAGAAATCTTCCTATTTTAACCATGTTTCTTTATGTGTCCTGATAGTATTGTACTTGCACATCATTTTTTCATGTGTGCTCACAATGCACATAGTGAACTGCGTATACGTCGTTGAAGGGCAATAAATTGTCTGCATATTTCTATCTCCTCGACGAATAAATTAATAATAACAGATATTATTGAACTTCAAACACTCGTTAACACGTCCAATTTAGGAAAAGAAAGTCTGTAGAATTCTCTGTTCCCAAGCGCTTTTAAGTCATTCGTGGATTATTTTATAATGAACTAAGTTTGTCAAAGCTTTGGCACACCGAAGTTACCAGCTAAAATGATATCACAAGTCCAGCAGTGTATTGCTTTATAAGAAAACGGAGCAACGAGTACAATAAGTAAAATGAGCCAAACTCAATTCAAACCTTGACATACTTTTGTTCCTGTTTGTCGCCCTCGAAAACCAACAAAACCAAGTGAAAAGTAAAAGAAGTCAAACGGGTAGATTTTAATCGAAAACTCCTCATTATTTTAGCAGGGACAATTACCTACATGATTTTTTAATTAAATTTTCCAAAAGATGTAGCCCTAAGCTTTGTTTTGATATGAAAAATGCGGGCCAGGCATTCTGTCATTTGTTCTTAAGAACAATAAGATTATGTAATTATTGCGGACTTTCCCCTGGTTTTCTTCTTTGTTCCTCGCTTTTTGTTATCTGACGCGGGTATTTTACCTAAAAAGAAATAATCTTGCTGATAGACTCACCCATAATTACGGCAACTAGAGCGGTAGACCAGGTTGATCGGAGATGAGAGCTCGGTTGATGCAAAGGCTCCATGTCTCTGTTGAATGCTTATATCTTAGACTAATACAATGGGATGCAAATGCTTCAACGTATACTATGTTGTGAGTAGAATTAATGTCTCAGCCTCTTCCTTGGTACTTTATACCAGATTGCTTTTAGTATGGCTATTCCTTGCTAGACAAAATTATTTGAATGCTGCGGGGTGTACACGGTGCATTGGTTTCGCGTGGCAGTGTGCATTACGCCTACATGTCCAGACGATTCCAGACCGGTGTTATATAGTGACGCACCTTTAGGGGCTAATGAATATTAAATAAGGCTGATTGAATTAAAACTGGATGATGCATTACGGTGAGTAACGGAAGCCCCAAAGATGTAATGTTTTATACAATTTGTATTCCGCATTGAGGCATTTGCTGATAAATCCTGTGATAAATCCATTTTATTAGCAGCGAAATTTAGAACATGGCAGTAATGGGCTTCCGTAAGACGTAACGTTGGGGAGGTAAATCTCTGCTCCAACTTTGCTCTATGGTTCAAGTAGTGTGGCAAGGAAACACTGTTACATCATTGGAGAGAACATGTACGGATCTCACAAAGTGCCACACCACTCGTCAATATTAACGGCATATAACGGTGATTGCCGTGGGCTACTGCAAATACATCATTATTCACTTAGTCCTTATAATTATTTCATCCTAGGAGAGCCAATTATGAAGATCAACACACGCCCGTCACAGTGATTGTAGTTGACTGTGTCCTAAGATATAAACCACTTAATGGTTCCGTGGCGATGGCCCCTGCACTGAGAACATGCAGGCCGCTGAATATTGCTTGTGTTTTGTGGACAGGAGGAACAATTAAGAGCCTACTGAATTATTGAAGGTCACAAGTGATACAATGATGTGGCTAGACAGTGATGGATGATGGGTAATTATGACTGTATCCTTGAAAGAATTAACTGCAATATTATGACATGGCCAATTGGCACCGCCAATGAGCGTTCAAGACGAGTAAGGCTGTGTCCCAAATCTCTGGCTGCGGCTGCAAATTACACACGCTCCAATGACAGCCTTTTGCCAGTTACTGCAGCCATTTCCATAGACCTGCGTGTCATTTGCGACCTCAGCCAGAGATTTAGGACACTATCTGTTTTCGGCAAAATGAGCGGCCAATTTCATTTTCACGCTGCCAAATTAAGGCCGCTGCGAATTTGAATGCAGTTCGAATATAGAATATTAAATTGAAAGGCGGTTCTATTTAATCGCCTGACGCTTGTGAACATTTTGCTTGGACATGAAGTAAAATCGAATGATTATTTTGATGTGCTTTACAATTTCACGCGAAATGCAATGACGCTGCGTTTAAATTTGGGTCCGCTCATTTGGGTGCAGACCAGTAAATAGGTCCATATCAGTCCGCGGTGCTCATTAATTTTTTTATATACCCTCAAAATCTCTTTTATAAAATCATTTGCTGGGCCCTACATGGGAAGTCTTGTAAAGACAATGGATGGAACCCGGTCGCCAGAGTTTGGACTTTCAACTTTGAGCTGTTTGGATGAATTCGGGCCCTAAACTCGCTCTACTTGGACCTGTAGGGGAGGGGTACATTTTTTCAGTGTGGCCGGCACCAGTCAACATGGCCGTTTTCAGGGTATTTTCCTTTGGATGGATTTTTCTCAAAAAGTCATTGGTCACCCTATAGAAAATTGAAAGGCAAATTAAAATTGAAGTTTTCAGCTTCATTTTGGTGTATATAGCTTGAGTCATATATCGCTCCGTTCAATTTTTCTTTGTTCACTTTTCACTTACATCATGATATTTTAATTTATTTTTATGAATGTTATAATTTATTTCATATGTTCTTTTTTATAAAGTAATTATATTAACCGAGGATGGGACCTTAGGGAGACTTTCCCATAGGGTCATGCACAAACTTTACTTACCTATTTCTAAACATCCTCCCAACCAATGAACTTGAAATTGACATTATGTTCATATTGAGAGCATTCTCTGTCTTCTATTAAAATATGTCTTTAAAAGGTAGCTAGTACCTTAGGGAGACATCGAAAAGTCTCCCTAAGTCACGATGTCTCATAATGTCCTCTTTTAGATGCTAACGTGTCTCCCTAATACCCCATTTGTAATTATTAATGATGTATTAAGCAATAATCTAAAAGCACTTTCATCCCTTTCCTAAAATTGATTATACAGGTATCCTTTAAGGTGCCAAACAGGCAACCCATATTCTAAAATGGATAAAACTATAGCTATTTCTTAAGGCAGAACAGTCAGTGTAAGATTGGATAGACCTTTAGCATCGCTTGAAATAAAACCAAGCACCTTGTATAACCCCATATATTATAAATCATTATAGTGATATCTCCCCTTATTCAGTTATTCAAGAACAGCACACAAGGCCACTTAATTTCACTTAAAGGTGGTATCATACTTTGGTAAGAGACCAAAACAGAAATGTTTACAGATTTACATATAACTTTCAGGGTATGAAGATGATGCTGTTATAAACCTACCGTTAACATATTTCCGTCTGAAATGGTGTATTTATCCAGAAATTCATAAAACAACGACCGAAAATCTTTTTGATCTTTTAAAAGATCAACAATAAAAGAGAAAAGACTTAAGAAATACTGTGGCCATTTTTCACTGTTTTCTCAAAAAGTTGGCACCGTATGGGACTGAAATTTTCACAGATTACTTTTACTGTATCGACCTTGATATTTTTGCCCATGAATCTGTATTTTTTGACAAAAAACAAAGTATGATACTACCTTTAAAGATGATATCATACTTTGGTTTCTGTCAAAGAAATACAGATTCATGGGCAAAAATATAAGGGGAGAAACAGCTATCTGTGAAATTCGCAGTCCCATACGGTGCCCACCTTTTGAGAAAACAGTGAAAACCGCCCACGTTATTTAAAATATTTTCACGGGTTTTCCGAAGATCCGAAAATGACGATACAAAATAAACCCATCGTTTGCTTTTCTTTGATAACTCTGTGTATCTATATACACTGTCTGTATAAACGTAATCATGGAAAAGGGAATGTTTTAGTATCACTTTTGAAAATTTCGCTTTCTGATAAAAAGGCACACAATGCAAATGGCGAATGAATCGTCTAGGACCCGGTTTTTCTTCCAGTTGGAATACAGTCCACCCAATAAGGAAATGGTATAGCCCAAATGGGTCTACACAGAACAAGATTTTAGAGTACAAATGGTTTTTCTTTACAATCCGCGCTGAATTTTGTAAAAGTATAGGTCTATAGTAATGTAGTTTTTCACACCGTATAGGCATAAAAATTAATACCACGTCAAATAACAGGTATTCATTCTTCGAACCAAATGTTACACTTTTGGAATGATTCTTTTTTCAATGTGTGTCCCGATATCCATGCTGCGTGGAACACAACTGTAGTACTGGTATCCTCCCTACACAGTGTCATGTTTGGAAAGAATATGAAGAAGAAGCCACCGTTGGGGAAGTTTTCATTGTTGAGAACTTTTATGACAAGATCCGGGATAGAGGCGCTTGAAATGATAGTGTTCATGACATTCTGATCAGGGGTGTTTTTTTTCTGCGTCCGGAGAATCTCCACCCATCGCCCTACGAAGCTTATCGTGGAGTTAGTGGGTCTATAGAAACCTAGACCTGCATTGTACATGTTAAACCTATCCTTAGCCATTGCAACATCGAAATCCCCCACAAAGTACGGAAAGGGGTCCCGGTACCAATAAAGGTCCGCATCATTGAAAAACACCTCATAACCTTGCTCAAGATAATGCAGTAGGTAGCTGGGCCTCTTGTTAACAAATTTGTTGTAGTCGTCTGACCCAAACTTGAGATACCGAGTCAGATTTTTGTGATTAGAGGGTTGGACGACCGTTAAGTTCAGACTGGGATAGCGAGAGCTTGAATTTGACAGCTGCTTGAAAGATATCTCGTCTTCGGCGATGACCGTAACGTGATGTGAACCACTTCGTGCGATGCTCCTCAGTAAGTTGCTGGTGAAATCCAGGAAGGCCAGATTGGTTGTGGTCAGGACGATTCTGTTCCTGATTGGAGCAATAGACGAGGATGAATGACTACTTGTTGGAGTTGGAGATTCTATTCCACGACTTACATCCATCCGTTCCTCCATCGCAATGGGACTTTGAAGAGGTCCTCGATGACGTTCTCTCCACAAAAACATTTCTGTTTTATAAAGGGAGCAAACTTTTTATTAATTTTGGAGGCGAAATGAATTTTCACGTTTACAGATCTCCTAGAAGCATAATACTAGTCCCCACAACATTATTATAGCACACAATTAAGTACGGGCGATTCCAAATAATGCGCCGCCAAGACTTTGCAATAAGTGCGGAATTGGGTCGACATGCACGTCTGGAAAGGGTCGACCAATACACGGGTTTACACTTCGAAAAGTGCGCATGTGTGGAAGTGCCTCGTTTTGAAGTTGCGATCAAAATCTAAGATGGCCGCCAAGGTGTAAACCCGTGTATTCCATGCATTTTGATTGGCCAACGCGTTGCAAACTCTTGGTGGTGCACTATCTTGGAATCGCCCTGGGTTATACGAGTCTCTGAAACGGGGCCGAGGAACCAGTCAATCAGAATGAACACCAATGTAAACCACTGAGCAGAAGTTGGTTTGAATTTGATTCGCGATACACGTGGAAAAGTTAGGGACTTACCAGAACCGCCCAGGACGATAAAGGCCACAGTCACTAAGGCAAGGAGTATCTTGAGTTTCGAACGCATCTCAGCATTCACAGGCAAAACTTTCAGAGAGAAAATGAAAAGAACAAGAAAAACCTAATTTTTTGTTGGTCTATACACTTCTGGAAACTGACTCCCAAAGAAAAGGAAATGGCAGCGCAGTAATATAGGAATGATGGAGAGGGTGATGGGAAAGAAAACATAAACCGACTCAACAGAGCCAGAAATGCATTCAGCATGCTTAGTAAATGTATGGCGGTCCCAACGGCAATACGAAGTTAAGACCAAGCTCAAGATGTATTAGAGCTGTGTCCTCTCAACTCTCCTATAATGGCTCGGAATGTTAGAGAATGACAAGGAAAGATCTTCAGAAGCAGTCAGGATTTCATACCAAAAGCTTAAGCTTACCTCGCATATTCTGGCCCGAAACAACGAAGAGCCATACGAGAGATACCACAAGGAAAGCATGGAAGATGAGAATGAGATGGAGGTGAAATGATGACATCTTAAGACAATAAGCTGATGACATAACAAGGACAGCTCTGCACTGGACTCTAGAAGAAAGAAGGCGTGGTCGGCCCAAGAACAACCTGGCGACGGTCCGTGGAAGGTGAAATGTCTAACCTCAACCAGACCTGGGGATCACTTCAGAGATTAGCCTAAGACAGAGAGGAGTGGAGAGCTTTGGTTGCTGCCCGACGTGCCAGGATGCATAATGGCCATTAAGTACGTTAAGTGGATGAAATGGCCCAATTTACATGACATGACGATTTTGGTTGCTGATGATGCTATATAATAGTATAATCCTTGGGATATACATCTGTATTCATTGCCGTCGTCAACTATACTCCTATTTCAAACGACTATGTAAAGTCATACCCATTGTAGATCTTGTTCCTAAATGTTTATTGGATGCATTGTATACACTGTAAAATAATACTGTAAAATTGTAGTACATGTAAATACCTTACTGTACAATATTTTAACAACAGCAATTCCGTGTACACAGATTGAACAGTAAATTATACTGTTTAATTATTAACTGTTTTATTTACACTATCTTAACTGTAATTAACATACGGTAAAATACTGTTTGCAAGGCGGTACTACCGTTTTAATATTGCACCTCATGCAGTATTGTGATAAGCGCATGTAACAGTATACAAATTTTACATGGTTTGAGGGTGACAGTCGATTTTAGCTCCCGAGGTGTTGGAAGTTGACAAACTATAGTTCCCAGGGCGAAGCCGATGTAACTTGTTTGTCAACTTCCAACACCGAGGGAAGCTGAAATCGACTGTCCACCCGAAATAAACCATATGATAATTGTTGTACTATACCTCATAAATATTCACAATTAAGTTTCTGCAAAAATATTCTTTTTCGCGAGCCACCATAACTTCATGTAGGTCGAAGCTCACGCACGCGCGCTGCAAACCTTTCCTGCGCAGTGAAATGTTACTTAACTTTGGAATGGATAAAGATATGAAAATAATGTTGGTATCATTGGAATTAAAGCCCATGGAATACTCCTTCTAGTAGTGTAAATAACTCCAAAAGTCAACTCCAAAGCATTGGGTCACAAATGTCTTTTATCATAGAGCTGTTTGTAGCTCCATGGTTCTATGATGTACTCGTACTGTGCATCGGACGTTATGTGTAAGGGAAGAGTATACATGTAGCCATGAAAAGCAAATCAAGTGTATTACAGTAAAACAGTTTGAGGGGTAAGCAAATTGTTTATGGTTAAGAAAGAGCTCTAGAGCGTGGTCTTATAGCATAATGTACAATAATAGAAGTGTGGATAATGAGGTAAGTGTGGTTAAAAAACGTCTGAAAAGCCTCTTTAATCGAGAGTTATGTTCCAAAGAAACAAATGGAAAATGATTTCTCCTATAAAGTCAGTAATTGTAAGTTGCCTGTGCCAGTCAATTATATAAATTATGATAATTAAATTACTGTAAATTCTCACTTACAGTTATTCA
This sequence comes from Astropecten irregularis, assembly GCA_963971285.1. Classification (NCBI taxonomy): domain Eukaryota; kingdom Metazoa; phylum Echinodermata; class Asteroidea; order Paxillosida; family Astropectinidae; genus Astropecten; species Astropecten irregularis. Next base: position 19,115,903 of record OZ020246.1, on the reverse strand, counting down.
CACTCAATATAAAACATACTGATTTGAGAGTCGGTCCGTCTGAGTATTTTAGTATATTACTGTCAACTCGATTACAGTAACTTTGAATTACTGTAATTTCATTCATACGAAAATAATGGGGGTTTGGGGTTTTGTTTTTTACATTATTGTCATCAGTGCAGCCAGTAATATACTGTAAAATAGTATTTATTTACACTGTGAATGTAGGCATACTGTAATATTTCTTCAATGGGGCTAGCGTGGCACAGACATGTGTTGTTTTTTCATTCCCCAATTATCTTGTCTTCCGTATAATTATCTGAATAATAAAGATGAAAAGCATATAGGCCTATTTATCTTCTAAATAGTATTATTTGTCAGTGAATTGTGATAATTATAATGTTATGCTCGTGCATTGTCATTTTTGTAAAATGCACACAGAGACACAAACAAACAAAACAAAACAAACAAACAAACCAACCAACAAAAAACAGGGGCCAGGTGCGCGTTATTCCTCTGGCCGAAAGATGGATATGAACAGCTGTCGATTGTATTGTCTGTTATATACGCACGTTATAAAAGGTATGGATGCTTTAATTTACCATTTTGTTGAAAATGATGTACTTGGTTTCTGGCAGCAGTGTGCAGCAATCATGGGAATGTCCTTGTGTTGATTTCGAAGTGATAAATTGTGTGGGCTTATATAAACGACTGATTTATTCTTTTCGTTCGGTTTTACTCTCTTTTTTTAAGCAAACAATATCAATTGCAGTTGTACGATAATTGAAATTAACGTTCACTCCTCAACAGAATGTGGTATTGTCCAATGACCACAAATTATATTGAATTTAATGACATCAAAATGACCATCAGGGAAACTGAGTGGCTAATTTTAAGCCATTATTGAAAAGTGAACCAATTGACTGCCGAGCGGCATTCGAATCAGCAACCTCCTGAATACCCGGCGCTCTTACCAGCTGAGCTCTTGATCCAGCCCCTATTATCGGTCGTGTCCCTTTAAATAACAGTCAGATCAATGGGAGACTTTGGAGAACCGGTCTTCAAGTCACAGCGCACGCGCACGCAATAGTGAGCATGCGCGCGTTGTTTTGCGCACTTTCCGAAGTGTAAACCTATCCATTGTCGAAGACAATACACGGGTTTACACTTCGGCGGTTTTGATCGCGACTTCGAAACGAGGCACTATCACGCATGCGCTTTTTTTTATATACATTTCATAATTTTTCAAAACCCATAGTGTTACTTACAGCACCCCGCCGAAAAACGGACCACTTCCGTTTGCAGCTGAGCTGAGGCCTACTTAACATAATTATTTCCTCAAACAGGGACCACAAAACATAAAAAAAAACGCCACAGGATGAAGGAAGGAAAACATGTAACTCATCTTACCTTGTTCAGTGAATTTTGGAATTTAAAAATTACATCAACACGAGATTTGATCTCACAAGCCTATACATCAAACCGCGGACTGACTGTCGATCGGTCTATGTACCAAGTGCGAAGCAGTACATAGGTGCAGACAAAATGGACGAATGATGAGGAAAATTACCTTGGAAATTGCACGGGTTCGTGAACTACAGCAGTGATCACATCTGACTGACCCACAGCTGTATAACGGGCTGCTTTGCTTGTATTGAGGTTGGACTCTGACCCCCTTGATGTATGTTTTTTGTGATGTGCTAATATAAGTCAGGTTGCTTATCGTCATATTGTGAGTTTATCGTTACTCGGCAGATAAAAGCACCATTTTTGGCACGGGGATACCCCTTAGGGCCTACTAATTAATATTAGCCTAGGAGCCCTCCGGAATTTTTTTTTTTTAATTATGTAAAACACAAAATTTCCTAACGCCCCCCAAAATGGGCGGGGCTTATTGTGAGTTTACCGTTACTTGGTGGGTAAAAGCACCATTTTGGGCACGGGGGTACCCCTTAGGGCCTACTAAATAATGTTAGCACAGGAACACTCCAGAATTTGTTTCCTTAATCATGTAAAACACCCAAAACAATTCCAAACACCCCCAAAATGGACGGGGCTTGTTGGAAATGGCCATTTTCAACACTACGTTACGCGTTACTATACTTTGTTTGACAAAGTTTGGTCCATTGGTGCGATGGGTTGAAATAACCCATCTTGGGGGCATTTTCAAGGGGGTCAGGCCTGGGGTCAACGTCCAACCGCTGGGGGCAGGCTGACCAACTTTTTCTGAATGACATAGACAACTTTAAGGCCTTTTCACACTGGACAAATCTCGGGGTTGACGCGAGGTTGAGGCAGAGTTGGCGCGGGGTTGAAATTGGCGGCGATTCCCCGCACTGGAAAAATTTCAACCCCGCACCAACCCCGCGTCAACCCCGAGATTGATTTCAACCCGGGTTGAAGTCAACCCTGCTCAGGACCAGGGTTGAGATTTTTCGCCCAGGGTTGAAACCTTCGCCCGGGTTGAAAAGGCAATGTGAATTGAATCGGGTTGAGGTCGCCCCGCGGGTTGAAGGTGTGGGTTCGCCAGAGGCAAATGTGAAACGACGCTGGGTTGAACGCGGGGTTGAAAAATCCAATTTCAACCCAGGTCAGGAATGGAGTTTGCCCCGGGTTGAAAGCTTGCACTGTGAAAGGGGTCACTCCCTCTGGGTATTAAAATGGGTTGATATATGATGTAGCTAGCTCTCAGACTAGTAAGGTCTCAACGTTTCGACTAGCCTGATCTAGCCATCATCAGGAGACGTGATGATATGATTTCTATTCGTTAATTGTTTTGTGTCGATGAAACGAGAAATTTATTAAAAGAACTCAATAATCACAATATTGATAGGCCTATGTGGCATTAATCCTGACAAATATAACTAGAATAGAATTGTAAAAGTAAACTATTTGAAACTATACCCTAGTGGGTTAATTTAACTATCAAGTGCACTTGATCAATCATTAAAGGTGCCAAGCTAACGATGATGACTAATATGGAAACCAAATTTCAGAGGCCCTTGTCATAACTCTGGGTTAAAATATCATTCTTGCCCTTTTTCAGCATAATTTTGCAAGTTGCATACAATTTGGTGAAATTATTCTTCTTTTTTTTGAGTCGAGCAAAATAAAATCCATCATATAAGCTGTGATTAACTTAAAAAGAAATTATTTATCAAAATTAAGGAACTGTGGTTCTTGGTCTCATTGGATAACAACGGAATGTATGCATTGATATGGGTCTTAAACGTGAACAATGAATTTGAAAGGGAGCATACAGGATTTGCAAGGCCTCCAAAAATAAATTATTGAGTTTGAGACAGAAAATGGACTGAACAGTTCGTAAACAGTGCAAACAGTAACCATGAGAAATATTGGTTCATCAGATGCTGGGTTTGTCAAGGAAATCAAGATTTAGTGTCTTTTCCAAAGATCATTCGTCGGAACGATTTTTGGAACAAACATAAAGGACACCCTCACTTGAGTTGTTTTAGTTATCCCCTCAAGGTATGAATGTATATTCACTCAAGGTATGAAGATGGTGCTGCTAGAAACATATATACCGTTAAAATATTTCCACCTGAAATGCTGTATGTATCCAGAAATTAGTAAAACAAAAACCGAAAACAGTTTTGATCTCAGGGTAAGATCAAAGCCGCAGCTGCCATTCTTCATGTTTTATAAAAAAAAACATTGAGTCGGGTTTTCGCTATTCTCTCGTGACTCAGAATTGTGATGTCCAATTGAGCTCAAATTTCCACAGGTTTATTATTTCATGTACATGTTTGATCAGACAAAGTTTGAGTGCTGTCCTGTGATCTTTACCAATCATGTATTGTACTTTTAAGGGACCGTGGTCACGCGGGATTTAGTTGGATTTTAAGGTGAGTTCCATAAATGTATTACCCAATGCCCGGTATTTCAAACATGTGGTTGATACCAGGCGCGGTTCTAGAGCCAACATTTTGGGGGGGCTAGAAGGGCCATTATTTTTTGGGGGGGCTAGAAGACCCAATATTTTGGGTTCTTCTAACACTCGCTTCTGCTATGTCTTATTAGGGGTCGAAAACATGCACATTATAGGCCACACAACGCGTTTTTTATGTAATTGGCGCTTAATAACTGAAAAAATCCAGTATTTTGAAGATTTTTTTTTTCACTTGCATTTTTTTGGGGGGGCTAGACAAAATTTTGGGGGGGCTACAGCCCCCCCTAGCCCCCCCGTACAACCGCGCCTGGTTGATACAGACGCTTTTAATAATAATAAGCCTGTACTTAACTTAAAAATGGAACAACAAACAAAACAAAAACCCCTTTTAAAAGGGCCAGGAGTATGGAATCACGGTCTATATGCATTTATGTTGTCAATCAGATGAACCACGTTCATGTTATGTCACTTCCAATGCTCTCACGTATACCATTTATTCCGTGTATCCCATAGACAGTGTATATTGAAGGCAGATTCTCTGTTAAATCGCACGTGAGTCGAAATTCTTAAGATGTCTATGCAGATTATCTCAAAGTTGAATGGTGTTTACTCCCTATATAACGCCTAATCTCCCTTACACGCATTCATTTACTCGGCCCGAAGCATTTGCATGGCGAAAGAAAAAACGCACAATTAAAGATATGCGGATTATTTGGGCCTATTCAATCGTAACAAGCCTGAACCAGTTCCAATCACTTCAACTTCCATACAGTTTCCCCACGACCGGCCATTGAATACATAACATTATGAGCACGGGCAAGGATCCATCCAATGAAATTGATCAGATTGAAGTTCTAGAATCGTCTGGTGATCTTGCCAATTGAAGTACCCCCAACATATATATGATGACGTCATTACTACTTATTCCTGTCAGTCATTGCAAGCAAAAATAGAACCATAAAAAGCGCAAAATCTCGGAAATGTAATGCCTAACTTGCATTGTAAGGTGTAAATCATAGACGAAACGATACCTAAAATAAAATTCCTTTAAAAACTTGGAATTCGGTAAGAGAAATTTTCAAAAGTGTGACTCGCGGAGAAATATCGGTGAGGTGGTCCGTCCCACAAAGAGCGCAATATACGAACCCCCTCTCGTGTACCCACATGATGCCGAGTACAAGTTAACAATGGGTCTGGGTACCGTGCTGTCATTCCGCAGTCAGAAGTCAATCGGTGAAGGTGTGTCCCTATCGCTCGGGTGTGGCTAAAATTCGCACGTGCTTTTTGAGGAACAGCGGCGTGGGAGTCGAGGGATGGAAACCGACAAGCCCCCGGATTTGTTCCACCGTGTGTGTGTGTCGCCGAGTGTGCCAGGATTCCACCGTCCGTACCGCCCGGCTTGGCAGCAAGACGGACCCCGGCAGCAAGTAAGACGGACCCCGTGCTGGAGGATTGAGTTCACGATGCATGGACTAATAATCGAACTGAGGAATCGAACTCTCCTGTAACAAATACAGGAACTTTTCACTCGTTTCCCCCCTTGGGGCCGGGAACGGTGTCCACTAGTTACCCCCCTTGGGGCAGGGAATGAGAACGCGAAAAATATCACGTTTTTGAGCTCCGCGAGGATCGAAGGAAAATGAATTTCCCTCATTTTGTCTGTGAAACTTCGAGCACAGGATGAACTAAATTGTGCGTGGACATTGTGAACTGTTTCCACAGTGAAACTTCGAGCACAAGATGAACTAAATTGTGCATGGATACTATGAACGTATTTTTGTCGCATGATCTGAATGACGAATTTTGGGATTTCAAGATTCAAGTGCAAGTTGGGGTAAGTCAATTACAAATCTTTAGTTTTTTTGCATTCTGCAACACTGTCAAACTCCCCAGAAACTTAAATTTCACGCTCCATTCATTTTCTGACACAAAACACCTAATATACAAATATACACCTAACATACTCAAAATGAACCATTGTTCATTTTGGTTACAAGAGTATTCAACTGTGTTGAATGCACGCGTACATGTGGCGCGTGCCGCTATTGTGGGCACGTGTTCGGGCGTGGCCATAGCTCATTAATAATGTAATTCGTCAGAACTCTCTAGTGAAAAACAATTTACTTGTTTTTACTTTAGGTACTTAAGGGGTATTTTTGTGCTGTAAGCTGGGTCTGGTCCATATTAGAAACATTGTTAGAAACATGACAACTTAATTCAATGAGAGGAGTCTTGTGATTTCATTGTAGGCTATAGTTATAGGGAGGATTTTCTTCTTTTTTCTGAAGACACAATGACGGAGAAATAAAATCAAAGCGAGGAGAATTCTTGTTTGTATTCAGTGTAGATTTTTTTTTAACTGTTCTTGAAGGTGTTCCCTCCTTTGGGTGGTCCTTCCTGAACTTTTTTTGATGAGATGCTTGAAGGATTAAATGAAGGGGTTACCTCCTGTGTATGGCCCTTCCTTATAAACGTTTTTGAAGAGATGCTTGAAGGAGTAATGAAGGGGTAACCTCCTGTGTAGGGCCCTTTCTTGAAAACGTTTTTGATGAGATGCTTGTAGGAGTAATGAAGGGGTTACCTCCTGTGTAGGGCCCTTTCTTGAAAACGTTTTTGATGTGATGCTTGAAGGAGTAATGAAGGGGTAACCTCCTGTGTAGGGCCCTTCCTTATAAACGTTTTTGATGTGATGCTTGAAGGAGTAATGAAGGGGTAACCTCCTGTGTAGGGCCCTCCCTTGTAAACGTTTTTGATAAGATGCTTGAAGGAGTAATGAAGGGGTAACCTCCTGTGTAGGGCCCTCCCTTGTAAACGTTTTTGATGTGATGCTTGAAGGAGTAATGAAGGGGTAACCTCCTGTGTAGGGCCCTTCCTTATAAACGTTTTTGAAGAGATGCTTGAAGGAGTAATGAAGGGGTAACCTCCTGTGTAGGGCCCTCCCTTGTAAACGTTTTTGATGTGATGCTTGAAGGAGTAATGAAGGGGTAACCTCCTGTGTAGGGCCCTCCCTTGTAAACGTTTTTGATGAGATGCTTGAAGGAGTAATGAAGGGGTAACCTCCTGTGTAGGGCCCTTCCTTGTAAACTGTTTTGAAGAGATGCTTGAAGGAGTAATGAAGGGGTAACCTCCTGTGTAGGGCCCTTCCTTGTAAACTGTTTTGATGAGATGCTTGAAGGAGTAATGAAGGGGTAACCTCCTGTGTAGGGCCCTTCCTTATAAACTGTTTTGATGAAATGCTTGTAGGAGTAATGAAGGGGTAACCTCCTGTGTAGGGCCCTTCCTTATAAACGTTTTTGAAGAGATGCTTGAAGGAGTAATGAAGGGGTAACCTCCTGTGTAGGGCCCTTCCTTGAAAACGTTTTTGATGAGATGCTTGTAGGAGTAATGAAGGGGTAACCTCCTGTGTAGGGCCCTTCCTTGTAAACGTTTTTGATGTGATGCTTGAAGGAGTAATGAAGGGGTAACCTCCTGTGTAGGGCCCTTTCTTGTAAACGTTTGATAAGATGCTTGAATGAGTAATGAAGGGGTAACCTCCTGTGTAGGGCTCTTCCTTGTAAACTGTTTTGATGAGATGCTTGAAGGAGCAATGAAGGGGTAACCTCCTGTGTAGGGCCCTTCCTTGTAAACTTTTGATAAGATGCTTGAAGGAGTAATGAAGGGGTAGGGCTCTTCCTTGTAAACTGTTTTGAAGAGATGCTTGAAGGAGTAATGAAGGGGTAACCTCCTGTGTAGGGCCCTTCCTTGTAAACTTTTGATAAGATGCTTGAAGGAGTAATGAAGGGGTAACCTCCTGTGTAGGGCCCTTCCTTGTAAACGTTTTTGATGTGATGCTTGAAGGAGTAATGAAGGGGTAACCTCCTGTGTAGGGCCCTTCCTTGTAAACTTTTGATAAGATGCTTGAAGGAGTAATGAAGGGGTAACCTCCTGTGTAGGGCCCTTCCTTGTAAACTTTTGATAAGATGCTTGAAGGAGTAATGAAGGGGTAACCTCCTGTGAAGGGCCCTCCCTTGTAAACGTTTTTGATGAGATGCTTGAAGGAGTAATGAAGGGGTAACCTCCTGTGTAGGTCCCTTCCTTGTAAACGTTTTTGATGAGATGCTTGAAGGAGTAATGAAGGGGTAACCTCCTGTGTAGGGCCCTTCCTTTTAAACCTTTTTTGATGAGATGCTTGAAGGAGTAATGAAGGGGTAACCTCCTGTTTAGGGCCCTTCCTTGTATTTGTACTGGCTTTGTAGTCATTGAAACCTGCCCAGTATGAACCTAGAATAGGCTGTACACAATGGGAAAAACGAGGGAAACAGTGAATACATTCTACAATCATTAATTTTGTTTCTCATTCATTTCAATAAATCCTTTATTACAAATTGTGTCTGTGTGTTTCTTTTGAAGCAAGAAATATTAATACACTACAACTAGAGAAACATTGTGAATAAAACATAACAACAAAATGGCTCGTCTTCGTGTGTGTACTTTTTTAAAAGGGAGAATCTAAGAATTGTATTGAAGGAAAAACGTCAATAAAACATGGATGAGAATATTTGTTTTGTGAATTTTTTTTTTCAGTAGGGAAAAATGGGAAATGTATGTACAGAAAAATGTGAATAAAACATAGATGAGAAATATTTCGTTTTGTGTGTGTTTTATTTTCAGCAGGAAACTAGGATTTGTATGTATGGAAAATGTGAATAAAACAATGATTGAAAAATGTTTGATTTTTGTGTGTTTTTTTCCTTCAGCAGGGAAAAACTAGGAAATGTATGAAGGTTTGTGAATTTTTCATTCAAAAGTGAAAATAACATGAATGACAAATTCATGTTTTGTGGTTTTTTTTAGCAGGGAAAACTAGAAAATGTAGGCTATGTACAGACAGTATTTTTTTTTTTTAGATCACTCAAGGAATAAATGAACTAAGGTGTAACCTCCTGTGGAGGGCCCTTCCTTGTTAACTTCCTCTCTTTGAAGATTAACAATGAGACATGGATGTTAATGACATTTGTCTAGAATTTCATTAACTAAAGAGTGGCATAAAATTATGTACAGTCGTACATGAGTTTATGCCTTATCCGCTCTTATACATCAAATGGACCCAGTATGACATGGAAACATTTCCCTTAGCTTTGTAGTCATTGAAACTTGCACCAAGTGTACCTAGATAGGCTGTAAAAATTGAGGAAAAGCTAGGGAAACGGTGAATACAATCTACAGTCATTGTGGAAAAAGTGGTCTTTCTAATTTTGTTTCTCATGCATTCCAATAAAACCCGCATTACAAATTGTGTGCGTGTGTGTTTCTTATAGTAGGAAATATAACGAACAACCCTCCACCCATAACTAGGAAAACATTGTGAATAAAATATAAATACAAAATGGCTCGTGTTTCTGTGTGTATTTTGTTCAGCAGGGAGAATCTAAGAATTGAAGAATGTCAATAAAACATGAATGAACAAAATGTTTGTTTGTTTTTGTGTGTTTTCTTTTCAGCAGGAAAGTAGGAAAAGTATGTATGGAAAATGTGAATAAAACAATGATTGAAAAAAATTGTGTGTGTTTTGTTTTCATCATGAAACTAGGAAATGTATGTATGGAAAATGTGAATAAAACAATGATTGAAAAATGATTGTTTTGTGCGTTTTTTCTCAGCAGGGAAAAAGTAAGAATTGTATAAGCAGACATGTGAATAAACCATGAATGAAAAATGCTTCTTTTTGTGACTTTTGTTTCTTCAACAGGGAAAACTGGGAAATGTATGCCAAAGACCTAAAGACAAAAGTGAATAAAACATGAATGAAAAATGTTTGTCGTGTGGTTTTTCTAATTTTTCTACAGGGAAAACTAGGATATGCACTCTATGTACAGAAAAACTTTGTGAATAAAACATGGATGAAAAATGTTTCGTTTTTGTGTGTTTTTTCAGCAGGAACAAATTAGGAAATGTATGTACAGAAAATTGTGAATAAAACATGGATGAAAAATGTTTGTTTTGTGTGTGTGTTTTGTATTTTTGTGTTTTCTTTTCAGCAGGAAAGTAGTATGTATGGGAAATGTAAATAACATATGGATGAAAAATGTTTGTTTTGTGTTGTTTTTTCTTCAGTTAGAAAAAAAATGGAAAAATGTATGTAGGCCTAAAAGACAGAAGTGTATAAAACATTAATGAGAAATGTTTGTTTTTGTGTTTTCTTTTCAGCAAGGGAAAAGTACGAATGGTATAAGCAGACATGTGAATAAAACATGGTTGAAAAATATTTGGTTTTGTGTTTTTTTCTTCAACAGAGAAAAACTAGGAAATGTATGTAGGCCTGAAGACAAGAGTGAATAAAATATGAATGGAAAATGTTTGTTGTGTGGGTTTTTTTTCAGCAGTGAAAAATATGAAATGTATGAATAACTTGAATCAATTATGGAGGAAAAATGTTTGTATTTTTGTGTTTTCTTTTCAGCAGGAAAGTAGTATGTATGGGAAATGTGAATAAAATATGGATGAAAAAATGTTTGTTTTGTGTTGTTTTTTCTTCAGTTAGAAAAAAAAATAGAAAAATGTATGTATAGGCCTAAAGATAAAAGTGAATAAAACATGAATGAGAAATGTTTGTTTTTGTGTTTTCTTTTCAGCAGGGAAAAGTAAGAATGGTATAAGCAGACATGTGAATAAAACATGGTTGAAAAATGTTTGTCGTGGGTTTTTCTAATTTTTCTACAGTGAAAACTAGGATATGTACTCTATGTACAGAAAAACTTTGTGAATAAAACATGGATGAAAAATGTTTCGTTTTTGTGTGTTCTTTCAGCAGGGAAAAATTAGGAAAAGTAATGTACAGAAACTTGTGAATAAAACATGGATGAAAAAATGTTTATTTGTGTGTTTGCTAATAGGATATGAAGTTCAAACCAAGAAATGTATCTGTGGAAACTTGTGATTAAACCAGGAATGAAAAACAGTGTCTGTGTGGTTCTTGTTCCCCAGGTTAAACAATCAAGATTGAGGGAAAGTTGTGAATAAACAATAAATGAAAATAAATTGTGTTGGTGTGTATTTTTCAGGGGAAAAATAAATTTATGTAAATAGTTCATAAAAAAAACTAACCTGTTATATTCTTTGTTTATCATTAGCAGGGAAAACGGTGAAGCTGACTATCAAAGGTGACCTCCTCGGTGCATAGCACTGACTTTTAAGAGGCCCTTCTCTGCAAATGAATTTGGAACAATACAAATAAAGGAATTACAAAAAAGATAGGGGAATTACTGATTGCATTTTAGGAAAGTAAAATAAAGCATGAGCCTGGAGGAAAGGTTGGTGATTGCCTTTGTTTTGAAATGTTTTGAATAAACCACGACTGAAGGGAAATGTGTCTTGCTCATTTTTTTTTTCAATTACAGTAAAAATGTATACATAGAAATAATCATTCTGGATGTATGAAGTTGTGCTTGTTTGTTTCATTGATTGAGAATAAACCATAAATGACAAAATGCTTGTGTGTATTGGTTTCTGTTTTCAGTAGAGAAAATATCAAGTAGAAAGTTGAATATAATAAATAACATGGCTTTTGTCTTTTTCCCACAGGAGACCTCCTGCAAAAAGATTAGTGTCGCTTTCAAGTGGGACAAAATTATGAAAATGTTTTGCACTAATTGTTTCTTTTTTCTCCCGGTATATTAGATTTGCTTTCATGATGAAAAAAAAACATGAATATACTTACATAATGAACATGTACTAACTTTATTTTCTCTCCATTTTTATTTCATAACCTTTTCTTCCCTTGCATGTTTGGTCTATTTACTTGTTATACAATTTTAGTATAATGATCATGTACTAACTTTCTTTTTTCTCTCCCCCTTGAGTACCTTATGTCAATAACCGTTCTTCCGTTTTACAGGTTCATAACTGTATTATAATTGTGCAATTGTATAGAACTGTTTTGCATAAGAACGTGTTTTAACCTTTCCTTCCCTTGCATATCTTTGGTCTATTTACTTATACAATTTTATCAAATTATAGTATAATGAATATGTACTAACTTTATTTTCTATCCACTTACCCCCCCCCCCCCATATTTCAATTGTTGATCTTGGAATAAACTTTCCAATAACCTTTTCTCCCCTTGTTTGTTTATTACTGCCTATACGTGCACAACTTTATCAAACTGTTTTGTTTAATGAAAAGTACTAACTGTATATTTTCCACTCTTTTGTGTCATATTTCAATTGTAATGAGCTTATGTAGACATTGTTCTATAACCTCTCTTTCTTTCCTTTGTGCAAAGTGTACTAATTAGAACTTTCTTTTTTGTTTATAGGTGTACACGTTTGTTTATTATTGCATATACTTGTTGAATTTTATCAACTGTTCATTGTGTATAATGAACGTGTACTAACTTTCTTTTCTCTTTTTCTCTTGCCAAGTAGATGGTATGTAAACAATGTATGCTTTTTGCTTTGTGTGTGGAATTGTTCTGAATTTACTAGTTCATTTTGATTTTGTTAGTACGTCACTAACCTAACCTAGCCTGGCTAGGTCGAATTTCCTTTCTTTTTCTCATTGCAGCTACTTGATAAGATGGTTCTACCTCCTAAACTTGGAAGCAAGATGCTGGGTGACCTATCTCAGATGATCGGAAGCAGGGAGGACTGGGGACAAATGTTTGCTCCCATGGGTCTGCTTGCTGAGCTTTCCTTGACTATTTCCTCAGGTGGGTGTAATTAGAATCATTTGACAAAAAACTGCAAAACAAACGGGAAAACCCAGGCCCCATCTTGAGTGGAAAAACTGCCAGCTTTGTCACTGAGAAACGTTTTCTTATAAATGGGTGACATTGAGTTTGCATTGATTGTTGCACTGAGCCTTTTATATAGAGGCTTATACGTTTTCAAGATATCCTTCATAGTTTGTGCAGTGTTCAGTGTTATAGGGTTAGTCTCGGGATGAGTTTGTTAAAGCTAAGCCCTGATATCCATTCTTTCTCTTTGCTTTTGATTTCTACAGGGATTGCAGTTGATGTGCTTGCAACATGGATTGCCTATTGGTGAAGGATGAATTCACACTTACAAGATTTCTGATTTAAGAGGTAAAGTGTGACACTTTCTATCCTCTTTTTCTCCTTTTAAGGATTTACGGTCTTTGCTTTGGCAATATGTCTGGGAGTGAAGTAAATTTAACTTGATAACTTATCAAGTCTGTCGCTAACAACTGTTTTCACGCCCTGAGTATTTCCAAAGCACACAGTGCATCGGTATGTTGGTCCGTGTTTTTGGTGTCTGCATGTATGCCCATTGATGTATCACTAGCAGATGTGATGTACTTACAACTTTTGAAAACCTTTCTGAGGAAAACACAATTCCTTTTGCTCGTGCGTGATTCGAAGGGACTTTTATTTGCTAGTTATCAGTGTTGTTGACTCGAATTGGTGACTTTGACTCGAGTCCGGTTCTGGTCACCAATCATTGTGACTTGACTTAGGTTTTCCTGAAGATTAGTACACTCTGATTAGCTGGTACCCAGTTTCTACAGTAAACTACATCGCCTAAATACGACTCTTCTTCTGTTGGGTCTGGGTACCAGCTAACCAGATAGGACTAATCTCCAGGAATGCCAGGAAATGTTGACTTGATCACAACATTTGCTAGTAATACATCGGGCAATCAAGTCTTTCATTTACTTTGGAATTTTCTGATTACTTCTCTCATTTTGTTTTGTTCCAGATTTCAGCAACTTGCTCAGGGCCGAGTTGCAACACTCGTCAACGAGTTATATCGTCCAGTCATCATCTACACGCCAACTTCATCGATAAATATTTTATCGTGCTGTTGCCATTTATGTCTGCTTCCATGAAGATAAAAATCTTTTTATCAGAGATTATTTTTTTATCTTTTCCCAATAATTATGAGGCAAAATTATGATTTCTGGATCCCTATATCATGGAAGTAAACATAAAAGGGTACAGCAAGATAAATTATAACTTAAGGTTGATCAGGGTGCTGCAAAAGGTTCACAAGAAAATGAAATGGAATTTTGGAAACAAGTTTTTGTTTAGGAAATCGGCGAAAGATTTTGCACAGTTGTGCCTCCTGATCAACCTTACCCTTAAGACAAATCCGACCAAGTCTTAGTGAGACTGGCATAACCTCCAACCATTATACAGGGTGTCCCAGAAAAAAACCGCAACACTGTGTCGGGACCTATTATGTTAAAGTTAAACTGTTTATCACTTCAAGATTAAGATATGTGATGCAGCCATGCCTTGGCTATCATCATGTAGAATTTAAACATAATTATTCGGGCTGAAATTGGCGAAAATGTGACCAATTGAATGAGTACTTTTTAAACAAATTTGAAGGATAACACGCATAGTGGTCAATACACACATAATGTGTATGAAAGAAAGATGAAAATTGGGTTTTGAGGTTGGGTAATTCAATCTTAGTTTTTACACTCAATTGTTGTCAAATTTTGCTCAAATTCTACATTGCGATAGCCAAGACATAGTTGTATCACATACCTGAATCTTGAAGTGATAAACTGTTTAATTTTAATATAATGTTCTAGACACAAAGTGTTGCGGGTTTTTTGGGACACCCTGTATACATAATTATGTACCATCTTTATCATCTTTCCTATATATAATTAGTGATTGTACTCAGTAACCAGGGGACGATTTCACGAAGCACTAAGATCAATCTTGACTTTGAATGAATCCTAATTGCTAAGCAAACCATGCATGTTACAACGCAAATCACTATGGCGATACTGACAACTCTTCTTAAGTTTAACCTTAGTGTTTGGTGAAATTCAGCCCTGGCTACAATTGCTCACTGCTTTCATTTGCTGAACTTGAACGGAGGAATAAACTTTACTTTCAAATCCTTATGATCTAAAGGTTTAAGTATCAATCCTCCTCCAGGTTTTTATGTTTAATAATTGAACATTAACAGTGAACAAAGGATCAGAAAGTGTACTGGGGTGACATTCGAGCCAGCTACCTCAGGAATACCATACCGGCACTCTTACCAACTGAGCCGCCGGTACGGTATTCCGGAGGTCGCTGGTTTGAATCCCGCTCCAATAAATTTTTTTCTTTGTTCACAATCACTAGTTCATTTGAAATGCTTCTACATTAGTGCAATTGGACACTCTGGAAATAGTGGGTTAATACCTGATGATTAAATAAAAACAAAACAGTTCAAAACTTGCAACATTCTCAAACATCTGAAAACTTAATGGAATTTTCTAGATGAAGTTTAGTTATGCTTTAATAAAAAAGATTATTTTAAATGGAGAATTATGTCTCCACAAAGTGGATGGTTACCAGTTAACTTGGGATGAATAAAACGAACACATTTCTGTGGTGGAGATAAAATTAACTTTGAAAATATCGTGTCATTTTTGTCTTGTTCTTGTCGCGTGGTCCTTAGTATACCCTAAGACTAGTGCCCTTTGGTGGTCCTGCAGTGATGTCTAAGCCTTCAAATTAGGGATACAATGTGGGATTCTTGAAGGAATTGTAAGGGTCAGCTCGACATTGAAAGGCAGTATTTTTCAAGGAGAATTTGCCATTTTCAGACTGAGTCAAACATGGCGCAGAGCAGACTAGGAAATTCGTTATATAAAAGGCAGTGCAATTTTTCCTTGCTGAAGGCCAAACCTTTGAGAGAAACTTAAAACATCTATAGGATAGTTTAAAGGCATTCTCCAATGCCTAAGGCTAATATGGTGCATCCATCCTGCATGTTCGAACTGAGGTCCGTTAAACTTTCAAATAGTCTGGTGCCTGTTTTCTTTTTAGAATTAGTGTCATCTTTTCCGAAGGGTATACAAGGAAAGTGGCAAAAAGGATGCGCCATGAATACATGGGTTTACACTTCGAAAAGTGCGCATGCGTGATCGAAAGTGCCTCGTTTTGAAGTTGCAATCAAAAGCTAAGATGGCCGCCGAAGTGTAAACCCGTGTATAAGGCCAATGGCCAGGGTCGTAAAGTTTCTTCCCTGGTGGGACAAAACTGGCTGGAACATTGTCAACACTTCTGAGTTTGTTCTAGGTCACTTTCACAAAGTTGATGGGGCATTATTTTGTGACCATCCCTGTTACATCACTGAACTTGCACTAAACTTGGGCCTATGCCTCACTTTGATGGTGCATGCGTGCTCGCTATTCTTCAAATGAGGATCACAATCTGCTCCTTGAGCATGGAGATGCATGCTAATTTAGAAGTATTTGTAAAGGAGGATAATCGGGCGCAGAATTGTTGAAGACTCAATACACTTGTTCACTCTAAAAAAAAAAAAAAACTCACGCGCTTTAGCAATGAACCCGTGTACAAACATTATTACGAATACTAGGAACTTGACCGAATGTTACTGACTATACCAAAGACTGTTTCATGTTACGCTTATAGGCAAGCCCGCGTAACCCAATGGGATGAATATGAGTTGTGACATGAAATGGTCATTGATTATTTTTGGCATAGCCAGTAACATACGGTCTGGTTTCCAACCTTCGTGCATAGGTTTGTGCATGGGACCATTTCTAATGCGCTTGAGGATTTTTTTTTTCAGTGTACAAGGGTAACGGATGCCCAGTATGATGCAGGCCGGTCTGGGGATAAATATGTCTGTCCCTGATACAACTCGGGCTGGGTATCCATGGCCCAATATATGATGCAGGCTGGTCTAGGGTTAAATTGTGTATGTCCCGATGATGCAACTCAGGCAGGGTATCCCACGCCCTGTATGATGCAGGCCGGTCTGGGGTTAAATTTGTCTGTCCCTGATGCAACTCAGGCAGGGTATCCCACGCCCACTACGACGCATCCTGGTCTGGGGTTAAATTTGTATGTCCATGATGCAACTCAGGCATGGTATCCCACGCATTGTATGACGCAGGCTGGTCTGGGGTTAAATTAGTATGCCCCTGGTACAACTCAGGCATGGTATTGCAACTCAGGCATTGTTTTGTTTTTTAAACAGACTAACTATTAATTGATTTAAGGTTATTACATAAAGAACCCTGAGAGGTAATTAGACAGGCGTATAATATGACAATCTTAAAGGGATGGTACAGAACTGGTTTCTGCGACAAAACTGTTGCTGACAGTGAAAGCACATTATGTAATCCATCATATACCTTAACTGACAAACCTGTAGAAGTTCGAGGTCAATCAGCCATCTGGGTCACGAGAAAATAGTGAAAACCCGTTTACACATTTTAACGATATTATGCGTTCATAATAAAACGCCTCGAAGCGATTTATTCCAATAAACGAATATGAATATGGCATTTCAGACAAAAACATTTCATGGGATGTTTTCTCCTATCATCACCATTATACTGTGTATTAAAAGTGTGTAAGTTTTATGTGAATCTGTGATCTTGAAGTGTATTTTGTCTTACCAATTCTGTACCATCCCTTTAAAGGAACTATCATACTATGGTATCATACTTTGGTAAGAGACCAAAACAGAAATGTTCACAGATTTACGTATAACTTACAGTGTATGAAGATGATGCTAGTAGAAACCTATACTTGTTAAAATTTTTCCGCCTGAAATGGTGTATTTATCCAGAAATTAGTAAAACAACGACCGAAAATCTTTTTGATCTTTTAAAAGATCAAAAATAAAAGAGAAAAGACTTAAGAAATACTGTGGCTGTTTTTCACTGTTTTCTCAAAAAGCGGGCAACGTATAGGACTGGCATTTTCACAGATCTGTCTTGGTATTTTTGCCCATGAATCTGTATTTCTTTTATAAAAACCAAAGTATGATACTACCTTTAAGCAGACCTGGTATTATGCATGTGTATTTGGGTATTTATTAAAATAAACATATTGTGAAATGACTTAGATAATTTCTTAACTTTAAATTGATGCATAAAAGTACCGAGCTGGAGAAAATAAATATCGGAAACCTTTAAAGTATTGTGGTTGTAAAAATAGAGGATCAGCGGGACTACGAAAATGAAGACCGTTGATGATTCGAAAGGCCTTCTTTTGCAAAACAAGGATTCTATTAATTAAATACACAGATGCCTTGCCCCAAGCAAGAGTACCTTAAGAAATATAAGATATTACAAGAGCATTATAAATATTAAACAAAACATGAGATGGAAAGAAATGCTTCAATTTGTTGATAATTCTTATGTTTCTAGATATCAATTTGCATAAATGATTAATATGATTACTCCATTGAAGTTTATCGTCAATAAATATACCAAGGAATTTCAAACAATTAATGCGCTCGAGTGGCATGTTATCATACAGAATATCACCATGATGGTTAATCTTAGATCCACTAAATAACATAAAATGGGTGTTCTTAATATTAAGGATAATCTATTGCCTTTAATCTAGTTTGAGATATGCACAAGTTCAGAATTCACTGTGTCAAAAAGTGTGTCAACATTACAATGAGAGTAAAAAAAAATGAATCATCTACAAACATATATAAATAATTATATGAAAATTTAGAAGATGATTTGGGGAAGTCATTTATGTAAATGGAAAAGAGAAGCGGGCCCAATATGGAACCCTGAGGAACACCGCAATGCAAGTACTTAGTAGTAGAATTTACACCATCTAAACAAATATATTGTTGCCTGCTGGAAAGGTCATCCTTGAACAACTCCAAAGCAATACCTCGGAAACCGTAATAGGAAAGTTTGGACAAAAGAATGGAATGATCTATGGTATCAAATTGCTTTGTAGAGGTCAAGAAAGACTCCTAGGGTATGAAGTGATTTTTCACGGGCAGTGTTAATTTTTATCAACTGACTGTATGATAGCATGTTTGGTGGAGTGCTTCTCTCTAAAACCAAACTGGGAATCAGATATAATATCACATTTTTCATGTCAGTATTCATATACTAAGAAAGAAAACAGAGCCAATAGCAAGTGGTTGTGTTAATGATGACCCGAGTTCCCCATACGCATTCCACACTGTGCAAAACAAAATGAATGCGTTCGCGACGCGCGTATTCTTGGAACGCGCGCTGCAGTCGATTATATGGATCATAGATACAGAACATAATAATAAGAACGCGCCAGTTAAAATAATAATGCTCTTTTACTTGCTGTAAGATTCAACTTTTGTAATGTTGGTCCCTATACTGCTGATTTGGTGAAATAGTTTAATTAAAATGGTTTCTAGAATATATTGCAAACTTTGCCGGAATGACGGTCCTACTGGAAATGGCTACTGAACCTAGCGACGCTAAAAGTAAGGAGACTCCGACTGGTCCTCAAAAGAGTAACGCCGCGGGCACCGAGAAGGAAAGAGGCCAGTCGGTGTTGGAGCAGCACGGCTTCACGGCCGGAGAAACCATCGGGCATGGCTCATACGCCTCCGTCAAGCTGGCGTACTCCAGCCGGCACCGGTGCAAAGTCGGCATCAAGATCGTGTCCAAACGAAAGGCTCCCGAGGATTACCTCAAGAAATTCCTGCCCCGGGAGATCCAGATCGTCAAGATCCTGAAGCACCCGAACTTGATCTGCTTCCTGCAGTCCATCGAGACCACCAGCAGGGTCTACTTCATCATGGAGCTGGCCGAGAACGGAGACCTCCTGGACTACATCAAGGCACACGGCGCCGTCACGGAGTCTCAGGCCGGCACGTGGTTCCACCAACTCGTTGACGGCATGGAGTACTGCCACGAGCAGGGCGTGGTCCACCGGGACCTCAAGTGCGAGAACATCCTCTTGAACAGGAACAACGTCCTGAAGATCACCGATTTCGGCTTCGCCCGGGGACACATGAAGCCGGCAGACAACCGGGTGATCCTGAGCGAGACGTACTGCGGAAGCTACGCCTACGCGCCCCCGGAGATCCTAAAAGGAATACCCTACGACCCCACGCTGTCGGACATCTGGAGCATGGGAGTTGTCCTCTTCACCATGATGTTCGGCAGGCTGCCCTTCGACGATACCAACCACAAGGTGCTGTTGCAGCAAGTGCAGAAGGCGCCCGGATTCCCATCCAACAGGAACGTTGCCGACGACTGCAAGGACCTCATCTGCCGCATCCTGTCCCCGGCCAAGAGACGCATCAACATCAGTGAGATACGGGAGGACCGTTGGTTCCGCAGGGTGGGAGGGACTGTCACCAAGGCCAAGAAAGCCTCCACGGTGAAGATGAAACCCACCAGCGAGGCCAAACTCCTCGGCGGTGATGGAACCGAGAGGGCGCCAAGCAAGAAGATTGCGGACAAGAGCGAATGAAATCTTTTTGTTGAAATCAATTTTCAAAAATATCAGACGAATTTGGCGTCAGACAACATTTGGGGCTTGTAGCCCAAGACTAAGTTAAGTTCTTAGTTAGTACAGGGGAATGGCTTTAATTCTTAAAATCCAACCACTTTTAGGCATACTGAGTTGGTTCAAAAGGTGCCGGTAGGCTACTTGAGAAATGTACAAACAAAAGGGGTAGGCCTAATTGTTTTGGTTTGTTAGTTTCCATGGAATTGCACATTATTTCGGAGCTGAAAATTCATTGCTGGACCAAAATACTGAACAAAAAAAGTTGTATCCCCCCTCCCACTCCGTTGGAACAATCTTTCTCTGTGTCCTTCTAATGGAATCGGTGAATCTCCATCCAAATTCGGTGCCACCTTGAGATAAATCTACTTCGGTATTTACGCCTAAACACCCATGGGATCACTTTCATTTTTTTCATGGAAAGGTTAATGTAAGAAGGCACAAAGCAAATGAACGGTCTTGCTTTAAAGGAACTACATGTATCATACTTTGGTAAGAAACCAAAACAGAAATGTTCACAGATTTACATATAATTTACAGGGTATGAAGATGTTGGTGGTAGAAACATACCATGAAAGTTGTTCCGCCTGATATGGTGTATTTATCCAGAAATTAGTAAAACAGCGACCAAAAATCGTTTTGATCTTTTAAAAGATCAAAAATAAAAGAGAAAAGACTTAAGAAATACTGTGGCCGTTTTTCACTGTTCTCTCAAAAAGTGGGCCACCGTATTGGACTGATATTTTCACAGATGACTGTTAATACTGTATCTATCTTGATACTTTTGCCCATGAATCTGTATTTCTTTGATAAAAACCAGTACATGATATTACCTTTAAAGGTGCCAGTGCAGGATTGGTAACATACCAAACAGAAAATTTGAACACAGATTTACGTATAACTTTCACGATATTAAGATATGGTGCTGGTAGAAACATACTCTTAAAATATTTCCGGCTATTTGATGATTATATTGATTAAAAAGTCGCATCCACTTTAAGTGATCCCCCATGTACCACGCACTTCTCAGGTTGCAGCATTGCTTATGCTGCGCATATCTTATGTGATCCTTGGGATATAGTGGTATGTGCATGGTTTCATGGCTTCTAACTGCCAAACAAACAAAGATAATGGACACCACCAACATAGGGCTGGATAGCTCAGTTGGTTAGAGTGCCGGTACGATATTCCAGATGTAGCTGGTTAGAATCCTGCTTCAGTCAAATTTTTCTTGTTCACTTTTCAATGACTTACAATTAATTTGAATATATTTATTTTAATATGGACCTAAAGCAAACACAAACAGGAAGGCACTACAATTGGATGAGCTTTGATGTAATTCTATTTATTACAAACAGCAATAATAATATGAATAATCATAGGTAATACGTTGATTCTATAATGATATATAATACACTGAAAAAGAAATGAAATGAAACAGCTTGACTTTTCCCGCCCAAAAGAGGAACTGACTCCCTATGAAACATCCTTACTGCATTGACCCTAACCCTCTACACCTACCACACAAGACAAGAGCTGCTTACCACAAATTACCACAGTCTGCACACAGGGACTGGATCATAAACCACACAAACCACACTGTGGTGTATTGTGTATTCAGGATACCAGACTTGCCACAGGAAAAACCATGTGTGGTAAACTGTGGGTTAGGGTTAAGGGGGATAAATATTCTGGCCTTAGAGTTGAGCTGTGAATATTCTAACAACCAGCCAACATACAAAACTGCTGTTGGTAGTACATAATGAAATACCAATTTCAAGATTAAATTGTGTCCCATATCTCTGGATGCGACCACATACAACACACACTGTGGAAACGGCTGCAGTGACTGGCTACTGGCTGTCATAGGGCATGCGTAATTTGTGGCCGCAGCCAGAGATTTCGGACACAGCCTTATTACCAGCGGTAGATGTTTACAGGGATCCAGCGTCACATAGTTCAGTTGGGATTTCTCAACAAAAGTCAAAGTTCGAGATTAGCATACAGCTCTGTGTAACTTAAATTACAACAAACTAAAACTGAATGGACAAAAAAAAAAAGGTTCATGTCACACAAGGCAATTAAGAGGCAATCGGTTCCAGGCAATCTCCAAGAAGAAATAACCTTCATCTTCAAATGTTCACTTAATTTTCTTTGGGATAGTGGGAAACTGGAAGAAAAAATGACTTTTGAACCAGCAAGGTTTTCCTATTGCTTGCTGGTTGCCTCCAAGTTGCCTGTAAAAGTTGCCATGTGTGGCATATGGCCAAAATGAATCAAATTCACACCTAGCAATTAACATACAAGTGAAATTTTACTCCATGTATCAGTTCATACATATTTGCTGCCGATTACCAATGGCCAAAACTTTCTGATAGCAGTACTTCACCAAGATGTCTTTTGTAGCCAATAACAATACTAGGGCCAATTTCACGGCCCTGCTTAACACAATAATTTGCTAACCATGAAATTTCTGTCTTAACAGGATTAACCACCAAATGTCCATGTTCTTTGGCCGTTGTCCGCTGACCTTGAATATCAAATGGAAACTTGGTTGTTAATCCTGTTTTTACTAAGACAGAAAATTCATGTTTAACAAATGTCTGCGCTCTGCAGGACTGTGAAACTGGCCCCTGGTCTTAGTAAAAACAAATAAACATAATTACAAAAGACGCCCCAAAACAGAACATTTTCATTTCTGTTGAGGGGAAAATAGGTACGAAAATGTTAAATGTTTACACATTAAGTGTGATTTCTCAACTAAATAAAGTTTATTTACAAAAATCTCAGTAGACCTAGTAGCGTTTATGAGTAATAGATTAATAGATTATAATATAAGGTTCACCAATATCAATGGCGAACTTACTCCACATGACAAAAAACAAGCCCCACTGTTTTTTGTTGTTCTCGTTGTCTACATGTTTGTGAACTTGAGCATTTTTAGCTGAGCCACCTACTACATGTCTATGGTAGCCATAGCTGCCTCCCATAGACTTGTGTGTAAATTTCAAGCCATAGCCAGGTAAATGCTTGGGTCTG
Source organism: Astropecten irregularis (assembly GCA_963971285.1). Lineage (NCBI taxonomy): Eukaryota > Metazoa > Echinodermata > Asteroidea > Paxillosida > Astropectinidae > Astropecten > Astropecten irregularis. The sequence goes on along the minus strand of OZ020246.1, from coordinate 19,092,738 downwards.
GTAAAACTCATCCCCGCTGGTTAACAGTAATGATGACAGCATGACTCGGGCTCCAAACTATTCCCACAACCAATCATTGACCCTTTTGCCTAGAGCCGGCCTGTGGGATTTTGAGTTCAAAATTTTAGCACAAAACTGTCCCAGGATACATTTCTCATAATATGCCTTCACAGAAACACTTCATGCTTATCCACAAAAGGGTCCACTCCATTCCAAAGGCCCTTGTACCCCTTGTTTCAGGAAGCTCTCTACCCTAAAGGTTGTAGAATGACGAGAAGAGTCTTGTAATTACTGTGCGTCTCCCACACCAAACGCCGCCACGGCCCCCTAACCCCAAAACCCGACCCATCTTCCCCTAAACTCTCCCACTGTCTGTCCCCTTTATACCTTACTCCCTGAGAGCCCTTAACCTCTGGTCCAAGCGGTCTTCATCCCTGACGGTCCGGGAGGATGAGGAAGCGACGGACAAGGTACCAGTGCCAATGGGAGCCTCGTTCAGCTCGCTGATCATCTCCAGACCGTTCTCCTCAGCTACCTGGTGGATGAGCTTATCCACCTGATCCACTGGGGTGGTCAGTGTGGTGGCCTGGCCCATGGATCCCTCCATGACCTGTTGGAGAAATAGAGGCTGTGTGAATTATGACAATATCTCCTTCTGGTACAGTACGACGCTGTTTAAAACTAGATGCCCTGTCAGCTACAAACTAATCCAAGTTTTTCCCATACTATGGTTGAAGCATAAGTGTGCCAAAGAGGTCTATAGGAAATGTTTTTAAAGTGAACGCATATCTGGTGCTTTGTGGGGACCTAGGGATGCGTTCCACTTGAGCAAACATACGTGAACATGTTTGTGGCATTTGCATTATGCTTGGATTTTTAAGTGGAACGCACATGCAACAAATGGCGAACATGTGTTGCATATTGCGTTGACTTAGCCAACTTCAGCAATGAACACCTCCTTTACACCATTAGCTATGTTAGGCGAACGTTGTGTTCATGTTTGGCGAACAGCGCATTCCGGTTTGAAAACGGTGGCGCACAATGTGCGCCGGGCGCATAGTAAGCTGGAGTTAACAGGATTAACAACCAAATTTCCATGTGTTGTGTAGGGCCTATCACTTGTGATTGCTCTTTGGCTGTTTGTTGACCATGAATATCAAGTGGATTTTTTAATGGTGGTTTGTTTTATTGAGCAAGGCAATTTGTGCTAAGCAATTTGTTTTGCCAGCTCCATGAAATTGGCCCCAGGTTGCAAGTTGCCCCAAGAATATGCTGGTAAGAGCTGTCATTACCCCCAGTCACCCTATTGCGGTGTTAGTGACATAATTCTACAAGAGAGCAGATGGAGTTGATGGCAACGCAAGAACATTTGCATAACATGAAATTATCTCCTAACAACTTAAAGGTAATATCATACTTTGTTTTTTATCAAAGAAATATAGATTCATGGGCAAAAATATCAAGACAGATACAGTAACAGTCATCTGTGAAAATTCCAGTCCCATACGGTGCCCACTTTTTGAGAAAATCCTGAAAAACAGCCACAGTATTTCTGGAGTTTTTTCTCTTTTATTTTTGATTTTTTAAAAGATCAAAAAGATTTTCGGTCGTTGTTTGACTAATTCCTGGATAAATACACCATTTCAGACGGAAAAATTGTAACGATATGTTTCTACCACCACCATCTTCATGCCATGTAAGTTAAACGTAAAACTGTGAACATCTCTGTTTTGGTTTATTACCAAAGTATGATACTACCTTTAAACAAAATAAGTAAAAAACAACTTGCCTGAGTGTGAACGTCCAAGTCCTCAAACTGCTTCTCAAATTTCTCCATGACACCAGCGACCTGTTTGGGGGTTTGTAGAAAGAACAGTGAAAGTCTTGCCACAAATATGACTAATATACATTAATCAACAGACACTAAATTGAGAATTACACTATTAATTTACTGACAGTACGGCTAGTCCAGAATGGTAATCTCAGAGGCATAGCTTTGATACTTAAGTACAGGTAATCATCTTTCTGCATAAAATACTTCACATCACTCAATGTCAAATGATATTATTAAATATTACCAAAATTCCTAGATGAATGAATTAATTCTGTACTTGACCATTTTATTTACACATTTATGAATGACAATGTTTTAGTACAAAGATGACAAAGTAATGACAAAGTAAAGCTGTCTTTATTTGAACTTTGAATTTGTCAAAAGTATACGTTGTTTTATTGAATGGATTTCTGTTTAGGGAATTTGGTTGGGTTCAAGAACAACAGGAGCATTTTATTTTGAAGTTCTGGTCAGTATGCATGGACATTAAGAAATTTTCTTGCCACAAAATCTCATCATTTCTGAAAGAGAAGTGAGATATTTCACTGTTTTTATGATTCTCATTCTATGCTTGCTGGATTAGCGTTGAATTTCTACCCAAGTCGAGTAAGCGTGAAATCCTCAGTTATGCAAACTACGTAGCACAACTGAAAATTCCTTGTTAATCCACGAAATAGGATCTCAGAATTTCCTGCTTCTGTAAGCGCCGCTTCTATGCTTACGCTAAGCAGAGCCATGAAATTTGATCCACTGATTCAATGTACCTTTTCCAGATCCATTGATCGGAGTGCAGACTCCAAACCTTTGACTACGGAGCCCATACTCTTTGAAAGCTGTAAAAAAAAAAAAGATGGAAGATTCAATTATTATGTGTCATCTTTCATGGTGGATCTTAAAGCATACCTGAATCATGAGTGGCGTAACTAGGGGTGGGGTGGGGGATGCGGAGTGACATATTTCCGTCACTAGAAGTCAGTGCCCGTTTACTGTCTGCCCCCATTTGCCCCCCTGTTTGTCCCCCCGTTTGCCCCCCTGTTTGTCCCCCTGTTTGACCCTAGCCACCCTAGGCTCTGGTTCTGGCTCCAGGCTCAGGATCAGGCTCCATTTCTTGAATCCATTTTTTAAATAACCGGTACCAAAATAGAGGCTTTTGGCTGCGGTTTGGAAGTAGATTTTCTGATTTGAAAAGGAAAACAGAGCTTCAGCTTCAATGAAAAACTACAACCTACATTTTCTGCCGACAGAGACAAAGCCGGAGCCTGAGCCGGAGCCGAGGTTTAGAAAAGGGCCCTTGATTTGACATGGGTTATTAAAACAATGAACTGGATTCAGCCAATCACGCATGGCATTCAAACATGCATACCTCCTTCATCATCATAGCTGACTGGACTCTAGAGGACACCGCATCTACCCGGGATGCCATCCGCAGGAAGTTCAGTCCCTCATTCTTCTTTCTGATGGCATTCTCCGCATATATTCGGGCTCCTTCAATGTTCTTCTGTTCAATTGCCTACAGAAAACAAACAAAATTCTTCATTAGTCACTCAAGCAAACACGCTCATGCAATATTACCAACTCAATACATCAATCAAAACAATAATCACCCATCAGACAGCGAAGGGGGCACAGTCAAAGGCTGCTATAATGAACACCACTATACCTAATATTTGCCATCCTTGGCTCCCAATTTTTATGAACAATGTATAGGCCTGCTGAACATTGTTCACTATATAACAAACAACCACTAAGCATACAATCTCTCTGCATCCCAGTGTGTTCGTTATAGTAGTGCCATTTCACTGTAATTCTTATATACTGTAATTCTTAGAACCACTTAGCAGACAACAGTGTTAATTACAGGAGCATTATGCTTAGCATGCAACGAACCCAGATTCCACGCATCTTGCTTTAATCACTGTCCCACCAGTTCTCCCCTGATTTTCACTTTAATACAGCAGCGATGGAGATTGGTGAGTTGAGATTCATGGCCAAGCTGCTCTGATCATGCTAATAGAAATTGGAAATCTGGGCTGGAATTCACAAAGCACTAAGATTAATCTTAAGATGAGTTCTCAGTATCATTGTGGTGATTTGTAGTGTGGCATCACACTTTGCTTAGCAATTATGATGAATTCAAACTTAAAGTCAAACTTAGTGCTTGGTGAAATCGGACCCAGGGGTCGATTTCACCAAACTCATCATAACTTACTATCAATCGTACGACTAATCACGCATTGCAGCCACACATAGAAGTCGTGGGATACAATGGGTTATCCTTCGTAACTTGAGTTACGATCAATCGTAGGGCTTTGTGAAATCGACCCCTGGTCGTATATCAAAAGTCTGTCCACACAGGGTGAACAGACTTTCCATCCCTGGGTTAGGTAGGATTTTTCCAGAGAGGATCTCTTAGGTCTCCTATCCGTCTACAAACTCTTCACAGATTCAACATTTGGACGTCTCACTGGACACCCTGCTTCTGATACCCAAAACCCCGGCTGGCTCCGGTTGAGCTTGACACCTCGAAGCCTCCGGCTCACCTTCCTGACTTTTCCCTGCTGGACTCTCTCATCTTTCTCACACTTCTTGGCCGATCTCTCCATTTGCTTTGTCGCAAACTGTAGCAAAAATTATAGGATTTTTTGTTTTTATAAAGACCAAGACAGATTTGTAACGTAAATGAGAAAAAAAAAAAAAAAAAAAAACAGAAGCGATTTGAAAACATTTGTTGTTGATCTTGGACTGCAGTTTTGTTTCATATGATGAAAGGACTGTGACAACATGGCAATTAATCAATTACAATAACAATGGCAATTACGTGTATGACAATGACATTGACAAGAAAGGAAAGGGTATTTCCGGTAACTTCTGTCTCCCAGTTGCAGAAAGCATTTCTGAATAATTTAGCAAATTTTTATCAATTATACGTATATAATCTACATGTATCCCGTAAACAAAATGTGCAATGTTTGTTTGTTCACATATTTGTGTTATTGTTTTGTAAAATATTTGTAATGTTGATAACAACTAGCCATCAGTAGGCTTAAAGGTAGTATCATACTTTGGTTTTTGTCAAAGAAGTACAGATTTATGGGCAAAAATATCAGGGAAGATATAGTCACAGTCATCTGTGAAAACTTCAGTCCCATACGGTGCCCACTTTTTGAGAAAATCGTGAAAAACAGCCACAGTATTTCTGGAGTTTTGTCTCTTTTATTTTTGATTTTTTAAAAGATCAAAAAGATTTTCGGTCATTGTTTTACTCATTTCTGGATAAATACACCATTTCAGGCAGAAATATTTTAGCAGTATGTTTCTACCATCACCATCTTCATACCCTGTAAGTTATAGGTAAATCTGTGAAAATTTCTTTTTCGGTCTAGGCTACCAAAGTATGATAGTACCTTTAAGGTTATGGTGGCAAAGAATGGAAGAAGGATGCCAGATACGCAATGCATGATGGGACTTACCTTCAGCTGAAACAGCGTGTCTGCTCCATTCAATGAGGAAATCCACATGTAATAAAAATTACAAAGAAAACAATTGTTAAATCAATTCAATCCTAGGTCAGGGCAATATGTGAAAATATAACTGTGAACTGGCTTTCTCTAGACACTTCAGACTATGCTTCTTTACCCAGTGGGCCTAGTACCTTTACTGTGGGTGATAGTGTAGTTTAGCCTAAAGTTTAGGCCACCTATTGTTGTTTAAGCCACCTACATGTATTCATAAGGATATAAAACCACTGGTGGTGATGTACATGTATTCTTGGAATTAGATATCTAAACATGGTTAAATTTGTAGAAAGAGATTTGATGGAAATTATAGGGTAACATCGTAAAGAAGATGCGGCACTTCAGAGATGAAACGCTTAACCAATTAACTGCTTCTGCAGCCTTAACTACACTATCACCCTATTTTGGCACAACAAACAGTCACAACTCAACCTGGAATTGAAGTAAATCATTTCTTGCATTCGGTAAGTTGGCTCTTCTTAAAGGATACAATGCTTTTTCTGTATTGCACATCATCAGTGGAACTCGATCTCCCGCCCAATTCACTCAGCCTCCTGTTCAGTGTTTGTTTCATGTTTCACGCACGAGATCAGTGATCTTGCTGCTCCGGATCCCATTTTACTTTTTTAGCATATCCTGCATGGGACGTGGATCTACAAGATCACTGATCACGTGCCAGAAACAAACAGACCCTCTCAGATTCAGTGACTGACATAGTACTATAGATATGCGCGAGAAATGGCAAACCTTCAAAAGTACTTGGGGCCTATAGGCTATTAAAATCCCATTCAATATGCATGGAACTAAGAATTCAACTGAACTTACCTTCAAGTTTGGACATTTTGTCGGCTTGATTTCCCGTTTTGCACAAAGTTGATGTCAATATACCATGTAAAGATACCCAAAGAATTGACAATTACGGCGGTTCTTCAGGTGTCACAGCCTAGTAAGCTACAGATGGCTAATGATTCACGAGTTAAATATAGCAATTATTGTTGATTTTCATTCATTCAGTAAACTGGTAAAGATGATATCGATAAGGTGTAAATGTTTAACTCGGACAGCGCCCTCGTTTGGTGAATAGCGGCCAGTGTAAATGTTGCAAGATGGAGAAAAGCAGAGCGAAGCACGTTGTCGTGGACACAGTCGCTTTCTTCAAGAATATTCAGTTACAGGCAAGTGTATTATTTATCGGCAATGATGTGGTCTGGTGAGATGTACGTCGCACCTCTCATCTGACTGTTCAAGATTTGATCTCTTGACTTATTTGTGTTTTTATAGTTATGTATGCCCAGTATCCGGACAATTGGTTGAACCCTTGCGCGTGTTCAACTGCAATGCCAATGCCTGACAATGTAGCACTGCATTATGATATTTCATTTGATTAATGATAATGTTGTAATATTTGCATGTGTTAACTATGCAAATTAATATTGAGTTATGCATTGCACAGGAATACAGGACAGTTATTGGTTTAGGGCCTACTTTTTTTCTGGTTTTTTTTTGGGGGGGGAGGGGCCCGGGGGGTGTTTTCCTTTTATTTGTTTAGAAATGCATATTTTGCCGACACTGTCATTCTTCTGATTGGCCAATTCTTAATACGACATGTCGGCCTTCTTTCTGTAGGTCTGTGTTACTCTAATCTGAGGTAAGGTTTTCACAGCATGACCATGATGACTTGTGGATTAATGAAAATTGGCAAATTGGAGTAAGGGAATGGCAAAATAAGGTTTGCAGGAAGAATTTGGGGAAAGAATTCCACTGACGGCCATCACTTGTGCACAAACCTATGGGACCAACAGAGGGCGTTTTTATAAAAATGGCTAATGCTGCATTCGAAGTGTATAATTGTAGGTCAAAAAACCTGAAAATCTCACTTTTTAGATAAGCTACACCAGTTTTCACTCCTGAGATTGAAGTTCATCATGACTTGCATCAAATAAGTTAACTCTTGGAGGAAATAACCCTGTTTCCGTCATGGCCGTCAGTGGAATTCTTTCCGAATTTGGTCCAATTTCTTCACATCAGAATGACTTTTGCGTATTTTTTCATGTTTACCTCAGGACATTGCTGAGAATGTCTACACAACTCAAGGTGTGGTGAATGAGATAAGAGATGCTGCTACCCGAAGGAGACTGGCCGTCTTACCGTATGACCTCAGATTTCGAGATCCCACCCCAGAATGTTCCAAGATCAGTAAGTAACAAGCCTGCATTCCCTCCTGGATGCATTTTCATCCACCTTTTTTCCATTTCTGAAAAGATCAAGGAATTTTCTTCGACCAAAATTCTAGGCCCTAATAACATTCCATGGTTGGTTCTTAAAAAAAGATATGAAGATGCATATGTAATATTCAAATGGACATACTGGCTAGTGGTAACTGCTTATCTCAGATGTCTGGATTGCCTTTGATCCTGCTTGGATCAAAACCAATCAGGCCCTTCGATCTCCAAGCATTTGATAAATTGCAGGTAATTTGTTTGGCTGATGAGCAGTTTTTAGCAGTTTATTACTTGTATAATAATACTTTTATTTGTCTAATATTACTTGTAATGTCTGGATTGTGTTTGGTTATCTAATTTCGTGTGTTGGTTTTGTCGTATTTCCCCCATAACAGTCTCGGACTTTGCCAAGAAGACAGGAGACTATCGCAGTCTGTCAGCTGTTGATCTGCAGGTGTTGTCCTTGGCTTATCAGCTGACCAAGGAGCACCACGGCACCGAACACCTGAAAGCAGTCCCTGAGAAGAAGGTGAATCCTTGACGATACACGTTATTGTTTCTCAAAATGGCTTAGCACGAATATTGCGGCAAAAATTTCATGCCATTTTCAAACCAAACTAAAGAAGCAGCTTAACCATAACCCACCTGCATTATACCACAATGTACCACACATGTTTTTTTCCTGTGTGCAGCGTGCATTATCCTAAATACCAGATTACACCACGGTGTGGTTGTTCTGGTAATGCATGGTTTATGATCCAGTACCCTTGTGGAGACTGTGGTTATGTGTGGTAAGCAGCTTCAGTCTTGTTGGGTATAAAGAAAATCAAATCCAATCAAATCTTGTGGAAGTTTGATTGCCAGTCCATTATTTACAAGCAGGACCTATGAAGCTTAGTCAATTTTGGGGCAGTAAGCAAATTCTCTGGACAAAGGGTTTAGCAATTTTTTGTAAAATTTTCAAAGTCTGTATTTACAAAAAATTACAAACCAATTTGGAATGTTAAATAAAAGTCTAAAAAGGTGGGTCCGAATTGACAGAAATTCTAAGATTTTTGGGAGACGAGGGAGGGCAGTCTACCTGCAGTAACCCACTGTCAGTTCTGAATGTGAGATAACTTGATGCTGTAAAGTCAACCATGGAAGTCCCAAAAACAAGAGACCACTAGAAATATTACCCCTCTTCTGGTGAAAACTGAACGGGTTATAACCAAATCAAGATTTGCGGTGTTAGAGCCGTGCAGTATCCATGTTGTCATTTTCTAATTTGTAGACTTTCTTTTCTGTACTGCTTGTAGGTGACTTTAACAAGCACTCACAAGCCGTTGGTGAAGGCTACAGACATTGAAGGATTCTATCTTCCACCAAAGGTAAGAAAGTCCAAGATTCCAAGTTTCTTTGTCTTCTTCTTCTTTGTCGCTTCCTTCTTCGTTTTCTTCTTCTTCTTCTCCTCCTTAACACTAGGTTTCCTGCTTGGCAGTGTCAGCTGCCTTTGTCTTTGTCATGCCGCGCTCTTCCAAAGGTTGCAGGTTCAAATCCTGCTTCGGGCAGTTTTCTTCAAATGAACATTGACCTTCTGATTATTAGAATCAACCCAATGCGTTTCCATCATAGTTTATCTGAAAACTTCATATTTGTTAAACAAATATTAAATAATTCAATAATCAAAGGAAGAAAAGACCATCTCAGTCCTCATAAGTTTCCAAAATGGAACTTGCAATTTGCATTCATGTTGAGTCCACCATCACCATCACATTCTTTGCTGGCATCCTCTTTGCTTCGTTTTCCAGGATGCCAAACCTCACCAGGATAAAGGCAAAGACTCAGCAACCCCAGAGACGGACCCAAGTCTTCCTCCAAGAGAAGCAGGTGATGTGGAACTCGAACTCAGTCAGCTAGGAGTTAGAGAGGAGGCTGGAATAAACCGGGGAGAAGACGGCAGGACAGAATGTGATGAGGAGAGGGACGGGTTGGTAGAGGCGGCAGTAGAAGTCGATGGTGCCCAGATTGCATCAGGAGAAGAGCCTGGCTGCGACATATCCGATGACAGGAGCCCAGACTTAGCAGAGGGGTCTAGGACAGACCCTGCGTCATCGTCAGAAAGTATGGACACCGCTGCAAACTCAGAAGCCCAGCAGACAGCAGATGGCACTGAGGACATTGGGGAAGGCATCAGTAATGATGACGGCATTGAGGCGGATGAAGGAAGCGAGGAGGAGGAGGATATGGAAGATGATGGGGCAGGATGGATCACCCCAGGAAATATCAGCAGAATACGCCAGGGAGCTGGGGAGGGCTTACAGACAGCCGATGGAGTGATCGTAGGCTGCATGACGGCAGACTTCGCCATGCAGGTTGGTGGTTTCATCATTTTTATGAACTGATTTGAGCATAGCAAAAACCACAGTACCACCCCTTGTCAATTTGTCAAAGCTTTTTTCCTTTATTGGCTTCGGATATCGTAGACTTCTTAACCAAGATCCATTAAGTTTTCAATTTGTCGGCTTCAGAAATAATCTCTGGTCACTACTACATAACCAGAGTAGCAACCCACCACTTCCCTGGATTGCGTGTGTTTTTTTTTTAACATTAAAAAGTAAACAAAGAAAAATTGACTGGAGCGGGATTCGAACCAGCGATCTCCGAAATATCGCACCGGCACTCTACCAATTGGCCTGTGCTGGTGGTGTCCTTAATAGTCAATTATCTTTGTTTGAAGCCATTAAACCTAGCACATACCTCTATATCCCAAGGATCATTTTATCGATATGCGCAGCATATCTTTCAAAGAGGATGCAGCTTTTTAATCAATATCAAAAAGTACTTTTAAACCATTAAAACAGACTTTGTGTTAACCTATCCAAAGTTAGCCATGGGAGAGGTTTACCATCTATTGCCCACCCTATTGGTTGATTTTGACACCCTGTCTTACAAGGTATCACAACATTTGAATACCCTGTTTTTTCCCAATTTGGGCTTTGTTCCACTGAACATCATCTGCTGTTTATATGAGGATAAGGCTGTTTGCGTAGCTACATTGTGTGAAGTACCGTTGTCTCATCTTCACACTTTCCTACATCAACCCTTGCTACATGTCCAATGTGTCAGGCACTTCGCTTTAATATAAGCGAGGCATTTGGAAAGTATAGACCTTATTTACGGTGCATCCATCCTCATTCGAAGCAGTGCAATCAAACCGAGGCTTGGATTCGAAATAGTCTGGTACCCGTTTTCTTTTAAGAATTGGTGTTATCTTTTCCCACAGGTATACAAGGTGTCAAAAATGGATGCGTCGTGAATAAGGCGTATTGGTGGCGCCCTCCGTCAAAGGTCAATTGGGATAAAACCATTGTACTCAGGACCTGAATGATTTTGTACAAATATTTTGTCCCGATTGACCTGTGACAGAGGGCGTCACTAATATCGTACTTTCTGAACTCGCTTATTAAGCAAAGATGTCTATCAGTTGAAATGTGATTTGGCTTTAAAGCATTCAAGGTCATCGTTGGTAGACATAATGTGAGCACTGCACATTAAAGGTAGTATCATACTTTGGTAAGACACCAAAACAGACATTTTCACAGATTTACGTATAACTTTCAGGGTATGAAGATGGTGCTGGTAGAAACCTACTGTTAAAATATTTCTGCCTGAAATGGTGTATTTATCCAGAAAATAGTAAAACAACCACCGAAAATCTTTTTGATCTTTTATAGATCCAAAATAAAAGAGAAAAGACTTAAGAAATACTGTGGCCGTTTTTCACGATTTTCTCAAAAAGTGGTCACCGTATGGAGCTGAAATGTTCACAGTTGACTGTGACAGTATCTTCCTTGATATTTTTGCCCATAAATCTGTACTTTTTTCACAAAAACCAAAGTATGATACTACCTTTAACAGACACAGTTGGGATGATATAAGCTGGAGATTGAGAATCATAAACTTCTTTTTCCTCCCATCTGCAGAATGTCCTGATCCAGATTGGAATCCCAGTGGTCTCTGTGGAGGGAATGCTGATCAAGGCTGCCAAGAGCTTCGTGCTGAGGTGCCGAGCATGCTTCAAGTGAGTATGATGCTGTTGACCATGCAAGGACTCGCGTGCTGTTGCAATCGATTCGTCTAAACAGAAGTACCAGCTCAGTTTTGCAGTTTCTTTAATCTTGAGGCAAGGGAACAAAGAAAGGCTCCACTGATCCCCATCCAATTTTGTCTCTCTCGTCCAAAATTTGTATGCATACCTTTAAGGACAGAGTAAGGTTATATCTGTTGCTACAGTCCAGTGTGATCAGCAGTTGCTGTTCAAATTCTCAAATGAGCTTGCTGGGGTAGTCAGTAGGCTCTTGTAGAGTTTAATAAATAACATGTGCCTGCTTGGTTTCATGGCTTCTGACTGCCAAACGAACAAAGATAATTGACTATTGGGATCACTACCAACGTAGGGCTGGATGACTCAGTTGGTAGAGCGCCTGTACGGTATTCAGGAGGTCGCCGGTTCGAATCCCGCTCCAGTCAATTTGTCTTTGTTCACTTTTCAATAAAGATAACATTTAGGTAAATTTACTATTTGGGACACCGCCAAGATGGGGCTGGATGGCTCAGTTGGAAGAACAACCGGCAACCGTAAAGAGAATAGCGTTGAGTTTTACTTCCAAACTTAGAAAACAAGTTTATTGATCAATGTCTCCCACCAAAAGTCACTCTGTACAAGATTGCTTCAATTTCTAAACCTGGTGCCCTGTAACTCTTACAGAATCACCAACAAGATGACCAAGGTGTTCTGCCCCCACTGTGGCAACAAGACCCTGGATAAGGTGACGGTGTCCATTGACGAGGACGGCAGCCAGCGCATCCATCTGTCCAGCCGCAAGGTCATCAACAAGAGAGGCCTCAAGGTACTCGAGGAATCTTTTTTTTTTTCTCAGACACCTTCCATGAAGAATTCTGTCTCTGGCTTCATCCTGAAGACACAGGCTGCTCGTTTTCTATTTTGTTTTGCTAACGTTTGAGCTCCGTGTTCTCGTTCCAAAAAATGAGGTACCTTCTTCAGAACTGTACCCAAGAGCATCTGTATCAATTCCCTTCAAAATCGAGCTTCAAAGTAGAGCCTGAGCACAAGCTTCTGGCTTTGGCTTGGGTCTGAGCTCTTTATTTTGAAACTCTTTTTTTTTTTGTGTTACAAAGGGCCGGTTTGTTTTGCGCACGAGATCTGTGATCTGCAGGTCCACGTCCCATGCAGGATACGCTAAAATTGGATCCGGATCAGCAGGATCACTGATCTCGTGCGCAAAACAAACAGGCTCTAAGAGTACCTATTGCAGATATGATATAATTTATTAATACTTTTGTAATGTTTCTCTTTTTGGCACAGTACCCACTCCCTCTGCCGCAAGGAGGCAAACACGCCGACAACCCTATCCTGGTGGAGGACCAGCCCGTCCCCCATAACCGTCTCTCTCGCAAGGGCCAGGTGACGACGGACGTCTTCAACACGGACTACATAGTCGGCAGCTCCCCGTTTGCCCTGAAGGACACCACCAGCAAGTCGGCCCAGCTGGGCGTTCGCAGCTTTGTCAGCAACGCGGCACACCACCGGCGGAACCCCAACCAAGTGCGGCCCAAGAAAGGCCGCAAGAAGTGAAGTTTTGGAGGATTTTTTTACCTCTGGCTTCAACACTGACTCTCAAAAAGGACATTAAAATACATCATTTCTAATACTTGAGGGGCAGAAACATAGAGAGAAAGCCCCTCCCCAAACAGGTATCGCAAATATGGAAAACCAACTGTGGTATTTGATTTGCAAAACTGTAGTAATAGCGATCATAGCAAACTAACAGTAGGCATTGGTTACAAACTTTGATGGAGGAAAACGTGGATGAGGCGAAGATATACCGAACAATTTTGATCTAAGAGTGTCAGAGTGACAAACGCTGGAGTCGCTCTTGACAACAAATGGACAGATTAACAAGTTTCTAAGAGCATTTTCGACACAGGAAGACCAAATGATTTGTCTTGATGAGACATCAAGAGCTCCGATAGACTCTCTTGGAGGGATGATAGAGAAGTAAGACCTCTGAGAGGAAAGAGGAAAGCATAGCTTGGAGCATGGGTCGGAACAGAGAGTCTGTTCTCGGGCAAGACATAACAGAGCCAGATGGAAGTCAGTTCAAGCTGGCTCGATCCTGAGAGATGCTGGCCTCTCATAGAAAGATGGAACCTTGACAAGCCTGGATTTAGGTCCTTGGAGAGGCAGCAAAGGCCAAGCCATTGACCAGTTCCTCAGAAACATCCCAGACCCTCCTAGGATTTGATTGAAAATGTTGTTTTTTAAATGCCTTGTCCACTCCCACACAATGTTTATTTTGCACTGATTAATTTTGCTGCAAACCAATTCTTTTGTGAATCATTTCAATTTGTTAGGATATAATTTATAGAATTTTTGAGATTCTTTTTTTTTCTAAGATTGGAGGCCTCGGAAGGCCCTTGCCTCTCCCCATCATCTCTTCTCACAAACCTAGTATCTCTTTTCAAATTTACTTCCATCCCACCCCACCCCATCAAAAATTACTTCACTTTCCCGCTTGTAAAAAAATTTAGTTGGTTATCCACTGATAATAATCAGATAACTCAATACTATACACACTCCAAAATGACTAAAGGAAGCCATTTTTGATTCTATGTTTCGTTCTTTATTCAGAACATCTGTTTTGTTCTTTATTCAAAACATCTTCTGAAAATGGTTCTGAATGAAGAACAAAACATAGAATAAAGATGGCTTGCCTTCTGAATTAAGAATGAAATATATAATCAAAAATGGCTTCCCTTAGTCTTTTTGGAGTATGTGTAATATTGAGTTTTCCCTTCTGTGTCATGGGAAACACTACAAACATATTTTTTTTTCTCTCAGTCATGAGAGTTATCATTAAATTATTGACAACCTGGTAACCTTCCAGGGTTATATTTTGAAGGAAATAAAGGTGACCTTTACCATATTGAGGTCGGTCTCCCCAGGAATAATGTGAACAATGTTGTTGTCAATAATAAAATTATGAAGATGATTACCTGAAATTTTCTTTGAATTTGTTCATGTGTGTTTGTTGGTAGTTGCAGGGAATGGAGCTGCTTCAAAAATTACTGGGCACAAACAAAATGTTTTGCAAATGGTTACAATTGTGTATCATTCAATGGTTAATTTTCATTCTTCAGTGGAAAAAAAAGTCACTAGTCCTAGTTCCAGTTGCGAGCAAGATGTAGAATTTTGAAAAAGCAACTTCATTAATTTTGTTCAATAGTCCTGATTCTTTGTGGAAAGCACATAATTTCTGTGTTATTAGCTTTAGTTGTGATGGGCTTATCTCTAGTTTGCTTGATATTTTCTCCGTTTTGGGGGAGGACAGGACGAAAAGGGGGGAAATGGTCTAATTTAAAAATTGGTTTTTAAACATGGTGACCTCTGCAAAAAAGGACTGGGAAGAATTATACTTGACCTAAAAAATATTGATCTATTTCATTGGCCTTTTTTCATATCTTCCATGCAGTTTTTCTGAGGGATTCAAACGTCATAACTCTGAGAGCTTTGCATATAAATCATCATAAATTCATGACTGGATCAAATCAATATTTGACTCAATAAAAGCCTGTGGTGGCCTGCATAATTTGTCCCATTATTATCAGATGTGTAGTGTAGGCCGCAATTTGCAGCGATATGAATGAATTATTATGTGCACCAAACCTGAAGGCTTTTTCAATTGATGTCTAAATATCGAATACAATGCAATTAATTAAGGCTCAGTGGTTCTAACACGGCCATTCTTTGGCGCGTGTAGCCGTGTACCGTTTGACATTTTGAGGCCAATTATTGACATCTACAAATCTACGACTGTTTTATGAAAGTCGGCCGGTGAGCTCAGTCCACACACATCATATCATGCATCAGTCGTACATAGACGCTGTTGCTGTGGTTCAAAATGGCGGCCATCAATGCAGGTAAGGGAAATTTTGGCAATCGTTTACAAGTTTGGAACTCAGGTTCGCGGATGTTGAGGGGCTTAAAGTGAATGGAGTATGAATGGTTATGTTCCGGTAACACGGGATGTTTGATTTGAATAGAGTGGATGATATAAATAAGGAAGTTATCCATTAAAATTGTAGCGAATTCAGAAACAGTGTGCTGTCAGCTCACACAGTCACAGCGATTTTTCCGTCACAGCATACGATTAACGTTACAAATACAAGTCAACTCGCCCGCTGGCCGACTCGCCCCTTACCAACTCGCCTTCTAGCAGACTCTCCCCCTCGCTAACTCGCCCCCTGGCCAACTCGCCCCCTGGCCAACTCGCCCCCTTAAGGGCTCCACGCGCTCGTGACGTCACATTCAGTAGTTAGGTAGGATAAAGAAGTCGCACGTTGCCCCAGGCATTAGGCCTACTTCCCATTCATTAACTTACACGTTAACTAGGCCTAGGCTAAATCAGTAAATGTAAATCAGTGAAATTTGTCCAAACATCCGTGTAGGCCCTAACTATATAGCTGTTGATATAAAGGGCATAAATAGCTCGAGCGCAGAGCCCTATTTATTCCAAAATGAGATGCAAAATGTGAAGATAATTAGGCCTTAATAATTAATTGTTATGCATCATAATTAATACCCAAATGCTGATCTGTCCTGACCCTTTTGTAGGGCCTACTAAGTAGTAAAGTAGGCCTACTACAGGTAGGCCTATGTGTTTATGTCGAATATTTTATAAATAAAATACAAAAAATGCACAAAGTCCACACACAAACTCCTGGGGCCCATTTCACTAACACTTTGCGATCATCGTAAAGCCCAAATCCATCGCTAAACGGGAAATTGATCGCTACTTTGTGTAGGAATTTTCCGTTTAGCGATGGATTTGGGCCTAGCGATGATCGCGAAACGTTAGTGAAATCGGCCCCTGGTAAGATTGCAGTTCAAGCAATTTAACATTTCCCTCGCAGAATCAAAAACATAAAATCATAAAATCGCAACTGAAAAACAAGAAAAACAAGTCTACAAAAACACTTAAAACAAATCATAGAACAAAACATGTCATAATAAAAATTAAAAATCTACAAAATAAATTCAACAATAACACTTAAAGTTACTGTAAAGCAAGACATTTTAAAACAAAACAATATAAACAAAATAAGTAAAGAAAAACATAATCATCAAATAACCACAAGGGAAACTGACTGAATTTAAAGTCATTGTAAAGAGAACAAAGTAAAATTGACTGGAGGGGGATTCGAACCGGCGACCTCTTGAATACCATACCGGCTCTCTACCAACTGCGCCATCCAGCCCTAAGTTGGTGGTGACCCCAATATTCAATTATCTTTGTTCGTTTGGCAGTCAGAAGCAATACACACAGCAATACTGCAACCTAGGAACGGTACATGGGGGATCACTCAAAGAGGATACAGCTCTTTAATTAATATAGTCATCAAATAGCCACAAGGGAAACTGACTGATTTTAAAGTCATTGAAAAATATCCTCTTTGAGTGATCCCCATGTGCCGTTCCCAGGTTGCAGCATTGCTTTAGTTGCAATGATCGTAACCTACATGTATTAACCCTAATCCTAACCTAAGGTACATATGTCACCATGATGGACAAAGGGTAACGATTATCGCAACTACGTCATTGCCACAATGGCCGACCTTTTGTGTTTTTGCACAAATCAAAATGTTCCTTTTTCGTTAGTATTCCTACCACCATCATGAAATTACTTCTAAATTGAAATATAAATACATGTGTTTCATTGAGAAGTTATACAAATAAGGGTAGGCCTAATTGTGGACAAGTGGTTCCTAAAACTATAGCAAGAAGCAGGTAAGAAAATTGTACTTTTTCACTGAAATATTGGAGAAATGTCTTCAATCTAGGGTTTTAAGAACTCTGGAACATGTTTTGCTGAAAGTAAAAAAATATCGTTTGGGAGCGGTAGAAGCTATAAAAAGTTGCTTTCCTTTCCTAGTTTTAGAAAGCACTTGTCCTTTCCTTGATAGTTTTGGGAACTACTTTTCCACAATTACCCAAAAAAGCTTATTATACTAACAGTGTATTTTCAGGGTTTGGTACCAGGATGGCAAGTGCTAGAGCTGCTCAAATCATCAAACACTGTTAACAGACGATTTCTTGTCTCATTTTAATATTAGTTTCTTTTTTGGCCATTTCCTTTCCAGCAGGAGGTGATGCGACTGATCTGGTGGAGCCTATGGATTTCCAGGAGGAGGAGCTTGCCAAATCAATGTAATTATTTTATCAACAATTGTTAGGGGGATAGGCCTAGATATTATATTTCAAAGCAGCTGCTGTTGTTGGCCCTAAGAATGATATGATGCAAATTTATTTCCAACTATTTTGTCTGTGATTATGATACGTTTATTTGTTTTATGGGTTTAAGTTTATTTGCTTGTGTTAGGAGGTCCTGACGTTTCGATCCCAGCAGGGTCTTTCTCAAAAGCTAAACGACAAGAGGACAAGAACATGCAAATTTAAAGAAATGGATGAGAGGATCAGAACAAAGGGGGGGGGGGCCAGAGTCACCAGGGAAAAGCAAGGCTGAGAAACCACAAAAAAAGGATCTGGGCAGGTGTGGTCAGGGGAAGGGGACAAAGGGGTGTGGTCAGGGCGGATATTTTTTTAATTTTTTGTTTTTAAAATAAGATTTTTTTTTTAATTCATGACGCTGGAAAGTTCAGTATAAAAAGTGTGTTACCCGTAAATTAAGTTATTTCTTTGCAGGTTGGGGGGGGGGGGGGGGGGGTCGGTATATTCAGATAACATTCAGAGATAAAAACAATTGGAAATGCGAAATCTTACTTCTCTTTTAAAAAGAATTGTTTTGTTTTGTTTTCTTTCTTTTTTCTTCAAATAGGTCTAGCATAGCTGATACGAAATTTGACATGACCATCGGTCACATAGAGGATATTATAATGGGTAAGTATTTCGGCATAGTGTTCCAGTGGTCGTAGGTTCGAATCCCGCTCCAGTCAGTTTTCTTTGTACACCTTACAATGGCCATTGATATTGTGGTGATTATTTTATTGCAGAGGAGGCATTTCAGAGGCTTCAGAATGACTTCATGGAGAAGAACTATCTACACTTTGAAGACACGGAAGAGAATAAATTCATCTACACCGATATCTTCAAGGAATATGTAAGTCTTTCAATCCTTTGACATAACATAACAATGAAATTAAATGTACTGTACAGGATTGGTAATCATACCCAAACAGAAATGTTCACAGATTTACGTATAACTTTCAGGGTATGAAGCTGGTGCTGGTAGAAACATACTGTTAAAATATTTCTGCCTGAAATTCTGTATTTATCCAGAAATTAGTAAAACAAAGACCAAAAACAGTTTTGATCTCGGGGTAAGATAAGAACAATTTAGTCGGGTTTTCGCTATTTTCTCATGACTCAGATGTCCAGTTGAGCTCAAGTTTTCACAGGTTTATTATTTCATGTACATCTTAGATCAGACAAAGTGTGAGTGCTGTTCTGTGACCAATTTACCAATCTTGTATTATACCTTTAAATGACTAATTAATGGATGGGAGATTTTTCTGATTGGGGACACAATCAGTCAATGTAGTCTGTTTATGGGTGATTGGTGGATCTTGAAAGAACGTTCAAGACTTGCTGTCCACGTGTAGAGCTTAGATCTGCTCAACAAATTGGAGACTTTAGAGAACCAGTCTTCAAGTCAACAGCGCACGCGCACACACAAAACAACCGTGCATGCTCACAATTGTGCAAGCATGGTTTGCGCGTGCCCTGTTGACTCAAGACCGGTTCTCCAAAGTATCCCATTGACTCAACTTGTGTCAGTAACTTTGTTCTGTAAGAGTTTATAACTGTTTCCCTTATGAACTTACAGAATCTACTGATTGAGAAGTACATTGAGGATCAGCTAACGGCCAGGATACCGGACTTTGACATGGAAGAATTTATCAAGGGTCTTCAGTAAGTAACAAAGCAGAGTGAGAAGTCCGGGAAAAACCTGGCAAATTAGTCCCTTGTGGTTATTTGATGATTATATTGATTAAAAAGCCACATCCTCTTTGACTGATGCCCCATGTACTGTTTCTCAGGTTGCAGCATTGCTAATGCTGCGTGTATTTGAAATGATCCTTGGGATGTATCCGTATGTGAGTGGTTTCATGGCTTCTGACTGCCAAATGAACAAAGAAAATTGACTAATTAATAGGAACACTGTCAACATAGGGCTGGATAGCTCAGTTGGTTAGAGTGCCAGTACGGTATTCAGTGGTCGCTGGTAGTGATTTGAATCCTACTTGAGTAATTGTTTCTCTGTTCACTTTTCAATGACTTAAAATTATTTCAGTCAGTTTCCCCTGTGGTTATTTCATGAAACAGAAATTTTGTATGACCAGTAGTATCACATGTTCTTGTTTGACAAAAACATTGTCAGGAGCAATACATACATTTGATGAGCTGTAATCATTTTGAGATGCCGAGCGAAGCTTTAGATTGCAAGTTGACATTCCTTTTGGAGTATAATAATTGGTCTCAGGTTTAAGGGGAAAATTTTCACTACTTATTCCAAGACCAGATTAAAGGAAATTATATTCTTCTTCTTAGTCCAAGTGCTTTAGTGACCCTGCACAGAAGAAATGAAGTTATTTCCGTGGCTGAAATTATTATCATTATTTTGTTTGCAGAAAGAAGAAGAACCTTGACGGAGAAATCTTTGAAATCCTCTTGACGTTCACAGACTTCATCTCATTCAAGGAGATGTTCCTGGATTACCGGGCGGTGAGTGATCATTCGTTATCCTCTCATTGCATTCAAAATTCTCAGACTCATAGACTTTGTGTACAGATTTTGTTTCTAATTTAAACCCTCATTGTGTCCCTGTTCCTACACCCTTGCCTCCTCCAAACAACATTTCTCGACGGAGGTTTCACAATCCAAGGAATCAAATTATGTATTCCGCGTTTGACTCTTTAAGATTCTTACTCTAGAAAGGTTTTAGTTCGATAAACACTTCTTGTCTCACAATGGTGTATGTTTGTGATACATCATGTTAATGTTTAATAACCAGTGGCCACCTGCAAAGGCGCTTTATACAGAACGGATGAAAACCTGAGACTCATCTTTGGCTCACTTGTCCTGAATACTCCTGATCACTTCATGTTTATCATCAAATAATGTTGAAATGTTCACATCTTGAATCCCGAAAGTTTTATACCACAAACCAGAAAACAAAACTTGTCACGATAAATGACGATAATTTTCCTTTTCGTTATTATTTTGTTATACTTTGCAGGACAAAGAGGGCCGAACTGTGGATTTCAGTTCAGGCTTTGTAGTAACACCGTTCAAGGTGGCGGAGACAAATACAGAACCCAGGACGGACGGTGCCGGGCAAACAATGACACTAACCCCAGGGACATCACAACAGAGCTCCACCACATCTCCTCAATAGCCCAGCGTGATATGTATAGCAATTTAATAGTAATAGTTTGTTGTAGTTTTCCAATTCCATGTTCGATTTTTTTTCAGTAATTTGTAATTGGCCAGATTTTTTCCCTGGCTACATAAACCTGTAAGTGCTTTTGGGAGGCGAGAGGAAAACCCATGTAATATTTGGTCAACCAAAGTAAATTATCATGTTTTGGTTCGTGTTGCCTTGTTGCTGAAAGTAACGCTGACATTACATGTGCAGATTTGACCTCTTGGCTACGTTATTCTTCAACTTTTCATGTCCATCTGAGTGGTGATACATGTAATACTTTCCCTGTATAGCTGGCCAGATATTGCTTGGTCAAAGATTTCATAGTATGGAGCCAAGAGATGATTAGACCCATGCAGACCGTGTTAGAGGTGTTTTTCAGTGCATTCATCCACTAAAGTAACCACCAGGGGGAATATTTAATTCATTGCTGCCAGGCCTAGACAGCAAGCATGTCAATTATGACATCCCACAACGGTCCTGCTATCTGGTCAAGGGAACAAGGGCAAGCCTTTTTTATTTACCAAGCATCGCCATAAAACACATGGCTGGCTAAATGCAGCTAATAATACATGTACAACACTTGATGAGTAGGGAACATTGGTATGTGTCTGACAGCAGTCCCAACAGTTGGCAACAACTATCACACGTACACATTGTCCTGTGTTGCCACCCATACTCAAATCTGTAATTCTGAATACAATCCTTGTGGAGACATGGCTTTGTTCTCGTGTACTTAATGAACACTCTCCTAAGAGCAGAATTGAAATCACTCCCATTTGAACCAGAATAACTTTCCTGGGTTGACAATTCTAGTGAACGTACCTTACTTCTCTTTGCAACAGTATACGTTGGAAATTTCCTCCTTTTTTGAGTTAATTCCAAATATCAGTTTCGTGAAAACCTTGTGGAGACCTATACACCTTTAGAATTTCCCTGTGGAGACATATTCAACCTATTGTCCTTCATGTAGGTCTCCACAAGGCACCAGATATGCATTCATTTCAACATTTCCCATAAACCCCTTTGGCACACCCTTCTACCATAGTATGGGAAACGTGGCATGCATGTAAGTTGGTGTCACACTCTGTGAAGTGATAGAGCATAACTGCATGTCCAAAGGTAACTGCAAGAGGGTTGCAATAATTTTTAGGGTGTAATCGAGCTAAACTTCAAATTTAATGGGATTTGATGTTACAGAAAATGCAGCCTTTAGATCATTTAGCCGTCCGTGCATAATGAATAGATCATAAATTCATTATTAATAATAAGTATTTTACAAGTATTTAGTACTGAAGTACTTAATATCAAACAATTTTAACACCTTGAAAGTCACACTATTGTACATACATGTAGTTTGAAATATTTTGAAATGTTTTGATGATGAAAGTTCTATTCTTTGATTTGTTTTTGTTTGTTAGTTTCCATGGTGAAACGTCTCAAGTATTCATGTTTTATAGCAGTACTGATTTCATATCCAACAGATTATAATTTGGATGTATTCTGTAAAAGTGCGAAGTTAAAAGCTTGATCAACTGTGGTCCCAGATGAGTTTCTCCTAACTTAATTCAAATTTTGGACGAGTTATTTTGTGTACTGTTCTGCTCAAACCTGTACAAAGTGACCAGAGGGTCAGGTTCCTGTAAACAGCCTTAAAACGGATGTTTTCTCGTCACATGTTGTGGGAAGAATGAAGAATTCTAAACTCTATCTTGTGAGTGTAGTGAAGACCCGATTACAAAATATGTACCAGTGACCACTATTACATTCTAGGTTTGATCAGTGATTACAGAGGGATCGCAATACAGCTTGTTTAGAATCGATCTGGGCACTTCTGGAGTTCTGCGTTTGAAAACGATGTTGTCTGTGTACAGTTCTGAAACACGCAAGTGTGTGTACCATACATGCACAATGCACTTTCACAGTCTGAGCTGAGCGAAGCACACCAACTCATACCTGAGCTGAGAGTGTGATGATTGTGTAATGCATGCAGGCCGTACTGCGTCTAGTGGCCGTGGCGGCACAGCCAAAGTTTCAGCACAGGGAGCCTCGGTTTCAGTGCGGATATGCGCAGACAGCGCTAATTTGAAATCCCTCTTTTTGTAAACCGTTGGTGGATTTTGCCTGGGATCCTGTACACAAAATACTCCATGGGTACCAGGCACAGTCAACTAGATTGTCACAAATGAACTCTGCCGCACATCATATTGATTTGTATTGCTTATTTTTTTACATTTAGGTGGACAAACTTGTACTGGTATTTCCTTCTGAGACCCACCTATTGAAATGCCTTGATTTGCTGTTGTTAATGTATTTTATATCCTGTTATCCTGCTTGACCAAAATACAAGGCTGAATGCAGTTCTGTATTAAAATTTACATCACAAAATGCTAAAGCCAAGTTATTAAAATATACACTGTATAATATATCACTTGAAATGACATTCCTTTGTGTGTCTTGGTTACTCTAGGCAATTTCTGGGTAATATTTGTTAAATGGTTAATAAGTTGTAATTATGTAATAACTGGGTCATATTCATAAACAGTCCTTAAAGTTAATCACATCAAAGTCCTAAACTGAGTCGCAATCTGAAAAACTTATCGAGGGACGTGTCATGGCTAGAGCACATCAAATTCTTCATTTACAGAACAGAATATTTTTTGTCGAGATTTTTCAACAATTATAGGGCATAAAACATGAAAACATTCATCAGATCTTTTCTCCAATAAAGAAATTATATTGGAATGAATTCATTTGTAACTGTGTTCTTATTTCAGTGCCTTGTTTCTTTGGAAAGAACAATATAATTGTCTGTTCTTTGTTTGGAGTCGTCAAATATTAAGTTATACTAACTCAAGTTTTGGATTCTTGCGTTTAACCAAGCTTTTGGACTATTTTGGACTAAGTTCATCTGGGTTTTAATTGGACTCATCGTTTTCGTCATCAGCGGTCTGGTACCCGTCCTTCTCGGCACTGCTCTCAATGATCTTCTGTAGTCTTTCCCTGGCTACTTCGGCCATGATCTGCCTCATGTCCGGATGCTCTGCCAACACTAGGAGACAGAAAACAAGAGAACAGCCGATCAGAATTAGGCCTACCATATTACAATGACAAACATACTGGGGGAACTACTCCATACTGGGGGAACTACTCCATACTGGGGGAACTACTGGGGGAACTACCCGGGGAGCACTACGTCATATTGGGGGAACTACTTCATACTGGGGGAACTACTGGGGGAACTACCGGGGGCACTACTTCATACTGGGGGAACTACTAGGGGAACTACCGGGGGCACTACTTCATACTGGGGGAACTACTAGGGGAACTACCGGGGGGCACTACCGGTAATTCATACTGGGGAAACTACTGGGGGAACTACCGGGGGGCACTACTTCATACTGGGGGAACTACTTGGGGGCACTACTCCATACTGGGGGAACTACTAGGGGAACTACCGGGGGGCACTACTTCATACTGGGGGAACTACTAGGGGAACTACCGGGGGCACTACTCCATACTGGGGGAACTACTGGGGGAACTACCGGGGGCACTACTTCATACTGGGGGAACTACTAGGGGAACTACCGGGGGGCACTACTTCATACTGGGGGAACTACTAGGGGAACTACCAGGGGGCACTACTTCATACTGGGGGAACTACCGGGGGGCACTACTTCATACTGGGGGAACTACTGGGGGAACTACCGGGGGGGCACTACTTCATACTGGGGGAACTACTGGGGGAACTACCTGGGGGCACTACTCCATACTGGGGGAACTACCGGGGGGCACTACTTCATACTGGGGGAACTACTGGGGGAACTACCGGGGGGGCACTACTTCATACTGGGGGAACTACTGGGGGAACTACCTGGGGGCACTACTCCATACTGGGGGAACTACCGGGGGCACTACTTCATACTGGGGGAACTACTGGGGGAACTACCGGGGGCACTACTTCATACTGGGGGAACTACTGGGGGAACTACCGGGGGGGCACTACTTCATACTGGGGGAACTACTGGGGGAACTACTCCATACTGGGGGAACTACCGGGGGAACTACTCCATACTGGGGGAACCACTGGGGAACTACCATACTGGGGGGTACTACCATATTGGGGAACTACCATACTGGGGGAACTACCATACTGGGGGAACAGATGAGTCCGAACAGTTAGGGCAGATTTAGCCTTCAGAAAACAGGGGGGGTTGGAATGCAAAAAGTGTAATTTTGATGAAATCAAGTCCTAAACTGAGTCGCAATCTGAAAAACTTATCGAAGGACGTGTCATGGCTAGAGCACATCAAATTCTTCGTTTACAGAACAGAATTTTTTGTTCGAGATTTTTCTCCAATTATAGGGCATAAAACATGAAAACATTCCAATCACATGCAGGTATGAAAATGGTTTTAAAATTACCAGAATTTTAAAGGGTGCTCATTTTCGGTCTCCATTTATAATACTGATAGTTACTAATAATACATCGGTTTGCGCTACACCCCGCAAAAACATCTCTAGATCCGCCACTTGAACCATTCCTCACTGAGGTAACATCAGGCAGCATGTCGGACGAAGATGTGACGGGTAGCTAGCCAGTCCACATTTTCTTCACCAAAATGATAAAAACGCATGAAGTACGATGGCCAATACAATTTCCTGACATTATAAACATTTGTTTTCCTCCCTGCACCTTCCACAAGTTCAATGTAGCCAGCCACGCCAAGCACAAGTTATCACAAAGACGTTCAAGCCTGGTCTGGAGCAACCTTAGAATTTTCCAAGGATATGCTTGTAGTTATGCTTAATACTACTCTTTATGAATATGTATAGAAGGAGATGCTTCTACTTTTAGTATTTGCTCGATGTCTTGAAGGAGATACTTTTACCTGAAGCATATGCTTAAAAGTATAAGCAAATCCTTCCCTTTTTATGAATATGGTGCATGCTAAATACTTGAAAAGTGAAGTAAAAGCATATGCTACGTTTTTATGAATACCAGCCAATGGTGCTTAAAAAATGGCCTTTTTTAAAGTAAAATAACCAATTTCTGAGATAAAGACACCTTATAAATCCTGGTTTTTGTATTTGTGTATAGAATACGCAACGATTTACCAAATACAGCAAAAGAAGGACACAGAAGTCTGTAAATTTATAGTCGTTGATCGTTTTAATAAGAAAGTTTATCGTACAATAACAATTTCTACTGTAATTAATTTCTTTCTTGTTTAAAGGTTTTTTGTCCATATTTTCCTCGCTTGGAAGCAGTATCAAGTAAAGATGAGGGTAATCTTGTGACCTAAAACCTGGTCAGGGACCTTGGTACCCTTGGTCAATGGCCTTGGTGCCCCTGGTCAGGACTTGGGGCCCTTGGTGTCTGGGGTCAATTATCCCGATGCCAGTATGACAGCATCATGCAGACAAATTTAAATTTCCCTCTCAGAGGAGCTCTTTACAGGGGGAAGATCACCCTCGCCCCTCAAGAACCAAGTTCCTAACCTGGTCACGAGCATTAGCATGTTCCTCTACCCAAAATACCATGGCTAAAGAAATGGGGAGGGCAATAATTTCATATTTTGGGAGTAGAGTAAACCAACATTTGAATATCAACACTGGAATACTTGGTGTGAGCTGAGGTCAAACATAAGCTCTCAAATGGTTTTCATCTGTGAAGCGGACCAATCATTTTCCACAAAAGTCCATATCATAATTGCTTGGCGATGGTAATATTTATTTGTACATACCATAATCCATTGTATGATGATATTACTGAATTAAAAAAACAATGTTTTCTGCAGTTGAATACCAAGCAAACGTGTTTTGTTCCATAATTCTTCTGACTACAAAAAGTATATTAATGTGTCGACCCTTGAGTGATAAAGTTTTGCATATGTACAGTTTTTGAAACTTGTAAGAATTATCACCGCTTCATGTATCAGCTGGTTCAGTTCTGACGTCTCTCACTAGAAAATGCTCTTGGTAACACTTTATCACAAGTTTTTGGGTCAGTATCCCGTCAGATATTTCTATTTTCAGTATCTACACGCAAAACTGTGATGTCATCAGGGTGACAAACAGACATATCCTGACGGATTTGTACAAAAACTGTACCAAATCTCATGTCCATTGTGCGAACTATTTGCCGACGAGGTTACAAAACTTACAAAGGTATAAATGTCACTTTAGTTGACAAGGTCAGTGCCACAGAGTAGTGAAGATCCAAATGGCATATCCATGGTGAGAAAGCTCATACAACAACTAATGAAAGCATTGCTGATCCTAAGACCAACAGCAGCCGACATGAAGGAAAAAAAAAAGACACTTCCAGACAAGAGTTTATACTTGAGAGCTTCAAAAACACCTTTCCCTCTTTAGTGTGGAAAGATTGTAGCAAAAAGTTCTTACAAGTTTCAGGAGATCTATCCAATCCTTTGCAGACCCAATTTCTGTTGACGACTTTTGAGGATAGAAACAGGAGAACAGATTCTGGGGTAGAAGGTCGCTTCAGTTCATCAGCACTTCCATTTGGACTAGCCTGGCATTGGTGTCACCGGGCATGCGGTAGGGGAGCATTCCAGCGAACGTGATGAGGGACTTGGCCTGTCGTCTCAGATGGGAGAGATACTGCAAACACAGAAGCCAGAGAGAAAAACCAAAATATACGCCTATTAAAAGAGTACCGGTATTTCATCTTGATTACATTCAAAGATGTGCCTCAAATGATCGTTCTACCTGTTTGCTCGGACAAAATATCTAAAATATTCAATTTTAGAGTTTACGTAGCGACATTTGAATAACTCTCCTCGGAAGCGAGGTGAAGTCTGAACATGCCATGGCAAAAGAATTTGGGGGTTGCAATTTGGCGTTCCGGAAAAGAACGCTCCATCATCTTCTGTTTGGTCTTATTCATCATCACAAATTTCACTGCTGAGAGTTAAGAGGGCCTGACATTTCTGTCCGAGCAGGATCTTCCTCAAGAAAAATCAAAATGTCAGGCCCTCCCAAATCTAAATCCATTATATCGGTTGAAGAGCAGTTTGTAACAGTGACAGTTAATTAAATTGAATCCATCATAATTTAATGTTGCTTATTTTTGACTAAGCCCAGCCATACCGTCTCAGGAGCTATAAGTCTAAAAGGCCAGCGGCCAATTTAATGAAACACTTACATTAATCTTCGAGTTATCAATATCACCATACTGACCATAGTGATGTGTATCGTTAAATCATACTTTGCTTTGCAACTAAAATTGATTCACGATCTAATATCAATCAATCACAAGATTGCCCTTGACTAGCGTCCAGCAATGTCCGAATCAAGCCCTGCTGTGTGTTTTTTATAATTTTTTTTCTTTTCCAGTACAGATATCATCAGATTGCCCAAAAAATTTGTTTTTGAACTCACCGATTCCTTTCCGCCATCTTCAGTCCGGATCGTGGGCTTGCCCTGGGCATTCTGCAGGGTGCTGTTCCGTGTCATGCGGTACTTGGCGTGCAATATGTTCATCGTCGCCAGCAGAATATCTGGCATATTTCTCCTCACCTGGGAAATGAAAAGAGCAAGAGTTCAAAGCTATCGGCTCATATGCACACTGGATGGTCGGCTGATGCTAGTAAAAAATCAACACCAAATGAAGAAAAACCGAAACAGGACACAAATTGGCCAGTTGACACAGATGTACATGTCCATAGTCCTGTATTACGATCAAGGACACAGGAGGACAAAGGAACAACAATGAAAACCATTCCTATCCTCAAACAGACATCTTTCTTTCAAAGTTGTCTTTGGATGCATAAATGTGTGTTTAGTCTTTGGGAGCGTAATCGAGTACAGGGACATTAGAAAAGACAATGCTTTGTCCTCAAACAATATGTGAAACACGAATGAGTGAGGTTGGCAGGATTCCTATGCTAGTAAACAAAAGGTTCCGATCGAATCCAACCTGTTCCAGACTGTGTAATCTTTTCCCAAGGGCACTCCCAAGTATAAAGTGTTGATACATACAATGAATTGGACATCTTAACTACATCATCATTCTATTTTCAGAATAGAAGAGAAATAAAAGGACTTTCCTCGTACCTCATCTGTGTACTGCTTGAAGGCATTGACTTTGTCATCAACCGTCTCTGGGGTGAGTGGCACTAGTTGTAGTTTCTCAATTGTCTGCAATATACAAAGACAAATTGCTGAATTTAATTTTTCGTTGTTTTGATACGGGAACAAAGTTACAGGAAGATTGTTTCCAGTAATATCTTTCAAGCATCCAGCATTTGGCATAATGCTTTTAGAATCCCGATGCATCAAGGTACAGTCTCTCAATCTTTCAAGGGATCCTTTTTTCCCTAAAGATCTTGTTAGGGACAAAACTTATTAGCGTACTCATTAATATGCACACATACTCATACATATTCATGAAAAAGGATATTCACACTCATTCATGTAAAAATGCCTAAAACTCATTAAGGTCAATCATATGCGACACAGGCACTGGTAGTCGCTGCTCTGATGGCAATGCATGCTTAAGACTTGGACCAATCACCAAATGTGCTTCTTATAGCAGCATAGGCAATCCATTTTTAGATACATACTGCTGGCGGCAATTTAACAGCCCTACAATTGATCGTAACTCAAGTTGTGAGGGATAACCCATCATATCCTACATAGGGCTGCAATGCATCATAAGTCCTACGATTGATAGTAAGTTACAATAAGTTTGCCAACTGCCCTCCTAAAAGCTCTACAAGGGAAGATGTCAACTGACCGACAGGGCCTTGTCCAGCTCTCTGCCATGGTACAGGTCAAAGAAGGTCATCAGATCCAGCAAGAGGTAGAAGGACTTGGTGTTGGCAGGATTGCCGGTGATGGAGTGGGACTGGAACCTGGTGGAGGACAATGACGATAAACAGGAAACATGTCAGTAGAGGTATAACGAGCCTGGGTGCTAGACGATAGCATGAGAAGTCCCCGTTCAGAAATACAGAACTTGTGTACTACTCTGTAAATGTCGCTACAGTGGAACGCCACTATAACAAACACGTTGGGATGCACAGAGATTGTTCGTTATAGTGGTCGTTCATTATAGTGAACAATGTTCAGCATGCGTATGCATTGTACATAAAAATTGGGAACCAAGGATGATGTTCGGTATAGCCAAATGTTTGGTATAGTGGTGTCTGTTATAGCGCCAATCCACTGTATAACGATCCCCAGAAATTGTTTGTTATATTGGTGGTTCGTTGTTGCGATTTTAAGCACTAGAGAGTTCAGTATGTTTTGTACACAAAAATTGGGAGCCAAGGATGATGGTCTGTAATGCCAAATGTTCGGTATATCATTATGTTTGTTACAGCGGCGAACTTCCACTATTTCAGCATCTGTACCATGTTTCATGCTGCCCAGAATGGTATAAGCAAAATTCAGAAATCCTATTTCAATCTGACATGTATCACACTTGCTGGATGTCGTCTGCATCCCTTACCTCTCTGCAATGGCCACAGCCAGAGCATACAGTCTCTGTCTGCTAGACTGGGAGCTCTTTGGCACGGCCGCTATCGGACTCAGCAAGCGGTTAAGGATTTCCAGGACTTTGTCGGCATTCTACAACAAGGAGTGGGTGGAAGACCAACAAGTTGCGAGAGATTTGAATTTTGAAAACACTGCTATAAAAACACACAAAGTAGCTTTAACTCTAACCCTCCTGCATGCTGCAGTTTACCACATACATGTACATGTTTTGTTCTGAATTAAGTGTGTAATGCTGGATAACACAATACACCACAGTGTGGTTTGTGTGGTAATGCATGGTTTATGATCCAGTCCTCCCTGTGGAGACTGTGGTAGTGTGTGGTAGGCAGCTCTTGTCTTGTGTGATGAGTGTCGAGGGTTAGGGTTAATACAAGAAAAGTCATGAAAAGATTTCAGGATTACAGACCAAATTTCATATATAAAAATATCGCTTTTGACTTTGCTTATGTTAGCCAGGCAAAACAGTGACATAAGGTTTGGGCTGGCAACCTGATTTTAATTTAGCAAGTAAACTGGCTCTGCCACTCCACCAGAAAGAAAGAACATGAGCCTACTACTCACCCCAGCCAGATCATAGAGCCTGACGGCGTCCTCAAACAACCCTTTGGCCTCGGTGTCTCGGGCCACCGTCTCCACGATGAGCTGGGTGTCCACACCAAACTTGTCCACGGCACCCGGTCGGCGTGTGCCGTCCCGGCCTAGCCGGCCCAGGAGGGTCTCAAATTCTCTGGTCTCGATGACCATCTCGCTCAGGCAGGTGATGAAGAGGTTTTCCCCTTGTGGGTCCTTGAGATTTCTGCTCAGGGTTCGGGGGAAGGGACAGGAAGGGAAAAGAGTGTGGAAGGTGGAGAAGGAAAGGGTTGAATATTGCCTGTGATAAAGCCCCTACCTGGGAATTAATCTCTCATAATACCAAGGAGCATTTTGTCTGTGAATTCTGTACTGAATTGCCTAGAATTTGACACAGTGCAGTACCCCAATGACATATTATATCAAAAATCCTTGTATCAACTGGAGAGAAAGATTTCAGCAGATTTAAGACGGTTTTGGGTCAAGAATAATAAGATGTTATTTATAGAGGTTTGTTTGTATTAATTGTGATGAAAGAGCGTCATTGTTGTGAGTTTGTATAAAATTTGCATTAGTTGAACAAAGTTATTTGTGATTTTCAATGATAAACGAAAATCGAAATTCATACTCCTATCCAATAATTAATCATGTTCCTACTGTATGCTGGCTGCCCTCAGCCCCCAGGTCAGTGACCTTTGAGGTCCACACGACCCAGGGGTCCCTCAATTTGTCTAGCACTGCACAGCGTATGATACTAAACACCAGAAGTCTGGCATCCAGTCTCCCACTGCACTACGAGCGCAAGGATTGGTATCATCATAGGGCAAGTTTTTCTTGTTCCTTTAATATACACTTTGATGAGGACACAAAGAGAACACCCAGTATCTGAGTCAAATTCTTCAAAGAAATGCAAGAATCCCAGGCTAACGTGGTCACGCGATGTATTGACCAAGAGACTCTGAAACCCAAGACTGGTTTTAATTCTAGGCGCAGAACAAGAACCGGAGCCAATTTCACGGCCCTGCTGAGCACAAAAATGTGCTAACCATGAAATTTCTGTCTTAATTACAACAGGATTAACAATTACATTTCCATGTATTGTGTATCACTTGTGATTGTTCTTTGGCTGTTGTTCACTGACCATGAATATGAAATGGAATTTTCAATGGTGTTTTGTTTTATTGGGCAAGGCATTTTTTGTGCTAAGCAATATTCTGTGCTTAGCAGCTCCATGAAAATTACCCCTGATCATAGGTTGAGATCTGTGATACGACAGACAGTGTTTCTGGTCACACTTGCTAATACATCCACTGCAAGCTTCTTAGTCTGTGATGTTTGTCTAGGAGCTTCTTCCAAATCTTGGGACATGAGAATCTGAATTCCTTGAGGTTTATGGGTTCAGCATCTTCATAAATAATGACACTCATCCTTGACCCTACCTGAGAAGGTAGAAATACTGAAGAGCCTCCCTGGGATCTGTGTTCTCAAACTTGGAGGTGTACATGCTGATCAGACGGGCAAAGTTGAGCCTCCTCACTGGATGCGGGTCATCAACGTGTTTACTCACTGCAAGAGGCGGGAAAAATGAACCAATTCATCAGGGTCAAATCTAATGGATCTGCTTACCATAAATGTAGAACTGGTGCTTACGGTAAGCAGATGATTCTGTGCCTACGAGATCCTATTTCATGGATTAGAGAGGATTTTTGTTTTGCTCGGCTAGCATATAAACTCGGCATCAACCCTCTAAGCGGAGAATGAGGATCATAAGCACCAAATTCTGCGGTAAGCATTGCCGTGAAATTGGGCCCACTTGTCGTTGAAAATCCCCTCCTGAAATCTAAACAGCTGATTTTTTTCCCTGATGTCCGATGATGTTTTTTGTATCAAACACAGCCTGAAAAGTACTCTCAAAACCAAGAGAAGTTTGGCAGAGAGTTTGACTTGACCAAGCAAGAAGTGTGATGAAAGGAATTTCCAGTGGACAAACATAAGAAAGCCAGAAGTTTTGAAGAACTGTATTTTTTTCTTCTTAGAATTCAGAATAAGTATCAATTTAATTAGAATAAATTATATGACTGAAAAGAATTCTTGTTGGATGACATATATTGTCTTTACTACCCTAACCACCCAATTCCTGCCAAACTCACCCCCATCCTAGTATCTAAGGAGAGCAGAGGCCAGGGGCCGATTTCACTTACGCTTTGCGATCATTGCTAAAGCACAAATCCATCGCTCAACGAAAAAGCGATGCTACTTTGCGTAGATATTTTCCGTTAAGTGTTGGATTTGGGCTTTAGCGATGATCGCAAAGCATAAGTGAAATCAGCCCCAGGATTGTAACTTCATATAAAGGTTGCTGACAAAAATTGGTTGAGGCCCACATGGGGAATGTCAACTGTTGTAATTTGGAAGATTTAGAAAGCTTCCCAACCAGTTGAGAGACCACAGCTCGTTAACTGTCGCCCTAAGAGCCTAAGAAAGAGTAATTTTGTAAAACTGTGACTCACAAACTTGCGTCTGGATATTGGGCGGGAGTATCAGGAGGCCGCTCTCATACAGAACGACGGCAGCATGCACGGCATGGCAGCGGAGCCGCAGGTCGGAGCGAGAGAGGAACTCTACGGCCGCCTCAAACTGGGCTGAGAGGAACAGCACCTGGAAGTAGAGGTAGGGGTTCTGGTGGGCGCTGAAGTGGGTCTCGCCGTACTCCTCTAGGAGGGTGGTCTGGAGCTGCGGGAGGGTCAGACGGTCTGAGGCCACGGGGCCGGTCTCCTCACCGAAGCTGACCTGGCTCAGCTGTGGGAGTGAGGTTGTATAACATTTGCATTAGCTCAACAAACAAAGTCATTTGTGTTTCCACATACCAAAGCATACATGGCAAAGTAAATTTAAATTCATATATTCATATATATGCTGCCCTCAGCCCCCAGGTCAGTGACCTTTGAGGTCCACAAGACCCAGGGGTCCCTCAATTTGTCTAGCACTGCACAGCGTATGATACTAAACACCAGAAGTCTGGCATCCAGCGTCCCGCTGCACTACGAGCGCAAGGATTGGTATCATCATAGGGCAACAGTCTTTGCTTGATCTTTTACACACTTTGGTGAGGACACACAGAGAATGTCCAGTATTTGAGTCAAACTCTTCACAGAAATACAATAATCCAGGGGCCAATTTTACAAAGTGCTCACTTAGACTGTGAATCAATCCTAATTGCTAAGCAAACTGTGACGTCACAATACAAATCACAATGGTGATGCTGACAACTCATCTGAAGATTTATCTTAGTGTTTGGAGAAATCCAGCCCAGGGCTTACAAAGTCCTGTTGGAGGTTGGTTTTGATAATACTGATGTGGTTACATGTTCCAGGTTACTGATCCAGGCTACATGTGGTTTACAATACATCACCATTACAGGGTTTAACTGGCCCAACTTGCTTTCTTGGCACTGCATACTGATTAACAGCCTACAGACAGACAGACGCAAGCTGAGCTATGCCAATTTGACTGGTCTTACAATGCTCTGCCTTCCCAAAGAGAATATTCAGGAGAATGGAAAGCACAGTTTCTTAAATCATTGGAATTACCTCAGTCTGAAGTTGATCAAATTCTAAATGCAACCCAGAAACCAAACTTCCTGAAGAAAATGCTGGATTACTTTTTCGGTGACACATTAAGGAAAGTAGACTGCAAGCCTGTCAGTTTGGCATAATAGCACTCCGCACTAATGACGTCACACAAGTGATTTGGCCAATGCGCGTATGTACAAAATCCCCGGATGTCAGACATTGGCACAAACACATAGTGCACACCATACATGCACGCGGCACACAAGCACACCCACCACACGTTGCAATGTTTGTCTGAGATCCGGTGTGAAGTCACAGCATTTAACCTGCTATTTATAGCGCAAGTGCGGAGCGCTATTGAGTCACATTCTCGATTAAGGAGATGGAAAGACCCCAAACATACCTTCAACCAGAGGTAGTCCTCCGTTTTGCTAACCACTTCCGAGTGGCTGTCCGTTATGTCACAGCAGCCAATCAAGCAATACACGGCTCTGCACGGTCAAGAATGGAAAAACAAGTTAACTGCCAGGTCACCTTCAGCGAAGAGACTGGCCCAGTGGCCTCGGACCGCCTGACCCTCCCTCCCTCCCTCCCGTACAGCATCTTAGAAGATGCACAGCCTTTACCTGCACTGTTAAGACATTACAAGTAATAAACTGCTGCTCAACTGCTTGTCAACCAACTACCTCAAATTCATCATGCTCAGAGTTAGGAGGGCCTGGCGGTTCGATTCTAGCTGGATCTTTCTCCAACAATCTTCCTCAGGGTGCAAGATCCTTCTAGGATCAAACCATCAGGCCCTCCTAACTCTGAGCACGATCAAAGCATAAAAATGGACTGTCCCCTTATTAACCAAAGTCCTGATTATTCGGCTAGGGCTTGGTAGCTATGACAGCATCCATAGCCATTTTCCACAGACTCTTGTATAATTCTAAGCCTTAGCCAGACAATTCAGATGCAGCCTTCGTTCAGTAAGTTGAAAAGACCAAGTAAACATCTACCACAAAGAAGCAGCTGTAAAGACGATACTAACCTCTTGTATGGATCGGGACTGTTCCTCACATTTGATCTGTAGTAGATCCGCAACTTTGTCTGCATGTTAGGTGACAGCCTTTAAAAACAGAAGAAAAAAGAGAATAAACATTGATGGAACATTTCTGCTCATGACAGGATAAGGTTTCAACTAAATACCATTTTAACAGCATTGTTAACAGTCTAAATGATAAGAATCATCAACACAAATATTTGAAAATCTCAAGAATCCTTAAAGCACCCAAAACCTTGGTAAATAAAATCAGTATGCCAGCCAAAACTCCTTGTGAATGTTATGCTCAGCAAACAATGGTCGAATACAAGTCAAAAGCAGTAAACATCACGTTTGATCAAGGAAGACATTTCATGCTTTTAAAAGCAAATTTTGTGCTAAAAACAGCTCTGTGAAATTGGCCCCAGATAGGGGCATCCGGTGCATATGGGACAGCCGAAAAACCAAGAGAAATATTACAGCATGAATAGAAATTGATGCCAGCACACAAACAGCTGATGCCTTTCTGTATCTCACCTTCTGTCCTCTGTTTCCATGTACTCCTTCAAATATTCCTCAAATTCACCCAGATCTTGTCTGCAAGACAACAAAATAAACAAGATAAATTATAAGATTATGTTTCCATTTCCCATAATTTTGGGTTAATATTAGACCAAAATTAATTAATGTACAAGATGGTATAAGATGTTTGATGCAAATTTGTGGATAACTGCCTCAATCGTCGAGCTTATCCTCGGGCCCATGTAAAATAAAATGGATGACATATATATGCTCAACTATAGGCCTTTCGGAAATGAGGCGTGAGGCTAGGCTTGGGATTTATATTACTACCACCGTTTTGTACAGTCCCATAATGAAATGAAGGCATTGAAATACACAGCAAAGCTGGGGCCTTTCTTTGGCTTCGTCATGTGGCCCAATGCCTCCATTTCGTTTTGTGGGCCTCAAATGGCAGTAGCAAAGTCCCAACCCTAGCCTCAAGCCTGGTTTCGTATGAAAGGCCCTATGACACAGTCAGTTGCTAACAACACACAGCACGGGCCACTGGAACTTACGATGCTCTTCTTACGGCATGCAGGACAGCATCTAGATCTCCGCAACGGAGGCAGTAGTAGATGATGGGCCAGACTGGCTGACCGTTCACATCACCATCCTAGTCAAAAGATGAAAGGCAATAACATTAATGACAATCAGAACAAGCAACAAGTACAGCCCCTACAAAACCAGTAAATATACCACACAGGAGAAGAACAAACCAAAAAGGAGTGAAAACACCAGAGAAAGCAACGGGCAGATTTTGGGAGAGAGATTTGAGAAAATTTCAACTCTACTGCCCTCAGCCCCCAGGTCAGTGACCTTTGAGGTCCACATGACCCAGGGGTCCCTCAATTTGTCTAGCACTGCACAGCGTATGATACTAAACACCAGAAGTCTGGCATCCAGTCTCCCGCTGTACTACGAGCGCAAGGATTGGTATCATCATAGGGCAACAGTCTTTTCTTGTTCAGTAAAGGATTTTATGTCATTTTGTAGGTGCCTTTGGTTGTTACCTAAACAATTTGATAAGGTTTTCAAAGATCCATGCCACAGTTACTCCAAGGGGCCAATTTCATAGAGCTGCTTCAGCGCAAACATTTGCTTAAGCAAATCTTGATTGATCAAGGAAGACTTTTTATGCTTAAGCAAATTTTGTGCTTAAACAGCTCTATGAAATTGGCCCCAGAAATGATTATCCTCAATTAAAGTATTGTCCCTTTTTTCCAAACGACAATTCTGAACTAATAACTACATTTCAAGGATTAGGCTGCTTTCTGTTGCAATGATTAGATTGCATCTCCTCTGACACTCCCGAGTTATTTTTGGAAACAACATGGCATCGGTGCACACAGAAAATTGACTGACCATATTGTGCAATCAACTTGACAATCAAAGCCTCAGTCGAAGTAACAGCCATTTTATATCCATGCCATGAAGTTGTGACAATTCTCCATATAAAGTGAGTGTAGCCGAGACCAGGCAAAACGAAGCTCATGGCCTAAGTGGAATTCCAAACTCAAACCAGAGGCTATCGCATTACTAAACTAGGAGCCTTTCTCAAAGCTTGGCTCCCGTTCGGCTCCAGCTCGGCTCCCGCTTTGACTCTGTCAACCATATACCGATAGTATAGATTGTGGTTATTCGTTGAAGCTGAAGCTCTGTTTTCTTTTTCAAAACCAGAGAATCGACTTCCGAACCACAGCCAAAAGTCTTTATTTTGAAACCCACTATTTGAGAATGGATTTATGAAATGAAGTCGGAGCCGGAACCAAGGTCAGAGCCTGAGCCTGAGCCAAGCTTTGAGCCTTTTGGTCTAGGCTTCTCTCACCTCAAGTCCCAGGATAGAATGGGGTAGCTTGACCTTCAGGAATCCCTGGACCAGGTGGTAGGTTCCTGGTATCCCACCGACCTGGGCTCGTTGCAGGTTCTCTCCGACGATTGTCCCTATGTACTTCAAGTAGCTGATAAGACAACACATACAAATAAAACCATCAAAACAAACCATAAAGAAACTCTCTGAAGGCATTGAAAGGGGAACTACAAAAACTGACTGGAGCAGTATTCGAATCTGCAGCCTCCAGAACACAGCAATTACCAACTGAGCTATCCAGCTCTGTTGGTGGGTGTCCAAAATTGTTCATGAAGAACAAAGCTGTGACACCACCAACATACAGCTGGATAGCTAAGTTGATAGGTACAGTGTTCTACGAATCACAGGTTCGAACCCCGCTCCAGTAAATTTTCTTTGTTTGCCTTTCAATGACAGAAACATTAAAACAGGCTCTCAATCAAATGCTGGATCACTGACCAAAAGGGAGTTAATAGAAAGGTCGTCTGGTCAAACTCATCTTCAGAAGGCCAGACAAAGTATTAGAGCAAGATTTTGAGCAATTGATGACAATGGAGGCCAGAATTTGAATATTCAGATATCCAAACAAAGAAACTTTACATTTGGAGGGCCTGACATTTCGATCCAACAAGGATCTTTCACATCTTAGGCTAAAAGAAAGATCATGCCTTTGAGAGAGATCCTGCTAGGATCGAAACACCAGGCCCTCCTAACTCAATGTTTTGGTTGATGAGCAGTTTGCAGCAGTTTATTACTTGCAAAGAAACTTATCAACACATGAGCTATAGCAAAATCAAGTGCTACAATTCAGACCAACAACTGACAGCAGTACTGAAAAGCATGCAGACCCCCTAGAAATGGTATAAGCCTGGTCCAGCAGGCCAGGGAGTTTTGGCCTTAAGAGAAATCCTTGCTTATGGCCCAGTGACAGGGTTTACAACCAAACACGAAACAGAAGCTGTTGTCCAACCTCAGGCCATCCGTCTGAATGTTGAAGACCCTCCCAGACCCTCCCAAGCCAGATGCAGTATTAACTTGCCCCTGCCCAGACAAAGAGTGTTAAAAAAGCGCAGTATCCTGACCTGTTTTCCAGGTAGCTACGAGCCTGCCTCACAAATGCCATCTGGAGCTCCTGGGAGGTCCTGGCTTGCACCACGTCGACGGAGGAGATGAACGGAACTGACATCATGTCCCTGACCATCGACCACAATTCACTGACTCGCTGGAGTTCAAGACCCGGTGGAGATAAGAAAAATATGTCAATGTTCAATTGTCAACCTACCGGATTAGAAAATCTTTGTACAGGCATCAGCTTTTTCATAAATTGTTGCAGCCGACACACTTCTAGCATTTAATGTTACGGGCGCTACGAGAATAGGTAAAATGCTGCACAAGAACACAAGCAATGCAAAACAGTCCATCAAGAATGAAAACTGAGGAAAAGCAAAATAAACCTTGAAAGGGTTTCCTGATAAAGGGAGGAGGAAACGTATTCTTCAAAATATGACTAAGAATATGAAGGTCGTCTACAAAGATCATGCAAACTTTAATACACAGAGGCAGCAAAATACAATTTATCATTATTATCATGAAATAACGTAATTTGATAACGTACTTTGTCTTCAAACTGTAGGCTGGTCTGCTCAAAGAGCTGGATCAGGCTGGTACGGACTGCACCTTGGACAACGCAATCGTTGTAGAAGTAGACCTGTATGAGTAATACACAACGTAGAAAATAGAAAGTCAGACTTCACACTAAATCTCAACATGCCTAATAGAGCTGGTCTCCGCGCCAGCCGCAATCTGAGAATTCCACGCACATTCAAAAGGGCAGGGGACAGGGCTTTCTCTGTGTTTGGTCCTCTATACTGGAACTCTCTCCCACACAATATGCGTAGCATGCACTGACTCAACAAGTGAACACTTGTTTTCTCTACATGACCAATGGTTATCATCTTATTTGCTGTTTTTCTGATCATAATGCTGATCATTCCTTATTGATGCATATGGTATCCATTGACAAATGCTCTTTATAAATCAGGATATTGTGAAATGTCTATCGGTTGAGGATTAAAAAGCAAAAACTATGTGAGAAATGTATATAATTTCTGGTTTGTTTAGCTGCGATCATTCAACCAGAGTCCCAACAAGTCCCCAAAAAATGACAGTCAAGGCTGTGGAGTTGCTATGTCAACAGCTGTGATCATTCAACCAGTGTCCAAACAAGTCCCAAAAAATGACAGTCAAGGCTGTGGAGTTGCTATGTCAACATGTTCTGATGATAGACATATTCCCTAGCAACCTCTTAGCAACAGTCTAAAGCCGTAGCCATATCTACTGATTTGGAAAAGGCCTTTTTAAACCCCAAGAGAAATAAGGAAAGCCAGTTCTATTGCCTGACCTGTCTGGCATATGCCATCTCCACGCTGTCCATGGCACTACGACCCTCCATGCCCACTGTCTCGCTCAGTAGGGAGTCCGATTCCAGTCCGATGTCGATCAGGTCATCCCCGGAGCCGATCAGGGCATTCAGGATCCGCTGCCGCTCCTCCTGCCACTCCGACTGCATGGTCTCCCAGAAGCGCTTCTCTGTCTGCTGTAGCGTCTACACATGGAAGTCAAATTAGGAGTCAGGGTTTCAGACTTCAAAATGGCCTAGTACCCTGTCTCTTTAGATAAAAATGGGTCAAGACTGTC
The DNA here is from genome assembly GCA_963971285.1 of Astropecten irregularis. Classification (NCBI taxonomy): domain Eukaryota; kingdom Metazoa; phylum Echinodermata; class Asteroidea; order Paxillosida; family Astropectinidae; genus Astropecten; species Astropecten irregularis. Next base: position 19,051,864 of record OZ020246.1, on the reverse strand, counting down.
ATCAACCCTTGGCTCTCAAAGAGGGATTTTCTGAATCCGGCAAAATCTAAGGCTGTGTCCCTAATCTCTGGCTGTGACCACAAGTAACACACGATTCTATGAAAACGTAAACGACTGCAGTCACTGGCCCAAACACTATGCCCTATCAACAGCTTCTGACGGCCAAATGAGCAAAGACAATTGACAATCTGGGACACTACAAACATAGAGCTGGATAGCTCAGTTGGTAAATCACCTGTAGGGTATTGCAAAGTTTGCAGGTTCGAATCCCACTCTAGTCAATTCTTTGAGATTCAATGACTTATTAAACTAATCCAGTCAGTTTCATATGCTGCTTAGGGCGCCCCTTTTTTATTACTGTGGTTCTCATTTCCGACCGACCCATATTTTGGGCTCCGACTGAAGAAAAAAAAACTTTTTTTTTTTGCCGCCAGACCCTGTCCAGAATGACATAATATAAAATAAAAATAAAAAAATTCCCAGAATTTCTACATTTTTATACTTTCTATCACAGAAATAATATAATAAAATATTACAATTAACATTTCTCATCATTTTCTTTAGGTTTTTGTGTATTCAGCCAGATTTTTTTCACACCAAACTTTTTTTTTCGACCGACTGACCCTCCCTCAAGGTGAAAAAGAAATGAGAACTCACAGTTATAAAAAGGGGCGCCTTATCATGATAAACTATTCCCCATCCATTTGATAAATCAGCAGTAATTCGACTTAAAAATAAAACTCCCCACCAAACTGCTTGCCGGGTAGGGGAACAAAATTACATGTATTTTTATATTTATTAGAACATTTTTTATCTGGTAAGTAAAATTCGTATTTATGCAAGTTAGGCTTGCCCTTCAATGACATGGATGAGCACTGCATACTCAATTCTTGTGAGAACCAGCCAAAACCTGCATTATGTTAAAGGGCAACATGGCTGGTAGGCAGTTTCCTGTGATCAAAGCAATATGCTGAAAACAATTCGGAGAACTTTATGGACTCATGGACTTATACAAGAAAATATAAAGATGAATTGTATCAAATATTCTGCACTTACATTCTTCTTCGTTTCTTGGATGACGGCAAGCACGGCATTCTCTCTCTCGTTTCTCAGAAAACTCTGCCAAAAGAAATTCCAGCAAAAATTATATTGTTACGTCTGTCGCACAAAGCTATGTTTGCAACCAGTCACAGATTTGATAAATAAAACTATCCTGTCATGCTAGGATCGAACATTTAATCTAAAATTTCCCTTTTCGATTCTTCTTTGGATTTAATACAGTTTTTGGTGTTCATCAAATGTTAACCAAGTTTTTCATAGCAGAAATCTAAAGAAAAGGGCGCTTTATATTTTACAGGGCAATAGCACAAGAATATAAAAACTAGCCATGGACATATCTTTAAGGGAGCACCAACACCAAGAACTAGCACATCACAGGATCTTCAGACTCTTAAAAAATTGAAGGCCTGGGGTCAATTCTCCAAAGTTTCAGCCTCATGTTCCAGATGAGATATCAATATCATCATAGTAAATTCTATTGTGACATCATGCGTTGCTTAATAGCGATTAAAGGGTGTGTACAACATTGGTAAGGGTGACAGAGCAGCTGCAGGCTGCTCATAATTTGATTTGCCACAGAATAAAAACAACCCTGTGAAATTTAAATTTTTAGCTCAATTGATCATTAGGCACAGTATAGAAAACAACAAAAAACCATTGCAATTGTTACGCCAAATTGTGTGGGAATAGCAGTCTCATTTTTGATCTTGCCAAGATCAAAAATGTTCAAGTGGGTGTTTGGTTTTACTCTTTTCTGGACAAATACATGATTTCAGGCAGAAATATTTTCACAGTATGTATCTACCATTAACGTCTTTATACCTTGAAAGTTATACGTAAGTCTGTGAACATTTCTGTTTTGGTTTGTTCCAATGTTGTACATGCCCTTTAAGATCAAGATGCATTTTACGACCAATTTTAGCCTTTTTGTTAAGTGGACCGCTGGTGTATGACACTGTTATGATGTACCTGTATGTCTGTGTCAGCGATGGGTTCCAATGGTTCAAAGGTCTTGGCTGCACTCAGTGTTTCTAGTCTCTGTGAGATCCTGGGCACGTCCAGTCCCTTGGAGCCAAGCAGGATAGACCTATGGGAACAAACAAATTGTTGACTATAAAATATGCCACATTTTAGACTTCATATCTCGTTGGTCATCTCAATGATGACTTTCTAAGATTCTCATAATTATAACATCACCAGATGTTTGATTTTGATATTTGAAATGAATTATTAAGGTACAGTAGCCATCATCATGGTAGCTGAATGAACAATGAGAAGTGAAATTGCAGCACTGTTTTGTATCAACTGATTAATAAAGCGTTTTTTACTTGGTTTACACTGCTCTGCGACCAGTGCATGTTTTGCACGTGGCGTGAAGTGACTCCACACTGATGTGTTGTTGAAAAAAAATAAGCTACAAAAGTTTCTCAGGTTGCAGCTTTGTTAATGCCTATCTTAGATGATCATTGGGATATATAGTGGTATACAAGCGGTTTCATGGCTTCTGACTGCCAAACAAACACAGATAATTGACCACTAGGGACACCACCAACATAGGGCTGGGTAGCTCAGTTGGTAGAGCAACGGTACCATGTTCCAAGGGTCGCAGGTTCGAATCCTGCTCCAGCCAAAACAAAATAATATCCCCATCCTCACGCTTTGACGTCAGCTGCATCGGGGGCCCCGACCTGGGCCGTCTTGGTCCATAGACGCTGGCTGGTTTCCATGATCTGATGGAGGTTGCGCTCCACGCGGGGAAGCTCTCCGCCACTGTCCACATTGGCGGTCAGCTGCTCCGCATCCCGGAGAAGGTCACCAAACCCGTCCATGTCCATCATTAACGGCAAAGCTTGATTGGTTCAAGACTCTGTGTAAAGAAAATCATCAATTTCTAAATGTAGATTTTATTCATTTATGATCTTATAATTGTCAGATAACCACAAGGAAAACTGACTTAATTTTAAGTCTTCAACAAAGAAAAATTTACTGGAGCGGGATTAGAACCAGCGACCTCCAGAATACTGTACCGGTACGGTATTCTGGAGGTCGCTGGTTCGAATCTCGCTCCAGTCAATTTGTCTTTGTTCGAACAAAGAATTTAAAGAAAACCAGCGACCTCCAGAATACTGTACCGGTACGGTAGTCTTGAGATCGCTGGTTCGAATCTAGCTCCAGTCAATTTTTCTTTGTTCACATCATATGTAGGCCTACGATCTTATTTGCCCACCATAACTTATAAGAGTAGGCCTAACGTTACGCAAATTTGAAATTAAGACAAAAATCAAGGCATATGGGGTGTGTGTTTGATTTTAAACCTCCACAAAATAAACCTTGCTTAGTAATAGTAGTATCTTTCCTTCCTCCATGGTATATGTAGAAGAGGAAGAGGACACAACGAACATATATTTACGTAGGGGGGCCTAAGTAACTTTCGAAAACCTAGTTTTCCTTTCCTTTATAATTTTTGGACCCGTCTTATCAATCCCCGGAATTCAAATCCTTCCCGATGTCGGAAATAACAACCTTTGCTACTGACCACAGTACGTTACGTGAAACCATGCTAAGCCTAAGTGAAAGTTGTACTTCATTTTACGAGACTTTCTTCGGTCAGGGTCGGACTTTAGGAATGCAACAAACAGTATACATGAAATAAACACCACTTGAACTTACTGAAATGATACAAAGATGTCACTTGAAGTTCACCAATTCTACAAAACAGAGAGCAACATTTCCAAATCCCACGCTTCACGCGGGCAAACCGATAAACCAATTCGACCTCGATTGACCTCTATGAATAATTCATTATTCTCGCGAGGAGGGCCGGGACGACTAGACTGCGGCTTATTCGTGATGTCTGACCGCAGGCTCCCAACTTGAATAAATGAAAATAACATAGGCATAATAATTATTTCGCTGTTTTCTCAAAAAGTGGGCACCGTATATGGGACTGAAATTTACACAGATGACTATTACTGTATCGTCCTTGATATTTGCGCCCATGAATCTGCATTTCTTTGACAAAACCAATGTATGATATGATACTACCTTTATTTAGCAGCTAGAAATTGGCCCCAGAACTGGATTGCACTAATTTGGGGTAGACATGCAACCATAATAATCCGCATATAGGTTATATACGGATTATATGGTTGTCTACCCCAAATTAGTACCCCAAATTGAGTAAGGCCGTGGTTCTGAACAGAATTTTCGTGGGTTAATTAATATCAAGATTGGCCGCGTTTGGGACTGAGCTCTGTTCGCGGTCCTCAGGTGTAAAAACATCGAAGTCAAGACTGAAAAAGTTGAGAAATTTCCGCTGCCTGACTGCAATATACTTCCATAAACCAAGATCCAACATCGTTGACATTGACTATCCTTATACCTCTGTTAATGTCGAAAAAAAAATATGTTAAAACGGACCGTTCACGGAAGCGGAAAAAGTACAACTCTTGGCGATAGACCAGCTAGGCGGCCTATGAGACTCTGTGCACATTTCTCATATACATTACCTTCACTGCTCAACTTCAGGCCTATCCACCATGTGCACTCATGACGTTTCACTGATTTCAGCCAATGTCGAACGCGCATCCAATGCCCAAAGAATTTCAACCAAAGTGTCTGTATGCATGGTCGCACCGTGCCCGGTCCGGGACCGCCAAAACGCAATCCATGCGTCAAGTGCCATATCGCAAAGTTATACCGGTGATGGTTTGCCATGGCAATGGTTCACAGCAACTTTTACTGGAGCGCTGTAAATGACGAGCAACGCCCAAAATAAAAACTAGCTTGGTTTAATCTAGTGCCAGGTGACCCATAAAAAACAAAATCTGAGGCTGATTTTGTTTTTTCACTTTTTTTATGACTGTGAAAGACATAAAAACTCTAGATACTGGTTATTCTACAAAGTAACGGTAGTCCATTTTATTACATATTCCACCCGTCAATATTGGCTAAACTTGGTGGGACGGAACGAATAAAATTGCAGAAATACACAGAAATACACAATAAAATAAATTTCAATATTTGATTTCACATTGAACCAGTGATTCAATCAATAAGTCAACAGATTGATATGTTAACTTACGCCTTTACACAATATTGGTAAGATTAAAAACTGACAGCAAAATTCATGAAATTACCTTCCAATTTGCAGGGTATAGAGTTTTGTGGTAGAAACTAAAATTCGAAAATATTTCCCCCCCTTTTTCTGAGATGTGAAACAATTACTAGAATTATTTCACGCCTCTGGATACTTAAAGTAAAGTAAACCTAGTAAATTGGGCCAAAATTGCTGTTTCAAGCAGAATGGTCTTCCACAAAATCCGCAAGACTGGTTTGGCGGATTCAGCTTTTTCCCAGGAGTGCTATTTCAAAAACCTATACCAATATTGTGTCAGGGCCCTGTTTGTTTCAGGCACAAGATCAGTGATCCTACTGATCCGGATCCCATTTTGGCCTGTGTATATCAAAATTGTTTTTGGTCATTGCTTTTACTGTTTTTCTGAATAAATACAGCATTTTATTTTCAGGCAGAAACATTTTTACAGTATGTTTCTACCATCAACATCTTTATACCCTGTAAGTTATAGGTAAATCTGTGAAGATTTCTGTTTCGCTATGCTACCGAAGTATGATGAACCTAAACAGTACCTGAAGTACCTTAAACAAGATCTCAATTCAAAGTTCATCTAAAATCTGAAGTCAATAGCAAATGATAAAACCAAAAGCAATTAGGTATCACACACTCAGTTCTATATCACAAACCAAATCTGGAATTCTATTCAGTAGTCATACTAGTAGTACATGCTGAATTAGTATGTTCTGTGCAATTAAAACTGCCACATCAATCCGACAAACTCTAATAAAGAGAGATCCCTTATCCAAGGGGGGGGGGGGGAGTGATACCGCTATACTACTAAACAAATATCTTGCACTTAAGAAAATAGATGGTTAAGTTCACTTAAGTTCACTGACATTATAAAAAAAAATTGGCACAGCATTTTACATAGTAAAATTCATTCTCAAAAAGTAAATCATATACCCAAAAACTTTCTTGCTGTAAACTGCACACTTTTAAAGGTGGAGTACCGATAAATATTTCGCTAAGTGAATTTTAATGGTCATGAGCCATCCAACAAACATCTTCCATCCACCAAACATCTTCAATATACTGTAGTAAACTGAACAAAAACTAAACAAAAAATGAAATAAGAAGATTATGAGTTGTTATATATTTCAATTTGTTATTATTTATTGTTTTTGTTTTTGATATTTGTTGATTGATATCAAATTCTTGGAACATCCTAAGGGCCAGTTCCAAAGCCCACTGGACTTTGATCAATCTCTGGTACGAAACCAAAAAATGAATCGAAGGCATGGATGGAACATCTTCCTTTAAACAACGTTTAACATTCTTTAAAGTTAGTTGTTTTAAGGCCAACTATATTGACATACATAAAGCAAATGCTACTTTTTAAGTTTAACTGTCATTTGACTTCTTAAAAGGCCATAATTGTAGAGTTTTGGGTGGCTGGGAAAGGTCCTCAGGCTGCGCAGGTGGGATTCGAACCTGCTGTCCGCGAAAGGGTCTGTGGTGGGTATCATGCACTGATTCCAACATCTGGCAAGATGATTTGTATTTGTGAGGCAATCTTAACCTCAGATCCAGACATGGCTCTCCACACTGATCGGTCCGCATTGCTAGTATGTCAGATTCAACTGAGGCAATGAGTTTGGTCAATTTTACCAATTTCCAATGAAGCACTCCTTGTGGCACTGCATACTGAGTAATAATACCCCACATACAAACACGCTTAACATGCACTATCATGTTCGATTGAAAACAAAAACAAAAACAAACAGTTTAGCACCCTGATACTAGCTAGGCTAAGATTGCAAGTTGGAAATTTAAAGAGAAAGAGTTGATGAACACAATTTAACTTGTTTTTGGTGCTGTTATGTCAGCCCCATTCTAAATAAATAACAAAAATTCTATATCAACTTGTATATTATATTACAGTCCAGCTTACAGCATACGTTGCTGTAGCTGGTAGTCTGAGATTGTCCAGGGTGGGATGGTTGGCTATTCAGCCGTGAGTCGGTTGCTTGGTTCCCAGCTGCAAAGGGTACAGCCGTGCTTTGGCCGGGTACCGCTTTCCGGCTATGTCGATCTCGTACTGGCCCTTGTGCACAAAATCCTGCGTGACTTCCATCAAGCGGCCGGTGTCCGGATCCCGGTTGGTCAGCCAGCCCAGGCAGGTCATCTTTCCCTGCGTGGGGCCGTAGCTGCTGCAGGTGGTCATTCCGGCCTGCTGACCATTACGGTAGATGGGCTCCCGACTCCATGGCCAGAAGTCGGTGTTGATGTTGAGGTCCTCTAGGATGAAGCCGGCCAGTCGGCGTTGGACACCTTCTTCACGCTGCTTCAAGAGCGCAGACCTGCCTATGAATTCAACACCCTAGAGAAAGAAAACAAGAAGCCCTAAATCAGTCCAAGTCAATCCTTTCAGATTGCCATCAACCTACTGAGTGAGTCTTAACAGCTTCCCGGTCCTAAACAAGTATTTGGTCTGAATTATTTTTGCCGGGTGCAACTTCTTCAAGCCCAGCACTGCATCTGAGCAATAGCATCTTCACGGTCTTCATTCTGTTGAATTCTGACTCTCCAACATTCAACTCCAACATTTCAATTTCACCTCAATGAGATCGTTTTATCAGCATCCTGTGTTGAGATCTAGACTAATCGTCATAAACACTGGTTCATGGCACATTCTGTCCCTACTATGTAATTTTAATTTCACTGCGCTTCCTTTTTACCGTTAACACTGGAAAAAAGCATATTATTGCTGGCAAAGTGAGTGACACACAGGTGCAAATCCTTGCTGAATGTGCAAGCCTGCAGCCCGCTAAAATTTCTAGCCGACTGAAATAAACACCGATACTTCACGAACACAATGAGATTGGTCTCTGCCCTAACGACCCAAATCCTTCGCATGTCCTGTTAACTACATGTATGGCATCATGTTTGGCCTTCTTACAAGCACTCCAACAAGTCATACAATAACATTAGGATCTCATTGAGATTTGAAGATTTTGCATGGTGGGTCTATAATGTAGGAGCAGAATTGACTCACCTTGTCAAAGTTGACCCTCATCTCTCGGCCGATCTCGTAGGGGGTCGTCGTGGAGTCAAAGTCCTCACCCCAGTAGAAGTAGAACTTTTCTATTCTCAACCACCTCAGGGCATAGTAGCCGGCGTTACGGATGCCGCAATCTCTACCAGCCTCTTTAACAGCATCGTAAAGCTGCACTGCACACTGCGGAACAAAAAAAACCAAGAAATTTAGTCCAACAGTTTATTGTCCTTGTGTTACAAAATAGATTTTGCATTATAGTGTTAAAGACTGAAATGTAACACCACTGATATGGGCACTGCAAGAGAGCTTCTCAACTATGACACTGCTGAATTCCATTCTGGCTGAAACTTGAGGCAATTCATGAGATTACAGTCCTTCAAAGAAACACAACCAACGGTCTCTCTTTAGCACAAGGACACAGGCAGATCATTGCAAGTTGGGACTTTCCTCTGTATAAACTTTCCACCAAATGGATTGGAATGAATTACTCTTAGCATGTGCCCTGATGCTACTAGTGAAACCTACAAACTGTGTGCATGCGGCAATTTTCAGCTGACTGGTTCCAGGAAATCTTCAAGAAGAAATAACATTCAATTTCTTCAAGTTTTCACATTTTGAGGACAGTAAAAAAAATCCCTGCCCGAAACAATTTTCCTTTGCGCCACAGAAGTATTCCTTTTGCATACAGCACACCTTGGCTGCCTGTAAAAAAATGGCCTCACAAGTGACATGGTTGTTACGTTTCTACAGAGGTTCTAAATTGAACCTGGCATCGATTTCACAAAGCCCTACGGTCGATCGTAACTCGAATTACGAAGGATAACCCATCGTATCCTATGACTTGGGGCTGCAATGCATCAAAAGTTCTACGATTGATAGTATAAAGCTACGATGAGTTTGGTGAAATCGACCCATCAGTTGCCCTTAAGGAGTGAACTGGATTACCTCGTTAGGTATGTACAGCACCATCCCGTCCTCCCCAGCATGTGTGATAGTCAGAGCTTTCACTCCCGTGGCATAACCGATGTTCAGTTCCTGTTCAAACGATAGCCAGGAAAAAGATGTTATTAATAGTTGAAAAAGGAGGTTAAGAGTTCCATAGAGATGCCAAAAAAGGATTTAAAAAAAAGCAATTAGAAAAGCATATTTGTTCAAATGACTGGACAGAAAACTTAGTTTCCGTCATGCTCAAGCACCTTGGATACGTCTTAAAGGTACTATCATACTTTGGTAAAGGTGACAGAACAACTGCGGTCTATTCATAATTTGGTTTGTCATGAAAAAAAAAAATCTGTGAAATTTTCAGCTCAATTAATCATCAAAAACAGAAGAAAACAGCAAAAAAAACGTTGCAATTGCTATGCGAAATTGTGTGGTAAGTGTAATAGTGAGGTTTTGATCTCAGAGATCAAAACTGCTTTCGATCTTTTGTTATACTCATTTCTGGATATAAATACAGCATTTCAGGCAGGAAAATTTTAATGGTATGTTTGTACCAGGTGAACATGTCTGTTTTAGTTTCTTACTTAAGTTTGATAGTACCTTTAATACTAGACCATTCTGCATCCTGGAAAAGGTTTGTATAAAAGGAATAAGCTGCAATGTGACATCTGAATATCAATACAGCTTGTATCTGACACAATCACTCAGAGGTTCGGACAGACAAACAGATTGCACGACTATGTACTAAAATGTGGAACGGTCTGGAGCTCTCTCTCCCTCCTGGGTTGTTTGTACCCATCTGCCCTTCCCCTGGGTCCACTGACCTGGCAGGTGAACGGCTTGAAGTCCGCCCAGCTGAGAGATGTCATGGTCAGGCTCTGAAGCACATCCCGGGCCTTGGGGCCTAGAACATTCAGACCGGCGTACTGACCGGTGAGATCGCGCAGGGTGACCGAGCCGTCGGCCGGCAGATGGCGAGCGATCCAATTGTAACCCTTGACCAGTAAGATCGTTGGACAAATGATAAAATACCTGGGAAAGACAGAGAAAGAAAATTTTGGAACTTGCGTCATTTAGGAACAGAAACTGATGTATGAGAAACTCTGAGAAATGTAACATCTAATGACGCAAATTAGCTGTTTCAAAAACCTCATTCAAATTCTACTCACCTATTTGTATCGAAGCGTGCGATACTGCAGTCATTCTCATACCCGCCTTGCTCATTCAGCATGCCTGTATGGACCACGCTACCAACAGGACAGTCCAGGTCATTGGGACAGAGCCGCTGCAGCAACAAGGTGGCCTCGTCACCTGCCGACTGGCATAAACAAACAGGACATGTACACAACAGTGAAATGATTGTGGTAATGATTACACGTTAAAATTCATCCTGTTGTCAATGTGGAATTCTGAAAAATGCTGGAAGTGGAATGCAGGGAGACAGGGACAAATTTCACGTCCCTGCTTAGCACAAAAATTTGCTTAACATGAAATTTCTGTCTTCAAATTTCCAAGTGTTGTGTATCACTTGTGATTGTTATTTGGTTGTTGTTCGCTGGTCATGAATAATATCAAATGGAATTGTTTAAGGTGGTATTGAGCAAGACATTATCTGCTTAGCAAAGTTTTTGTGCTTAACAGCTCCATGAAATTGGCCTCTTAACCCTGGCACAACATTTAGCTTTGTGTGGGGATTGACAGTCCAACAGTCCATGATGGAAAGAATGTGTCACAAGTACATGCAAGGCACAGTACTCAATCTTAACAACATTTTACCGCATTGATAAATGCTGTCATAAATTTTGGAGGTAATTTTTCACCAGTCATTCCAAGAAAATAAGTCGTGAGTCTTGACCCAGTTTGAGGTTATTAATTCATTTCCTGACTCAATTTTTTTTTATACATTATTGAAAAGTGAACAATGAAAACTTTACTGGAGTGGGATTGGAACCTTCGACCCCAGAATACCAGATTTTTTATTAACTGTAGGAATACCAAACAATAGCCAAAGAAATTTGATTTGGGGACTTTTGCCTCATTTCGTTGGATCAAGTCGGCTGGCAAATGACAACTCACCGTGAGTTCTAGCTTGGTGAAAGCCGACATGTCCATGAGGCATACACCTCTCCTGCATGACCAGTACTCCTTCTCCACCAGGGAAAACCACTGGGGCTTGCCGAAGGAGCCTCGCTGGGTCTCCTGGGCAAACTCATCTAGTGATGGAGGAAGAGAGACAGAGAGAGAGAAGGTAAGAGATGGGGTGATAGATGGATTGACAGAAGGGGTAGGGGAAGAATTACATCTGTCCCCCCACAGGAAATATTTCCAGATGAATGCCGCTTATCACTCTACTCACAATGCAATTCATACCTGCAGGATTTTGTACACTCTAGTACTTTCGTACAATCTTACCTACCCTTACTGACACCTCAGCTTTGTCCTCGATCTCTAGATTGGTCCCAAATCCAATGGACCACTCTGGCCCTGCTCTTATCCACCTTAGCAACATTTGCTCTGGCTCTGGCTCCTTCATTTTGAAGTAATACATGTAGGTATCAAGATGTAAAATGCAGGCTTTCGGCAACAGTTTGGAAAAAGTTACTCCGTTAAAAAAATTTCAAGTTACAACCTGTGTTTCCAGTTTGGATGACAGAATCCAAAGCTGAAGCTCTAAAAGGCCCCCTGTTAGTGTACCTGTGTCATCTGGGTTCATGAACCACTTGGGCCTCTCCATACCCATGCGCTCCCCAAACACCGCCCCGTCCTGATCCAGCCGGGAGTATAGAGATGAGCAGCAGAGCTTACGGCCTGACCGGAAGGAGTAACTCGGATAAGGAACGCGGTAGTTGATACCTGAATCAAGGGGGAAAATGAATGAATCGGCAATCTTAAAGGGCCTGTTTCTTTCAGGCACGAGATCAGTGATCCTTCTGATCCAGATCCCATTTAAGCGTATCTTGCATGGAACGTGGATCTGCAAGATCACTGATCACGTGCTGATACAAACAGGCCCTTAGTGAACTTAAAGGTTACTACAAGTGAAGATAACAACAGAGATCAATAGCCATACTTTAATAGCCCGATAGATACAATGAAATGTGTGTGACTAAGGTCAAATTTCTGAAGGGAGACACTAGGCCTGGGCGATTAACTCGATTAATCGATTAATCGCGATTACATTCCCGTGTCGATTACTCGATTAGTAAATTCTGAACTACTCGATTAATCGTGCCAGCGCGATTAGTGCCTTCGAGTTGCGATTAATTCCACGAGTTACTACTATTCTCAGTCGATCAATAGCCATGCCGTGTTTGTTGCATGGAGCAGCTGCATAGACTTGATGACAAGTCGTTAGACAAGTCGTTGGACATTATGCAGGACATACACAGTGTAATGTGAACACGCACACCGTACCCCTGGTGTAGCGATAAAATTACCGACTTGATATCAAGTCTGCCTACTGCACGTGCACCGGATGCCCGCCCAATGCCTCGGAAATCGGAACTGATCGCTGTTGAAACTTGTAAGAATCAATGCATTACGCTAGTGCAGTTTAATGCAGTGCCGCTATGATGAAAACAAGGTACATGCTGCTTATATAGTCACTTCCGGGTAATCGCGATTAATCGATTAATCGCGATTATTTCCTCCGCGATTAATCGATTAGTGAAAAGCACTAAACGCCCAGGCCTAGGAGACACACTGGGTACACAAATATTTCGTAAGGGGCAGCAGACACAAATGAAATGAACATCGGTCAGGCAATTCTTCAAAAATTTAGATCTTTTATAATGGGGGGCAGGGATTTTTCAGGAGCTTGTTCGTACTTTCCACTTCTTTCATGCGCGCCCGTAAGAAGGCCTTGCTGTTGTGCTGGGGGCAGAAACGTTTGATGTCCACTGGCCAGTAGTCCATGGATGCATGCCCGTTGACGATCAGCTCAGCCAGCAATCTGGCAGCACCGCCGGAGTAAGGAAGACCCAGTGAACTGAAACCGGCCAGGACGTAATAATTCCGGACCTGAAAGATGAGGAATTTGAAAGGCAAAGTTATGGTGGCGGTTTACGACTTTGTTCATTATACTAACATGGCTAATACAGATGTCTTGAAAAATATTTGTATACCTGGGTCGGATTGAGCTGTGAGGGTTGCTGCGGCTGCCACAACCCTAACAACCCTCAATCTGATCCCCTTAATTACCTCTGGTGCCTCTCCCATGATGAACTCTCCGTCTGGTGAGAAGCTCTCCGGTCCGTTAAAGAGCTTCTCAAACTGGACGTTACCAGCGTACGGTACTCTATGCAGGAAGCCCTCCAGTAAATGACCTAAGACAGAGAGGAAGGGAAGGTCAAAGACGGATTGCACCTGATGCCAACAAACCAATCTTCATTTCCAGACTTGGCACAAAGTAAGGATGGTACATTTTGGAAAAGGGAAAATCTATCATTAATGGAATAAGGAAACTGTCCGTACTGACAGGGTTCCCAAAAAATTCCATGAATATCCCGTGACCTTTGCATAACTATTCCATGACTATTCCATGACTTTTGCATGACTTTTAAACTTCTCTGCAGGACTATTCTAACACTTCTGACCCTTACACTAACATGTTTCCCAAATGCAGTTATAGCTGCCATGATGCAAGCATGATGATCACAAAATGGAAAGTTGCCATAGCCAAGAAAACAATACAATTGCATGACTTTTCCATGCCCCACGGCATCTTCTGGGTCTTCCATGACCATAGAAAACCTGTATTAAAATCAGGAAACAAACTTACGGAATTGATCCCAATCGTCTGGAAGCTGGATGAATTCGGCCTCTTCTTTCTGAGGCAGTGCCTCGTCGAAGACCGGCTTCCCCTTGGGTGAGTAGCCGCCAAACAGGAAGCCTCCTTGGTTCTCCTGGATGTAGAGAAGGCTGTCCATGTCTCGAACATCTGAATCAAAAAAGGGACGGATTTCAGAGGGGATAATCAGCCGGAGAGATTCCTTCTCCTTCCCCTTCAACCCGCCCAGACCCGCACCCATCCAATAACTATGGAAACCTGGGGACTGATTTCAAAGGGGCTTGTTATCAGCAGGCAAATTTAGCTCTGAGATTACAGCTGTATCAGGACGGGGCGGTGTTCTGGGAGCACATGCCAGATGGGTTCAGTGTGAGAGGTAAGTATGCAGGAATTGTCATAATGCTTTATTGGAAAAGACCATTATTTCCAATAATTTGATTTAATTCAAAATGCGTGCCGTACTCTGTACAAGTATTAAACATAACAAACATTTGTTCAAAAACTTGCTTGAACAACAGTTCCAAATTTATAAAGACCATTTAAACATCTGTTCTTATTGTGTTTAGTTTCTAAATTTCCCATGTGTACTTAAGTGAAATATAAAGGGACAACTTGTCAAGTTTCAAATGCAGTTTCATGGAATTTGACAACATTTTATCAGACATGTCAGAGAGAAATACTTTTCACAAAAATTAGTCCTCCTAGTAAGTACTTGGACCGAAACATACCAATATTTATAAATACCAATCCTGTATACAATACATCCTTTGAATATGCTGAATTACTGGAAAAAATAATTGCTGTCATAGAATTTAAATAATGGAAGGACGGACATCAGTGTGAACTTACAGGGGCCAGTGCCGTCTAGACTCAGGGTCTTGACTGGCTTGGTCAGGAGGTACTGCTGGGACACTGCATACAATGGTACTCGCACTTCCGGCGATGTGGCCAGACCGAGCTCACGGGCCCACTGCAACCAAATGAGGAATCAAGAGCAACATTCAGTCACAAAAGGATATTTTTCTTTGATCACTTAAGTTTCCATTTTGGTAATTTGATGATTAAGAAAAAGAGGTAATTTAAAGAGAAAGGAAAATGGTCATAAAATTATCATCTGAAATGGAATTCGGTTTGGGAACAAGTCCATTTAATCAATCAAAAAACGAGGTAAAAAACAAAACAAAATCAATTAATCAGCCAACAAAATTATGACGAAAGTTAATTGACAATTATTTAGGGTTCCATTTGTTAAGAATGCTCATATTTCTCAACACAATTCCTTACCAGTCCGGCGCAGTTGACAAAATATTCACATTCGATATTGCCTCTATCTGTTTGTACACTGGAGACCCGTCCATCACTGGTCAGGACTCGATCAACTCCGACTTTCTCTAATATCGTTACACCTGATGAGGACAGAGAAACAGAATTGATTGAAAGTACGAAATACCGTAAGGAAGATACAATAACAGTCATCTGTGAAATGTTCAATCCCATATGGCCGGGTGCGCACTTTTTCAGATAACAGTGAAAAACGCTGTCAATATTTAAAAAATCTTTCCACCTTTATTTCTTATCTTTAAAAGATAAAAAATTGATTTTGGTGATTGGTTTGACTCTTTTCTGGATAAATACAAAAAGCATTTCAGCTTTCACTATGGTGACACCGACAACTTATAGTAAGATTAATATTAGAGTTTGGTGAAATCTGGTTCTGTTCAAACTCTTTTTCAAATACTGTTCAGTTTAATTGGAAAAAAAAGTTTTGTTTCTACTGTTGGTTTTAGCATTCAAGTAAAACCTTTCCCAGAATCTTGACTTTGTAAGGATTCAGGCGACTTATTTTGAGAGAAAATAATTAAGGACAGAACTTTAGGGATGAGTCAAGAAATATGTCCTCCGATGAAGCAGTACTCACCCTGTTCAGTGGCAGCCATGGCCAAGGCCAATGCTACATCCTTGGCATCCACCCATGCGTCGTCCCCAACCAGGATTCCGCCCTCCAGATCATCCACCCGCAACCACGGCAAAAGGTTTTGGATATCCCTCGGCCGAAGAAGCTCGCAGTCGATTCCCCAAACTCTGGCCAGGGAGGAAGAAGTCAGAAGAGATGCTGATTAAAGCTATCCATTACAAAATGATTGAATTACGGGGTCGTAATGGTTTAAATCATTCTCGCAAATGACCGTCCAAACAAAACAACCTCACAGCCCCCAAATCCATAATAACAAATTGTGGCCTTTACTGCGCCTGGTCATTATCCTTAGGGCCCCTATCAAGAGGTTCCATTAACATGTTTGGCTTTCCAGTGGAAGTGCCCTAAGAATGGATGCATTTGCTGCTTTCAGAAACAACATGGGGCTTGTTATGGTCAGCAATGGCAAGTGACGGTTAGCAATGGGCAGCAATGGGCAGCAATGGTAAGCAATGGTCAGCAACGGGCAGAAATAGTCAACAATGGTCAGCAATTGTCAGCGATGGTCAGCAATGCAAGCAATGGTCAGCAATGGGCAGCAATGGTCAGCAATGGTCAGCTATGGCAAGCAACGAGCAGCAATGGTTAGTAACGGTTAGCAATGGTCAGTAGTCATCAGCAACAGTAAGCACTGGTCAGCTACAGTTAACAGCAGTAAGCAACGGTCAGCTATGGTCAGCAACGGGCAATAAATTTCAGCCTGAGCAATGGTTATTAATCATCAGCAACAGTAAGCAATGGTCAGCAACAGCTAGCAATGATCAGCTATGGTCAGCAACGGTCATTTACTACCCTTGAAACTTACTTGGCATTTGCATAACTCTTCTTCAGATTCAACATCAGATCTTTAGTCTGGCTGATGTACACACTGCCGCAACGACGCAAACCTGCCAGAGATACCGATGACACAAAATATAATTTGACATAAGAAAAAGCCAACATAAACTGATAAATAAGGTTTTGAATCAAGATTTGAGGCTTGCGTTCAGAAAAACAATATAGGATGAGGATTAATGACTATCACATGACAAATTTTCCTAAAAGAAGCGACGGCCTCTGAAAGAACCAAAAGATTGAACTTGACATTCAGGCTAATATTCTCAGCCATCCTCAAAGACAGTTCTTTCAGAACTGCCTCTCGTCCAATGGGAATAATCTTCACAGTGCACCAGACTATTTTAGATCCAGCCTATCAACTACTGCACTGCAAGTCACTGAAAGGTACTTAATATTAGTTTACCCATCTGGATTCCTGTCTCCTCCTCCAGCTTCTTGTACAGCGCATAGCTCATTTTAGACAGTTGGGTGTTGAAGTGGGACTTCCTGAGGATGCCAATTTTACCCGTTGCACTCCACGTCGTGCCACACGTCATTCTGTGGTCATCAAAGTGAAAAAATACAACAATTAACCACAAAGGTAACTTACTGGATTAAGACATTGAAAAGTGAAAAAAAAAGGAAAATAGACTGTAGCCTGAGGATTTGAACCAGCGATGCCCGAAATACCATACCGGTGTTATGAGCTCAACTGTCTGCCATGATGAGCTGACCGGATGATGAAACCGGCCAGCTAGGCACACAATGAACACAAGCTGGCATGACAAAACCACACTTACATACATACCTCGGTACGCGATATGGGGCGTGAGGTACGGACTACGGACAGACAAGGGCATAAACAACTCAGCACACCAATAAAATGGACCAAATTTCGTTATGATGTGCGCATGCATGGTGTGAATGTGACGTACATGTATCAGGACCAAATGGTCCGCCACACACAGTGAAACCACTCAGCACGCGGAGAGTCTATCCCTTGACACCGGTGCTCTACCATGTCTACCAACTGAACTATCCAGCCCTATGTTGGCGGTGTCCCTACTTCCTAATTATCTAGTACATTATCTTTGTTTGATTGGCAGTCAGAATCAATGAATAATAGGTATCTCTTTCCTGTCTCTTTGCTTCTTTCTGCGGTTCTCTAGTTCTTTTCACTTAATGTCTTCCTCCTTTCATCTGATGCTAGATGCTTTTTGTTAGTCACTGTTTCTGTATCATTCACCTTTGGAGATCTGCCAGGATCATTTAGGCCTTAATGTTAATTATGGCTCACTTCTTGTTGAACAAGCTCATCATGGGTAATTCCTCTTGGCATGCTTGGCAAGCAGTTAGTCTAATAACTTGAAATTGTAATCATTTCACTATTAAAAATAGAATTGGTTTCTACTCACTTTCCCTGCTCCAACAGCACCACATCCTTCCAGCCCAATTCAGACAGGCGGTAGGCCACGGACAACCCCGCCAGTCCCCCACCGCATATAACCACGCGGGCCCTCTGTGGCAGGGTGGGGGTGGCTGTCTCTGCCTCATGTGAGAAGGCACAGTTGCAGCAGGCGACAAGGGACTGCCATGGCGATGTTTTCAGTGAGATGTCAAGGTTGCTCTTCCTCCTGCTGCCCTTCAGCCAACGAGGGAAGGACCCAGCTGTGACCGCCAGTCTCAACATCTTTCAAGTGGTTTTATCTTCACAGGTGACAAAAAAGTAACATTGAAAAACTAACATAATCAGAAAAACGTCCAATAACAATTGCCGTCATATCCGGTCAACATAATACAAGAACAGAGAATGTAGTATTCTTGAAAAGAATTCCACAGATGACTTCACTTTTTCTTTGTTATTAAAATCATCAAATAACCACACGAGCAACTGACTGGATCAATTTTACATGTCAGTCACTGTTTTATGAGCAAAGAAAAATTTCTGCTCCAGTGATTCTTGTTGTTGTTCACTTTTCAATCAATTAAATCAATGCTGTTAGTGTGACCAATAGATTGATTGAAAAAAAACCCAGAAATGTATATATAGTTTTGCCAATAATGACAAACTAAGCAAGTTTTTTTTTTATACATGAAGGAGCCTAGCCATAAAACAAAATCATGAATCTTTAAGACCAGAGCTATCCAACTTTATGAGAAAAATAGTTTCATTCATTCGTTTTAAATGTTTTAGTTTACAAGCTCAAAATAATCATTGTGCAAGAGTAAGCATGACCAACAATATTTGGTCATACCGACATGATCATAACCCTTGGTCTGACATGTCAAATGTTATGGTCATCCCAACTAGACCAACAAAGTCAAGTGATGAGATGTTCAAAACATTCTCCAACTTATTAAAGGTAATTATATATTTTGCCAGCACCGGCATTCTTCCTGCAAACTTGTGCAAATTGCTATTTTGCCGTTCCCTTACTCTAATTGACCAATTTGCAGTATTAAACATACCTCTGGCAAAATAATTAACAAAACATAGCATTTTTGGAAAAAGAAGGCCGGCAGATCTATCAAGAATTGGCCAATTAGAAGTTACGATGATTGCAACCCTTAATCATGGGGACGCACGAGCGGGGAGTTCTAAGGTCCCCATCCCCATGTCAGACCATGGAGGAAGGAAAACAATTGTTTTCCTTCCTCCATGGTCAGACCAAGGGTTACGAATTTACGATCATCGCAACTAGCCAATCAGAAGAATGACGTTGCCGGCAAAATGTATACACTTCCAACTTTAGCTTAATTAAACAAAACAATACTGTGTCAGTTTCATAAACATGATAAAGGGCCTTCCTATGTTTTTCAACATCACAAAATGAGGAGAATTACCCAATTAGTCCTATGTGATACACCATGTATCATATAACAGGCTGCATTCTTGGCAAATTCCATTGGAGCCTACGGAGTAAAAAAGGACTAAGGCCAGGGGAATTTTATGTTGTGTGGGCGGGGATTGGCCTTTCGAGGCCGAGGGTAGTTTGAACTTTGTACTTTTATTATTTGGCCTAGCCCAAGGCCAAATTCACTCTCAGTCGACAGTCAAATTAATACCTGCAAATTTCTGCATTGAAAAGTCAGGACATGCCTTCTCAAGCTGGTTTTATTAACAACTCCACGAGCGCAGAAAATATCTTCTGCCTGGCTCTGCCTTTGTAAATCTTGGTGTTGGAATAGGCCCTATTTCATACGGAATATTTTGTCCGAGAACTAGGCACGCTGATAGTCAATTAAATAAAAGGTCAAGAATTCTTCTGGCAAAAATGCAAGTCTCAAATCTTACCTTGCAGACGTCACGTCATGTTTATCTTCAATCCATTCTCGCTTGGTTTTCTTTGTTAACACGTTTCAGATAACATTTTTCCTCTTAAATCTTCGTCAAGTTTTGACCTAAATAACCGGCGTTATTTTCCCATAACAAAGTTTTACTAGGGCATCCGACTATTAATGACTGCTGCTTGACATAGCGCTCGTAGAAACAGGGAACCAGACCATGCACTCTCTGGACAAAAAAAAATCTCAAATAAGTCTCGGTTTGTTTACTCAAATGCTCAAGGAGGAATGATTGTTTACTCTTGAGCTTTAAATAGCTTCTGGTAGCGCCATAAATCAAATTAAACCAAGATTTGGGAATGAAATACAGAACCAGTAGGCGGGGCTATATATGATGGGTCTTACTCTTAGCTTAGTGGATCATGGAAAATTTGAAGGGTTCCTGCAGTGTTTTTTTCAGTCAGGTTATTTTATTGCCTTCATACAGAGAATATCATACTGACAAAATTAATAATGAATGGCAAGTCTTATATTTTGGTTTCAAACCAGCATGCGGGACTTTCACGCATACTCATGTAGGGAACCAACAGCATGATATAATTATGAAAAAAAAAACATAAAAAATGAAGAGGCAAACACCTACAGAAATGGTTTGGTAAAAAAACTACACCACCAGTTGAGTGAAATGAACATATTTGGCAAAATAAAGCCCATTGAGAAGGAAAAGGTCTGTCAGAAAACCATTAAAACAACCACAACTTCTTGTGCACAAATCAATTGGGTTTAATACTGCTCTCAGTTCCCCAGATGACATCACAGTTTTGCTCATGAATATGGAATGCTATAATTAGCATACAAACCAAATAACCTGTTTTAAGCCCTGAATCAGTGTGAGGAAATGGGTAAAATCACAATCCCCATGTACAGTTTTTGTATTGGCACATGTTCAAGCCATAATATTCCCATTGCAGAGACCCTTTAAGAGGCCACATACACACACACAAGAATTTAGTAGAAATGAGTTTCTCAGATTGTTTTCTTTGTTCACTTTTCAATTTCTTAGATCCAGCCCTATATATATAACTCCTCATTTAGGATTTTGGCTTAGACTGGGGTATATAAGTTCTGCACAGGTACATTATTATGAAACTCAGGTAAATAAGATGCAATATGGGTTGGGTTCCAGTGACTGGGTCTAACAGCGCGGCTATGAAGTTACTGAAGCACCTTTCCGATTTTTATCATACCACATCATATTTGCCAACAAACCATTACTGAGACTCACTTTGGAAAACAGTAGGCCTACATGGATTCCTGATACACACTAATAAACACACTACTTCAAGCAATTTGTTGTTTTTTTCTGTACATTTTATTGTTAAAAAATGGGGACCCCAAGCTTGGGACATAACTTTGGATAGCTGACTGGTTGCAAGACATAATGCCACAATTTGTTGAAACTGTTCCATGTTGGAACTAATATTATACAGAGACACATTACCATCACTGTTTGATGGTTTATTTCATAAAAAAAAAAGTTGGGTTTAAACATAAAGGTACTATCATACTTTGGAAGCATACCAAAACACAAATCGCCACAGTTTTACCTATAACTTACACTTACAGGGTATAAAGATTGTGTTGGGAGAAACAAATCATTCATGTTTTTTTGCCTGAAATGCTGTATTTATCAGGAAAAGAGTAAAACCAATAACCACAAATAATTTTGATCTTTAAAAGTTCAAAAATAACAGTGAACATATTTTTAAAATACCGTAGGCATTTTTCACTGTTTTCTCAAAAAGTGGGCAATGTATGGGACTGGCAATTTCACAGATGACTGTTGCTGTATCATTCTTGATATTTGTGCTCATGAATCTGCATTTCTTTGACAAAAACCCAAAGTATGATATTACCTTTAATATATGTTACACTCCTATGCCATATGTTTGAAACCGTATATCAAGCAAGGGTACATCTTTGCATGTTTGAATCTCAATTTCATTTTACATTCCTCCATACTGACAAATAAACAAGAGAAATGTACCGGTATGACGCTTTCTTTTTTAGCGAGTTGTCTATCATTCACTGTATAAATAAATTATTTCAAAGATATTGTAATATCACAGAATTAAACTACAAAGAACATACTTCTGGTTTTCCCATCATTTCCCTTAATCAAAAAAATAATATAAAGACACAAATGTTCATTTAGACCGATCCAACGGCACGACATACCGCCCGCCATTGCTGTGGTGTCCCCGTCAGCCTTTTGTGCCCACTGATTGGCAACAAAAGAATTTCCGCTCCGCCGCACTTTATACTGCAGTGTATATCCCCTGATACACTGCAGGGCCAATCACATGAATCGCGAGTTAGATTCGTGTATTACGCACACAAGGTGGGCAGGGACACCATAGTAATGGCGGATGGTATTTCGTGCCGTCAGATCGGTGTTTAAATAAGTGTCTGTAGTGAATCGACTAGTGACAAAACCAAAGGTTTTCAAATAAATAAAAGAGAAAATGTATCTGTCTGTTCATTAGAACATTCTTTGACATGAGAGATGATCTCAATGTTCTGAAATTGTTTATGGTTCTTGGCCCAATATCTGACTGTGCATAAAGGAGGATGTTAAAGGAATACAATGAAACCATTCTTGTCCTCGAACAGATTTCAGTTCTTCAAAGTCGTCCTTGGACTTAATCCAAATGTGTGCTTAGTCAATGGGAGTGTATTAAAGTACGGGACTGTAGAAAATACAATGCCTTGTCCTCGGACAGTATGTGAAATATGAATGTGTGTTCTTGTGTGATGGGGATGTGTAGTAGACTTTGTGGAACATCTTTTATAGTGCTGTGCTGTACATGCTCCTGTAAAGTGCGTCGAAACAAAGACATCTTTGCAATTACCATTTACAAAACATAATACAACTTCATACAACCCGTTAATCACTGTTTGACAATTCAGCTAGTGAGGGCATTAAACAAAATCTGGCACTGACAAATTAAAATGTAAAACCACCAAGTTAAATCTTATTTATTATGAGTATGACTATGTGATGACCTCTTTGGTAATAGCTGGGATTCCGATGACAAGAAACTGGAGGCATCAACTCAATATTCGGACAAGTACGTATCGAGTGTCTTTAGTGACGTCTATGTTTATGTTCTGGTAAGTGGACCGCAAAACAATGAAAAGAACTTAGAGTTCAGAATATGCTTGCACAAATAATGGACCATCCCAGCTTTGCTCTTAAGCCCCGCCCACACATGTGACCGAGTTTGACCAAGGATTTCGTTGTCGGGAACAATCTACAACAACATTTTTTGTTTTTCAAAAATGTGTTGGTTAAGGCGGTGCAGTTGCAGGACAGTGGACAAGAAGTCGGCCCTAGTGTCCTTGGATTCACGGGTCTTTGAGCAAAAAAATAAAGACGAAAAATGGAGACAAGACCCTCCCGTGTCTCTCAGTCGTCCAGATTGATGACATCACCCTCGTCCTCCATGTTCTCGGCTCCCGATGAAGACGTTGTCATCTTGTGTTTCTTGAGTGGAGTGTCTGAGGAGGCCGAGGTGCCTTCTTCTGAGGAGAGCTTCCGCTTCTTGCTGTCTGGCAGCGAGCTCTGACCTGCGGCTGCCGTTTGGTCCACGTCATCGTCATCAAAGATCATGACCAAGTCATCATCATCATCGTCATCTACCACACCTGTTGAAAGAGCGCAGGACTGGTATTGAGAGGAGGGAATGCTACGACTAAATTACAGGATCGATTCTTAAAACAATCTCACTGCTTGGACATTATAATCTACGCCACACGAGGCAACTTAATACAGGCCTTCAGTTTCACACAACAGCTTTCAGCTTCAAATTTTAACAGACTTCTTGAGGATGGCAGCAAACTGGTAGGAGGTTTTTCCTTTTACATGCAGAATAAATGGCTGCCTCCCAACAAGTCGTCTGACAAAATTGCCTTTTGGCGTACGGCCCAGACAAAATACAAACTTCAATCAGAAACTCAGACAGTGTTTCATCCTTCAGAAATTCTCTGAAAACCCATCACTTTCCAAGATCTTAGCTGCGTCTTTTCTTCTTGTGAGCGCCTTGTACCCTTGGACAATTTGGCACCCTATAAATACTGTTATTATTGTTCCATGAAACGGCCTACAAAGAACATTTGAACAACATCAGATATGACAGTAATAATGCTTGGTGCTCAATATTCAATCATTCACTCGATAAAGACTAAGACAGAAAGATTTAGGGCCTGTTTGTTTCAGGCACGAGATCAGTGACCCTGCTGATCTGGATCCTACTTTAGCGTATCCTACATGGGACGTGGATCTGCAAGATCACTGATCTCGTGCTGAAACAAACAGGCCCTTAAATTTGTCTTCCTTTTCTTCATTTTTTCACCTTCTGCTGGTCCAGCCTGACCGTTGGTGTCGTGGCTCTTGAGAGAAGTCTGGGTGCCATTCCTGCTGGTACCCGGCTGGCCCTCTTGGCTGGTATCCTGCGGCACTTTGTCCTCCGTGGAGGACAACGGTTGGGGCTCCGAGGCCGCAGACCTGTCCAGTACTTCAAACTCTTTCTCATCCGGAAGTGTTTCGCTACAGACAAAAAAAAACATCGATAATTTTAAAATAACCACATGGGAAACTGACTGAATTTCAAGTCATTGAAAAGTGAACAAAGAAAAATGGACTGGAGCAGGATTCGGACCAGCGACCTCCAGAATACCATATCAGCTGCTCTTACCAACTGACCTACCCAGCCCAGTACGGTATTCCGGAGGTCACTGGTACGAATCCCGCTCCAGTAAATCTTTCTTTCACTATAAAAGATTGGATCGCAAATTTTAAACTAAACATTTGCAGCCACAAACACAGGCAGGTGCAAGGCTAGAAGCCAACATGTTAATACCATGCAACATGTGTATGAGGTACATCATGTTTCAAGTAGCGCTTGGTACCGAGTAAGAAATCTCCTTCTGACAAGCCTGTCACTCTATGCAAGTCCGTTCATGAGTGACTCTGAACATTCTGCAAGGTTGTGCCAGCACCAAAATATGCTTGGAGGTAGGAAGGCCTGACGTTTTTAGCCTTTGGGAAACATTCTGCTAGGAACGTCAGGCCAAACACAATTTCTCATAGGCTTTCGGCTTTTGATTGAAACATCAGGCTCTCCTAACTCCAATTATTTTATTTATTTCAGGTCATTATTTTGCTTAATGAAAAGTTTGCAGCAAATTATAACTTGTACTGAGTATATATTCCAGACATTGATAATTATCGTAATATTGAACAAGATTTGGAAAGGACTGAGCTTAAGACTGACCAGTGGGTGATGTTGAGCGTCAGCTGATAATTCTGGAGGAAGTCGTCTGCCTTCAGCTGGACACCACTCCTCATGAAATCACCAAGCACTTTAAAGTTATTCTCTAGAGACAAAAACAATGAGAGAATTACATCATGGTCCAAAAAACTTTGTCACAACTGTGCTGCAGTCCTTGGGTGGACACCTGAAGGAAAACAAAAAAAGGGCCGCCCAAAAACAACTTGGCGGCAAATGGTGGAGGTGGAGCGGAATGGCGCAGGCTGGAGCACATGGAACTTAGCACGCCATACAGCTGCAGACCGAACTCAGAGGAGGAATAATGTCTTGGCCTTGTGTGCCTTCTGGCACAAGGGGAAATGATGATGAACTTTGTCACAACAGAAATGATACATATAATAACAATAATAATAGCAGGTTTTTATAGAGCGCCATTCCATTATTAAGATCATGATGCATACCATCATTATCCCTGGTCATCGGGCCCTACTTACATTCCTGAAACAATCTCAACTTCCTGGGGGGTAGACAGCCCCTTCTGTAAAGCACACAAAGCCATTTCTACCCTCACAGATTTAAGTACCTTGAATACTTTTCTCAGGCTTACTGGTCTTGTTAATCAGTGAAAATAAGGAAGGAAAAAACTTTTACCTTCTGTTTCTCCTTCTTCACTGGAGATGAGGATCGATCCTCGACCGTCATCAATCTCAACATCAGGAGCAATCATCCCAAACTCCTGCTTCAGTATCTGCAGTAACAACGATATCCAACAAAGAAGGGAATTATAGATGGAGCATTACATGTAGTCACTATATAGGCTCACAACATTTTCGGTATAGGACCTTGTATTGATGTCCTTGGCCACTACCAGTCTGATTATTCCCTCAGAGACCCTGTTCTTGGTCATTGTCTTGATGGTCAAGCCTTTGGTCAAGTCTTTGACCATGTCCTCGGTATCCTTTGTTTTACAGGCAACCAGTTCCAGGCAATCTCGAAGAAGATAAACTTGATATCTTTATATAGCTTTTAATATACGGGATAGTGAAGAACTACCAGAAACCTTTCCTTTTTAACATGTTTAATGTGATGTTTACTTGGTTGTCTCCAAGTTGCCTGTAAAAATGTTGTTAATTCTTGTTATATGGCCTTATTTCTATGGGTATTTTGGCTTAGAACGTTTTGGCTTAGGATCTGCAAAAAATCTACATAGCGGTAAACCTGGGCAGCTCCAGCTCAGGCTCGGACTCCGGCTTTCCATTCTAAAATAACGGGTATCAAAATAGAGGCTTTTGGCTGCGGTTCGGAAGTAGGTTCTCTGGTTTGAAAAAGAAAACAGAGCTTCAGCTTCAATGAAGAATCACAACCTATATTTTCAGCATAAGGATGACAGAGACGAAGCCGGAGCCTGAGCCGGAGCTGAGGTTTGGAAAAGGCCCATGGGCTACAAGAGTACAATGTATTTCTTTGGAGAAGAAATGACAACTTGACATACCTTGTCCTCCAGTGTCTTCACAGTCATGGTGGATAGGTTTAACTTCACAGAAGCCTAGAAACAGTCGGGCAAAACAAGTAAAAGGAAGTCAGTCAAACACATCTTGCTTCTTTATTTGGAAACCGTATTCATATCCTGCTTGGAGGTAGGAGGGCCTGACGCTTCGATCCTAGCAAAATCTTTCTCAAAAGCTAGTGAGAAAGCAATATGACAAAGATCCTGCTAGGATCATAATGTCAGGCCCTCCTATATTAAAGCAGTATACATATTTCAGGTCATTGTTTTGGTTGATGAGCAGTTTGCAGCAGTTATAGGCCTTTTCCCACTAGAGCGCTTATCCCTGGGGCGAACTCACCCCGGAGCCACCCCAGGGTGAAAAATGTCAACCCTGGTCCTGAGCAGGGTTGAACTCACCCCGGAGAAAGGGCAATGGGGATGGCTCGGGGGTGACAGAGGGGTGAGAATTGCAAGTGGGAATCATGGCTTATTTCCACCCCTGCGTCACCCCAGGGCCACACCTGAGATTGGTCAAGTGGGAAAATACCTTATGACTTTTATTGCATATCCTCATGACAGGGAATATATGGTAGGTATTAACAGTGTCTGTATCACATAGCAATACCTATCAGAATTCAATTGAAGAACAGAATTGGCAGAACAAAAAGTTACAAATGTGGACGATACGAACTGAAATCTTGCCTCAAGAAACATCTGCTAGGAGCACGATCATAAGCATGGAATCTTAAGTAGAATCTTTTCAATAAGAGCACTTTTAATGCAACATTCTGCTTATAACAAGGGAGATGTTGTTTCTATTATTTTCATTCCTGATAATGCAAGGTTCCTGTTATAACAATGTTCCTGTTATAACAAGTTTCCTGCAAAGTCCAAAGGAACTCTTATTAACGAGGCTCGACTGTATACACAAGCTTTATAGCAAATTGACTGTGCCTTTGCAAGACAGTGCAAGAATTTGGACGCTTACCTCCGGCTTTGGTGCACAGACGTAACACTTTGGGTTAGGTTTGTCCAGTGGGCAGGTCAGGAACAGCTTATTCCTTTCATTGGCCACTCTCTTCAAGAAGATCTGTATGAAAAGCACAATGTAAATGAAAGCAAGCAATTAAACAAAAAAGAGGAACATTCTGTTAAAGTACCCATCCTTTGTCCTTTTGGTGTAGCTTAAAAAAAAACCTGAATTTTTTTTTTATTATACAACTTATTTTACACATGTAATCTCTAGGATCGGTCCAACTGATCCTAGACAAGAAAGTGATGACAAAAGATCCCGGATCTACTACATGTATAAGGTTGGTCTTAAAGGTAATATCATTCTTTGGTTTTTGTCAAATGCAAATTCAAGGGAACAAATATAAAGGAAGATACAGTTGCATACAGTCGCAGTCATCTGTGAAATTCCCAGTCCCATACGGTGCCCACTTTTTGAGACAACAGTGAAAAACGCCCACGGTATTTTAAAAATCTTTTCATTGTGTTTTTTATACAGCATTTCAGGCAGACAAATTTTAACGGTACTTCTACCATCACCATCTTTATACCCTATTATCGGTAAATCTGTGAACATTTCTGTTTTGGTTTCCCACCAAAGTATGATACTACCTTTAAGCGTGCCAGACAGACATGTGAGGACTTACCATCCTACACTGGTCGATACGTCCACGTAACACCTTGAGGGCTTCCACGACGATAAGACCCGCTACAATGGCATTGGTGGTCGCTATGGCCGGAATGATGTTCCCTGCCATCGCTGTGGTGAATACAACCGAGACAAGATACAAAACGATATCAAGGAAAGAGCAGGGAAAAATACGTTGAGCACTCGCAGAGCATAGATCAAAGTTTTACAGATAGCGCCTTCCCAATTACCAGTCTGAAACTTTAGAGCACTATACCCACCCCCCTTACATCAAATATTTACCCTTGTCATGCTTGTGGAGACATGGCTTTGTTCTCCTGTACAATATGAACACTCTCCAAAGAGCAGAATTGAAATCGCTCCTATTTGAACCAGAATCACTTTCCTGGGTTAAAATTTATAGTGATCGTTATATAAAATACTTTTCTTTACTGCAAAAAAGTATACCTTGGAAATTCCACCTTTTTGAGTTTAATCCAAATATCAGTTTCATGAAACCTTATGGAGACCTATACACCTTTGGAATTTCCCTGAGGAGGCATATTCAGCCTATTGCCCTCGGTCTCCACAAGGCACCAGATATGTGCCCAGTAGACTCCATTGTATCTTTCAAACACCACATTAAACTCACTTGTTTCAAACTTTCCATTCAAATGTCAATGCTTTTAGTATCTGACGTTGCTTGGTGCCATAATCTCAATGGAATAGCGCCATTACAAATCTGGGTGACAGTATCAATTTCACCATTGTCGCATTGAAATGTCAACAAAGAAAAACTTACTGCAGCGGGATTCGCACCTGCAACTGCAGAATGCTGTACCGGCGTTCTACCAACTAAGCTATAACCTATCCAGGCCTATGTTCTGTGAGGTAAGATATCATGAACATGTGAACAGGCAGACACTTACACTTGATGTCGAATCTTGTCTTTCGGGCAATTCCAAAGATGTAGGCTCTGATGTTAGCAGTGCATGTCACAAAGTCCATTGCCGCTTCCTCATCCTGAAGGCAAAAGATCAATATGAAAATGTACCATTAATATTGCATCATATAGGGGGTTTACAAAATGGAGATTCAGGCTCAAGCTCAGACTCCGGCTGCTTATGCCGAAAATTTGGGCATTTAATAGTGAGACTTTGATGACCAACTCGGTTTTCGTAAAACCTCAGCTACATTTGGAATCATGAATGTTAAATGATTTTGGTCGGGAAACAGATAATATGCAAATTAGGCTTGCCCTTCAACGACGTGGATGAGCACTGTATACTCAGTGCTTGTGAGTGCACGTGAACAAAATCACATGATGGCTCAGGTGGGATTCGAACCCACGACCTCCTGCTTACTAGTTCAGATGCCATACCGCTAGGCCACCAAGAGAGATGGGGTCAGTGGGGTGAATCGAATCCAATATCGCGGCGGGTACCGCAGTTAATCATGAATGTTAAATGATTTTGGTCGGGAAACAGATAATATGCAAATTAGGCTTGCCCTTCACGGACGTGGATGAGCACTGTATACTCAGTGCTTGTGAGTGCACGTGAAAAAAATCACGTGCTGGCTCTGGTGGGATTCGAACCCACTTACAGCCTTGGAAGCCCTCTCCTGGGCCTTACCTTGTCCCACACCAGCTCCCCTCTCTCCTTGTAGAGTTGCTTCAATGAGTCCAGGCTGTCCTTGAACATACTGACGCAGTCCCTGATACTGAGCTTGCGCTGGTCGTGCAGCAGCCTGCTGTTTTGGCTCTGCTCCTGCTCTGATTCTGAAACGAGAATCAATCAGGGACGACTGTTTAGGGATTGCCGATTTCACAAAGCACTAAGATTGATCTAAATCAATCATTTAACCTAAATGCTTAGCAAAGTGTGATGTCACAATACAAATCACCATGTAGTGAAACCAACAACTCATCCTATGACTGAACTTAGTATTCTGTGAAATCCAACCATGATGTTGTTGTTGTTGTTGTTGTTTTCTTTGATCAATCAGGAAAGACCATTTAAATGACCTCCAGGGATGGCTGATTTCACAAAGCACTAAAATCATTCCAATTCAATAATGATTTAATCTTTGCTAGACAAATTGTGATGTCACAATAAAAATCACAATAGTGAAACCAACAACTCATCTTAAGATTTAACTATTAAGTGTGTTGTGAAATCCAGCCATGATGTTATTATTGTTGTTGTTGTTGTTGTTGGTGTTGTTTTCGTTAGATCAATCCATTTTTGTATGTCTCGTAGATTCATACCAAATTCTGGACCAAAAAACCCTGGGGCCGATTCCTCTAAAGTCGCATTCTGCAATAATCGCTATCACACATGATATGATATTACTTTACGATCGATTCTCCGTATAGCGATGAATTTGTGCTTTAGCGATGATCGCAATACGTAAGTGAAGTCAGCCCCTGATAAGATCAGACACGCACAAGCCACAGTTCGTATTACAATGCAAAACACATACACATGACCTGTGTCCCACCATCACTGTATCACAAGACCACAGCAATGACCTCCGCTTGGTCATTTCCAAAGAGAGGTCACAGGTCGGTCACCAGGGCTTACCTTGTTCCTGAGGTAAGTCGTTCCAGTCTAAGGGAATGGGCGGCCGTCGTTTCTGCCATAGCTTGTCCATGGACAACAGATACTTTATGTCATCATGGAAGAGCTGTAAAGATGACCATAAATGGTAGTGGTCATTGCAAATGGTCACTGAGGTTAGCCTTCAAGGATTAGTGACATGTCCGACAGTAAAATTAATTCCAGTTAACTAAAATTATTCACCTAATGAGTAATGAGTATTTATAAAGTGCTGTCTATCAAGAAAATGTATTCTGAGTTGTTGAGGGCAAGAAAAGAACCCAACAAAAACTAAAGGGGACGAGATGACAATGACTGCCTAATTATTAGGAATTTGCAAACTATGCAAACAGAAATGTCTTCAGTTTTGACTTGTGGTGCCTTATTAACATACCCCTAAAGTAGAATTAAGTGAACTCATAGTAATAACAAATTTGAAAAAGCAGCAAGTACTTTTTTAAATAACTTCTGGGCGTTGTAGTCTGTGGATTCGGCCCATGCCCGTGTGGAGGTCCGTTCAACCCCGCCCAGGCCGTCATTGGGCAGGTCAGAGTTCATGGTGGCTTGACCAGCATCTCCGGCCGCTTCTGGGTCAGCTGTGTCTGGGGAGACGTCCTGATCGGGATCTTCCTCACCAAAGAGCTGGCTGTCAATGTCCAAAAAAAATCAACAACAACAAATAATGTTATTATAATACAGGTAGTATTAATAATAAACTGCTTTTATAAAGCACATATCAACATATGATGTCCCTCCCTGTGCCATTGGGCTACATTTACACACCTGAAACAATCTCAACTCCTTGGGGAGTATGCATCTCCCAGCTGCTGAATACAATCTAGTTCTGAGTGAACATTTGACTGGAATTTAATAAAAGATTAAGACACCGGCAGCGTGGCACTAAAGAGCTTACTTGAAAAGATGCTTGGCCCACACGATGCAGTGGATTGGCTCCGAGGGGGTATTGCGTATCGTGCAGCCAGGAAAGGACTTATGTGAAGGCGGGGGTAGACACTCATAACATTCCGTCAGACCCTGAGCGACAAAGATAATGCAGGTAATTTATTTTCATACAGTTGAACAGGGCAGTGAAGAAGTGCGAAAATTAGTTCTTAAGAATACCACTCCACTGCGCAGAGTCTTGGCACTGATAGGTATATGAGGCATGGCGTGGACATGAATTGCCATCTGCATACCAGGAGTCAACAAAACATTATGCACTGTCCGACTGTGGGCCTTTACGAAATGAGGCTTGAGGCTAGGCTTGGGATTTGTTTTGCTACTGCCATTTTGTATCCTAAATGAAATGACGGGCTTGAGATACATGGTAAAGCTGGAGCCTTTCTTTGACTTGGTCGTGTGGCCCAATCCCTTCTTTTCATTTTGTGGGCCTCAAATGTCGGAAGCGAAATAAGTATAAAGTCTAGCCTAAAGCCAGGTTTTGTAAAGGCCCTGTATTTTGCATAAAATTGATTAACATTTAATATTAATATTCATAGTGTTTTTTGAAAGCTCAGCGGCACATTGGAAATCGAGTAGCGACAAGTCGTGGAGCTTTATGAAATCGGCCCCTGATTCAGCAATGTGATGGGAACTGCTTTACGTCATTGTCGTTCAAAGCTGATAGTTCTTCTGAGTTTGCCAAACTTGCAACAATCCATCAACTATAGCACTATAGCACTATGACGGCAAATGGTGCTGTTGTTTTGACTGACATACAAGATCTATTATGCTATTAGTTTCAGCAATCATGAGGATCGAGGAATTACCTTTTTAATGACGGACACCTGGCCGAGGTAACCTCCTGATCCACTCTCAATCAGTGGCACGTCGGCTGCCAGGCACATTCTGTTGACGTGATTGCGAGCGGCTAAACAAATGAAGAGACAAAACAAACACACAAGAAAAAGAGTTGAGTTTTCACTGACTGATGCAACACCCTTGGTTTTTTTATTGGTTTTCATTTTGATTACTTGGTCAATCACAATGATTTTCCTGAAGATCCGACATTATCTTTTTACCCATGATTTTTTTTTTCCACATCTGTTGCTAAACCTCTTGCAAGTTTCAAGAATGGGGTCTCTCCAATATTTATTGGAAATGAATTTGAAATGGAGTTCACTCTGTGCTTGATCGAAACTAACCAATTTGAGACAACTTGAGCCCTTTCATCTGTCTTAGCAAAATGACAGGAAGATAGGTTCATCTGTGGCTCATGTTGGCTGGAAAGTAGTGATGTTTTGGTTGCAGACTGCTGGCTTTTATCAAGCTGTCAAAGACACTTGCGCAGTCTCGATTTTTACCCAAGCTTGGCTAGAACCGTACACTAATGAAAAGATTAATATTCTCAATTGAAATCAAATTAGTAAGGTCGCTCACCTCTGTTGTCTAACGCATTCAAAACCAGCGTGAACTGCAGGAAGAACTCTCGGTTGTACTCCAGGCTGAAACAATCAATGACATCTTTCAAGATAAGGAACGATATGTACAATATGGCACGCACAAACAAAGAAAAACAATCATTGCTATTAGTGATTTTTCGTCAGGGAGCTAGATAGAATTATGCAAATTTAGCTTGCCATTCATCGAGATATAATGAGCACTGCATACTCAGTGCTTTTTTGAGTGAACATACAAAATCATGCGCTGGCTCAGGTGAGATTGGAACCCATAACCTGCTGCTTTCTAGTACAGATTTCATACCACTAAACCACCAAGCTAGCGGGGCTCAGCAGGGTAACATAACAAAAATGTTACCACTATTGCCGTTTGTGTCCTTGAGCAATCTGTTTTTAACCTACATCAAACAACTGCATGCATCAATTATTTTTTACACTGAAGGCCGGATTTCCTATTCGATCCGTGTTGAAACCAACCTGGATCTGCCCTGTTTAGCCCGGCAAGTTTTTGAACTGGATTGAAGAGTTCACATTACGATTTTGGTGAACTGGCTCATACGAAACGGATCATGGCAGATCAGTTGGAACCGAGTTGAGATTTTCAACCCTGCTCCCTACCAGGGTTGATTTCGATATGGTTAGGCCGTCCTACCCAGGTTGGCTCCTGGTTGAAACTTTTCAAGTGTGAAAAGGCTGGAAAAAATCTAGTGGTTCAATCCGGTTCCAAGTTCCCCGAGATTTTGGATGGTGTGAAAAGGCTCTCAAAACACAAAATGTATGCACTTCAGCCTCAGTAAATTTATAACTGTATCATACGCAATTTTGTCACCATACAGAATAAAAATGCCTTTATGTAATAGTTCAACACCTTTTGAAAGTAATCCAAACGATACAGATAAGGCAAAGTAAAAAATAAAACATGTTTAGCGTCCTGCCTTTTTGAAAAAAGGAAGGAGGAGGCCCTTTTTTTTTTTCTTTTCTTTTTTTTCAAAATGGCCGCCCGGCCCATTTTATCAAAATAAAATGGCAAGATGGCTGGCAGTTCGTTTTGGGCAATATTATTGTTCTTTCAAATCACCGCTTGGACTAATAAGTGAGATAGCTTTCTATTCATGAACCCCATATAGTGACAATGAAACAATAAAGTAGAAAATATGTGATTTTCATACATGTATATCTTGCATCCTTTTAATACTACATTATTTCCCTTTTATACAGATGAACAGCAGAACAGCCAAAAAGTTAAACAATGTATACCGTAAAGCTTCGTTCATAAGCACCGATGCGGCTTTTGGCAAAATGGAAACGAATGCACCCAATAAATATAAAGTAATCTCAACTCCAGTCGTTTTTATTTAGTAATCTCCACACCAGTCGGGTTTTTCACGTGTCAGCTAGTGGAGCACGCATGATTGATCGCGTAGCGACTGGACAATGAGACGATGTTACACACGGGGCATGTGAGCTCATACACACTATACTAGTCTTGATCGCATCCACACGTACGAATAGACCATTTCCACAGCACAGTGATAGTGACGATTGAGTCTATCAACGAAGATTTTATTCATTTTTCAGCGGAAAAAATCACGGAATGTACGTTTTTTCGGATTTTACACAAAAAAAAAAAAAAAAAAATAGCAGGCGGCATCCAAAAAGGAAGCGGGCGGGGACGCTAAACAGGTATTTTTTTTACTTCGCCTAACATGGACATTTCAGAAAACCTACCTAGTAATGCTGTCATGCCGAGCGTCAATCTTGGCATTAGGGTTAAATTTCAGGGCACTTTCCTTGGCAACCTGTGGAGGAAGGGCAAACATGTTTTATAGGATTTCAGAAGAAAGAAAAAAAAACACAAAAAAAGTTTGTAAAGTAATAACTGACGAACAGAAGCTTACCTGTGATTTTGATTTGCCGACATGCTTTTTGTGAAAGAGAAACTGCCTGTTCAAGTTGCTAACATCGATGGTGTCCAAGTCAATCTGGATTTAGGAGGGTTTTTTAAAAGAAAGAATCAACCAAATTAAAAAAATAACAAAAGTCAAATTAACATTTAACGGTCACCAAAACACTTAAATTTGTCTACTGGAAAAGAACTGAATATAAACAAATGCACACTGAGTGAATTTTCATTAATGTGCATGCCTAGCACCTTTATTTGATTCCGAGACAAAGGAAGAAAAACTTAAACTAGTTGCAACTACCGATTCATGTATGGTTGGGAGTTGGGACTATGGCCATGATACCGACACTGAGACAGTTGGGTCCCAGACATTTTTGGCGAAAGTGCAGTGAAATTTTTTTTTTCCTGTGTAGGCCTACGACACATTTCGAGCAATATGATTCTCTGGGGCGCTAGACCGACCGTCAACCCCAAAAGTAAAAAAAAGGGAGTTCAGCGCCCCAGTTACTGGGCTGGGTCTACGTTAGGCCTATGGCTATGCTATGCACATCACTCAGCCTCAGGTCAGGGGGCTCAGCCACAGGCTTTCGAGTGGTGGGGCCAGGTATTCTGCAAATAATAAATTCTCTGGAAAAGTGTGACCATGGAGACTTTCATTCAACAATCATCAAGGTCAATCAAGCCAGGAGAAGGACAACATACACGTAAACGAGCACACACGCAATAAATAACAATGTCAATGGACAATACGTATTGCATGCACTGATATGTTGATGCAGTGAACAATGACAAAGAGAGGTTGCATTACAATCTTCCCCACTTAAACACGGAACATGCCGCGGAAAGCAGCCAAATTACCACGACAATGTCCTGAAATCCCGTCAGGACAAGATTCTTCAGAAGTTCGCATCCAATACCGCCGGCTCCCACCACCAGAACGCGGCTAGCTGACACCATTTCGGCCACATCTTCGGGCAGAACTCCTCGAAAGCTCGCCGCCATCTTTGCACATGCAAAATACGAAAATTATGTGTAGCGCCCTCTCGCGTTCAATTCATTATAAATAATCCAATAAGGAGTCTGAAACTGAAAGTGAAACTAAAAAAAATAATGAACCTACTCATGTTGCATAAAAAAATTATAAATCACAAAAAGGAATTGCCTGCCAACTCAATACAGATCGCCATTTTACAAACTTTAAATTTAAAAACTTTTCCTCACTTTCCTTTACATAGGTACTCTCAAGTGATTTTTCCACACTTTTTTCAAGTGCGTACTCCCAGCCTCTCCTTCCTCCAAATTGCTAATTCTCATCAAGATCGACCGTGTCACGTACCATGGAGCTATCATACCAGCAATCTCTTGGGTTTTGTTTCCTTCCTTCTTCATGATTCACATGGGCATGACAGACTTTTGGAAAAGGCCATTGGCCCCTACTTTAATGTGCTGGACTGTTGCACAGCGAAATCTCTCAATCCCAATTACTTTAAATTTCAAAACCCCTTTTTTCTTTATTAGTTCATCTTTTTTTTAAACAAACTGTGCCAGATTCCTGTCCCTTGTTCAATGAACTGTGACGGAGCTGCAAGAATGGATCATTATTATAAAAATGTTTTTTTTTTAATGACGAGAAACTTTTTTTGTGGCAGAAATCTTACTCTTCCTCAGGTTCCTGCATGGGTTTGCAGTGATCGAGTCCCCACCTTCTTTGGCAAGGTATTAGTAGGATAAAAGTGATCGGAGGTTAATTATTCTAGCCAACCTTCAAAATCTTCTAGACCTTATTTATTCTTTCAAAAATTGTCACAAAGGTATGAAACTACTTACATTATACTTTGGTAGCATACCAAAACAGAGATCTTTACAGATTTACCTATAACTTATATTACAGGATATAAAGATGGTGATGGTAGAAACATACCATTACAATTTTTCTGCCTGAAATGCTGTATTTATCCAGAAAAGAGTAAAAACCAGAGACCAAAAACAGTTTTGATCTCAGGGAGATCAAAACTCCTGTAAATAGATTTGAAAATACCGTGATTGAGGCTACTTCTTCAAATAACTTAGACAATTCACAAGTACTCTTATAACGCATTCAACTTTTATTCTTTGTGTATGTAACATGCATGTACAGCATTTAATCATAGGCTTTCATATAGTTGTGCACAATATTTCAACAGCCTTTCTCATTTCACACACATCCCGATCACAAACCGTGCTCAAACTGGTATGCTATAGTGTGCTCCCATCCAACAGGTGCTATCTGATGTGGGAACCAACCAATGTGGATTCAATCAGTGATTTAACTGGTAGTCTGCCCCAGTCCAACAGGTGGTTATCTGTTGTGGGAACCAACCAATGAATTCCAGGGGATCTGGACCCTGATATGCGTGAAACAAACAGGGCCCCCTTTAAACCCACCAACCCTCAAAGTATGAGGGAAAAGAACAGAATTCATCAACAAAAATAAAATTTGATTATGACAATTTGCAAGGATTCAAGCTTACTAAAATAAAACATTGCATACAAAGACACACTCAGTCAATCGGCAGACCCAACTTTCATAGGACTTCCGGGGGAAACAATCTGCACGTGGGATGGCCCCCAGCTATATGGCCTCCGCTCCCGGGCAAGTCAGGTGACCTGTCTATAATTATCACAATATTTTCATATAGTTAAGCAGGGCTATGAACTAAGCCCCTGGCTGGACTATTTTGACTTCCCAACACAGACACCGAGTTCAATATGACTAGGGCCAATTTCATAGAGCTGCTTAAGCACCAAACTTTGCTAAAGCATCAAAAACCTTGGTAAATAAAATCAGTATACCAGCCAAATCTCCTTGTGAATGTTATGCTCAGCAAACAATGGCTGAATACAAAAAGCAGTAAATATCAAACAAAAATTTGGTTGGTAATCCTGTTTGATCAAGGAAGACATTTCATGCTTTAGCAAATGTTGTGCTTAAGCAGCTCTATGAAATTGGCCCCTGGCAGCAACAGAGTAGGAAATTGCAATTATCCTGTCCTGCTATTCTGAGGCAACACTCTGTTGACTAGGACGCAATTTCATGGCTCTGCTTTTAATACCATATTTAAGGTAGAATCAGTGCTTATGGAAGTAGAAACTTCTTTGCTTACAAGATCCTGTTCCATGGATTAGGGGTGGAATTTTCAGCAGTGCAAATAACTAAGAATTTCTAGAAGTTAGGCAATAACCCTGTAAGCAAAGAATGAGAACTATAAACACAGAATTCTATGGTACGCAAAGCAACAAAGTCAGGCCCTGTATTACCTCAGGTTTCAAAAGAGATTGCACTCAAAATTTGGCAAAGGCCTGTACTGGCTTACTCAAGAGGTGCAAACCTTTCAATAAGTGCAATTTTCCCCACTGATTTTGTGATGGCATTTGTGACATTTCAAGGGAAATGGATCTTAGCAAGCAGGCCTATCTTGCCTGCTGCCTGCCGTTATAAGATTTCGTCCTCTGCCGGTTTGTCTGCCCTCGTAGCTGGTGCCGTGGAATTGTAATGCTCTCCCAAGCCGTAGGCATGCCGGTTGTATCTGCCGAAAACAACAAGAATATAACATTGAAGATTAGTCGACTGCGACTATGACACCATGACGTTCATTCCATACTTGCTTGCCACACGTAAATCATTTGTCTTCACGGAGTAAAGTTGGAGTCGAGTCATCTGTTTTATCTCAAATATCTGATCGCTCAGTGCATTTTTGGGGGAGATTACTGAATTATCTAACACTATTTTTATTTTTTCCAACTGCAGGAATGTGAGTTATCACACAAATAAATCTGAAAACACCAAGGAAAAAGCTGAAAACTACAAGTTCCTTTATTTTGTACAGATTAGATGTACTGAAATTCTGAGATAAAATCTAAACAAAAAAAATCGAATCCTGCTCCAGTCAGTTTTCATTTTCACTTTTCATTTTTTTAAATGACTTAATATCATTCGACAATAGATTACTGAAATGAAACTAAGGATCATGCAACTGAAAACTCCCTTTTGGACAACATTTTTGGACAAAGTCTATGATCGTTCAAGGGGGGTACTGGCATGGACAGCGCAAGAATGATCTGATATCCATACTCACATTAGAGTCAGGGGGTCCGATTGGAACGATTCCCCAATGGTCAGCAAGGGTCTGTCAGCCTGGATGACTTGAATAGGCAACTTGAAAATATGAGTCATTGCACTAATCTGGAAATCAAGAAAAAAAAACACACCAACAATTTAACAAACAAATATGACATGTTTACTTTGTTCACTTTTCAATGTTTACCATAAGTTAGAACAAAAAAGATAATGCACTTTTGAGCAAGAAAAATTGCTTCCAAAACTGCTTCAAAAAACTGTTTCAATTGTCGAAGCTACACAGGTAGGTATTTCATTTGTCTGTCTGTTACAACAATGTCAATGTACAAAAGCAAGTATGCTGAACCGCCTTAAAATCCCCTATACCAACCGACATCCCTTTGGGAAAAGCTGAAATGTTAGTCTGGTTTGACTGCTTGGTTCATATCCATGTGTATTTGCAGTATCATACATACTACAATGGGTAGGGGCAGGGAGTGGTTTCCCTATGTGATGGACGGTATCCCATGCGGTAGCTTAGGAGAGGCAGGAAATGTTTTTTCCTGTGAGAGGGGACATTGTCACTGCATCATAATATTTCCCCAAGGGAGTATATAGGAGAGGCTGGTATGTGTTGTCCTAGATACCTCATGGTATCCCTAATGGGGTATAGGAGAAAAGGGGGATGTTTCCCCCATGTCTCATAATAATATTACCCCGTTGGGCTATAAAAGAGGAGAGGAGTGTTTTCCCAACCTCTTGGTATGAGAGAGTACGGGAGTACATTTGCTACCATTGGTATTACCTCCACGGGGTATAGAAGCAGGAGAGGAAGGGTGTGTTTCCCCTTTGTCATGTTATTCGGAAGAGTAAAAAGAAGACAATAGAATTGTTTGTCTCACCTCATGGTGACCTCCCCATGCCGCTGTGGTAGCCACATCTGTGCAGTACTGCTCATACTCCTCTGCAAAAAGAAAATACACTGTCATTCATCTTCGTTTTAAGCGACCAGCTTTGAAATCTCAAGTAGAGCGCCCTCTAGCCCGACTGAAATATAACAAGGCAATTGTCATCAAATAACCACAAGGGAAACTGACTGAATGTTTAAGTCACTGAAAGGTGAACTAAGAAAAATTGACTGGAGCGGTTTCATGGCTTTTCACTGCCAAACGAACAAAGACTGAAAGATAATTGACTATTAGGGACACCACCAACGTCGGGCTGGATAGCTCAGTTGGAAGAGCGCCTGTATGGTGTTCAGGAGGTCATCGATTTGAATC
This sequence comes from Astropecten irregularis, assembly GCA_963971285.1. Classification (NCBI taxonomy): domain Eukaryota; kingdom Metazoa; phylum Echinodermata; class Asteroidea; order Paxillosida; family Astropectinidae; genus Astropecten; species Astropecten irregularis. Next base: position 19,011,123 of record OZ020246.1, on the reverse strand, counting down.
CTACTCCAGTCATTTTTTGTTTGTTCACCTTTCAAAGTCCATTGTCAGATGCAAAAAGGGAAAAAAGACGATTCCTGATCATCAATGGTTTAGACACCTACCTGATGTATAGGGGTCGCCAGTGTCTGGCTTGGACAGGAAGCATATGTATTCATCAGCATTGCATCTCAGGTAGTCAGACACCTGTTCCCGTATACCTTGCATTGTTACCTGTTCAGAGGGGGGTAAGGTAAACAGGGAGAAAAGAATTTCAACTCTGTGCACCTGCATATATGCCTATTTCAAACTGTTATTCTTGATTTGTATTTTTGTTTCATCAACATTCTTCCTTGTGTTTTTGTTTTGTTCCTTGTTTCAGAACTTTAGAGTCCATGTACTAACCTGGATTCCACGCAGTCCAAGTTGATGCTGCACGGCATTGTAAAGACAGTGGCCATCGGAAGATATCTGCACAGGATTCAAATAAGAATGACATACATTAAAACGTGAACACAGAAAAATTGACTGGAGCGGGATTCGAACCAGTTTTCTGTCTGAAATGCTGTATTTATATATAAAGGAGTAAAACTAATTGACCAAAAACAATTATGATATTCGAAAGATCAAAAACCCTGTGAAAAGATTTTTAAAATACCGTGGGCATTTTTCACTCTTTTCTCAAAACTTGGCCACGTTATTGGGAATGGCAATTTCACTGTATCACCCTTGATATTTTTGCCCTTGAAGTCTGCATTTCTTTCACAAAAGCCAAAGTATGATATTACCTTTAAACAGGGTTTGCACACAAGATACACACGTGTAAATGTTGAATTCATCGTATAAGTATAATAGATGGTGCATGTTCACCGAGGTATTAAACTGGGACCCAGTCAAAAATCGTGGACCAACTTTTTGGAATGAACCAACTGTGAGCAGGTCTTGGACATGGCAAGAAAGAAGAAGGTGGAGGGAGGGTAATGATAACCTCTTTCACTGTGAGACCCTTCTCTGCCAAGAGAGCTTCTAGCTTTCTCTCCTCTATTCTCCGGGAGCTGAACTCCAGGTTAGCGGCATCCTCTGCTGCCCTGGCTTCCCGCTCTTTGTCCTGAGCAGCCTTCTTATCCTGTGAAAGAAGAAGGCAATGAGGTCAGAGAGAAAGGAGTGTGAAGAAGATGTCCAATGCTTTGGTAATGAACTCCTTCTTGTCTAAGTAAGTATGTTTAGGACCTGTGGTCTAAGGTGTACGCACCACTAAAGAAAGCCACTCCTCGTCACCTCATCCAGGATCTAACATCACCATCACTATACTCCCGGCAGAATTCTTAAGTTTGATATTTTTTCTTCAGCCAACTGGGCTCAGTAACAGAATCGGCAGTGTCTGCCCTTTGGAGTCCAGGTATTAACAAAGTCTAATTATCTAACTATTTAGTGACTTTTCACTTAAAGGGAACACGATATAGGATTTAAATTGCATTATTCCTGCTTAAAACAATAAAGTACTATATCTACAATGATATTTTGTGTCTCGAGCTAATTATTTCCTGGATTAAATATGAGAAAAAAAATGTTGAAAATGTTTGTCCAAGCTACTACGCCCCTTGAGTGGGACCCTCATTAACATAAATCTTCCCAAATGTGTGACGTAAATCGAGGCAGCTGCAGCCGCGCGCGCGCGAGCCGGCGCCCCATTCACCGGCCGGTCACATTGTGTACATGCATGTCCATGAAGCCTAAAATCGTTCATCAAAAATACTTTTCGAGAAAAAAGGATTCAAACATTTTACACACACCGCGTGTCGTAGTGCTGACTGACAGTTTTACGTTGGTCTGTGTGCGAGACGGATCACAATAGCAGCTTGCCGGGGGTCTGTAACCGCTCCATGGACCGTGCAAGTTAAGATGTTTTCTAGACCTTCGATAAATTTTCTGTTCCTCGATCTGCGTCACGAACAGCGCCCTCAATTTGAGTCGCGGCAAATTCCCAAAAGGGGGAGGCAATTTTTGGGCGGCAAAAAATCAAATGAAAAGTTCACTTGCACCAGTTTGGCTTTTAATTCACATTTAATATATGTAAATGAATTTATTTATGAAATAAAATGCGTTACGCCCAGTTCAAGCAGCTTGTTTCCTTTAAATTAGCCTCAGGGCAGTTGCAGTCTCAGCAAAATTTCATTTGAGTCTCGGCAGATGCAAGCAACTTTTCTCCAATTAAATATTTTGGTAAGCTAGATTTTAGCCTGCCCCTGACCAGCCTGACTACCGGTAGTATTTGAGAACCACTCACCCGCCTCTTTTGAGCCTTGCTAACTTTTTGCTTGGATGTGCTTTCCTCCAAGCTAAGATCTCCAACCTGCTCTGGTAAACTGCCTGTCACCTGCATCACAGCGAAAAAAAAAAATAAACAAACAAAAACAATGAAAACTGAACTGGTGAACTTTAACAGATCCTTGAAAGAGCATCAACATTAAGTTAGACTGGCTGCCTCAGAGGACCACATCAATGCATAAGTTCAAGAGAGTGTTAAAATTAGGGAACTTGTAATCTAATTGTTTTATTTGTTTACCAAAACTCTCTGTCTAAATTTGGGCTAGGAGCCTTCCTAAATCTGCCAAAATCTACCCTTGAAGTTGAACGGTACCAGAGTATACCAATGTAAATTTATTTCATTCCGACTTTGTCCAAATTTGCTCGGCGTCAGCAAAGGCACAGTGCCTGGGCCATCTTGTCTGGAGTAGTTTTAAAAAAACCGGCACATCAGGATTGGATTTTGACAGATTCAGGCTTTTGCTTGTTTTCAGAATCTACTCTCTCCTCGAACCTCTGAGGTTGCGTGATCGTTTCCTGCTTCTCGTAGAGCTTGGAGCTCATCCTCCTGCCTCTGACTGAGATCTGCTTCTAGCTTTGCAATCTCTGCTGTCACCTCTTTCTTCTTCTTCTTGTCACCTTTGGGTATCGTCCGCTTCAAGGCTTGAATCTGAGCTGAAAATGGACAAACAATCATAGGGTCTAAATTGCTGATCGAGATATCCCAAAACAACGCAATGCATCATGGGGCGATAAAGGGGGCATCATATGCACATCAAGAATGATGGATGCAAACTTTTAAAGGGCGCCCCCTGTTGAAATAACTGATCAACAATAGGGTCTATAGTAAGCCATTCAATGTCAATGACCTTTGTAAAGTTTGGGACCCTCCATGTTTTTATTACACGCCGGAATGACCGTGAATACGTTCCGCAATTCCGCTGCGCATGCTCCCAATTTTTACAATCGCCATTGACATTGAGATGACTAACGAATCATCCTTAGATTTGGGGTTAGGCAACACCAGCCTCCAGGGATTGCTGGAAACAGGAAAGACAACTTTAATAATCAACAGATTCATGCTCATCAGAAAGTGAAATTAAAAATTTGTGAAACACAAAGTTTATTTATATTTATTTGTCATAGTATAAACATTTAAACAAAAGGTAATTCGATAATTATAATTCATATAAAAAGAGCTTTACTTATTGTATATAGTTAATATCATTTATAAGCAAACCTTGGATTTCTTTTTTCTCTTTCCGATGTTTTTGCAGAAGACTTTCTTCAGCATCAACACTCGTGGAGTCTGCCATGTTGATGAAAGATTTCATCACATACAGTTGATGATATCATTTTTAATGTCAAGCAAATGCAACGATAAAGGCACGAAATACATGATGCGCAGTGCAAAATGTCGGGTCAAAGTCCATTCGAGGTCAATCGATTGCTTATGAATAATTCATTATATTCCGACTCACTCAACGGAAGGGCGTACTACGCATCGGTGCGTACTGTACAATGTACACAGATAGATACAGTTCGTACGAATCACTGCGGATCTGTCCGCAGATCATGCAAATACGAATCCGGAGTCACTACGGTCGGAGCGTAATGAATTATTCATAGAGGTCAATTGAAAATCTTCAGATCATCACAAGGGCAGAACCGTAGCCCAGCAAAATGGTAGGCATTTTAATTAAAAACCAGGGGAAATTTTGCCAATTGTTTGATATATCTTTCACTTATACTTTTAACAATGCTCTAGAGTTACGATCTATGCTTAAAAGTCAAGCCAGTGACAAAAAAGTACATTATTTATGTTAACATTTTTTGGGTGTAAACATCATTGCACAGCACAGTCATTCGTGCACATGCACAATATCTCCTTCCCCCATGCATAAACATTATACATGTAATGATGTAGGACCATAGCCTAGGACATGTAGCAAATTTGGTGAGCAAGATTTTACTGCACTTTTTAGTAGTTCAAAGTCCATCTTTGATCTTTATTCTTTAAGCAAACCATTATTTGTGAGTTTTATTGAAACAAAATTTAATCCAAGTACTAATAAACTGCTGCAAACTGCTCATCAACTAAAATATTGACCTGTAATAATACAAGATGTTATTTGGAGTTAGGGCCCTATATAAAGCCCTGATGTTTTGATTCTAGCAGGATCTTTCTCAATGCATTTGTTGTTGTTATGATTCAGCATGGCAGACTGAAAGTGAAGACGACTGCCGAGCAGAAGGAGGCTAAGAGGAAGGAACGAGAGAAGAAAGTGAAGCTGTACACCGCTGCAACCCAGAGAACATTCCAGAAGGTCTCGTCCTAAATCCTGACATTTAGAATAAGGCTCCTCTTGGAGTCCTTTATCAGAAGGATGTAATCAAGGCACCCCAGAAAATCCTAGATCAGGCTCCTGATCCGTCCTATAGACCTTATTCATGGTGTATCCATCTTGTCACCTTCCTTGTACATGTATACCCGTTGGAAAAGATAACACCAATTCATGAAAAGAAAATTGGGTACAAAACTATTGTGAATCCAAGCCTCGGTTTGATTGCACTGCCTCGAATGCAGGATGGATGCACTGAATAAGGCCTATATGATGCTCTATTCTAGCCTTATGACGTTTTTGGGGTGCCATGACAAGTTTTTACAAAGACAATTAATGAATGAAATGTTGGCGAAACTTACATTGCGGCACCTATACCACTGCTCTTGATCATACTTTAAATTTGCCAACATTAAATTTCTACCTGATGTTAAAATATCTGTAAATTTAATCTATTTTCGGTTTTGTAATTGACCCACAACTTCTCAAGAAACAGAATTGAAATCCTTGCAAAATATTATGATTCTAAAAACAATTGCCTCCTAACACTGAGTTTTCACATTACAATTTTTTTACGGTTGGACATCTTGTGTATTTTTTACGCAGAGGAAGGACGGTGAGTTTGATGATGAAGCACTGAATCTCACTGATCAACTGCTGTCGTCCAATCCTGATTTCTACTCGCTCTGGAACTATCGCAGAGAAATATTCCTGGATCTCACCAAGGATAGGTTTGTGTATAATTCTTAAGTCCGCAAAGTATTAATTAGGAATCCCCATTGTACATTTTTAATTTTGACCTAAAGTTGTTGAATTAGTTTTGACATTTGGTGTGTCTGAAACTTTTGTCAAGGGGATATTTGGGGCCTGTTTGCTTCGGCACATGATCAGTGGTCTTGCAAATCCACGTGCCATGCAGGATACACTAAAATGGGATCCGGATCAGCAGGATCACTGATCTCATGCCTGAAACAAACAGGCCCTTAGATTCTTAGAAATGTGAGAAGAGAACTCCACTAATGAGATTCTTTTAGGCACATCTTATATGATTTGAATCAATAATAACCATTTCTGCTTGCATATTGCCTGAGCTTTTGTTCTCAGATGCCCTGGCCAGAATGCAGAATGCCAGTTTTGTACCCACTTATATTTAGTACCCATAGTGTTGAAGAAATAGTTAACTGCAAGGTCATTTTCCTAGCTTGGTTCAGACTTGCCCTTAACATCTTGAAGATGCCAAGTAGTGAAGAACTTCAAGAGTAATGACTTTCAGGAAGACATCTCCAACCAAGGACAAGCTAGTAATAGCTGAAAATTAAAACAAAAATAATACATAAGTATTCTGTGAAATTTAGTCAAAATTAGAATCTCTGGTTCATCTTTTGTTTCAGGACGGCAGAGGAGCTGCAGGACAGGTACGTCAAGGAGCTCAAGTTCCTGGAGTCCTGCCTGATGGTCAACCCCAAGTCCTACGGGTCCTGGCACCATCGAGGCTGGGTCATGGATCACATGCCGAATCCTGACTGGAAGCAGGAAGTGGCACTCTGCAATCAGTATCTGGAATATGATGAGAGGAACTGTGAGTTTTAATATGTCTATTTTATTTATTTATTTATTCAATTTTATTTATATTTTTGTTTATTTATTTTTCTATTTACCCCATCCCTGTTGATTGGAACGTTATTCATTTGTAGAAAATGTTGTTGCAGGTTGTGGCATTAAACGTATGTTTGGTATTTGTTTGTTTGGTTATTTCTTAGTTCATTGCTGGGATTACCGTCGTTTTGTCGTGACCCGGGCGGACATCCAGCCGGCAGACGAGCTCAAGTTCTCTGATGCCAAGATCTCCAAGAATTTCTCAAACTACTCGTCATGGCACTACCGCAGTAAACTCCTGCCCCTCCTGCATCCTGACCCTGAGAATAAGGGCAGGGTCAAGGAGGAGATCCTACTGAGAGGTGAAAATCAAAAAGCTGCCATGAGAAAATCAAATCTGTCCAAATAATTAATGAAATGTACCCAGTATGAAAGCTTAAACGTCTGGATTATCAGTAATACATAGTTTAAATAGGTATTTGTAGTCCTTTGTTGCATAATTGTTGAAAAGAATTTAAATTTCACGTGGGATTTTTTAAAAATACAGTAAAATTCATGTCTACACAGACCATTCAAGGGAAATGGGCTTTGCCTTGCTCTTGTGCTTCTACAATCCACAGCTTTGATCTATCAACTTCAAGACCCTGCTGTGTCCTGGATCATAGTTGGTATTTAAATCTGATTGATAGATTGAATTTACAATGATCCATGGACAATATCTCGAAGCCATGGTTGATTGATTGATTTTAAGCAGCTCTATTTTAGTAAAACTCTGGGTTGACAATTGTTGAGAAGAAGAGGATTCTAAGCTGGGCCTCCAGCTGGCCTGGGTTATAGTTAGTCTCCCTTAATAGTTTTTGCCAACCTTCTTCTTTGTTATCCATAGAATATGATCTCGTCCAAAACGCCTTCTTCACCGATCCTAACGACCAAAGTGGATGGTTCTACCACAGGTGGTTGCTGGGAAGAGGTCAGTCAAACTAGGTCAAAGCTGGAAACCCTTTGACCTTAAATTTCCATCAGTCATAAAATTTCAACATTCGCAAGCAGCAGACGGTTGGTCTCTTTTTTACTTGCTCTGTGATGGTTATTAAAATCAAACACAATTTTAGGCTTCACATACGAAAAAATTGCTAGCAGAAAATAATATTATAGATAACAATTATTTTTACTCAAGTTTTAATCTGTTAATTCCTTTGGGGTTACAAGGCGAGAAACCTCAGGGCATCAGCCTCCTATACGCAAGCCGAGATCCTTGCAGGATCGTCACCGTCTTCGACCAGCCAGTGAAAATCGGTCTAGATGCTACACGAGTTGACGTGACTGTGAAAGATGGTGGCAGTCTGCCTGGTACCTGGAGGAACTCACATGGTGGGCAGAGTCACTCCTTGGTGTGGGTATCCTTTGAGATCATCTTGGGAGACAGGAAGAAGCTTCAAGAGCCCATTTCTTATTGATAGATCCTTGATCGGAATATTTCTCGCCAGCGTTGGGTACTGATAAGCATTTTGGACTTTCGTCTGGTTCTTTGACTTCATTAATTTCACTTGCATAGCCACTGGTTAAATTCCCAAGACTAAAAAGTTTCTACATCACATGACTTCATGCAAGCCTTCGCATAGACTTTACATAACATAATAGAGGGTCAATACCTTGCTCACAGTGGTTGAGAATCGTATAAGCAGGTAATAAGGGCACGAGGCGGTTCCAAGGACTGGGTCATTGTCAGCTGCACATTAGCAAAAATTAACTAAAAAAACCTATAAGCACAAAAACCTGTTAGCACAAAAACCTGTAATGAATAAAATTCAAAAATCAGTCTGCCAGCCTAGACTCCTAAAGAAATAGCTGACTACAAGTCAAATGCAGTAAATTATAAGAACTTCCTCTGGTCAGTGATTATTTTCTTTGCAGTATCACCCTGATAGGTTTGTGTGAGTTTTTTTGCCTTGACTGAGCCCATCGTTGATTCAGATTTATACAATGACGGCTGGTACACTTGCTGCCCCTGGTGCATATGATATACGTGTCTCAGTGGAGGAGCTTGGTGTATCCAGACAATGTACCCTGGCAGCAGGTAAAATAATTGAAGTCAAAATACACTGGAGTTACATGGCTGGGAATTCACCCAGCTCAAGTACTGTTGCTATTTTTTACATTACATTTTGAGTAATTGATGACAGTTGCAAGGCAGGTTATGCCAAACATGTTTGTGCACAGTTAATATTCATATATCGTCTTTAGTGCAGACTGCAGACATGACCATTTTGATCACCAATGTATACAAGTTGATGGTACGTTATGCACAAAAGCTGGCAATTTTTGTCAAAATGTAAGCGTGTAGTGCCATGAGGCACTTTAGAGTGGAAATTATGTGAACATTTACTTATAGTATGGCTCGTGTGGTTTATAGTGGTTGGCAGATTGGCACATCTACCGCCCTCTTGTGGTGATGCAATTATGGTCTGCGTAATTTGCTTGTAGTATTGCGTTCTTAAGGTGTCACTTTTGAAACAAGAAATAAACTGAAATGACCTGAAATATATAATGCTTATCTAGAGTTAATTAAGACGGTTCGATCCTAGCTGGATCTTTCTTAATGGCTAAATCTTCTCATTAAGCCTTTGAGAAAGATCCTGCTAGTATTTGACTTTTTTTTACCTGTATGTGAGGCAAACTGTCCACCAGACGGCAGCAAACAGCAGCAGTTGCAGCCGTATCGTATCCAGATAATGTTCTCTTTCTCTTGTGTTTGTGGGTCTTGTCTCTGACTGACCAGACCAGACTGAAGCTTGTAGCAGGGAATCCACGGCCAGCACGGAGCTGTTCACCGCCCAGCTGAGTGTGGAGAAGTCTGGTGTACTGACCCAGGAGCTGGAATCCTGCCAACAGCTGCAGGAACTGGAACCAGAAAATAAATGTAAAGATTGGATAAAACAGAGAATTATCATAATTCCAGTGGTTTCTTACTTTCTTAATTATCCCCTTGAATTATTTGTCTAAATTGTATATTAGGGAGACAGGTTTAATAGTATCTGAAAGTAAAACGTCCGCCGAAGTATTTTTGTCTTACCAGTCCTCTCCTGGTTTTGGCAGGGTGTCTTCTGACCATCATCCTGTTGATGAGGGCCGTTGATCCCTTAAAGTATGAGGCGGACACGCTGCGGTACTTTGATACGCTCCTCAAGACGGATCCCTGCAGGGAAGGGTACTTCAGAGACCTCCGCAGCAAGTTTGTCATTGAGAATGCCATCAGCAGGAGCATGCAAGAGCCTTCCGTCCACTCCAAGGAAATGGATCTATCTGGCAAGGTAAAAAAGACATCCTCCAACCGTAAACTCTTGCAGAGGTTAAGATCCTATTGGTTAATATATAATAATTATATGGTCCTGTAGTGGCCGCAGTCATCTTGAATAAAGATGACATTTTGGTTGGTTTTCTAGTCATTGCGGCAGTTTGAATTTTAAGAAAGCCGTTTGAGCATCCTTGCTCTTTCAAATGTTGGGATTGAAAACAGATTGAAATATTACATTAACATTTGCCTTCTGCTCCTACCACACAAGACAAGAGTTACTTACCACAGTCTCTTCATTACGGACTGGATCGTAAACCACATATTTTACCATTGAAAACCAACACGGCGGGGTATTATGGTATTCAGGATACCACACTTGCCACAGGAAAAGCCATTTGTGGTAAGATGTTGGATAGAGGTTGGTTAGGGTTCATGTTTTGTTTGAATTTCTGGTACTGTATATGGACTTCATTATTTATTGGTTAGCTTGTTTCTTACCTTTTCCATACAGCTCCTGACCACGCTATGCCACACAGAACGGATGGTCCTCATGACCAAGATCGACCTTTCATCCAATCAGCTCCGATCGCTCAAGGGATGCCACGCCTTGCAGTGTGTCCGTACTCTGTTGGCTGACTTTAACGCCATCGGTGATGTAGGAGATCTCGCACACCTGCCCTGTTTGGAGACGCTCTCACTGAGGGAAAATTGTATCCTTTATGTTTGAGGGGCCCAGTCTTAGCTGATTCATTGCACAGCTTGATAGCTAATCTCAACCACCTTCTAACAGTTGACAAGGGTATTAGTATTATTGAATCACGATCTGCTGATGCAATTTAACTATCTGTAGATTGAGACATTTTCCTAGGCAAAATAAATGCAAAGGTCTGAGATGCACCGATCAAACAGGTTTTTTCTTTGCATTTTTTGGGTGAAAAAATATTTTCATGGATCTTACCTTCAGGTTGCAGGAAGATTCGTATATGGCCTTCTCCTGTAATTCAGGTTGAGGTACCATCTATCATACTCAGTTATGAGTCACAATAACCATTGATCCTATTTCCTATTTGGGTTATTTGAAAACTAATTCTGAATGTGCATACTAAGATGTGATAGACCAGTAGATGCTAGATATAAAAAAAAAACACTGGTGAAACGGCCCGCATACACTGATAGTATGTAAGGTTTATACAATGAACATACACGTTGCCATATTACATGAGGACGACTAGAGCACACTATTCGAAACGTCAAGAACACACTCTCATCGGTCCTTTTCAGGACCACATGCACATCCTTCTAAAAGAGTATTATACATGGTGTCACCGCAAGTCTTACTCATTCTAGTCTCTCCACCATGCAAAACTCCAAACCCTAGTTGAAGGAGTTTGTCGATACAAAGTATTTCAAGGAATATCATCAGCGATTGTGTCCGTTTGTTTTCCCTTCACTGCTCCAATGACAGCTATTCAAACAGTCCAGCACTTGGTACCGCTCCAGTCCGGCACCAGACTACAGCACTTGGATCTGACTTCCAACCCTGTGTGCTCCATTCCAGACTTCAGGCAGAAAGTCAGAGAACTCCTTCCTAATCTTGTGTCTCTAAACGGGGAAACATTTTGACGTCCAAATTAATGCAAATTTATTTGCATCATAACATAAATGCTAGATTTGTTTACACAAAAAAATTGACCTACTGTTCTAGTACTCTACTATAAATTAACAATTAAAATCACGGGCAAGAACATAATTACTCTTTGGTATCAAAATTAACTCTTTTTATTTTGAATACAAACAAAAATATATCATCGAAATGTAACAAGAATTTGTATCCAACAAGTCTGACAGTGCAGGCAGAAGAAAACAGATCCAGCAACCAGTTAACTACTGGGTGCCATTGGTTACCACCAAAGATTATATAGTGCTATGCGCAAGATGGGGAACTCTTCTTGAAACGTGTAATCGCCATGGGCGCCATTCTGGTGTTTGGCGGGCGCTCCACGTACGGAGTTTCCATAGCATGATATGAGCGACTTGCAAAAGTAGTTCAAGAAAACCACAACAAATCACTGTTTTCATATTCAGCTGCTTCACATCAATGTCAAATATTTCTATTTACAATAAACAATAGGTTTTAATCGAATCCGGGCCAAAATTTTGCCTAACACTCCCCTTTTCTTTGATAAAGCGTCTAGCCTCCATATGTCCCTGGCGTGTACAAACTACTCACCAGTTGCACACCAAAATGGAGGATCGTGTATAATTTGTATGGAGAATGGCGACCTCAATACCAATTACCACGCGCCCTATGGTCAGTTATCAATCTTGTGCGTAGCGCTATATAATCTTTGGTTACCACTGGGTGCCTTTGGTCAACACATATTCCAACAGTGATACATGTACATTATTTGATGGTGCCATGGAAAGTTACCTGCTAGTAACCAAATACAATGAGAATTATGTCAAGCCATGTCTATAAACAGCAAACGGTACGAAAGTGGTCCATTTTTATAATGCTGCTCAACATGGTGTGGCAAGGATGTGTACATGTGGCCATACTGCAAGGTTGATTTATAATCATGATAATGAATGTAAATTACATGTATTTGACCTGGTACACATTCACACGCTGGAAAGTCGAGGAAAAACGGGACTTATTCTAAGATTTTGCACCATGATGGGATAAAAAAAGTTGCTGTCTTTTAAATGGAACTGAAGCATGTACATGTAGCTTCTTTTCCTCTAGTACTCTCTCTGATTCAATACCTGGACATCTGAAAGCATCCCCGGCGGGCAAATGTCACACCAGCACTTGGCAAAAGTTGTACAAGTTTGACAAAATCTACGGTGTATCTACCTGTATACTGTAGGTTTCCAATCCCAATTCATGTAAATGTACATCGATACACAAATGTACGGTCAGAAGAAATAATCATGAATCAATCATGCACTGTACTGTTTTAACAACAAAGATTATGATCTAAAATGAGATTTTGTTCAAGTTCACCAGTACTTTTGATATTTTGACATCACAGTGGCATAACTAGGTGGGGGGGGGGGGGGGGCGGGGGGATTGCATCATAGTCTGGTTCCTTGCCCAAAGATTCCTTGACAACTCGTATTAAAAATCTTATGTCGGGTATCGCATATGGTTAACTTGAAAATAGAGCATACCATGCGAATGCTAGATTTCAACACATGTAAGTTTTAATTTTGGCACTGTTCTAAGCGCATGCAATTTTACTTGGGCAAAGAAAGAGTGGGAAAAAACCATGCAGCAAACTCAGTTTAACTCACGCTCCCCAAAAGTCCATACAGGAAGATTGCTCTGTGAACAATATTCATGATCTATTTTGGCTAACCGTAGCACAGGATATAACATGACATTTCTTTTCCTGTGCGTGAACCCGAATGACCCCAGCATCGGAAATGTCTGACAATACTATCCAAAATTGACGAAAACGAGTTCATAATGTTTCGAATATTCCCGGAAAATAGGCCTTTTCTGGTCACACAGCGCCCCAAGTACATTCAGCCAACACCAGACCCTAGAATTCACAGAGAATAGTTGGAGATACTTGGTCTGGGAACCAGACTAGGTACATCAATGGCACCCTCATGAGACAAGATTGAGCTATGCTGCGCCATGTTGGAATTATAGTGACTCGGGTCTTGAAACTTTTACAATTTTAGCCATATGAGCAGAGAAAACAAATCTTTTTCTCTGTTTCTTAAATTCTTTAACAAAAATACCGCATAATTGTAGCAAAATCTGTGTTATACATATTAATCAATATTCTCAAAAGTGGATTATAAAATGGTATCTAAATGTATTGTCAACTGTCTGAAACTATTTTGGTGTTTAACATGAATAAAAATGCTGTTTCAAGTCACTCTATTTAACACATGATGTTTTGGTTTGTTTATCAATGTAATTTTCTCAAAATCAAAACTAAAATCCAAATCAATTTAACTCAATATTATGACTTCATTCAATTTTTAGTCATTGAAAAGTGAACGTATAAAAATTGAGAGGAACGCAATTCAAACCTGCGACCTCCGGAATACCGTACCAGTGCTGTACCGACTGAGCTATCCAGCCCTATGTTGGTGGTGTCCAAACAGATACAATTATCTTTGTTCATCTGCCAGTTGGAAGCCATGAAACCACTAACATAATGTTATTTAATTTCAATTTTCATGAGAACCTCTTTGGTCGTAGTTAAGAATAAGTATGGTCATTACCAAAAGAAACACTTCTATCCGATGAAAAATAAAAGGCTCATACACAATTGCATTCACTTCTCAAGTTATAAAACATCTCACAACTTGTGGAAAAACATTACTGGTAATCCCGCAAAAACAATTAGGCGAAACTTCACAACTAGCACAAACTTTGCAAAATAGTGACGCATCACACAAAACAAAAATTTGTTCCTCAGCCCAAAGAAATCTGCAAACTCTGCAGTAAAGATAAAGTCATTCATATAATGTCTGTAAATAAAATAAATGACACAAACGGTACATTTCAATTTTATCAAAAACGCCTCAAAATTGACCTTTGTCTTGCAAGATTAATTTTTGTCCCCACTACTCGCAGGTGATGTCTGTTAATAGTAAACTATTATCCTACTTGCTCCCTGTTACTGGCAGCCATTAATAAGGTACACAGACGGTCTAAGCTCATGCTAAACAAATAAAACCAACTTGACTTTCCCTTCAGGCAAGATGTCGTGAACAAGAGCTTTACTGTAAATCAAGATTAAGTACCATATTTGGTGGCTTTAAAAGAAAGCAAAAACCAACAAAATTTACCACACATTGTTAGTCTGTCACTTTGTAAAAAAAAATAAAATAAATAAAAAAAAAACCTTGATTTTGTTTTTCTATACATAAATTACAGTAATTAACAACAGTGGATCCGTTTTCACACTGAAATGATGAAATACATATTCCCCAAGACTAACAAATTATGATAATCTTTCATTGCACCTGGCATGTAACTGTTAGATCACTGAGTAATCATCAAATAACCGCAAGGGAAACTGACTGGTTAATTCTAAGTTATTGAAAAGTGAAAAAAGAAAACTTGACTGGAATACAGATTAACTTACTTCCTCTTAACATGCTTAAAGCTTAAAGCACATGAACACTGTCCAAAGATTTACTACTACTTATGTACTGAAATGTAAAAAAGGATGCTTTTCTTGAACCTCCATGTCCAACAGATGAAAAGAAAATCCTGAAAACAACAGCACTGACATCCATTGGTATATTTCCCAACTTCTGTGGCATACAATCTAGGAGATGGAAATACCATTCCTGTTTGTGGCTGTAGCGAAGACAACAGCCAAAGATGTCTGATTCTGTCTTTGGCTCTCAGCCATTACATCACATTAATTTTTTTGAGTTGACCCCGGTTTTCTGACCCCAACAACTCAAAGAACGTTAAAACAATCTTGAGACTGACTGGTACATGAAAAACCAACTCTTAAAGGTAATTTTTCGAATCGATAGAAAGGAAAGGGTTATTAACATCAGTAGGTACAAATAAGGAAAAGAAGTTGAACAATATGAATGGATACCACAGCATCCAGTTCTTCAGTTGCCTGATGAAGCTTTGCAGTTCCAGCACCCGAAATATCGCTACAGCAACAGGACATCGTGTGACTTTGATCACCTTTTTCTCTCATTTGAATGGAAGCCCCTTGTTTATTTAAGTCTCACCCATTTCCTCAAAGGAGTTATTCACAAAGTTCTTTGGTCAGAGTATATTGCATCTTGCAATACAAAAACGCCAACTAACCACAAGGGAAACTGACTGGATTTTAAGTCATTGAAAAGTGCACAAAGAAAAATTGACTGTGATTCAAGCTCTCCAGCCCTATGTTTGCGGTGTCCCTAATAGTCAATCATCTTTGGGGCATCTCTGACTCTGACCTCTGTCTATGTGGAAAAACACAAACCCATGACCATGTCATCAATGAATGCAACTTGACAGGACCTCTGTGCCACTGCCCACTCTCTGAGATAGACAACCCAGAACTGATCACCCATCTCACCAACTGCCAATTATAATCTAAATAGCTGTAGCACACATACGAGATAATAATCTTCACAAAGCCTAGTACGTACCGTTATATCCCAAGGATCATTTAAGATACATGCAACAAAAAAATAAGCATTAAATTGACAAATTTGGATGACTGTCTTGTGTAGTATTTGCATGTAATTACATGTATGTTGTATGCAATGTAAATCTTCTGTATGTTCATTGTTATGCTTTGTAACTTTCATTATTTTGTTTTCATTTCATTTTCACCATTTAGGGGGTTTGCCCGTAAATGCTAAATTCACTGTTTAGTATGGTTTTGCAACTACATGTACAACTAGCATGGAGTACTTAAGTTTCTCCACATTTTCCCTGTCCACAGTGCAGCCCTCACAGTCTAAGAGCAGCCATACACAGTCCTTGACCTGGGAAGATCAGAAAGTGTTGAGATGGCCAGACACAAGTGGCCTAACATTGTTAAGAGGTAGATGTTCCATGCAGCACCAGAGAAGGTGCAGTTTGCATCATCTTCAATGATCTCAGTTGCACAAAAGCAACAGCTTACGAGAATCAAAAACATCTGCTGCTGACGTAACTTTCCGAGAATTGTTTGGGTCGGTTCAATCTTGAGATTGTTTCCCAAAACCTTCACAAGAAAAGCAAGAACTCCTGTCTACACACCCTAAAATCCAATGCAATACGTGAATGGATTCTCACTACCCGATTAATGCCAGAAATATATCGAGTGACATCACAGACTTTAAAAATTCAATGGAAGTTCCTTGAGGAACCTATACATACAGCACAGGACACAAAAAGCTCACTTTTCATTACTGTTGCCCTGAATCCACTTAAATACAAGCAGATCGTGTGGACAGACAGACACTACAGGCAGTTATATCAGAAGTGCTGTTAGATTCAGAAACCAGTGAAGCAGTGGATTTTCAACCATGTGAAGATTTGGGGAAATGTTGCAGTCACAAGAAACTGGGGATGACCACAGCCCTGTTTGGATAGGAACTGGAGGGCAACTTAATAAATCTGGGTCTCTATTAAACTTGGCATAGCTGCCATGTTAAGCCAATTAGTGTACAAGCCACTTAGCATATATAAGCTGCGGTACATCTAAATCGCCCCAACATAAGCTACAGTTAAACCGAACGGAAAATTGACAGAGTGAAAGGAGGTTATGGATGCAAAGTCTAGCCAAGAGATTAAAAATAACGAAAAAGAAGAAAAAAGTCCTCAACATAGACCTCACCATTTCAGTTGCATGGGTAAACCCAGATGTCTTATTGAGTGGACGAGAAAAGAGAGATTCAAATACCCAATATACATGTAGGTTGGGCAAAACAACGCTAGCATTGGTCTACACTGAGATGCCACACAAGATGCATTGGAGATAGAGAATACATTGAAATCTGTGAGCATATCACAGTACCACGAGTCACCGGCTACATAAGCCTCTATATATGGCACCCTCTACTGCCCAAAGAGACAGTAACACCGAAGCATGATGCATTGGCTGCATGCAAAGATTGTTGGCACAATTTAATACCAATGTGACCACACCACTACGTGCACACATTGCACATAGGCCTGTCCTTAGAATTTAAGAATAACCGAGGTATATAAATGGAGCACCTTTGCCTAGTGGTGTGTAGACTGTCGTTGTAAGTCGCGTTGATCGTCTCTTCTTTCATGCTACTCTCGTGAAACCGCTCTACTTTCTCGCGAGACTCATGGCTACGGCGAGAGTTCGGCTCTCGGCGCCGGACCACTCGAAAATAACGACCCAGATTATGGGTACGAATCCAGCCATGGGTTTGTGGTAAATAGGTACCAGAGAGGGTAGACAGAAAGAGGCAACAAGTTTACTTAACGAATTTACAAATTCGGTACCAGTACAAATCGGATGATAGAGGACGTTTATGATATAGTTTCGTCAAATTCTTAGACACATTGCAGCATCAACAGCCTTGCTGTAAGGTTTGGTCAGGTAATGGCAATAAACCCAATAAGATGACAAAGAAGCAACAACTACAATAACAAAATCAATGCAGGGGCCATGGATAGTCTGCATGTCTGGTTGTCGGCTGAGCGTGATGGTGGCAAACTTGTTTAAAAGTCAGGCATGGACAATTTGGTCGCACAGGGCTGTAAAAAAACAAATACTACACAGTTGCAATTGAGAGAGGACCCTGATGAATAAGTTCAGAGATCAGTGATTATGGAGTCCACGAGTCAGCAAAACGAGTATTCCTTTATTGAGAGAGTGGCTCGGAGGGATCCGAGTGGTCGCTGACGAAGGCCAATTCGTCATCCTCCAGGAAGCTGGCATCGGCGTCTGAGTAAGAGTCGGAACTGTCCGAGGTGTCAAACTCGGGCAGAGGGGCGATGGGAATCGTGTTGCTGCTGCGGCCACTCTGGCTGGACTTGGTCCTGGGTCTCACGACGGCTGTGTTATGAGTTTTGAAGAGACGGAATCAAATCGGTAATTTAGAAATTGGAGCAACTTCAATGTAAGAAATCATTAACAAACCTCCTGAATACTTAGTGACCATTTGTGCATACTTGACCATACCCACAAATCAATGATGTTACACTGAGAATGCTAATAATCATAAAATGATTACAAATGAAATAATTTCTAGGCCAACCAACATCTGATGAAAAATCGTTCAAAGGCGACAAACACACATAACAAAATCAATGCACTTGATTGTAAAGATACAGCAAAAGTTTCAATTTTCTTCCAGGACGTTTTGGAACATCCCAGAACACACATTCATATATCACATACTGTCCGAGAACAAGGCATTGTGTTTTCTATTGTCACTGTACTTTATACAGTTATAATACACTCCCATAGACTAAGCACACATTTGTACATCCAAGGACAAAATTGAACAAAAGAAGTACGTTCAGGAACAAGAATGGTTTCATTGTTGTTCCTTTATCCTCTTTTTGAATCTCATATAGTACACGTACTCTCTCACACATACTCTCTCCCCTGCCATACTTACGTTGTGATTTCTTCTTGATGCCAAATCGTTTGGCGATGTCCTCTTCGGAGTCAGAATCTTCCATTTTTGTTCGCTCAAAATCGACCCCAACAAAAGGCAACTGAAACAGCACAACCCAAAAGAAAGGAAAAGGGTTAATGGGTTATTCATTGCGGTTGTTATAAACTAAGGAAAAAGGTGATCAAAGTCATGCGATGTCTTGTTGCTGGTATAGCAACGTTTCGGCAGCTGGTACTGATAGTTTTCATCAGGCGACTGAAGAACTGGATGCTGTGGAGTCTGTTATATCCTGTTGGTCCGCGTCGGCTGTCCGTGTTCATCGTACAGGTGCCGTGCCAGCATGTGGTCATAGTACAGGTCACTCGGTCATGGTGTCGGATAGTGGGAAGCTAGAAGCCCATAAGGTGCATCTGTATATTAAAGGGCGTGTGAGGCTATTCAGCGAGCCCATACCTTGCTTTTGCTGGCAGTCAGCCGAGACCAGTTGGTTCCCACACTCTCCTTGTACAGTGTGATCAAGACCTCACTGCCATGGGCGACGGCTGCGTGATCTGGCGCCCTCACTCGCCCGTACAGCTCCAGGCTGAATCCGTAGACCTTTCCATCAGCCACAGTGCTACATCCGAGCCAGGAGAAATAAAGCTTTTCAGTACAGGATATCACATTTAATCAAAATTCAACCGAAAAAATAAAAAATCCAGCAAAGCAATTTTGTATTAAAAACAAGAAATCTTTTGCCGGCATACCTGAAACTGACTCCCGTCGAGGTCACGTCGAGGTCAAAGGTCATAACACCTCTTAGCTGCACACTGAGCACGACAGAATTGGGGCGCTGTGACCAAAGTACTCTTGGACGTTTTCTGAAAGTCAAATTATATAAATCTGCATAAATAAAACTTCAAATTACCACTTCCAGTCCACACACACAAATTCATAAACACAGCACCACTCAATGTTTGCCTGAATTTTTTCTTTTAAAAAATTAGTAAAAAGACAGGATCTTAATGAAAGGCAGTTCCATCATTTCTTGATACATTTTCAGGGACTTTCCATCTTGCAGAAGTTATGCATTTTTATTTATTATTTATTAATTTTTTTAAATTTATTTCCAAACATCACTCTAAATAACAAGTAAAGTTGCAATTTCATTACAATATTAAAGGATGAATGGTGGTGGTTGGCAGGAAGCATAGGCTTGTATTTGGCCGTGTCACCATGGTTATTTATGATTCAATTTAGATAATAATAGCTATAAGTTGATCATTATACAACAAACAAAACCAAAAAACAAAACAAACAAACATAATTAACGTAAGGGTACAAATTACAAAGACTTAAGGCCTAATTTGTTACTACTACGAATACAACATGCAATTTTACTAGTCAGGTTGAGTTACAAGTAAAGACATTAAGGACAGTGTAATGGGTACTGTAATTATTTCTATACTAAATAGAGTGTGCCAACAAACGCTTTTTCAGATATCTTTTAAAGTGGTATCTAATTGTGGCAAGACCTTTTGGACCCATTTTGTTATATCTAGTCACCACTGGTCTACATGTGATTTACCTTGGTAAGGCACTATCAGAAATCGCCTCCAATGGAGGCATGTCGGACAAGTCCTCGGCACAAGGCTCTCTCCTCGCCTCTTCCTTCAGTTCCTGAATGCTGACGACCTGGGACACGTACTGCTGCTTGGTTCCTGATTGGCTGCTTGGTTCTGTTGCCTGGCTCGTCTGGCTGGGTGGTTTGACCACTGCAGCCCCCGATTGGTCCAATATACGGACGGGTTGATAGCTCTGCTCTGATTGGTTGTCTTCGTTAATGCAGTGCTGAATATGCATTAGTCGCATGTGCAGGGTATTCAAGAGCTGATGCGTGCTCTCTGAGTGACTCATGCACATTAATTGACTGAAAAATAACGAAAAATATTCAAATTCAGTCCTTCAAGCACTCTTCTGAGCTTCACTCTCCTAATTATTCCAATATGTACACAATGACCCTTTTAAAAAGTCTCACATAAAATTCTCTAGGTACATCCTAAGGTAAGAATATACACTTGGTCATTTCCATTAGTTTGAGGCAAAATTTGTGACAATGTGTCCATGTTACAGCTAAAAGCGCAATAATTTGTTACGCAAACAATGAGAATATTACCAATTGTTTAAATTATACAGGCCCTTAAGCTCTGTAAGCTGGATAAGTTATTAAAAATGTCTATCCCCCATGTCACTGCTGAAATAAAGCAGACAAATTGATTTGTCCTTCCTCTCTCCACCTTTTGAAGATATCTTTATAGGCTTCTTAGCAACAAGGCCCTAGTAGTAGATTTGGATCTCTACATTTGAGTGTTATCTCCACACTAAAGGGTGATGACCCGCATGCGGCAAAGTCTTTAATCATGTTGTACACTCACTGACATCTGTGGGCAACAATTAACGTCATTGTGCTGATCTATCATTGTGAGAATGTACTATGATGTTGACATAATGTCACTGGGGTAAACTCTCAATTGGCTCCGTTTGATTAAGTACATGTGCTTTATCACCATACCATGAGAAGAGATTTTCATTTTCCTTGTCCCAAACATCTCAAGATGAACTTATCTTTGTCGGGGGGGGGGGGGGGAATAGATGAAAAAATACACTGCTGAGTGATTGCATTAAAAGAATATTGGATCATTTATCAGTCTACCATGGTTTGTCCGATTTGTAATAACTTGACCGCTTTAATAATCAAAATATTTTGAATTATTTGTGCCTTTCTTCGATGGGAAATCTGTAGCAACAATTAATGTATTCTAGAAGTATACAGTTGAGGTTGCTTATAAAATGACTATCAACATCTAGTTCTGCGGGATGGTCTGTTTGTTTTTGAGGGGACTGTAATTGTAATGTACTCGCAAAACCTGGCCTATGTGTCTTTTCTGAGTGGCTCTCAGCTGATTTGTGCAGGTTTTTCTCCCGCCATATTACGTTTCAATGCTCATTTCACCCCAGAGTCGAGAGGGAAAACCTTTTATTCAGGAGAAGTATTCTAACAAACTTTAAAAAAAGGTGGTGGATATTAAATGGAAGAATGATATGCACAATGCCAAATCACTTGCTAAAATAAGCACATGGGATGTGCACCACCAAGAGAGGGTGCTAGACTGGAGCCAATGTGTCAAAAACTAAAAACAGAAAAGCTCCTATGTTAAAATTCTGGAGGCACTTAAAGAAAAAAAAAGTTCAATACACAGCACAAAATTGCACACAACTTATGTTCACTAGTTCAACCTGGCTTGCAGAAATCAACAATTCCCAAAGACATTTAAATGACAGAACCATTATTTTGATCACTTTTTTTTCGTTATCAGAACCAATTTTTACCAGTCAAAAAAATGATGGGGTAAATATTGTATAAATAGCAAGAGTGACACACTTGTCTTTTGTTCTACTTTAAGACAGTATATTACACTCTGCCAACATCATCTTAAATCAATAGGTGTTTTTTTTTTTTTGCAGAATGACACTAAAAAGGCACAAAGTATATTTGTGCCCGTACAACGTCTTAATGAAAGAGGCCGGGACGTGATTTTGTTTACAGACTGTAAGCGGATCTTGCACAGCTTCCTGTTCATGTCATCGCCCGGAAAACCTGTCAGCAATTTTGAGTCATTTTTAATGATCTACGACTCGAGTGACGACCCACGTCCCCAAATATCCTCTTTCATATTAACCCAGTTTGTGAGAAAAGCGAGACAAACGTTAATGCAGGGTTTCATTTAGAGAACAGTTCTTTCCGGTATCAGATTGAATTTGTCATTTGATGCCAGAGCTTGTCCAGCGCAAGCAACATCACACCCACGCAGCCTGGATATCAAAGTCAGACAGCTGACTGTAATAACAAATGTCACGTTACATGTGTACAGAGCCCTTATCAGGTATCGAAGAAAAAAGCAAAACCACGCCATGCATTATCATTAATGCGCTGTTCAAAATGTTGTCAAGTACAAATACCGGTAATTAATATCCTGTTCTAAGAATCCAATCCGAGGCGTTGTAGTATGATTCTGAGTTTAGTTTGAGGCATGAAGATACAGGAAAAATTCAGAGTCACAAGTAACGTACGTGCTTTTAATTCTATTGAAAAATAGATTTCGGTCGAGTCCAAATCATTTTCTTCTGATTTGCCTCCAATGCCTCTTTTAACTATCAAAAGAAACATAAGCAGCACTGCTAAATAAACGGACAATTTTCATTTCACAAAACTCCTTGCAAGCATCACAGGGATTCTAAAGGAATAGTTGCAGTCGTGACTAGACTTTATCTCAAAACTCTGCCTGTGGCCGCAAGTAACAACACGCACCTATGCACACAAGCACCTTGAATGGTTCGGAAAGACACAGTCCGATCAATAAAAAACACAAATCTGCAGCAATTCATTAAAGGAGGGACACTCCAATCCTAACCATCATCCATCTCTCACATAGCCAGGAAAGACCTGATGTGTGCGTCAACTGGCTCTTGACTCTTAACCTCTGGATTCATCGGAAAAGAGGAAATCTGCTCATCCATCATGTTCATTGGACATTCATCAGACATCAGGAGGGCCTGTGGTCTCTCAAAAGACATCTTTCAAAGTCTGTCAACATCCGGTTTGCTATCCTCCCTTTACGTCATCGTACAAACATCCAGTTTGTGATGGACATAATCTAGTGGGAGAAGTGCAGCGTTCTTTGTTCGATGGACCGTACTTTAATACTGACAATTACAACTGAAGAAAGAAAACCCACAGAGAACCATACCAAAGGAAGTCACTCTGCAAAATAGAGGGATTACAACTGATGCATCTATTGAATGGAAGAGTTCCCCACGGGAACACGATCGCCAAATAAATAAAAAGTGAAACTTGAAGAAGCAATAACAAAGGTTCTGCATCTGTGACACTTCAATTGAAGAATTCAATCCAAGGGCATAAAACGTAGGAAATTCATCTGGCAACATCTACAACTGGAAACTGAGGGGAGCCAGGGGAACCACAACCAAGGAACTGAAAGCAAGGAACTGGAACCAGACAACTTCCTTTATCAGAGAAATTGCACACAAAACTCATCAAGCTTGAGAAATATAAAACAGGGTGCAATTTCAGTACATTTGAAAACTAAATATGTTTGGAAACATGAGGTCAGGAAATACGAGTGAGGACACTGTGAATGATGGGGATGGCCTTTCTGAAGGCAGGTGGATCTGTCAGTTCATAGCAGGAGAGGCTATCCTCGGTATCTTGGGAAACATCTTGGTATGTTTCGTCATTCTACGGGTCTAATTCCTGCACAACATGACCAACTACCTGCTGGTCAATCTGGCCGTGGCCGACATACTGCTGTGTCTGACTGAAGCTTTCAGCTGCTTAGTTGAGGTCAGATATGCTCCGGAGACCCTGATAGGAAAAGAACTGCTCTGTCGTCTTGTTAAAAGCGGCTTCTTAAACTGGTTTTTGTCTGCGCATCAGCATACGGCCTCTGCCTGGTGTCGCTAGAAAGGTATGTTGGCATTGTACATCCGTTGCGGTACTCCACTCTTCTTACCCCTACAAAAATGAGATTGCTCATTGCCCTGATATGGATGGCATCGTTCCTTCTCGCTCTGCCCTGTGTCTTCACAAACAGTGCCAGTCAGGAGCAAAACATTGCCTGCTCTGGGAAGAGTTACCCGTTCAAGTCCTTCTTAGTTGTATTTCGCATTATCATCTTCCTGTTGGTATACGTCCTGCCCATCGCCCTGATGGCTAGGGGCTACTACGAGATACAGAAGACTCTTAAGAGACAGGCAAAAGCCCTGAACCTCCAACAGGCGAGGGCAGCAGCCTACGAACTCATGGTTGCCAGACAGCGAGTGGTCAGCATGCTCACATTCGTCCTTGGTGCCCTGGTCATCTTGTGGATGCCGGGGTATCTGCTGTCGTTAGTCTGCCTGCAGTCTGCCTCCCAGAATCAGACCGTTTCCTTTACAATGTGCAGTTCGCAGACTTACATCATCATCCAGGGCATTGCTGACATCCTCTTCTACTTCAACTCGGTCATCAACCCCTTCATCTACGAGTTCAAATACAAGAGGTTCAGGCAGGGGCTCAAGGTGGCTTTCTGCGGCTGCCTCGGCAAGCGAGCAGACAACAGGGTCCACGTTCAGATGGTACCCATGTGAGAATGGCCGAACCAGACTGGACACATTATGAAGTTATGAACAAAGGGGAAATACTCTGAATACAACTCCATTAAGGACAGCCCTGCCAGTGATAATGGCCACAAAGACCAGACAATTCACCGCATCGTGTACAACTGTCCCATACAGAAGATGGCCAGGGTATACTGGCCAGAACATGGACTTAACCGGCTCTTTTCAGAGCCACACACAACTCAAAAAGAGTATATTTTATGTCTCATGCTCTTACTGCAAAATCAATAAGCTTAAGGGACATACAGCTATTCAGTGGAGGTTTCATTTGGCTGGAATGAACAACTGAGGATGCCCTTGCATGGTTGTCTTTCCTGGACCTGGCCCTTTGGACTGTAAAGCTTGTGTTCATGCACTTCAAAGGAAAGAAGAAGTGAGTGAGTATCATACCTTGAGACAATTTCAGTTTGACAAAAATGTTAACCAACTTAAAGGTAGTATTATACTTTGGTAGCATAGCGAAATAGAAATGTTCACAGATTTACCTATAACTTACAGGGTATAAAGATGATGATGGTAGAAACATTCTGTTAAAATGTTTTTTGCCTGAAATGCTATATTTATCCAGAAAAGAGTAAAACCAGTGACCAAATTTATTTTTGATCTTTTAAAGATCAAAAATGAAAGAGAAAATACTGTGGCCATTTTTCACTGTTGTCTCAAATAGTTGGCACCGTATGGAACTGAACATTTCATAGATTACTTTTACTGTACATTCCTTTATATTTTTGCCCATGAATTTGTATTTCTTTGACAAAAACCAAAGTATGATACTACCTTTAAAGGACTCAAAACATGCCATTTGAATAATTGGAATTCTTACAACTTATTTGTTTAACTTAAATCTTTATAACATTCTGTGAAACAATTAATGCCGAAAATGCTACCAAGGCAAAGGATCTCATGTTTAACTGTTAAGAATAATCTTTAAATTTGGTGTACATGTATATGTTTTCCAAATTCTGATGTGGAACATTTTTCATTAAGACAGGCTTAAAGTTAGGAGGGCCTGACGCGTTTCGATCCTAATTAACAGGAGCTTTCTCAAAGGCGAACTGAATTACGGACAAGAACATGGAAGGGAATAGAAACACAACTCCCCATCTTGATCACTAATCCTCTAATTACCTTCTTTGTTAATCCCTATCCCCTAGCCCCATTCTTCCTACCCTTTGTAGTCTGGCAACTTTGATCTTGCCTACCTGACCCCTCTGTGTGTGATCAATTCCCTCTCCCATTGTCCTGACTCCCTCATCCATACTTTTGTGTTTCTATTCCCTTCCATGTTCTCGTCCGTAATTCAGTTTGCCTTTGAGAAAGATCCTGTTAGGATCGAAACGCGTCAGGCCCTCCTTACTTTAAGCATTTGATATATTTCAGATCATTTTGGCTGATGAGCAGTTTGTAGCAGTTTATTACTTGTATTCATTTAGACATGTTAGAGGCAAAATTTAAGACAATATGGCAGCTCACAATTTCTTGAGTGTACTGCTGAACTGCTGGGACATTTGTTGCAGAAAAGCTGGATCATGATTAATAATGGTTATGTGGTGCTCCATGAGTGCCATTCCACTCATCCGACCACATCATTTATCTAGCTATAAAAAAGTCGACTTTTGTAGTAGTAGTAAAAGCCGACAAGTTTATTTATCAAAAGAATTTTCTTTATTAAAAAAATACATTATTAATGCATCTGGCCAAGTCAATCTAAAAAGTTGTCTTATCCTGATACTTAATATGTTTAAGTAAGTTATCAGGACAAGTCTACTTCCTTCATTCCATTAGTAGTCTTGGTAGATAATAGCAGAATTTATCAACATCTTTATTTGAGTACTGTGATGAGTGAGATTAATTATCAGGATATGTTGAATCTTAGTTTTTACTATAAAGTCATCTTGCACTGAGAAATTATCTCGATAAGTTGACTTTTAGGGCTTAATAAGTCGAGATAACTTTAGAATGGTACTCTAGGAATGTTGTAATATATGTCAGTATACATGGTGTATATATACACAAGAAAATTAATTTAAAAGAACATCTCAATGATAAAAGAGAAACAAAAATCATTTTAAAACAAATTTTAGCCTTTGAGAAAGATCCTGCAAGGATTGAAACGTCAGGCCTTCCTAACTCCAAGCATTTTAGAACCAAGCATAACATTATTTGTAAACAATTTAAACTGACAATTATAAAGATTCTGCTTTATTCATGAACTTTTAATTGTATAACTACATGTAATCGAGCCAATTCTAGCAATTTTATATGTGAACTTGTTTGCACTATTGCAACAACATGTTGTTTGCACGCCAGCCATGCAAAGCTTACGAATAATTTCTTTGTCTTGAATATGAAGTCATGTCAGATTTCAATTAAAATGACAGACATCCTCTTTCATATTAAAACCTACATATAGAGGGTGTGCAGTCACGTGATCAGAACGCCATTTTGGACGGCAACGCTGTACACATAATGCACGTACGTACAGTGTATGTAACCCACATGTGTTCGCGTAGCTTGCAAATCAACCGGACGCGTACGCAGACGCAGAAGTGCGTGCAAAAAACTGCATTTAATGATGCTGTCTGGTACGTACGCGTGCGCGCATACGCGACGTGCGTGCGTACGCGTGTCGTCCAAAATGGCCGATAAGCTGTCAAGTGACGTCACGTGCACGCTCTCTATAGTTTGTTTTTACAATTATCAAGTGACAAACTGCGCTAAAAGATGTACATGTATGCCTGCTAGCATTTTAAGGACAATTGGGTTCTTTCCTTATTTTGATAGAACTTGCACGGCAACAGCTTCCATCAAGCCTATAGATATATGCTCATCTTGACAGCTTGTCTTTAATAAAGAACTTTGCATTATGTACACAGCCCTTGGGTAATAAAAACAATCCTCAATATGTAATCCTGACTGCACTGAAAGGGTCTCTGCAATGGGAATATTATGGCTTGAACATGTGCCAATAAAAAAACTGTACATGGGGACTATGATTTTACCCACTTCCTCACACTGATTCAGGGTTAAAAACAGGTTTTTTTGGTTTGTATGCTAATTAGCATTTCCATATTCATGAGCAAAACTGTGATGTCATCTGGGGAACTGAGAGCAGTAACACAATTGATTTGTGCACAAAAAGTTGCGGTTGTTTTACAGGTTTTCTGACAGACCTTTTCCTCCTCAATGGGTTTTATTTTACCAAATATGTTCCTTTCACTCAACTGGTGGTGTAATTTTTTTACCAAACCATTTTTGTAGACCAAGTTTGCCTCTTCATTGTTTATGTTTTTTCATTATATTTTTGCTGTTGGTTCCTTACATCAGTATGTGTGAAAATCCCCCGTTTTTCAAAGCCATTCAAAGGAAAACCAAATGCTGGTTTGAAACCAAAATAAGACGTGCCATTCATTATTTGTCAGTATATTCTCTGTATGAAAGCAATAAAGTAACCTGACTAAAAAAAGCACTGCAGCAACCCTTTAATCACAGTTCGTTTAGGCACGTGATAGGCACAATTTTCTTTCTTGTTTAATATAAACTGTTTAGATGAGATCTTCTGTTTGAAAAATAGAAGAAAATGCTGAGTTTTTTGTTTGTGGTGCCAGGATTTCTGAAGTACCGTTCACAGGACCAACTCTATGAAAGTAAGGCCAATGTTGCAAATCCAAAAATGTAATCATGCACTAAGTCAGACAGGAGGACAGTTTTTACACTACACAAATTTGTGTGCATCTGAGATATATTAAAGTGTTCATAATAACACCAGTTTTCAATCATGAAAAAGCAATAAAATGCCAAGATCACAATGAACAGGAGAATTGTTGGGACCGAAAACGGTAACACGACCCATGAAGAATGCCCGAGTCTACACTACAGACAGGATTTGATAGATGTCTCCGAAGCAGACAATTTGATCATGAAGAGTCAGAGAGAGAGCAGAGTCTAAAGGCTGCAGTTATTGCATGGGCTGTCAATGATGTAGGCCAGCTCAACAATACTAGCAGAGACAGTTTTAATTAACGACAGACTGTTTGGCTACAAGCCAAGGAGGGATGAGGTATCCGACCTAACCCTTTATCCATCACTCAGCACCGAAAAGCAAGCATCTGTGTCTAAACAGGCTCTTGGCTCTCGTACTCATCTTCACATTATTGGAGGTGGAGGAAATCAGCGCATCCTGTTGCAGATTCTAATGAGGGTTGGGGCTGTGGTCGGTTGATGAGGCTATTCGCATCTCGCGAAGCTTGACAACGTTTGTCAATATCAGGTTGGCTTTCTGATGAGACACAGTGTAGCCATGACGTGTTCCAACTGGTTCAAGATATTCATGCGTCTTCTTTGACTGCACATAGAGACACTCACGTCTAAGGAGGATGAGACCAATACTGAGAAATGAAAAGTGCAGGAGCCAAACCCAATGACATATGACAGATGAGGAGCAAAATTTTGTAACAAAACTGCACAGCGTAATTGAAATTACGTTTGAGGAACTGTAACTATATAAAGAACCTACAAAAAGACAAACTCTATTAAATGAGAAAGAAGCGGAGTCGGCCTAAGAAACTTGAATATAACTATATTCACGATAACTAAGGAACTACCAACCATTAGGGAAGTTCTCGAGAGGACCTTAAAGTGAGCAACAAAGAAAAACTGCATCTGAGACACATCGGTTAAGGGATCCAAACTGAGGACTTTCACTTGTGAAATTCAACCTGAGGACCTTCATCCGAGGAAATAAAACCGAGGACCTACACATATTCAAACCGACGACATTCACCCGAGGAAATCAAACCGAGGCCATTCACCTGAGGAAATCAAACCGAGGACATTCACCTGAGGAAATCAAACCGAGGACCTTCATCTGAGGAAATCAAACCGAGGACCTTCATCTGAGGAATTATGACTGAGGACCTTCACCCGAGGAAGTTGAAACTACATATTACAAGTGCAGGCGAAACCACAACAAAGGAACTGGACCCCAAAAGAATTTCAATATACATGTAGGCCTAGTGGAAATGCTATCGATGAACAATATTAAAGTAGAAGTGGAAGAACTTTCAAACTTGCAGCTTAAAGTTGAACCTTGAAACATTCATTCAAATAAATTCAGCAACATGTTGTCAGTGAATAACAGTGACAACATCATGAATGACTATGACGCATCTTCTGGAGGTGGGTGGGTGTGCCAGCTCCAGGTAGTAGAGACTGTCCTCGGTATCTTGGGCAACATCTTGGTATGTTTCGTCATTTTACGGGTCAAATTCCTGCACAACATGACCAACTACCTGCTGGTCAATCTGGCAGTAGCCGACATGCTGTTATGCCTGGTAGTCTTCTTCACCTGCCTAGCTGCCGATGTAGAGAACAGGCTCATCCGATACGTTCCAGAGACCCTGGTGGGGAGGGAACTCCTCTGCCGTGTTATCGTCAGCAACTACTTATGCTGGGTTTTGATCTATGTGTCGTCATACAGCCTCTGCATAGTCTCATTGGAGAGGTATGTAGCAATCATGCATCCTTTGAAGTATATCACAAGCTTTTCTCCAAGGAGGGTAACAACACTCCTCGCCCTGATATGGATCCTGCCGTTCATAATCGCTCTGCCGTGCATCTTCATTAACGGTGGCAGTCAGGAACCAAACATGGCCTGCTCTGGGCTCAGTTACCCGTTCTGGTCCTTCCCGGTTCTGTTCGGCATTTACACCTTCCTGTCCGGGTACGTCCTTCCAATCGCCCTGATGGCAAAGGGCTACTACGAGATACAGAAGACTCTTAAGAGACAGGCCAAAGCCCTGAACCTCCAACAGGCGAGGGCAGCAGCCTCCGATCTCCTCATTGCCCGGAAGCGAGTGGTCAGCATGCTCACAATCGTCCTGGGTGCCCTGGTCATCCTGTGGACGCCGGGGTATCTGGTGACGTTGGTCTGCCCGCAGCCCACCCAAGATCCGACCGTTTCCTTTGCCATGTGCAGCTCGCAGACCTACAAGAACATAAGGGGTTTTACCGACTTCCTCTTCTACTTCAACTCGGTCATCAACCCCTTCATCTACGAGTTCAAATACAAGAGGTTCAGGCAGGGGTTCAAGGTGGCTTTCTGCGGCTGCCTCGGCAAGCGAGCAGACAACAGGGTCCACGTTCAGATGGTTCCCATGTGAGACAAGGGGAACAAACCGGACACAAGTTTGAACTGAGAGAAAATCTTATGAGGAATCTTCAAAATCTTACATTTCTAAAACTGATTATACATTATGAAAATTGACCACGAAAAAATCAATTCATCTCCACTGAGGAAACTAACCAGTTTTCTCTCCTGAGGACAGCCAGAGCACACTGGCTAAAATGTCACGTTCTTACTCACCAGTTCTTCTCACAACCACACCTGTATCTGCAAACCTTACTCAAGAACTATCCAGCCTCAGGTGCTCATGTGACTAACAAAAATCTGTAAATCTCTTCATATGTGTCCAATTCTGATGGCTACTTTAATTTCACTTTAATACCGACAAGCAAGAAAGTGGAGAGGTCAACATTGCTGAAAATCAACTACCCCGTAATCCATCAAGCACACATGTGCCCTGTTTGCCAATTACAGTTATTAAAAGTCACATAAAACTGAATTAGATAACTGGAGTGTGCCTCTAGTACACATAAACTTAAGACAAATATAAAGCAACAAACAAACAAACAAACAAATCATAATCTAAATAAATCAAGCATTTAAACATCTGCAATCCTCTTTAAAGGTTACTTCAAATTCCTTGCGATAAAAACTTTTTTTGGTCTTTGGTTTTACTCTTTTCTGGATAAATATAGCATTTCAGATAGAAAAATGTAAGTGTGCGTTTCTACCATCACCATCTTTATACCCTATAAATTACAGATAAAATCTGTGGAGATTTCTGTTTTAGTATGCTACAAAAGTATGTTGTTACCTTAAATAGATGAATTAGTAAATAAATGAGGATATGCTTATGAGTGACCGTGATAAAATATTGATAAGCTGTTAAAGATGTTACGAAGGCTAACCCATCACATCCCACGTAGGGCTGCAATGCATCATAAGTCCTACGATTGATAATAAGTTACGATGAGTCTGATGAAATCTAGCTCTATCTGGAAACTCACCTTTCCACGCACTCCATGAGAGACTGTTCATTCATGAACTCTAGATTCTCAGGATTGTTGCAGCTCAGGCTGGTCAGTGTCTGGGCGATGATGTGGACTAGACGACTGTCCTTGGTGTCCCACAACAGATCACAGAGTACCAACAGGCCACCCTCTTCACGAATCTCATCCCTCGTACTGGACACAAAAAAACAAATCACTTTATCTCCAGGCAGATTTATCGACAGGGTAAATTCAGTATTTTCAAGGGCCTGTTTGTTTTACGCATGCAATCAGTGATCTGCAGATCCACATCCCATGCAGGATAATGGGATCCCGATCAGCAGGATTGCTGATCTCATGCCTGAAACAATATGGGCAACGAGACAAACTAAACTTAACAAAATTCTCAGGCGGGATTTGAACCCACAAACTCCTGCTTAACTTGGGACAAAATTTCATGACTCTGCTTACTGTAAGTGTAGAATCAACTGTAAATTGGAGATGAAAATTCTAACAAAACTTCTGTGCTTACAAGATCCTATTCCATGGATTACCAAGGAAATATCAGA
Source organism: Astropecten irregularis (assembly GCA_963971285.1). Classification (NCBI taxonomy): domain Eukaryota; kingdom Metazoa; phylum Echinodermata; class Asteroidea; order Paxillosida; family Astropectinidae; genus Astropecten; species Astropecten irregularis. Next base: position 18,978,631 of record OZ020246.1, on the reverse strand, counting down.
TGTACACATGTGTTAGTTCGTGTAACTAAGGATTTCTGACTTACTCGGCTAGGGTAATAATTCAACACTTACCCTGTATTAGTGACGAATGAGTATCATAAGCGCAGAATTCTGCGGTAAGCAGAACCATGAAATAGCGCTGTTAAAAATAGCACCGAACCTCAGACAAACATTGCAACGTGGCCATGCAAACGTGTGGTGCGTGGAAGTATGAGTGCGCGTCGCGCGTGGTGTGACGTCATTAGTGCGGAACGCTATTGGGCTGTATAATTTTATCTCATTGAGATAACAATGGTTCAAATGTACGGCTATGGCTGAGATTGTTACAAATGTACTAAGGATGTTGCTAAGGGCATTCTATATACTTAAATGCATGTTGATGCGATGATCTAGCCACAGCTGTAGTCACTGTTTTCTATAAAAATCTGATAAAAATAACTCACCCTCCATTGGCGGCCATCTTGGACAGCGCCCTCAGGAGATTCAAGGTGCAGTCCTCTTTCTTCAAGGAGCCCAGCAGCTTGCAGACCGACGCCAGGCCTCCGGACTCGTTAACGACCGACTGAATCCTATGGAAACAATATAGAAAGTATTGTTGTGTCATACCAAAAACATGTCAAAAAGATGAAAAATCTGCATACATTTGCATGCAATGTTTGAGCACAAACCTTGGTACATACTGCCATTATACTTAGTTTGTTTTAAAAAATTTGAGATTTTAACTTCGGAGTTCTGATGCACAAAATATCATGTGACAATAGGTATATCTGAATACAGCTATGTGTAAATATGTATCAGAAATTAAATATCTCTTTGTTGGTTTACTTTAAACTCGCTTCTGCAGTATCTTCCCCAGATTGGCAAACAATTTCCACAAAGAAAAATACTGATGAAACATCAAACAATTATTCTTTTATTTATAAAAATTTATAAAAACAAAAATTGAAAATGATCTCTTTTTCCAATTTAAAATCAAGTTGAACAAAAAAAATAAAATGAAAAAAAATGTCAACGTTACAAATTAATGAAACAAATACGTCAGGACAGAAAAAATGATATAGAATAGAGTTTTAAAAGAGGAAAAAGGAGAATAAGGGGGAAAACAGGCACTTACACACGTAAAGGTTGGAATTGAGAGGTTAGAGTTTCTTACTTACTTGTTATTGCCACTGACAAGAGCAGCCAGGGCTGCACTGGCTTGGTTGACAATGTCGGCATTGGCTGGGTTGTCAAGAATATGACACAATACCTGGATGCCGCCATACTCCAAAATACTCCTGGTAAATAAGTAGGGAGGAAAGACAGGGCTTAAAGGTAGTATCATACTTTGGTTTTTGTCAAAGAAATACAGATCAGGGATGCCAGTGGGTTATCAGTCCAGGGCCGGAATTTTTGGGGGAATGGATAAAGTAGGCGAATATGCACGCACGCACGTACGCGTGCGGACCGGACGTAAAAAAGCGCCTATACACATAACATTGATACATGTCATGCTAAAAACACTCACCTAATGTATCCTGCAAGGCTGGGTCATCTCGGGATTTTTTTGTTCCGGAACCCGACCGAGTTTTTTCGGTCGGGATCCGGTGTTCCGATAAATTAATTCACGAAAAAATTACGTACTTTGGTGACCCCCAAAATAAAGAAAAACATAAAGAATTCCGACATCGAACACGTGCAAAAAACACGGCTTGAGTACCGAGTGTTACGCCGATGTAGGGCCTACGCTTGTAATTTAGTTGCAAGATCCCTGTAAAATATTCCTTCCGAAATTCCGAAGTATCAAAAATCGCGTTTTCCTGAGCAGCTAAATCTTACTGGAATTACAATCAGTCATTTTTGTCCTATTGGCTAAGTAGAAACATTGTGAAATCCCTCCGAAATCAACGATCGCACTGTGACAAGCGTGAGAATTTCTTCCCCCATGGTAAGACGTTAACAATCATCGCGCACGCCATGTCATTGAATTTCCTATGCATGATACTGGTACTCCGCGCAAAGTGCACCAGCGCAGCGAAAGTCTCAACCACGTGCGTCGGTAGGAAGCTTTCCGTACATGTACAGTTGTACACATCATGTACATCAACATGTATACAGTACATAACGTGCGTACGATGTATGTATGATAATGTGGCATGCACGGTAAAGTAGCACTCGGACGGACCGTGGACTACATCTGTACTGAGCGGCAGGCATGTAGGAAAGCGATGTGTGAATGGTAGTTTCGGTAATTTCGCAATTGTTTATTGTCGCTCCGAACCACAAATGCCGACGGCCGGAGGCTTTTTCCGAAAATATGAAAAAGCCGGAATTCCGGCAATTGCCGGAAGTCTGGCATCCCTGACAGATTCATGGGTAAAAATATCAAGACAGATACAGTAACAGTCATCCCTGAAATTTCCAGTCCCATACGGTGCCCACTTTTTACGAAAACAGAGAAAAACGGCCGTAGTATTTTAAAAATCTTTTCACTGTTATGTTTTATCTTGAACAGATCAAAATTGTTTTTCGAATATCTGCACTAGCTGAGTAAGTGAGAAATTGTTAGTTATGCAAACTACTCACACACAAAACAAAGCATTCCTATCAGATCCATAAAGTGGATCTCGTAATATTGTAAGCGCAGAACTTCCTGCTTGGGTAAGCATTTTTAATTCTGATTTCTTAACTTATGGTAAGCAGAAGCATGAAACTGGGGGCCAGGGCCCAATTTCATGAATCCGTTACGGCCTATTTTTGTGCTTATGGGCACTTTTGCGTGAAATCTATTTCATGGAATCCGTAAGCAAGACTCTTCAGTTAGCAAATAATTTCTAGGGTAACCGTGATCATTTTCTGCTAACGCGCTGTCATATGCATTCTGCACAAATTCCTTGCTTACCGTTACCAAAAAGAAAACTCTTCCGTGAAATACTGTAACCAACATAATTCTGTTTGTTTCATGCACAAGATCAAGGATCCTACTGATCTGGAACCCATTTTAGAGAATCCTGCATGGGACGTGGATCTGCAGATTTGGGATCCCATGCATTAAACAGGCAGTATATAGGTCTGTGTGGAAAAACCAGCTCATACTGCTTCCTGTTTGGGTCTTCATGTACTTACAAGGCAGAGCCAGATGACAGCAATAAGATGTAGGAGATGCATTCCTGTAGCTCTGCATCCTCTGTCTGCATAAATTAATTTCAAAATAAAATAGAAATCATCACAATATACAACAAAATAATGTGTGTTTTAGGACACAGACCATCAGTCCATTGACTCTGCACAAAGTTGCCCTCGGCAACGCATCCCAAATGGTGTTCAGGAAAACCACAATCAATGGACAGCTAAAACAATGAAAAATCATGAAAAACGGTTCTTTTGGGTAAATATATAAGAGTCTTTGGATTTTACCTTTGAGAGCAAATGGCAGATTTCCTTCAGGCCACCATTCCTACACATCAACTCACAGCTCCTGTAATTTTTCAAAACAAAAAGAAGAAAGTCATTCAAAAGTGAACGAAAAATTTACTGGAGCGGGATTCGAACCGGCGACCTCCTGAATACTGTACAGGCGCTCTACCAACTGAGCCATCCAGCCGTACGTTGGTGGTGACCCCAATAGTCAATTATCTTTGTTCGTTTGGCAGTCAGAAGACATGAAACCACGTACACACCGCCATACCCTATCATTTCACCGATACACACAGCAATGCTGCAACCTGGGAGCAGTACATGGTTGATCACTCAGAGGATACGGCTTTTTAATCAATATAATCATCAAATAACCACAAGGGAAACTGACTGAATTTAAAGTCATTGAAAAGTGAACAAAGAAAAATTCACAGGAGCGGGATTCGATGGCTCTGTTGGTAGAGCGCCTGTACAGTATTCAAGGAGGTCGCCCGTTCAAATCCCACTCCAGTCAATTTTTCTTTATTCACTTTTCCCTGAATTTAAATTCAGTCAGTTTCCCTTGTGGTTATTTGATCATTATAAAAAAAAAAGAAAATGAGGAAAAAAAAAACTGAGAATAACTTCACAAGACGTTTAATGATCAAATCATTCACGTGGACCAGACTTGACCAGACTTACTTGGGATTCTTGAAGCAGATCCGAGCCAGACCAGCAGTCAAGGAATCCCTGACCTCCTGATGACCCCGCCCACTTGCAATCAGCTGACACAAGGGGGCGACATCTACCTCAGACGAGCAATCTGATTGGCTGAGAAAACAAATTAAAAAAAAAAATGTAAACGGCTGGCTCTTCGTTTCTTTTCTTCAGTATCCACTACCATTGAATTTGTAATACAAGGATAATTACAGAGTATCTTCAAGATTATTACAGATACTACAGCCCATACCTCAATGTGATTAGCAATTCTGTGATTTGCACCGCTATTTCCCTCTGCTCCATTTCATTCTGAAAAGGGAATAAAAATTGAAGAATGTTAAAATTCATGAATTATTTTAAAGGCAGAGTAACAGTGGTTGGGACCGGCTACTGAAAAGCCAAGCCAGGTCAGGCTTGAACCTTTGCAGGAGCTCTTAGGCTTCTATAATCCCCTCGCCTTGATCTATCAACTTCAAGCCCCTGCTTTGTCCTGGTTGACAGATTGAGTCTCTATTGGACAGTATCCAAAAACCAGGCTTTATTGATTTAAAGTAACTCTATTGTAGTAAAGTTCAGGGCTGACAAGAGGAGGATTAAAGGTCTGACGGCCCAGGCCTGGCCAGGCTTTTCAATGGCCCGGGGCTGTCCATTATAAGCTTCTCTTCCTAAGATTTAAACAATGTCATTGTTCTTTTATCCTCTAATAAAAGAAAAACGGATGATCTTCTTTTTGTTTTTTATATTTGAACCATATTGTTGCATTGCTAATTTTACTATTTTGTTTCATTAATGATATTTATTGGCTCCAAGTATTTTATCCAATTCTTTTTTAGAATTCTTACTCTTTATTTTAGTATTTTTTACGCACTATTATTATTATATTTTACTTAAATCAATTAAGCTAAGAAATCCTATGATAAGCGCTGGCCCTGACTAGAGTTGATTCTTTGCTTTATATCATAAAAATCATTTAACATGTGGGATGTTAGAGCTCTTTTTCCTATCAAGTTTAAGTTTCTAGTTGTATTTGTCTGTACCTCCGTCTGGTAGAGTTCTGAGCAGAGGTGAGACAGCATGTTGCCCACTTCAGTAGATAACGATGGTTCAGAGGAATCATCAATGGCTCTTGTAGGGAAAATACTCTACAATAAAATTCAACAAAATGATGACAACGTGAGCAACACTCAAGTCAGAAACTTTGTACCAAATCTTGTTGAATTTGATTAATTTAACTCGCCGTTATGAAATATCAAAAACATGACGATAAATTGAATGGACCCATTGTTTGTGTTTCTTTTGTGACTCTGTTTATTTTGCAATCTGCTTTTGGGTAGTTTCACAAGGTGATTTTTGGGTAGATTTACCAGATGGTTTTGGTGTCGTTTAACAAGTTGTTTTGGGGTGGTTTTATCAGCTTCTTTGGGGTAGGTGCACAAGTTTGTTTTGGGTAGTTTTTATACAAGCCGACTTCACGTAGTTTTATAGACCGGTTTGGGGTAAATTTAGGAGCTTGTTTGGGGTAGTTTCACTAGCTGTTTGGGTAGGCATACAGGTTTTATTTGGGTAGCCTTGACAAGCTGAATTTGGGTAGTTTTGTAGGCTGGCTTTGGTTAGTTTTATATTTTACATTCTCTGCAATGTGCATGTAACCCAAATTCCTTAAATTTGTCACATTTTCGAATGAAATGCAAATGATGGTGAATGGCATTGGAGACGTTTGAGGCTCACACAGACTAAAGGTGTTTATGGCAATCCCTGGTGAAATACAACAGCATTCCTGAGGGTCTTGTGCATACCTGTAAGAAGGCCTCATTGCCGGCTGCATGCCCACTATGCACTAGCTGATGACCAATCACGATGTCCCGCTCACTGCTGGTGTCAAAGAGCTCGATGTCATACTGGATGGAGCCCCCGGGTCTAAACTCCTTCACTTGCCCGACTTCAGACACAACCTAAGGGCACAAAATGTCATCATTTTCAGATGTTCTTCCCTTATAAGAAAAAGGACGCACGACGTACCATTTCCAGTCTTGATATAGCAGAAAGTGCAATTAATGTGAAGTTCTATCAAAATCTGGTTACTACTATGGCCATACATACATACACTTTGAATTTGAGAGATTCCTTTAATTTATAGGGAAGTAGAGGGGAGCCTTGGTCCACTGATCACACCGTGGCTTCCCACTGGCTCCCTGACGAATCAAACATGTTTGGTCTAAAGGTATGGTCTCATCAATACAGTGATCTGTTAAACAAAGTCTTCTTGAGATAAAATTCGAAATGATGGCTTACTTTTGCCATGAGTGGTTTCTTGTCGTCACCGTCCAGGGACATGTCCCACAGTGCATCCCCAGCGGCATCGCTCCACTGGTCAGTGGTTGGACTGATGTTGGCGAGGCAGCATTGGACAGCTTGGAATGGCAGCTGGAAGAAGAACAAACGTCCAATCGTGGTTTCCAAATGAAATTGATTTCAGTCTACATTTGAAAGCTCTTTTACTTTAATAGGCTGTCCTAACAAAACATTCCAGGAGGCGTGGACTAGTACTGTGAGACAGCATGAACACCTACTTTAGCATGGGCCAATCGGCCCATATCACGCACTGCTGCACTACCTGATTACATTACAATGCCATGCACCTTGGATCCTCAAGTAACGTATATAAGGAGCACGGATGTGACTACTGCCATGGCCTGATGATGAAGTATTGCAGTTTGCAAACGAAACGTCGCGATCTATACCACTGACCACATCGCGTGACAACAGATATTACACTTTATTTTATTTGATATCGACCACGATGAATAACTTTTCTAATTAGTACACCTTTTATTAAATCCTTCCATATCACTCAAAACTAGTTTTAACACAAAAGTTCGAAAAAGGAAGAACAGTACATCGATACATATGACAAAAGAAGCTTTTGTCCTCGGAGAGACTCACCATGAGAATGCTGTTCCATGCAGGATGGAGCCAGTCCATTTCAACTTCCTCCACGTCACCATAGTCCAAATAGAACACCTCGTACCTGCCATCCGAAGGGCTTTGCAGGATTCTTACCCTGTTCCATCTGGAAAAAAATGGAACATGATTGTAACCATGTTTGAAAATTTGTAACCGAAAGTTAAATCTCGGCTGGTGGATAAAAATCCCAACACGAGTCAAGATGATTTTGGGCTCAGAAATTAAATAAAGCACAGAAATGGTCATGATTTCTGAATCATATGGTACAATCTTATAAATCTTTACCTCTGATCCTCATGGAATCTTGCCAAGCACACTTCACCTTGTCCAGGCTTCCAGTCTTCTGGCCGTGACGAGGCAAGTCTCTTCTCAGACAATTTGGAATTTATCTCTTCCATCAATTTCTCCAGTCTTTTAAATAAACAAGAAATAGTTTTAATTGGAATTGTTTTCTCTTAAATGAAAATTCCAAATTCTTCAGTTCATAATATTTTGTTTATTTATTCATGTATATTTGACAACATTTTTAAAGAAGAGATGAAATGTCTAATATCCTTCCCATATTACAGTAAAAGTCAAATTATTTCAGCATTTCGAAACTTTTGTTGTGAATATTCTTTGAGATTTTTTGTTAATTGTTTTTATTTTCAATTACCGGTAATACAAGATTTATGATATGTTCAGGTTTGCTGTGCTAATAAAAATTGTAAATGTTTTTATATGTTTAACTACTTTTCCTCAAAGGCACCCTAGGCACTGTAGTCGAAAGCCTAATGAAACCTGTTATGGAAAGATGATGAGAAGAAGATACAGTTTTAGAGGTGGGAGGAAAACCCCAGAGTAATATTCTGGGTAAAACCCACGGAATCAGGTAGGGACTGAAAACCCAATCCACTTGTGGACCGAGCCAGGCTCGAACCTGGGCCATAGAGGACAAGAAGTGTAAGGATGGAACCACTGCGGCTACGCCGACCTGACAACAATGTAAAGGTCTAGTTCCCAGACTACCTTTCAGCATAGCTGGACAGCTGTATGTACAGGCATCCTGGGGTATGAACAGATGAAACGTGGACGGAGTAAAAATCGTCCGACGGTGAGAGATAGATTGGGTCTGGCAGCAACATCGGTTGGCTTCTGGAAATGGAAAATTAAAAAAGAAAAAAACTTCATTTTTACAATTTCTGTTTTTGACAATTATCTCGTAAAGCCAGAGCTCGCTATATATCATATCCAATGCCAAATGGATGCCCAAAATACATTTCTAACATGAAAATACTAGAGCGGGATTCGAACCAGGGATCTCTCCAGGGATCTCTGGAATACTGTACCGGCACCGGTACGGTATTCCAGAGATTGTTGGTTCGAATCCCACTCCAGTCAATTGTTCTTTGTTCACTTTTCAATGACTTGAAATTCAGTCAGTTTCCCTTGTGGTTAATTTGATGATAATGCAAATACTTCTGCAAACCACAGTTGATTCTGAACCTGTTAGCTGTTATCCAAGGGGTACTTCTATGTCTTTTAAATTCCAGAGTGAACACGCATCATGATACAATCTGATTCGTCAAGGTTTGTACTTTTGTAGGAAAGATCTCGGACTATGTCAAATGAGGGCAACTTCTTACGAGCAACTTGGAGGCAACCAACATACACTTTGTGAAAAAAAAGGGAAACTTCAGAAGCAACAAAAGACATTTGTCTGCAAGTGACCTTCCTATCATTTACATTAATATGTGAATATTGAACCGTGATTTCACCTTCATAAAGATTGCCTGGAATTGATTGCTTTTCTTTTTAATTGTCACATGTGACAAATACCCTACATAACCAAGATGCAAAATGGCCGATGAAAAGTTGTGAGGTTGACAATTTGGCAGCCAAAAATTCAGGTAGTTCGACTGATCATAAATAAAGCAACGCGCTTCATTATCTAATAACAGAATCAGTTTAATTACCTGCTTTCTTGAGAGGATGGAACCACCATGTCTGGTAGAGGTACCCTCCCTGTGCACAGCTTCCGCAATCGGTGTATATGCTAATTATAAAAAGAACAACAACAAAACATCACTTTTAAATCCAAAATCATCATGGGCTGATTATGATATATGCAAGCAATTTGTAAAGTATAAATAAGACAATAACAATGATAATAAAGGATCAAAAAGGTCCTCAATTCTTTCCCATTTTCAGAATGACCTTTTCACACAATTGACAATTCACCAAGGCCTGCTTCAAACGTCGAGTTTCTGTTATGTCTTATTCAAATTTTGCGCCAATATTTGAATTAGACACGCCGGCTTTCTGTTTGACAGGTCTTGCCTCTTTTAACGGCAGAAGAGCGGCACGGCTTCAAACGTCGATTTTCTGTCGAGTCTAATTCAAATGAAACATCCCAAGTCAGTAGCATTTTAAACAGCACATGCACACTCCCGACAGCTATTTCAGGAGAGAGCGCAGCCTTCTCGCAATGAGAATATATCGCAATATCATAATTCTCTCTTGGTCCGCCATGTTGAAAGATGCATAAGGTTAACAGAAAACCGGTGTTTGAAGCAACTGCCAAACCTCCATCGCTTTTATGTGTATTGCAATTTATTGAATTAGACATGGCAGAAGTTTGCCATTTTGAAGCAGGTCCAACAAACATTTGACAGATTCTAATATGGGGGAAAGCCAACCAGAGCTCTGAGCTGGGTTCAAATGATAAAGGACTGACAGACAAACAGACAGACAGAGCAACAGAGAGACAACTATATACCTCTGGGTTGTCCTCTGCATAACCAGCTTTGAGTAATTCATGACGGACATTGTTGATGTTTACTGTTGTCTTGATGCTGGGAAGATGAACGCGCTGAACAAGAGGATCCAGCCATAAAGCATTGTCCAAACTGAAACAAATATCAATATCATGAGAAATGAAAGCAATTTTGGCATCAACATTTAAGTAACAAGTATCGAAATAGAGGCATTTGCTAAAGGAGAGGAATTTTAAAAGTAATATCGTACTTTGGTAGCGTGCAAAAACAAACATCTTCCCAGATTTACCTATAACTTAAAGGGTACATGTATGTATGTATAAAGATGGTGATGGTAGAAACATACCATTACAATTTTTCTGCCTGAAATGCTGTATTTATCCAGAAAAGAGTAAAAACCAGAGACCAAACACAGTTTTGATCTCGGGGAGTTCAAAACTCCTGTGAATAGAGTTGAAAATACCGTCAGTGTTTTTCACTTTTTTGTCCAAAAGTAGGCATCGTATGGGACTGGCAATAAGCCATTTGCGAGTTAAGTCTGAATAGTATCTGGTACACAGACTTCTTTCATTGCATATAACACCCCAATTTGAATTTCCCAGACTAAAGACTGTTGCTATATCACGTGATTCGGGGCAAGCTTTTGCATAGTAATACCCATATCTGGAGTGGTCTGGTTCCTTTGTGCCATTCTTATCCATTATGAACAGTGCATTGGAGCAAGACGTCTGTTATGTAACTAAGCAAAAGCTTGCCCCGAATCATGTGATATGGCAACAGAGTCTTTAGTCTGGGAAATTCAAACTGAGGTGTTTCTATGCAATGAAAGAAGCCTGTGTACCAGATACTATTCAGATTTATCTCGCAAATGGCTTATTTCAGGGATGACTGTTACTGTATCTTCCTTGATATTGTTGTCCATGAATCTGAATTTCTTTGGCAAAAACCAAAGTATGAAGTTACCTACAACAGTGGTTGGGCCTAGCCAATGAAAAGCCAGGTCAGGTTTATCAAGGCTGAACGTCTCTGCCTTACCTGAGAACAATCTTCCCTTCCAACTGTTTGTCATGAATCTTGTCATACACAAAGAAACCGGCCTGCCAAAAAAATAAAATAAATGAAATGAAATAAAATACCAACAACAACAAAAGTCATCTCAAGAATACCCAATACGGAATCAATGTGCCTCAATGGGAGACTTTGGAGAACCGGTCTTCAAGTCAATAGCGCACACACTCGCATGCGTAAAAAAACATGCGCATGCTCACAATTGCGTGCGCGTGCGCTGTTGACTTGAAGACCGGTTCTCCAAAGTCTCCCATTATTACTAAATTCCAAGTAATTCATATTCATTGTGTGGGTGCCGTGGCCTATCTAGTGGTCTGGCGTGTCATACTCAAGACCTTGTGTTCAATCTACAGATTGTGGGTTCGAATCCAGCCATGGGCTAGTGGTGCTTGCGTCCTTGGGCAAAACGCTTTATCACATATTGCTCCTCTTCACCCAGGTGTAAATGGGTACATGCCAGGGTAGAGATGGCTTTGTGGTTTGATTAGCCTCTGTGCACTGAATACGGTAGCCGGGGCTGTATACTCCCCAGGAGTTGAGATGGATTCAGGAATGTAAATTATGGCCCGATGACCATGGATAATAATATGTAATGCGCATAGAGAATCTTTGATTATTATGCACTACATGAGTAAATATACTATTATAAAAGGAGGAGGATTGCATGATTCTCCCTACCTGTGTTGTCCATTCTGTGTCTCCATCAAAAGGCTTGACGCAGCTGATGTAGATCTCAACAGCCTGAAAATGGAAATAAATAAATGACATCTTAGATAACTGTAGCTTTGCCAAAAGCTAAAACAAATCCATAAACATTCACACATAAAGATCCTGCTAGGATCGAAATGTCAGGCCCTCCTCCTAACTCTCTGAGAAAGATCCTGCTAGAATTGAAACATCAGGCCCTCTTATAACTCTAGGCATATTCCCAACAAGTTTAAACAAATCATACAGTGCACAATGCAAAACAACACTTTTTCAATGCAAAAGAGGAGCAATAACAATGATGACCAGATTTTGTTTAATACCTTATTTTTGAAAGGTGAGCAAAGAAAAATGGACTGGAGTGAGATTTGAACCTGCTACTCTCAGAAGACCATACCGGTGCTAAACCAACAGCCCTATGTTGGCGGTGTCCCAAACTGTCCACTACCTTTCTTCCTTTGCCAGTTACAAGCACAAAACCATTCATATACTACTCTATCCCAAGGATCTTTATTTTTGTTTCAATGTTTGTTGCTTAGTTTCATTTATTAATTTCTCAAATACCTGATACGGTATGGAGCACAGATGATCAGACAACTTCAGCAACTTGTTCACTGGTACCCGCTCAACTCTTCCCTGGTCCACGAACAAAACCTACAAAGCACAAACAGAACGAGAAAATTTGATGTTTTTGGAAAAGCGACAGACTGAACGCTGGGGAAAAAAAACACAAAATATTTCTGTGTCCTTTCACACAGCACAGTGTAACATTTCGCAAGCCTCCTTTGAGACGGAACGCGGGTAATCAATAAACTATGCATTTTATGAATGTAACTGCTAGTACCATCACGAAGCTGAGGTTGCGCTTAAAGCGCACGGGAGTGAGCGTGGTCTGCAAAGACCATGTTTCACATAGAAAACACATGCATGCACATTGCAAAGCACTTCGCAAGGGTCCCTTGAGAAATGTTGTCATAGGTCTGGACCTCAGTCAAAATCTCTCAAGGATTCACCAGGGAGGTCAGTCACTCTCAGGCATTGTAAGATTTCGCAACCGTGAAAGAATTTCTCAATGATTGAGAGGTTTTTTAGCATCGTGTGAAAAGGTCTTAAGAAAACAAATGAAATAAACAGATGTAAACTTTGAATTGCAAAAAAGACTTTAATACCTCTTTCTCCTCTTCAAGCAATGCACTTCCAGGCCTCTTCGACCTCTGAACCTTGACCCTGTGGAAGACATGGTGGATGTCTTCATAGCCACACAGGTCGCCTGCCAGCGGCGACTCGCAGCTCACTCTGCTGTCTGGGTTTTCGAACCATGACACCAGCTCAGAAGCAAGATCCACGTGGGTGTTCGGCAGGGCAACTGGCTTGCTAGCCTCGGTGCTGCGATATTCCAAAATACGAGCGTAGAACATCGTGGCATCCACGATGTGCATGATAAGAATCTGTAACAAACAAAATTGTTAGTGAAGCAAAATATTAACAATTTTTTATATTAGAATAAATTCCACTTATTTTCTTTTCAAGAAAAAAATTCAGCTCTTGCTATAACAGTGATAAAACCAGGGCCTTTCTCAAAGCTCGGCTCCGGCTCCATTTCATGAATCCATTTTAAAATTATAGGAATAAAACTTGAGACTTTTGGCTGCGCTACGGAAGTAGGTTCTCTGGTTTGAAAAAGAAAACAGAGCTTCAGCTTCAATGAAAAATTACAACCTATACTCTCAATATTACAGAGACGAAGCCGGAGCCTAAACGGGAGCCAAGCTTTGAGAAAGGCCCCAGGAAACTACCCTCACATGCGATACGCAAAACCTTGAATTTTAAGGGCAAACAAGGAATTGACTTTTCAAGCTTTCACCTTAGCTGTGACACGTTTTTAGTGTATCACCTCTCATGCGTCACTGGTCACATTGTAGTAGTGGACAGAGGCAAAACTGACAGAAGATGATGGGAACAATGAGGTTACCTTGACAACACCAGCTGGCGGAAGCCGGATGTGGTTGGCATGGCAACCAGGTGAGTCGGAATCGGCAAACATGTGGTGCCGTCCAGTGCATGAAGATTCATTTCTGCAAATGATAACAGATTAGATATCTGAACTTGGACAAACATTATCATCCTTATTTTTGAAGAAATTTCAGGAATTTTTCCCTGAATTTACTATTTTTTACAATTCCTGCTGCTGATTTCACGAAATGCTGCGTAACTTACGCAACGTACAAATGTTGCGTAAATTTCGTGAAATGGCCACAACTTGTGCAACCAAGGCAGGAAAATGTTGCGTAAGTTTCGCAAGGAAATGTTGCGTGCGCAACATTTGAAGTTTCGTGAAATCGGCTTCTGGTCATATTTTTACCTGCATTCTCCAAACGCTTTCAGCTGGTGGCATAGGGACTTCGACTTCTTGCTCTCCTCTTTTTCCTATGGAGAAAAAAGTCTGGGTAAAATGATACCAAGAAAAAATCTACACAACTCAAGATAAATAACCTGCCGTCTTCAGTGAGCCGACCGTGTCTTGGCTTGACAGGGCTGGGGTGAGCTGGTCGGAATCAAGGGCAATCAGATAATATTCTTGTCTATTCACATAATTTGGAAATATTGAAAAAAAATATGATCCAATCGATCTTGAATCATAGCAAAGATAATAAGTTGAGGAGTGATGCATTTCAATTGTAGTGTGTCATGAAGTATTTCAGTATGTAGGTGCTTCATGAAAAGATATATTAATGAACATATTCTACACTCATTGTTTTGACTGGCACACCACAAAGTCACATATCGGGACAGTTTCAGCACAATGAAGTGTTGTATCACCTTACAGAAGAATTGTCGCAAATATTTAGTTTACATATCTTCAAAGGAGGTTATATCAACCCTTTATTGGATAATGCAACATTACGCGGCCCTGATGGAAACATACCATGATGGCCTCTTCCATTTGCAGCTGGGTGGGTATGGCAAAACTGCATCTGTTCAAGAGGTTGATGAGGCCCGGGACGAGCAGCGTGTGTCCCTTGGAGATGAGAAGAATGGACTGGCAGTCTGACACAGTATTCTGCGTAACGAAAAAAAAAGAAAACTTATAAATGATCAACCGCAACAATCATCGAAACCCAATTTGGCCAATTGAAACACAAGAAAGATAAAAAAGTGCACATGAGCTCAATACATTTTTAGCAAACAAAATTCAGAAACTTCTTTTTCTACTAATTTCATGGTGTCTAGTTTTTATAAAGGGTAGGGCCAGGGTAGAGCCAGGGTAGGGCCAGGGTAGAGCCAGGGTAGAGCCAGGGTAGAGCCAGGGTAGAGCCAGGGTAGAGCCAGGGTAGAGCCAGGGTAGAGCCAGGGTAGAGCCAGGGTAGTGCCAGGGTAGAGCCAGGGTAGGGCCAGGGTAGTGCCAGGGTAGAGCCAGGGTAGAGCCAGGGTAGAGCCAGCGTAGAGCCAGGGTAGAGCCAGGGTAGAGCCAGGATAGAGCCAGGGTAGAGCCAGGGTAGAGCCAGGGTAGGGCCAGGGTAGGGCCAGGGTAGGGCCAGGGTAGAGCCAGGTTAGGGTCAGGGTAGAGCCAGCGTAGAGCCAGCGTAGAGCCAGGGTAGAGCCAGCGTAGAGCCAGGGTAGGGCCAGGGTAGGGTCAGGGTAGAGCCAGGATAGAGCCAGCGTAGAGCCAGAGTAGAGCCAGGGTAGAGCCAGGGTAGAGCCAGGGTAGAGCCAGGGTAGGGCCAGGGTAGGGCCAGGGTAGGGTCAGGGTAGAGCCAGGGTAGAGCCAGGGTAGAGACAGGGTAGAGCCAAGGTAGAGCCAAGGTAGAGCCAGGGTAGAGCCAGCTTAGAGCCAGGGTAGAGCCAGGGTAGGGCCATGGTAAGGCCAGGGTAGTGCCAGGGTAGGGTCAGGGTAGAGCCAGGGTAGGGCCAGGGTAGGGCCAGGGTAGGGCCAGGGTAGGGTAAGGGTAGGGTCAGGGTAGGGCCAGGGTAGAGCCAGTGTAGGGCCAGCGTAGGGCCAGGGTAGGGCCAGAGTAGGGCCAGAGTCGGCCAGGGTAGGGCCAGAGTCAGGCCAGAGTAGGGCCAGAGTAGGGCCAGAGTAGGGCCAGGGTTGGGCCAGGGTTGGGCCAGTGTAGGGCCACGGTAGTGCCAGGGAAGGGTCAGGTTTCATTTCATTCACATTTTGGCCACCCTTCTTTTTGTGTTCCTTGGGGTGAGGGGAAAAGAATTGCTCTCACCGTCTCCAGCTGGGAGGAGTAGCGTTCCATCATGCAGCTCAGCCGTTGGCCCAGCTTCTGCTTGGATGGTGGGAAGTCGTAGTGGACCACTGTGCTGGCATCGGTTATGTTCAGGTCTCGGATGACTCCATCCGTACACACTGCAGGAATGATCACAAACAGCAAAAAGGAAAAATTGGAGGATGGGCTATGATGACAGTACAGATTGAACCGGTCTGTGATTTGTCTCCTAAAAGAATCAGACATTGACTAATCCCATCCAGTGTACTCTGGCCTTCATTAATAGAAGCTTTAGATTGGTGTGAACGTGGACCTCGTTCACGTCGACCACAAATTAGAGAAAGTCGTGCTGAACATCAAAACCGTAGTTTGTGCGTTCTCAACTACCTCAGACAATGTTGGTGACGACTTGACGCATGCGCAAAGACTTGGCATGACGCAATCAAGTATCAAACAACGTAATCAACATGAAAATCTAAAGCTTCCTGTTAAATGTGCTTCAACTATCATCGGGGTCGTACTGTACTGCTCACCTTGTGAGCAACAACTGCTCGTTTTCAAGAAAGATTTGAGGCTCTGCATGGTGACAATTGGTATGTGGATCGGTTTGCGGAAACACCATGTAAGAATTGTTCGTAAGAAAAGTTCGTGCAAAAGTACACAAACTGCTCGTTTTATAGACAAGGAGGTGAACTGGAATATAATCTGGGTACTACTGTCGCGGAATGTACACATTCAGACAATGGGTCGTATATCTGCTCCAAACGAGGTCTCCCTACTCAAGCCATCTTTGATGGGCATGCATAGTGTTAGCAGCAAGGGAGTGTGCTTTCCAGAATGCCATTGACGGGAATGAGAATGGGAATGTCAATCGGCAGAGTGATGACCATGAGGGCTCACGAGAACATCATCAAACTGAACCAATGTAAAATGGATGGTCAACTCTTCTCTGTTTAATACATTCCCCTCAGCGACATTCTGCACTCACATACTGCTAGCACTGGCGCACAGAGCCCAAGGCGGCTTCAGCAGAGTTAATACCTCTACTGCACCCCGACTGCTTTGCAGTAGATCCACACATGAAAAGGATCTACACCTACCTAGGACTGGGAGGGAATCATTGCGGTGGTGTCTGTGCCACTCCTTCTTGACACCGTCCAAGTGATGCTGGGGCATGCCGTTGAAGGCTAGCATAGTGTAATGGCTGAAACCGCCCAACAGGACCTGCAATCATTTCAAGGCAAACTTCATCACCAATGCTTATAATAATCAAAATATATATGCAGCAAACTTTGTACCTCCTTGAAGCGTTTTAAGTCACTATCAAAGGTTTGCTGATATCAAAACTCAGTTAAATACATCTGTATTGTTATAAAACTCAACCTGTCTATCATTGTTTGTTCTAAAAACAAAAAACGGAGGTATTTTAGACCCATAATTTAGCACCCAACTTTTTGCGACGGAAAACCTTGCTTACGTCACATGCTGAATGCCATGCATTATACTGTGCTGCGAGCCAAAACGTGTTCTGTAGGTGATGTCATTGTTACGTGGATCGGTTCCAACTCTTTTGGGGGCAGGGCATACATGTGCTAATTTTAACAAAGTTAAGCACTAACATAAAAATATAAATTTATATAGTCATTAATTAAGTATTAATCATTCATTTTAAAGCACTTTCATCCCTTTCATTACAGTAAACCTAAATAAGGAAAGACTTAAAGTGTTCTCAAACATTCAGGGTGACTTGCAGCACCGCAGTACATTGTGGTAGTAACACAAAACCAGTTTCAGTGAATGCAGCTTTGGATCCATATTGGAAATTCATAGCTTGAATGTACCAGTGCAGTAACCAAATCAGAGGCTACGTGAGTCTCATGGCACAAAAGGGACGGCAGTGTGAAAAGACCTTATTGAGGAAGGGGGTGGGGGGGAAGAAGTCCTGGACAATTTCTGACCTGTTGTAGCTGCTGTGCTTGCTCCTTGCTGTTGACAAAGATGATTGTCCTCCTGGCTTCACTAGGACCTGCTTCCAGCAGGGCCCCAAGGAGAGAGTCTCTCCCGCTGGGCTCTATTCGCCTTACAACCTATTAAAGCAAAAACAAAGAAGATGGGTTGGTGTACAGGACTCCAATTCTGGCCAACTGGAAGTAGGTCCCTTCAGATACAAATTATCAAATTTCTAGCACTGAGGTAGTACTGTATGCTCGGTACTTCAGAATGCCTGTTAGGAAACAGTGGCCAGGTGGGAGGATTCGAACCCAATACCCTTAAGGTACTTCCTGCAGATCTTTAACTGATCTTACTTGTCTCATGGTCAATAGACAAGCTTCAAATCTTGTTTGGCAGCAAGATTAATAGTTTATAATAATGCCTTCAATCCTAAATGGCATGATTTGCTTGACTCTCATCTCCTAGGGACTCTGAGAGCCTTGCCTAGTTATCAATTGATCGTTCCAAACCCACTTGCTGGGGCTACAAAGCAGCAAAAGCAGAAGTCCACTGAAGTGAAGTTCCCAGGAATTTGTAATAAGAGAAGGGACCATACAATAAAGAATCGTACGAACAGCAAAAAGGGAACAAATGACAGCAGGCCTCACCTGTCGCACTCGTGCGTAGACCCCGGCCTCCAGGGGCGAGGTGATGATGGCGACAGGGTTGGACATGTAGCTCCTGACGAATGAGCCCAGAGCCACAGACCACTGGGAGGAGAAGAGCAAGAGCTGCCTGGGTGCGGTGCGCTGGGTCTTGGTGGTCCGGAGCACCATGGAGTACAAGGACATCAGCTCCTTCACCTGATGTGAAGAGGACAGACATTTTTAATCAACTGAAAATCATGACAGATGGAGAGATAGGATGGAAGGTGCAGCCTCCTGACAGCAGGTTTATTGGAGAAGTATCATGATGTGTCACAGCCTCGTGGTCTGGCACAATAACCTAAAGATCTTGTGGCCAATTCCACAGGCTGTTGGTTCAAGCCCAACCCTGGATTCCAGGCCTTGAGTCCCTGAGAAGGACTGCTCCTCTCCGACCAAGAGCAAGCACTTGTATTATTGTTATCTTTGTTGTGACATTCTATCTTTGAGTACATTTTTAGTGACGGGAAAGCAACAATGAACAGTGAATACAGCGATGTACAGAGCCTTTACATAAACCATTTGGTGATGGCCTGAGAGCTTGTAGAAAGTACTCAGTAACTATTAGGAGATTGTCTACATACCTTTTCGGTGTATTGCTCACAAAGAATATTAGCATCGTCAAGAACCTGTACAGGAGAAATAGGATAATGCAATTCAAAAATCATACGACCAAATAACGCTTCAAAGTCAGATTAAAGTTGATGACAGGATCAAGTTGAAGATGATGAAAGGATCAGATTGTAGAGAATGGAAGAGACAACAATGCACCTACTTACCAGGTGACTGAGTCTATTTAAGCTGGTGTGATCCCCCTTCAGCATTCTCAGCAAACATGGCAGCGTAGCAACCAAAATACTGCAACCATTCAGTAGCTGGACCTTGTTTTCAAAACAAGTGAAAAACCAAAAAACAAATGCAGTCAATCATGTTTGATGTGGAACCAGAAAAACTTCACGAAACATCTTATTACTGTACATGGGTCCCAAGCTGGCACAGTAATATATGAGTACAACACAGCATACATGTCCCACATAATTTGAGTGCATATCCACATACCCCATGTCAGTACCACACATTATTTGTACAGTTGGCCCTAAGCTCACACACTGTGAGTATACAGTGTTTGACATCCTTGGTGCAAGACACACAGGATATAAAATGAAACCATAGTTCAAATCAGAGAATATATAGCGCTACGTGCAAGTTGGGGAACTCTCCCTGAAATGTGTAATCGCCATGGGCACCATTCTGGCTCTCCACGTACGGAGATGATATGAGCGATGTGTGCGATACTTGCAAGGGTAGGTCCAGAAAACCACAAAAAATCGTCGTTTTCATATTCAGCTGCTTCACATCAATGTCAAATATTTTTATTTACAATGAACAATAAGTTTCAATCGAATTCAGGCCAAAATCTTGCCTAACACGTCCCTTTTCTTTGATAAATCTCCCAGCTCCCATATGTCCCGTGTACAAACTACTCGCTATTTGCACACCAAAATGGCGTATCGTGTATATTTGTATGGAGAATGGCGACCTCCATACCAAATACCACGCGCCCTATGGTCAGTTATCCATCTTGCACGTAGCGCTATATAATCTTTGGTTCAAATCTAGCTACTACCTCTTGCTGCTCTTCAGATCCAGCACCATATATGACAAGGACCTTGCTACCCCTCTGGGATGGTAGAAACTTGCGACACTGGTCGTAGACATTGGCCGCCTTACGCCACCTCGGGCTGACAATGACCACCAAGGGCTTGAACAATCAAGGACACAAGAAATGACGGTTAATACAGAATCAAGGCTTAAACTGGTAACGAATAAAGCAGAGTGTGTGTATACTGTCAATATTTTTGCAAAATGAGTTGGGTAACATGTCGCAGCAACATCTCGGTAACATGTCGGCCAAATGTTGCTAGTGTACACAGGGCCCAAAGTCGTGTTGCTCAGGTGTGTTGCCCTAACTAGGCAACATGTTACCAAAAATGTGACCCAACTTGTTGACATGCTACACTCTACAATAGGCTGGTGCTGCCTCTCTCTATCGCTCCACGATGAATGGACGGACTTTTCCACTTGTACTCTGAGGAAAGGAGACCTGAAAAGCTTGTCTATAACAGGAAAGATAGAGGGGAAGAGGAGCAGAGGAAATAAAACAAAGATATGTCTGCATGATCAGAGTTTGTCATGGACTCACCCCGTTGCCCGGTGGCAGGGCAGCGTACGTGGAGGGCTGCAACGACTGCGTGATGAGTGGCAGCAGGAAAGCCAGGCTCTTCCCAGTCCCAGGGGCGGATATGCCTACCATGTCGGTCCCCCGGAGAATGACCGGCCAGGAGTGGGCTTGTATATCGCTGGGACCTGGGAAACCCTGCTGGGATAATTTCTACAGCAGACGGGAGGGGAGCAAAACAACAAATGTTTATAATTCCAGCTTTATGATATACCTGCTACGTTGCAAACCATTGGCCCCATTATATGAGAACAGATACATTTTATTTCATCTTATATCCACCACGATAAGTAACTTTTCGTATTTGTTCACAAGCTTTGTAAACAACGGCTCCCATGTTGAAGGCAATGGCTACAAGCTATAAGCATTTGGTGAAATCAAACCAATGTAAATAATAAGCTGCTGCAAACTGCTCATCAGCCAAAATAATGACCTGAGATATATCAAATGCTTGGAGTTAGGAGGGCCTGACGTATTTCGATCCAAGCAAGATCCTTCTCAAAATCAAATCAACTTATAGCTTTGTGGTTGAATGTTCTGAAGTTCCATCCACAGAGACTGATACTGAAAATCCAAGTCCTAGCATGATGCACATTTCCTTTCAACCCATAATCAAGACAGTTTTTAAGAGGAATATCCATTCCTATTATGTTTATCTCCCTGAATCTTTTTCTTCTCTAGCTTCTTACGTAGAGTGGCTTTCGGCCTTCTTAGATGCAAACTTCAAGGACATAAGTTCACGGCATCCCAAGTGAATCCATTTGGATTCTCATAGAGGAATGTTGTCGCAAATCTTCGTGAGTGGATTTCTCCCAGACTCTTTTTTCCGAGAATCTTTTGTTCTATCAAAATTTGTTATTCATTGTATAAAAAATTGTTTTGACTGGATTGACGATCAGCTGTTCGACAATCAGATGCTGACGTGAAAAGCCATAGTGTTTTTATGTGAATCTTTGCGCAAATCGATACCCGGTTTCGCATCAAATTGATATCCTTGATAACGATGAAATTCAAGGAAAGGCAATCTTCAGTATTTTGGGATTTAATATCCAGTGCTAGGCCGGACTGACTGACTAGACACAAACACAAAGCATCTCCTCACCCTGTGGATGAAATCTGGAAAGGGCGACTGGTCGGTGTGGAGGATGGGTCTTGGGGGCCGGTCACCGTGAACGAGGACCCTGGAAGCCTTCTTGATGTGTGTGTATAGCAGCTTGTCTGAATCGGATGCTGGGGAAGCGGCAGGCCCGGCCGGAGTGATCTGATTAAGGAGTCTGTGTATCAAAACCAACAGAGATTAAACCATTGAAAAGTGAACGAAAGAGAAACTGACTGGAGCGGGATTTGAACCATCGACCATGAAAAAAACCATACCAGCACTCTTACTGAGTTAACCACACCTATGTTGGCATTGTCCCTAATAGTCAATTACCAAGAGATGAAACCATTTAGAACATCTGAACAGAGGTAGCGTTTGAACCCTAAACTCCACAGAGTACGGTTTCAGCTCAGAAACTTTACTCCGACACTTTGCAATCTCGCTATAATACACTCTCTGGACGTGGGACAAGTTTGGCTGGAGTAGCCGGCGCTGCATGAAGTTAAATGAGCCAGGGACTTACAGCCGAAACTCGTTAGTAACAGGCTTGCAACTCAGACTTGACCAAAAAACAAGGAAATTCCTATCTTTACAAGAGTTTGTGCAGTGTTTTTTTTCTATTTCAATGGGCATGAGTGTGACAACAAAAAAGGAAATCAGCTGATCCGAGGAAAAGTTGCACGCCTGTATAAAGGTCTTTGGAACTTGTAAAACCTTGTACTATCAGGAAAGAAAATGATAGAACACAAAGGATTGGTGCTGGCAATTTCCCTGTAAGAAGCAGAATCTTGTATTAACAGCACTCTTATTGAAAAGGTTCCACTGAACAAGCGATTTTTCAAAGTCAAACAATCGAGAACACCAGTCACCTTTGGCCTACGACCTTGTCGGTTGTCATGACCGGCGTCACATAACGCGTCGGCTCATCGGACGAAGAATTGTAAAAGTCGGGATCTGAGGAGGTGGCACTCTGTCTGGTTTTCCTGTCCATCCAAAGAAAAATTCATGGTTTTAATCGGTAGCTATGATTGAAAAGCTGTCCCTGTTTGTACAGTTGTCAAATTCCAAGTTTAAAATGGAGGGGGAGGTATGTGGTTGCACAATGTTTGTGGCTCTCTGTTGAGTTGGTGGGATCTTGAAAAATATTAGCCGCTTCGGAAATCCATATTAACATGAGTGAGACAAAATAGTTCAAATCCTAAACTTTCATGAAGAATTTCAATGTGATTTGTAATTTGTTGAATAATAAAATTAAAAACGAGGAAAAAAACGTGATTTGGGGGATGGTTATTCCTCTGGTCTTGCCTTCTTCCACTCTGAGGTGTCTTTGATAAGCTGGGAGATTTCCTGGGTGAGATGGATTCCAGTTCTTCAGGCAGCAGGGAGAATCGGCCGTCGACGGCAAAGGGAAGCCTGGTGGCTCCTGGGGATGCGGTCGGCATGGGCTTTGCAGGAGACGGGGACTTAGATGATGGTCTCGAGGTGGCCGTTGGTAGGTGGACGGGGCTGGGTACCGAGGAGGCACGGCTAATGGGTGAGGTTTGATGCCGAAGCGGCAGCGGCAGCTTGGCCTGGCACGCAGGTCCTTCTTGGGGCTGGGAAGTTGCCTGCCCTTGAGACCGTTTGCGTGGGTCTTTCAGTGAGCCCGATGCCTTCATCTCTTTCATTGCCTGCAGATGGGCCAGCAGCTTTCCACGGGTTGACGATGACGGTCCATGCTTTTGTGGAATCGGCAACATTGTCACTGGTCCCGATGCTCCTCTGGCTTCACCATCCTGTGATTGATCGGGGGACCCTTTGGGAGAGTTCATTTCCTGCTCGCTGGTGGACAAGCTACTGGACGGCAAATGCTTTAATTCCGCCCCCTCCCTCACTGATGGAAGCTTCCCCGATGTCTTGTTTTCTGCCGGTGAGGACAATTCCACACCCTGTGCGGGGGCGTCCTGTCTTCTTCCTGCGGAGGATGCTGGTGAAAAGGGGACAGTCTGCTGATCCTGCAAAAAAAGAACATACCCTCTGTGATCTTATCAACTCTCACATTAAGTATCTAGTCCTAAACGTACCCAAACTTTGACCCCAGGTTAATCAACCCCTCATATCTTGGGTTAACCAAAGCCAGAGCAATCTGGATGCCGAGGCAAACCGATCCCCACCACTGCACCACAGTTTCAACTCACCTGTCTCTGAGGCGACAGCCCTAGGTAGTCCCTCAGGGTGGTTCTCCTGCTATCCTCCCGGGCCTCAGATCCAGAAGAGTCAGAGGCCTCCTGGGATTGATGACTACGGGTCCTCCGTCTGACGAAGACTCCGACAGCCTCGTCATCTTCGAGTTTCCTCAGAGCTGGGGAACTGGACTGGGGGGAGGTGGGCTTGCTTACCAGTGTCCTGTCTGGCTTCCTGATTCTTGCAGCTGCAAACATTTGATACCAACAAATGATGATAACAACTGATTTTCAACAGACGGCTCCCAAAAATCAATTGAACTTCAGTCCAACAAAAAAACCAATATTTTCCATAATTTATATTGTTTGGGTTACTAAATAATCCTGTATCAGGTTGAATCATTGAAAAGTGTCTGGGATACAATAGACAGCCTGTTTGCCACATGGGACATTTCAGTTCATCTACATGTTTCAAATTGCCAGTTTAAAATTGTACGAACATAAAAATATAAATTTATAGTCATTAATTATGTATTAAGCAATAATTTTAAAGCACTTTCATCCCTTTCCCAGAGACCGAGGACAGAGGACTTAGGACAGAGGAAACAAGATATGAAACAAACAATTCGCAGCCAGACTTACTGGTAAGTGTCGTGGGTTCTTCCACCCTGGTAGCATAGTTCAATCGCAACAATTCTTCATTCACGTTCACCTGAATACAATCAAACAAAACCATGTATTAATCATCAATAATCACAAGGGAGACTGACTGAATTTTAAAGTCATTGAAAGGTGAACAAAGAAAATTTGACTGGAGCGGGATTGAAACCGGTGACCTCCTGAATACTGTACGGGCACTCTACCAACTGAGCTATCCAGCCCTACCATGTATTATTACAATGGACAAATTAAGCAAGTCTGACATGCTCAAAGCCACCTGGGGCCTATTACATAGAGTTGCTTAGGCACCAAAATTTGCTTAAGCATGTTTGATCATGGAAGACTCTCCATGCTTAAGCAAATTTTGGGCTTAAGCAGCTCTATGAAATTGGCCCTTGGTATAAAATGTGGGTCTTTCCAGCAACTTGGGCCATGGTTTGTAACACCCCACATAGCTAGGTAGATGAATCAACTAATATGCCAGAAATCCTTAGTTACATGAATTATACAGGTGCAGAATGGAAAACCCCTTGCTTATCCATGAAAAAGGTTTTTGTAAGCGCAGAATATCAGAATCCAAATCAAAAGACAACATGGGAGAAGCACTTTATGAATAAAAGGTTTGCGAGTACACCATGAATCTCTTTTAAAGAAGTGAGACTCGACGTTCCGGCCAGTATGCTCTGGCCGTCCTCATGAGACTGTAGTTTGTTTGTACCCTATGATCAAGAACATAGAGGGGGGGGGAGATGAACGGCGACATTTAGGCATCCTTCTGGTTTTAATACCTGTCTCTGGTCCCCGTTGACAAACAGCGTGACGAGTAGGACTCCGTCTTCCCTTTCACCATGAATCTCCACGGTTGCCGGCTTGTCTGCAAAAAATGGACGTCATACATCAGAAAGAAAAAGCCAAATACTACATTCAGTATTTATACAATACAGGACGTTTAAACTGTCCGACTGTAAGATACATTGGAAAATTTGGGCCCAATTTTATGGCTCTCCTTACTATAAGTGTAGAATCGGTGCCTATCGAAGCAGACAATTCTGTGCTTAAAAAATGTCACGGATTACCAATGAATATTCAGTTGTGTGTGTGCATAGCCTACGTAACGCTATTTCTCGCTTGCACGGCTAGCACAGAAACTGTGCGCATTGACCAATTTTGCAGGATGCCTTTTAATCAGGTGACTGCTAAAACTTAATGGTTGCTAACAGTCATCATCGTCAATTACCTCCATCAAACTCGGTCAAATACAATAGTTTGTACTGTAAAACACACACAAACCAACTGGTCCGTTGTCGTGGGCAAGGCTTATTAAAGTGCAAATCCACACGGTCGGAGCGCCATGGAACAAGCTAGGATATAGATACAATGGCAGAGGACAGATTCTGATAACGGATTGGATTCGTACCTCTGAGTAGCTCATCAAAGTACTCCACGGCTGCAGTGTCCCACTTCGCAGATGGCCTAGTAGAAAAACCAAAAAGATTGCAGCAACGGATGGTGTTATTTCAATCTAGGCACAATTTCATAAAAGGTATGTGACAATTCGGGACACCGCCCAGGCCAGAACAATGAACTAAAATCTCTAAAAACTTCAAGAAGTATTCTTCTTATTTCCTCAAGTTCCTCTACACTTTCACTTCTACACTGCTTACCACACATTACCAGAGTCTCCACAGGGGGAACAAACCACGCATTATTACAACAGAATTACAGAAACAAACTGTGGTATATTGTGGTATGCAGGATACCATACTTACCACAGGAAAAAACAACATGTATGGTTAACTGTGGTATGTATCCAGGTGGGTTAGGTATTAAGTACGTTTTATCTACGTTTTAACCAAGGAACTTACAGCATTTTGGCCATGTCGTCATCAAAGGAGACTTTGAGAGTCAGTGGTACCAGACCGTACAGGCAGTACTCCCGGGCCTGGAAGGGTAGGTTCAAGAACTGACTAGGAATCTCACGCACCCTAGGCATTGCACAAAAGAGAAAAAAAAACCCAGAAGTTTGAACTTCTAGTACTGAGCAATGATGCAAGTGATGAAATGCTTAGAGAACTTGGAACAAGTCTACTGTAAATGCTTAGGGTGAAGAGAGAACAAAAAGATGAATTCTTAAAAATTCAGCAACTAAAAGCATGGACCTTGCACAAATGCCGTCATTTAAATGAGGCATCCTTTGCCGGAGTTGAAAAGAAAGTAGCACATCTTTCTTGGGGGCCACATGTACATAGTTGTGCAGCTGTCATTATCTTTGATCAAAGACGACAGCGTGGTGACCTGACAGCAATGTTTTATGGCCTGTTATCAAAATCATGATGACCTCACCTGTTCATAGGGATTCTGACTGTTTCCCCGTAATCCAGCAGGAAGCAGCTACAACAAAGTGAGGAATAAAAGAGTTCAATATATAGTTTAATTTTGTTCTGAAAGGGGAACGGCCACTTTTCCATTACAAGGGACACTTCCAATCCATTGGAAAATATGAAAACATTTGAAGGGGCACCAAGGCAAAGAACCAGGGCAAACTTTCACTACCCTATTTGTAAAGACTTAATCACTAATGGTTTTGTATGGTTAATTTGTAAAACCTGTAAAGATGCCATTATATTTTTTGACATACATGTTTCTTATGCATAGGTATTGCTTTGTGAATCCTACACATGACTCATCAAATTCAAAATAGACTTCTGATTCTTTCTTAGTCCTTTGTAATCTTAAAATGTACATCTTACTTGTCAGTTTTACATTCTTTGTTTCTTAGTTTGTTAGTTCTGAATGGTTCCAATACTGTACATATGTATGTTTCGTGTATGCTTTCGATTAATATGCATATTACAGGGCCGTCAGTGAGAACAATGATTGCTGATGAAGCTAGCCTGTTAAAAGAATACAAAATAAATAAACAAATAAATAGATATCTTACTTTGCCTCTGACAGGCTTTTGCGCAGCATGATGCTGTTCACTTTGGCCCGGTACCAATGTTCCCTTTCCGCTTTCTTCACAAGACAAATCTGACGATCAAGAAATGGTTCGGTCCATTATTAAAAAAAAGCCCAGGGCTACATTTCACCAAACACTAACATTAATCTTAAGATGAGTTGGCAATATCACCACAGCAATTCAGATGGATTCAAGCTTAAGATCAATCTTAGTGCTTTGTGAAATCAGCCACTGGTCACATGCAATATTCAAATGTTTCATGTGCACCGACTAATATCAACTCAAAAGCACAATGGGTTCTGTGCTATCTTTTAAAGATCAAGAATAAAGGTGAAAAGATTTAAAACGTACTGTGGCCGTTTTTCACTGTTTTCTCAAAACGTGGGCACCGTATGGGACTGAAAATTTCACAGATGATTGTTGCTGTATCTTCCTTGATATTTTTGCCCATGAATCTGCATTTCTTTGACAAAATCCAAAGTATACATCTATGGATCCTGCCATGTTTGTTAAAGAGGCGTTCCATTGTATGACAAAATGATCAGAGCTAGGAGGGCCTGGGGC
This sequence comes from Astropecten irregularis, assembly GCA_963971285.1. Lineage (NCBI taxonomy): Eukaryota > Metazoa > Echinodermata > Asteroidea > Paxillosida > Astropectinidae > Astropecten > Astropecten irregularis. Next base: position 18,950,507 of record OZ020246.1, on the reverse strand, counting down.
CGATTTCACTAACGCTTTGCAACGCGTAAAGCCCAAATCCATCGCTAAACGGAAAATCTATTGCTACTTCACGTAGCAATTTTCCGTTTAGCGATGGATTTGGGCTTTACGATGATCGCAAAGCGTTAGTGAAATCGGCCCCTGATGTTTCCATCCTCCCAGAATCTCTGAGAAAGTCCCTGCTATAATATTCATCAGCTCTAAGTTTAAGAGCTTTTTGGGCGGAATTTTGTTAAACAAACTAACAAGAACCTACCATTCCTTTTTTAGGGTTGTACATGTGCATGTTGATGAAGTGCTCCTGGCTGCAATATTCATCTATGTCCTGGCATAGCTGAATGAACTGCCTGGCCTGACCAGTCGAGCTACGGCCTGGTACCTCCCTGGCAAAAAAGTGACTTGGGTCTGTCACCTGTTTGCAATAAAGGAAGTGCAACGCATGAGCTTGAATGCAAGTTAAACAAAAGGCTCACATTTCTTATTTGAAGGTACCAGTTATGATCGTTAGATAAAAACAAACTTTGTCAAGGTTTGATTGCATCAATATTAGGTGGCCATGGTGGCTAAATAATAAACAATGGATGCAAATCTACATTGCATTGCATTAGGCAGCAGAAATAGATTCCGGGGGTCATTTGACAATGCGTTGTTGTTGTGTACCGCTGTGTCAGAATACAACTCATACATGTCGTAGTAACAATATACACTTCTATCGTATCCCAAAAGGCTCAATTGACAATTAATCGGACCATACCCCCAGAAAGTAAATAAATTTGTACCTAACAGCACCCTCTTGCGTTCAAAAACATGGTGCATTCTTACATTGCTAATTTCAAAAGGCCTGGAAAGTTCAAAGCTTTCCATTGACCATTCCAAAAGACTTCAAATCATACCTTTAGCATGAAACAATATTCAGGAACCTTTAACTTCAGGGATATTATTAGTTAGTGGTTCGTCCATTCTTTTCGGAAATTTAATTTCCATGTTAAAACATTTGGGGGATGGGGGGGGGGGATCAAACTTACCTTCAATATGGTTATATCGATTGGTGCCATTTTGGATTGCTAGATGTACGTCGACAATTGCAACATTTGGTATTCCTGAGAAAATAAAAGCCCCAACGAATTTAATTGCAATTATTGAACTTTACTCTTAACTTAGTCCATGTCACCATGACAAATGAAGGCCTGTGATAGTTGCAATGAAGTGAGTATTAACGAAGATGCCCTTTGGAAGCATTACTAATACTATATTAATACTAACAAAAGAGGTACACAGATTATCAGACTGAGTCAACCCATGATGGGAAATTGGTGTAGACGATGGGAATATCATGCCAGCTTCTGAAGATAAACAGAGCATGCTGTTTGAAATATTGAGCACACCATCAGGACATTTCAGAACGCAGTACATACAGTACTACATTTGCAGTTCAATGCCCTGTACAGTTCATAAATTTTGCAAAATTCAAAATGGTGCCGGCCGGCCGTGTAGCACCAGTACGAAAATTACGTGTAGTTAAACTTAAAGGTAAGAATGACCGAAAAATATATGAAAACAAGATTGAAATCATTCGAATAATACATCATTGGGAAGATGAGACACTAAGGAACATTTGTGTATGTAGAAAGTGTGTGCAATGTGATGACAAGAGCCGAACATATCCCTCGTAAATCAGGCGGTTGGACGTGTGGCCAAGGATGGAGCAGGTTACGTGAAAATTTGTTCCACACTAGTACTGGGGGCGCGGGCCCGGGGCGGGGCTAGTTCAGGCTAGTTTACCATCTAACGTAGTCCGAGTAACTTGGACCCTAAAAATCGCCTTTTTTAACATTTGGACATTGATCTGGCGATAGTAGGGTCCAAGTACCTTGTGTGTAAATGAGTGGCAAGAGCTCCTTTTGTCTCTACCCTGAGTCTAAATCCTGTGATTTCACCTCCAAAACGATCCTAAAAATATGTCTCATGCGGCCAGCTATGGACCAAGGGAGAATTGGAGATTCCAATAATTTGTTAAAGAAAAGATAATTTTTTCCCTAAAAATGGGCACAGAGACCTCCTATTCACGAGCACTATTTGAAAAACCAAGATGGCTGACCCAACTGACACAGACTGTGCTGATTAATAAATAATAGGAGGTCTCTGTGCGATTTTTATAAGGTCCAAGTTACTCGGACTACGTCTAACTTGTTACTGTTATAGTGTTAGGCCTAACGAGTAAACTTTAGGCCACCTAAACATTTAATGACTCACTAGTTACAAAAATATTAATAGGTAGCCGAAACTACCATGACTACGGTATCACCATCATGTCTATAAATGACACAATATGGGCTGAGCAAGAATGCATGAAAACAATTCACATTTATTAGATTTCAGAACTAGAAAGCTGAGATAAACAACCTACCCATACACGTGCGCCGTTCATCCAGCACGCAATTACACACCAACTTAACTGCACACTGACGTTCACTCGCAGCTTTATGCAAAGCGCCCTCTTGCGAAAAAACAAATTTAAGGTCAATCGACTAGACTTAAATAAATCCGCTTTGTCTACACTAGCTGTCAGGGCCAATTTCACGAAGCAATAAACACCGATATGATCGTATTCTTAATGAATTAACCCTATTTGCAAGGCAAAAAAAAATGTGATGCCAGACTAAAAGTCACTGTGATGATCCTCAAAACACATCTAACGATTAATTTTAGTACCAGTGCGAGACTTGATTGCAAGTCTAGTATCGTTGACCTCGAACTTAACCGGAAGCAATTAATTTATTATTCATTGTGTGCACAATGCGTGATTATCGATTGTAAGTGATAGGTCCGTTATAAATTTACAATGATTATTGCAGTGCATGCTGAATTGCTAGACTGATCATAATGTCGATGATACACGAAGCATGAAATTGCGATCAGATCTGTTGTTCAGGTTCATTGAGGAAATAGTTTTGAGGCTGACGGAACAGAAAAGATTTCCAGGTAGGCCTACGTAGGCCCTTTTGTGCTTTTGCTTTGTCAATGTCATGACGTCTAAACCAAAGTTAGAATCATTGTTGTCAAAATTTACTGGCGGGGGGGGGGGGGGGGAGGCTCGGACTAGAGTAGACTAGGAGGAGTAGCAGGTCCGATACCTATAAACTTAAAGGAAATAAAACTGTTTTGTCTGTCTGTTTTGAAGTTTGCAACAAACAGGTAAGAAAATTGTATTTTTACTCTGAAATGTTGCACGAAATTCTTCTATGGGGATTTAAGGACTCAGGAACATTTGCTGAAAGTAAAAAAAATATCATTTTGGAACAGTTGAAACTATGAAGTTGTTTTATTCCCTTTATAGGTATCGGGCCTGCTTGTACACCGTTACCCATTGTCCAAGTCACCTTTTTCTGCACCTGTACTGTAGGCTACATGTTTTAGTCTCCCTGTGAGGCGCGAGGCTGTATGGTAGGCCCTATTATTGGTAATGTGTGGTAATCAGCTCTTGTCTTGTGTGGGAGGGTTAGGGTTAAAGCCAAGCCAATATCATACTTTGGTTTTTATCAAAGAAATACAGATTCATGGGCAAAAATATCAAGACAGATACAGTAACAGACAATTTTCAGTCACATACGGTGCCCACTTTTTGAGAAAACAGTGAAAAACAGCCACAGTATTTCTTAAATATTTTCTCTTTTATTTTTGATCTTTTAAAAGATCAACAAGATTTTTGGTCGTTGTTTTACTAATTTCTGGATAAGTACACCATTTCAGGTGAAAAAATTTCAATGGTAGGTTTCTACTAGCATCGTCTTCATACCCTGAAAGTTATATTAACCTGTGAACATTTCTATGTTGGTCTCTTACCAAAGTATGATAAGTACTACCTTTAATGAAAATGTTTGTAACAACAACACTCCCCGCATTGATTTCACAGTTTCATATTTTACACTTTTTATTTTTTTCTTTGCAATTAAGACAAAGTTTTAACCCTTGGCCTGAGGTTTGAACCTTGACCTCAGAGCTCCTTTGACCGTTTATCTGAGGGGATCAATCCACTATGACAAGGTTCCTGAATGCGATTGTGGGTGGTTGGCAGCGGAACGAACCCAACCATGTCAGGTAAGCTGTCATTTTGACATACCACCTTCAGGTACAATGTAGTTTATCATGCATGTTTTTAACCCTGTGGTGAGTGTGGTATCCTGATTGAATACCACAATACAACAGTGTGGTTTTCGTGGTAATTCGCATTATGATCCAGTCCACCTGTAATAATAATAATAATAATAATACTGTGGTTAAGTGTGATAATAAATCTGTGCATGGAGCTGTAAAAAGGAATCCTTTTGATAGCTCTGGACATGATCTGTGGTATTAAAAAAAAGCAGGAGCCATTTTCATTTAGCTGCTGTTTTTAAAGCACAACATTTGCTTTTCCATAAAACGTCTTCCTTGATCAAACAGGATTACCAAGCAAGTTTTCATGCCTTGTATTTGGCCACTGCTTGCTGAGCATACACAAGGAGTTTTGGCTGGCATACTGATTTAAAGGTTTTTTGTGCTTTAAAAGCAAATTTTGGTGCTTAAAGGTACAGTACAGGTCTACAGGATAACGAAAACCAAACTGAATTTTTTATAAAACATAAAGAATGGTTTTGATCTTACCCCGAGATCAAAACTGTCAGTTCGGTGACCTTTACCAATCATGTATTATACCTTTGCAGCTGTATGAAATTGGCCCCTGGTCTTGCTTGTGTGGTAAATGTAGAGGATTCAGGGTTCCCAGTGCCCACCACTAATCCTGGTACCCTTAACCTCAGGTGGCAGCATTGATCATTAAAAAACCTGATCATGAGTCCCCTTGCCCACCGTCAAACCTGTATTTACCTACCATTGCCCATGTGCCCTCTGCTAATCACCGATATCCCACACTTTCCCAAATTCACACCCCTATCCCTAGTGCACATTTAACTGAGTGACACCAGTTCCTGTATTAAATGCAGCCCATGCCACCTAATTTACCCATTGTTTCTGCAGTTTGTGCAAAAGTAATCTGTGCCTGGTTTATCTTTCATTGTCCCCACAATCATCCTGTCTAAAGTCCGCTGATAATGATTTTAAATGTTTCTGTTTGTTGGGTCTTGTGTGTGTTCCTGATTACAAATCATATCAGTGCAGTACTAGTGAACTACTACATTGTATGTAACTTACATGTGTAGTACCAGTAGTAAATGTCTTGCTTGTGAAAATCATAATTTTAACTAACACAAATTCATGTTATATGCCTATTTGGAAAAAAAAAGAAACATTTTTTCATCCTCTCTTTATAAGTCTTGTTGTTATTCATTGACTAGTTTTGTGAATGATGGCATCATAAAATGCTATCATGTTAATGGTGCTAGTTAAGAGTTTTAACTTGTATGTGAAGAATTGTGCATGTTGGAGGGGGGGGGTGTTTCAGCTGACCAGAAATAAAAATTGAAATTGAGGAGGCTAGAGATGCTTTCTGCTATTTTCTTTCAAATTTGCTTGTGTCAAACATTCTGAGTGATGTTTTCATATATATATTTACTTTGAAATTGGTCGTCCAGAGCAGAGGGTGGTTGGGGGGGGGGGGGGGTGAGACAACCCTCAACCCCTCCCCCCCCCCCTCCCTGGATCCATACAGGCCTGCCCAAGGTCTGATAAAGGTCTTATCACCTTTTGACATTAATCACATTATTGGTAGAGTAGAGTAGAGTCGATTACGCTGTCCACTTATCATCACAGTGATTCTTCCTTCCTGCATTTTGAAGTAAGGGCTCCATTATCATTAATGTCAATTTGCGCATTATAAATCAATGCGTCCCATTGCCTGGATAAAGCTCCGTTGTAATAGCAATATGCCCGTAATATCCAGCACTCATTGTATGATTGCGTGGGCTGTAGGTTGTGGCTGTGTGTGATTGTTCGTTTAACAAGTAGGGCTTGTACACTGAAACACATGTTGACTGACACATGTTGACTGACTAATTATTAGAGGCATTGCATTATTGATATTGGCGTAGAGTTGTTTTCATTGATCCCTCAAGCTGTTGCACGCACAAATGATTTTGCTTTTTCTGGAAACGACAAAGCTGGAAATAGATTTACAAAATCACAGTTTTATAGATCTCTCTCATCTGGCTGTATAGTTTACAATGTAGTGAATATGCTATTACTGATGCCATGCTGAACAGTACATGACATTTTTCCTCGGTTGTTTTTTACTAGGAAGAAAAAATCTCCAGCCAAGATAGGTTGTGTAGATTTTATGCAGCCATCTTTTTTACCATTCTACTATTAAAATTCAGCTGGATTTTTCTCTGAGGCTCAATTTGTTCACGTTTTATCTCTCATTTTGATACAGAAGTGCTTCATACTTTGGGTGGCAATCCCCGCGTGTATCCTCCTGTCCTCCGAGGAGCCCCACTTCTCCATCTTTCTCCGTCGCCGGTTTCCCAGCCGAGTCCTGCCTCACGGACTGCCTTTGCTGTAGATCTCCGCTGGCCCAGCTGGCCTGCATGGAGACGAGGCTCTGTACCCGCCTGTCCACCATCCTGGTTGTTGTGGTCTGCGGAGCCTTGCTGCTCTGGACATTCCGTGAGCAGATAGATGACCTCCTGCCTTGGCTGGTCAGCACGGACCCTTACCTGGGCGCTGCTGTTTTCTTTGTTCTATTCGTGCTTGTGGCCCTCCCCTCGTCCATACCAGGCTACCTCATTCTAAACATTGCGGCTGGGTACCGGTATGGACTGGTGCTCGGCACCCTCGTGGTCATCGTCTGCGCTCTGGGAGGGGCGTACTGTGCCTTTGCTTTCTGCAGACTGACCTGTACGGCGTTTCTGCTCTCCAAGTTGCAGAATGAGTACCTGCAGGCCATCGTCAATCTGGTGGAGGGGGAACACTCCTTCAAAGTCATCGCTCTGACACGGCTGACTCCGATTCCATTTGGCCTGCAGAATGGCGTCTTTGCCGTAAGTTTTATTCTCAAATTCAATGTTCTTCTTCCTTTCATTCTCACTGCATTCCTCGATACCAAACCAATACCAAGGTAAATTGCATTGATCACAAGCATTGTCTGTAAAGACAAAAAAACAAAAACCTAAGTTCATTCTTCTATTGCAAAGTGCGATGGGGTCAAGGCACTATTAAATTTATAGTCCTGCCATGCATGTGTGTGCGGGACATTCTCATTGTCCAACTTGTTCCAAAGTCCAAAGAGTAGCCTATTCATTGGGATACTGCACTGATATAGGCCTATAGCCTTGGCCTACCGTCAGACCGTGTTGTATTTTCCACTAAAGGTTCAGATTGAATCAACATATCTTGAATCCGATTAAAAAACAGAATGTGCAAGGGCACTGCATTTAATAAATATTTCTTTATTTGGAGGGGGGGGGGGGCTAACACTCAGTTATCATTAATTAGGGTATTAACATGAGTCATGAATATTAAATGATTTGGTCGGGAAATAAATAATATGCAATTAGGCTTGCCCTTCACCGACGTGGATGAGCACTGCATACTCAGTGCTTGAGAGAGCACGTGAAAAAAAAATCACATGCTGTCTCATCAGGTGGGATTCGGTGGCCTAGCGGTATGGCATCTGCACTAGTAAGCAGGAGGTCGTGGGTTCGAATCCCACCTGAGCCAGCATGTGATTTTTTTCACGTGCTCTCTCAAGCACTGAGTATGCAGTGCTCATCCACGTCGGTGAAGGGCAAAGTTCTTCCTCTTCTGCCACCACTGTGACCTTGAATTTTCAACAGTCATGCCAGTGGATGTTATTCAGGATTTACAAAGGACCTGAAACTAAAACCTGAACCTAAAACCTGAACTTTCACTTTGGTTAAATCAACTGGACTACTTAAATTGCATGCATTATGTTACAGCAAGATATCTTTCATGAGATGACACAGAAAAATATAAGGAAATGAATTTCCTGTTATTTGAGGGATGTTCCTCTTCAACTTCAACAATTAACATTGGTTTAATTTGAGAGCCCACTGTGTTTGGCTGTGTGGTCGAAAGAAATGGGCTTTATGAGTAATGGCTACGTCTGTCCTCATACATGTTCAATGCATTTGCAATGGAGGGTATGCCTAGACCTAGCCTAAGACAGCAGATTTCAGGTGGCGGCAGAGTATAACATTGGTAAAGATGACAGGGCAGCTGCAGGCTGCTCATCATTTATTTTGTCATGGAATAAAAACAAACCTGTGAAATGTTCAGCCCAATTGATAACTGGAAACAGTAGAAAAACTGTTGCAATTGTTACTCCAAATTGTGTGGGAAAAGCTGTCTCATTTTTTATCTTGCCAAGGTCAAAAATATATTGGTGTTTGGTTAAATTACTTTTTTTTTGGATAAATTCAGCACACCATTACCGTCTTTATACCCTTAAAAGAAGTTGAGTTATAGGTAAATCTGTGAACATTTCTGTTTTTGTTTGTTATTAATGTTGTACATGCCCTTAAAATAATTAGTAATGGTTTTACACTCCTTGCTACAGATGGCTAACGTGTCCGTATCAACATTCGTGTCAGCCACTGCTGTGGGTCTGCTTCCCAACCAGGTGCTGTCATCCTACCTCGGATCCACCCTACGCTCTGTTCAGGACATAACCAACCACCAATGGAACAATAGTCCAGTCGTTTTTGTACAGGTAAATAATTTCACCAGGGTTTCTGTTCAAGATTGGGTAAAGGGTAAGTGTTTGGAGATAGCAGGGTTACATTTTAGGGGGCATAGGTGGCAAAGTGCGTTAGGCACTCGCCTCTCATCAATGTGGCCCAGCTTCGATCCCGGCTTGGGTCATATGTGAGTAGACTTGTGCGTTGGTTCTCTCCTATGCTACAAGGGTTTTTCTCCGGGTTCTCCGATTTTCCTCCCTCCACAAAAACCAAACACTTTCGATCTTCAGCTGTGCTTTGTGATCATATATGGGTTGATGTGGCTGGCTGCCAAAGGGCGCCCATGAAAGCCTGCTACTCGGTCATGTGTAGCACCATCCTTCATAATTCATATTGTAATTGCTGGGAACCACTGGAAAACAGTGTGTGTTTCACTGAGCAGGTAAACCCAGGGTAAACAAGAAATAAATAAATAAATACATTAAAGGGATAAAGGAAAGGGAAAAGGTTCATGGAGCTAAGGGTTTGGGGTTACCGTTCAGTAGGGATCATAAGGGGCAAGGCTTGAGGAAGTCAGGAAGATTTTAGAAGACCCACTGTTATATTTTATTCTGTTCCCTCTGACTGCAGGTGTGCCTGAGTATTTCACTCTCATTCTACGTTATCGCCAAAGCACAGCGCCACCTACACCGAACGATTAATTTCCACAAGGCCAGCTGTGTTGAGGAAAACCGAACGGTTCACATTGCCCCCGAACTGTTCCCGGGACACCCAGACAAACAGCAGGGACTTGATTCCCGCAACAGCCAAAGAATGCAGCCTACGATCTCCTTCGAGAAAGAAACGGCCCACAAAGCCAATGCCATCAACACGAGAGACTACAATTCCAACGAAACCATGATCTTATCATGATGCAATATGTATATACATCGTTCATTCAGGTGCTCATTGACTAATTGTTTGGTTTTTTATATTCATCAAATAACCACAATGGAAACTGACTGAATTTTTTAAGTCATTGAAAGGTAAACATAAGAAAATTGACTGGAGCGGGATTCGAACCGGGGACCTTCTGAATACCGTACAAGCACTCTACCAACTGAGCCATCCAGCCCTACGTTGGTACGTAGTGTCCCTAATAGTCAATAGTTGTTTCTTTATTCGGAAATGACATTTCAACATGACATTCCCATGGAAACTGTGAAGGTAATTTTCTCCATTTCAAAGTTTGCTTCCACATCAGTGTGGTGCTGGAAAGGGAAAAATAAACTGATATTCAGCTATGTGAATTTTTTTGGGATGCTACTTGTATTAAAAATGAAATCGTTTAAGGCAGTATTTAAGATTGGTCACATAAGGTTTTGTATTAAAAAGCCAGGGCATTCATTCTTAGTTTGTTTTCATATTGCACGCCATATAATTAAGCAGTAAAAAGAATTCTTCAAAATTAGTGTTCACACTTTTGAGAAAACAACAAATATTCCATGTCTGTATATTTGGAATCCGTGCTCATTTGCATTTTTTTCAATTGTGTTTCGTTACAACCAAAATTAGCTGTGGGCAATTTCACGGTAACTTGCATTACATGTTAAGTGACTTTGACTTACTTCATAATGATCAATCATTCTTGAAGGACTCCATTAAGAAATGTGTTATTGGAATCAGCAAGTACAGCAGATACAATTCCTTGAAATGCACGCAAATATGCAACAACAACAAAAACAGAGATAACTTACAAAATGGACACCAGACTGTGGAATCGCTCTGGTGTTATTTTGTAGGTTTTCAAATGCACTTTTCTGGAATTTGGTGACATTTTAGAGGGAAATATGTTCACAGAAGATTTGGGGTTTTTGTGTGATTTTTTACTTTATGCAAAGGAAGCTTTTTATGGAGCTAATCTTGATGATTTTGATTTTTGCCAATCCTATATGTCCAGTACACTACCTTTCAAATTTAATAAAGGTCTTGCAGAGATTTCTAATTTGTTGCATCGTACTTAGATCATTTTGGTCACGTTTCAAGCAGCTAATTTTTCATTATCATTTTATTTTGTTGAAATGAGGCTGCAGTAAAATCAAAATATTGTTTGTGGTCTAGCTTGTTACTTCTGAAACTCACTATGTAATCATTTTTCTTTCAATTTCAAATCAATTTCTTTACGCATTATTTATTTGCTATTCTTAAATTCCAGCTGATGTCATTCAATGCAATGCAAGAATTATCAAACCAGGATTGTAAGCAATCCAGCATAACAAAATTACCGAAGTATTTTGGGTAAGCTTCGGACAATAAGAATAAAGAGGACAAAATGTAAATATATTCTCACGCCTTGTTGGGGGAAATTGGTCAAAACTGGCGAGAACAATGTGTTTTTTTCTCAAAAGAACTACCTCTATCACCGACATTGTGACTTCATTCCAACATGCTTAGGCAGGTAGCTTATTGAAATCTTGTCTCGTCTTTTCTTTCTTCTAATTCTCTACACAAGCCTGATGGTTTTGTGCAGTGATAGGTGTTTTGTACAGTAGAGTTCATTTAATTTGTATGAATACCTACATTAAACATCACAACCTCTTAGCTTCTACTTTCTTTGTACTCTTTAAGATTCTATTAGTCTATTTTGTACAATTTCGTCATTCGCAATCTTAAAACAATGGAAGGCTGTTTTTGTATGAATGTTAGTTCATACAAATGTTTGTACATATACATTTGTTCCTTTTTAGCATAGCGCATTCAAAATCTGACGTTTTTTTCTATTTTTTTTGTGACACAATATATTCTTCGGGTTCAATTCAAAAGAGCTGCTAAGTAAACATGACGGAGCAGGAAGTATTTTGCAAGTTCAGTATCGTGCTAAGCAAAAATAGCTTTAAATAGGCTGGCATAAATAGACCGTGCCTAGTAAACTTGCCAGCTTTACAACTCTGTAAAATTACTAAAAAAAACAAATCTGCCTTTGTTCTTTATCATCAAGATTTTGGAAGTGAACAGTATTGTCTTGATGTTTCTGATGGTGATTTTGTTAAATTGTCAAATGTTCTTATTCATTATTATTGAACAGATTAGTGCAATCAATTCTGATAACAAGAAATGAAACAAATTAAACGTTAATTTTAACATCCACTTTTTTTTCAATATAAAAATTTTGATTGGTGGTTTAAAAAAATGAATTACTCAAGTTACAGTTTCGATATAGTAAACCAAAATATATAGTAAACTATTTTATACATATGTGTATAGACCTTACCAACTTAATGATAATTGATTCTTAATAATGAATTTGTATATTTTTTGTGTGTGGATGGATACCCACCATGCGTTACATTCATAATTGTATTTGAAAAAAAACCTATAATTTATATTTTTGATCAGAATATTTTCTACGCAACACAAACCGGAATGAAAATATATTTGGCAAACATGATCAATTCAGATAAAAGTGATTTAAAGTTTCCTTTTTTTTTTTTTTTTAATTGCTGTGCTATTCTTAAACCATTCCAATTCTCAAGTCACGAGATCAAAGAAGTAGAGCAAATTACTTTATATGAGGCTTGAATGACGCAATTTTGCCAAAGAATATAATGCCATAGAGATGCTGCACTTTTGTCAGTATAATTTTTGTAAATTCAATTTTGTGAAAAAAGTATAGAAAAATGTCACCCGACTATTATTATAAATATACACTGGCTAAGTCATGTGACTTGGGCAAGCTCTTTAATTAATTGTACTTGTATTAAATGTCTCCAGCTTTGGAATGGTCTGGTGCCCTATGTCATTCCTCCTTTATAAATGTATCTATGGAGTATCTTGCCCCAAGTTGTGGGCCTTTATGAAATGAGGCTAGGCATGGGATTGATTTTGCTACCACCATTTTGAGTCCTAAATGAAATGAAGGGCTTGAGAATACATGGCGAAGCTGGAGCCTTTCTTTGGCTTTGTCATGTGGCCCATAATCTCTTCATTTCATTTTGTTGGCCTCGGTCAAACGGCATTAATAGTGAAATAAGTCCCAAGCCTAGCCTCAAGTACACTTTTGCAAAGGCCCTATGTAATGTAGCAACAGTGTTCTTTATAGTGTGGATAATTCAGACTATGGGATGGCTGGACCCCCATGTGCATTCAGAAAAGTTACTAATTCATACAATTTGTTTTAATCTTAATCACAAAAATAGAAAGAAAAATCACTGTATTTTGTAAAAGTTACAATAATAATATTATCAGTGTATTTTCCAAAGAGAAAGTGGTGTATGTTTGGTTGTCTTTAATTGCCAGTAATTGTACGGTCATTGCTTGAACTTGAGTTGAAGTGAACATCAGTGAACTTAACTAAATATATTTCTTTTCTGTTTATGGTTTTTGTAAAAAATATTGTCACAAAATCTAAATAGCTTTTGCAAAATTAGTGGAACAAATTCTTGCCTTTTTGAAACAAAATCTGACTTCTGTCCGTACACAAGGTATCATTATATGAAGTGATTTACCATTAAGATCTAGGTAACAAAAATTACAAAAATAATGTAACTTTGGCTAAACAAGCTAGTAAAACTCAATAATGAACATTTTAAAGTCAATCACTATTCTAAGCACAGTACGTTTTTAAGAATTGCCTGAAGTACATGTAAGAACCAATGAATTAAACTATGATTATCAAGGAAACATATGATTGGTATTTGTGGACAAGTAAAGCAACTTTTTATAGTTCGCATCTTCGAAACCATTTTATCCCATAATTTCCCTCACAAACAGGCGCAGTTCTAGAGCCAAAATTTTTGGGGGGCTAGAAGAGCCATTATTTTTTGGGGGGCTAGAAGACCCAATATTTTGGGATCTTCTAACCCTCGCTTCTGCTATGTCTTATTTGGGGTCGAAAAACGTGCATGCACATTATAGCCCACACAACGCGTTTTTATGTAATTGGCGCTTAATAACAGAAAAAATCCAGTATTTTCAATAATTTTTTTTTTCACTTGCATTTTTTTGGGGGGGCTAGACAAAATTTTGGGGGGGCTACAGCCCCCCTAACCCCCCCCCCCCCCCCCCGTAGAACCGCGCCTGCTCACAAATCAAAGCCCCGCCCTCTTTCCACAAATCTTGCTAATACTGAATAGGACAGAACGAACGGCAAGTCGATTTACAAAAAGTTGCTTTCCTTTTCCTAGTTTTGGAAACCACTTGTCCACAAACACACATATTGTATAACCTGAAGAAGATAAAAACTCACCAGTTGGGTTCGAATTTCAAGGAGGTTCAAGGCAGACTTTGGTCTTTTATTTAAGATGAGGTCTACAGGTGTTGCCTCACTGATACCGAGCTGCACACTGACTAAAAGCAAGTAACATGTGGTCACTCACGATCACTACGTGAACCATGCCAAGCAAGCTGGTGCTTAAACACCAAACATAACACTTGGTAAATTTAAGTCAGGGTGCCGTACCTAGCAAGATTTTTGTTTATATAATTATAAACAAACTTACTTTCCCTCTTTTATGTGTCCCTCGAAAGCTGGGGGACACGCCCCCCCCCCAAGCGCTAACATTGCACCCCTAATTCCAACTTCTGAGGCTATAAAATCTGACAATTTGAAATTGGAATCTTTCCTCCTTTTGTTCATTGCATTTCCAAGAACTTCATCAGTTGCCTGATGAAGGCTATGGCTAGCAGTACCAGCAGCCCGAAACGTCGCTACCAGCAACACGACATCGCGTGATCAACTTAAAGGTAATATCATACTTTGGTTTTTGTCAAAGAAATGCAGATTCATGGGCAAAAATTATCAAGGAAGATACAGTAAAAGTCATCTGTGAAAAAGTCCCATACGACGCCCACTTTTTGAGAAAACAGTGAAAAACGGCCACACTATTTCTGCATAAAGTCTTTTCTCTTTTATTTTTGATCTTTAAAAGATCAAAAATTATTTGTGTCACTTGTTTTACTCTTTTCTGGATAAATACAGCATTTCAGGCAGAAATATCTTAACGGTATGTTTCTACCATCACCATTTCTGCTTCGGTACCAAAGTATAATACTACTTTTAAACAAGAGTAGGCCCCTATCCAGTATTATTTGGGGGGGGGGGGGGGGGGGCCGGGGGGGGGGGTTATCTTTGGTGTTTTTTTTTTAATTTAAAAAGTGGCACCGGGCGTGACCCCCACCCCTTTGCCAGCCCTCCCCTCAGAATCAGATACGTCACTGCTTGGCAATCCAAAGCGTCCATACAAACTACATGGGGTCACACCTTTTAGTGCCTTTCAGGTTCCGTGTCCTTCAGAAAGTCCGGCGACAGAGCAAGTACACATTTTTTTATAAAGCAAAAGGTTCTCGGCAAGTTACATTGTGTCCCAAAGCTGCTCTTTCCGCGGCATTGATTCTGTTAAAGGTAGTATCATACTTTGGTTTTTGTCAAAGAGATTCATGGGCAAAAATATCAAGACAGATACAGTAACAGTCATCTGTGAAAATTTCAGTCCCATACGTTGTCCACTTTTTGAGAAAAACAGTGAAAACCGGCCACAGTATTTCTTAAGTATTTTCTCTTTTATTTTTGATCTTTTAAAAGATCAAAAAGATTTTCGGTCGTTGTTTTACTAATTTCTTGATAAATACACCATTTCAGGCAGAAAACATTTCACGGTAGGTTTCTACCAGCATCATCTTCATACCCTGTAAGTTATACGTAAATCTGTGAACATTTCTGTTTTGGTGTCTTACCAAAGTATGATACTACCTTTAACTTCCATGTCATATACATTCCTGACGGATAATACTTGGCGAAGTTCTGGTAATGAGTTGGGATGAGTTGCTTGCATTGAAGTTGTCCCTCTGGTCCCCCTACACCATGTGTTAAGATGCATGGCTTCAATCTGATTGAAATTCATACAGATTGGAGCCCTATGGTTTCATTTCCATATTCATAAAAAAAAAGAATTGTCCACCCAAAATATTCAGTCAATAATTTACCAATCATGTTTACCTTTCGTTTAAACTTAAAACATTTTGTTTTTGGACAGGTTTTCATTTAATTCCTCAAGCACGGATGGCCATAATAAATATATCAATATATAATCAATATATGTATTTATAGTCAAATTTAATGAGTTCTATTGACTGCCGAGATATCAAGAAAAACAAGAAATAACTTCGAAAGAAATCTACGACTGATTAAATATGATTTCCTCTTTATTGCAATTTTACTGTTAAGGAACTTCCAATGTGACCATTACAATCTATTCAATTTCATTAGTGCATATAAAAATAACTTCTTTGTTTTGACAATTAAATTTGTACAAAAAGCACGGATGACCATAATATGAATTACAATCTTAACAATTATGTATGCAAGAGCAGACGGAATGAAAAACCAAATATGAAGGTGAACAGTGCGATAAAGCTATAGCTTTGAAAGCTAATACAATACAATGTTCATTTGATAAACATCAATAATTGGCAATGAAACACCGCATAAACACCATTATTGGCAAAAATTAATTCCACAAATCATCATGCACTTCATACACTTCATACTAAAGAGAAATGATGATTGAAGACAGCAATTGAATTCTCGGCAGCAGTTCAGGTAATTAAACGTCAATTTTCTACATGCCATTACTTTAATTTTCAATAAACCAACACACTACCCAAATTTAGTTCAAGGAGTAAAAACAAAATACTTGTAGTACTTTACACGTACATGTAGTATCATACTTTGGTAGGAAACCAAAACAGAAATCTTCACATATTTACCTATAACTTAAAGGTATAAAGATGGTGATGGTAGAAACATACTGTTAAAATGCGTCTGCCTGAAATGCTGTATATATCAAGAAAAGAGTAAAAACCAATTTACCAAAAACAATTTTGATCTTCGGAAAATCTGTAAAAAGTGATTTAAAACTACTGTGGTCGTTTTTCACTCAAAAAGTGGGCACTGCATGGAACTTCACAGATGACTGTTACTGTATCTTTCTTGATATTTTTGCCCATGAATCTGCATTTCTTTGACAAAAACCAAAGTATGAAATTACGTACCTTTAAAAACAACCTTAAACAATTTACAATTTTGGAAGCTTAATTCACACTGCAGGAAAAAAAAAAGACTAACCAAATGCCAACCAATGTGACTGCTTGGTTGTAACAAAGAAATGAGATTGATCATTTCATGGGTTTCCACTGGAGACAACAAGCACATAATTGTGTTTTTGTGCCCAATTTGGGAAGCCTAGGTTATTCAAATCTAACTTCAAACTCAAAGTAAGAGAGCCACAAACTGCTCACTAGTCATTACTTCCATGGTAGCACCGTGCATCCTTGACCCTGATGTATAAAAGCCACATGATCACTCATCCAAAAAGACTTGATCGTTGTTGACAAGTCTTTTAATAAACTTAAACAAGTCAAGCCAGAATTGCAGAATTAGTAGGCAAGATTAATATTTCAATATATACAGCTCAATACAATATTCTGGAAAACATGCATTTTTGTAATATTTACATTTCATTGATAAAGTAGATAACATTTAGGCACTTTCAGAACACTTCAAAACGTTCATTGATTAAATTTCTGACCATCCAATCCTCGGCATCCTTCCGTCTACGGGAGACGATGGTGTAACATCCAGGGATAGAGTCTAGCTACAAAGAAAGTGTCAATCGGCACTTTCGAGAGTGGCTGAAGAACCTGATTTTGGAGTGGCAGACTCTCTGTTGCACCTGCTGCAATCAAACAACGAAGCAAGCTGAGGTTGATGTTGTTTCTCCTTCCTCCTGGTCCGCTTGGCCAGCAAGTTCTTTTTTTCTGACCCATCTCGGCTTCCTTGACGCCCTTTTTGACAGTGAGGCGCCCGTCTAAGCGTCTCTCTGCGCGGCATTCCCATGTATTGGTGTCAATGCCCGTCATTTTACATGTCTGACTATCCATTTACATTTAAAAGCAGTTTTAATGGTTCAGTCACATAATCTGGGGTCGATTTCACCAAACTCATCGTAACTTAAATATCAATCGTAGGACTTATGAATGCATTAGCCCTCCGTAGGATACGATGGGCTATCCTTTGTAACTCAAGTTACGATCGATCGTTACGATCGATCGTAGGGCTTCGTGATTCGACCCCTCGCCTTTAAATATATTTCATATATTGTTTTAACATTTGGGGGGGGGAAATATCCTGTGTATATGGGACCTGGGATCTATGTTCTAGGTACAAAGGCCTTTCTTAGCCCCTTGGCCAATGTATAAGCTTAAAAACAATAAATTGCAATCAAATCTTTAATACCCTGGTATTTCATAAGAAGTTATGCCTTTCAAAGTCTCCCATATATTTAAATAGCTATTATTTTACATTATATATTATCTATCTATTAACTTTGTAGTAATTACGATGGCATTGGTACCCTCAGTATAATTTCATTAAACCCCCATTTCAGTGAATGACCCTTAAGAGTATTAATGCTTTGCATTATAAACTTAAAAACAAGGATGATTACTTGAAAGTGAAGTTAAAGGTAGTACCATACTTTGGTAAGACACCAAAACAGAAATGTTCACAGAATTACGTATAACTTACAGGGTAAGATGGTGGTGGTAGAAACATACCGTTCAAATTTTTCCACCTGAAATGCTGTAATTATTCAGAAATTAGTAAAACAACGACTGAAAATATTTTTGATCTTTTAAAAGATGAAAAATAAAACAGAAAAGACTTAAGAAATCCTGTGGTCGTTTTTCACTGTTTTCTCAAAAAGTGGGCACCGTATGGGACTGAAATTTTCACAGATGACTATTACTGTATCGTCCTTGATATTTTTGCCCATGAATCTGTATTTCTTTGACATAAACCAATGTATGATACTACCTTTAAGACAAAAATCATTCATTGCTGAAATGCACATCAATCCTTGTATGCAATGTCAACATAAATCAAATGCTTACAATATACATTACAAGTCAAATTGTAAATTGGAACGTTTAAGTAAATGAACATTTTTAGGAATGTGACTATATACGTATGACACCTGAGCTCCAATAAACCATTGGTGACCTTGATATGCTACAAACTATGTATAGTCTGAAAAGCCTTGCATTCAGTTGTAAGGTTGAATTGCACTAGGAGCCAGTCTTTGCACAGTATGAGAAAATAAAGACCACTGGCAATAATGCAGTCCAGTAAGTAACGAGCCAAATTAGAAATACATTATTGTGTATTAAGACATGTATTGCTAGTATTATCAATATCATTATTGTATATCTCTACAGTGTGTCCCCCCCAAAAAAAACCACAATACCCATTATCAACAAAATTATATGTTTTCAGCTATTTGATTTTAGTATATTGCATTCAATATCTCCCTGGGCATATTCTGACCCAATTTCGATGCAATCCGTTCATGCATCACCGAGCAATTACTGATTGTCTGGGAAAAGTCAATTTTGCTACCATTGCAAATGAGGGACAATGGTGATCATCATAGTAGTGATCTGTGTGTAGTGAGGGGACATCTGCAGATCACAACTAAGAATAGTAAGATAACCACCATATATTGTCACTCAATGTGATGGCAGCAAAATGGACCCTTTCAGACAATCAGTTATTGCTCAGTGATGCATATTAAATGATTGCATGGAAATTGGGTCAAAATATGCCATGGAAGATAGTGAATGCAAAAGATTAAAAATCAAATGGCTGAAAAATACATTTTCATTTCATATTTTGTTTAAAATGGGTATTGGTTTTTGGGGACACACTGTAGTTTGATGTACACACATGTGTTAGAAACCCCCAAAACACCCAATAAAGAAAAGACACTGGTTGTAATATTAAGTTAATTCATACTACTGTATACTTGTAAATTGAATCAATCCAAAATGGCCGAAGTTTTCAATAATTGTATGTGACAAGGGTTGGATGGTAACTGTAGGGTTAAAACAACCCTAGCTATTGTGACATCATGACTTTGGATTCTCTGTGTTCCTTTGTAAAAACCAGGCATTAATTCTGGGGAGTAGCATCTATTTCTGTATCAGAAAACAAAGAAATTGCCGACTTTGTACCATTTCAGCGCTGGCTCCATTATGATGCTTCCTCCTTTACCAGACTATGTGACTGTGATGATGTTAGGTTTGGAGCGCTGGTTCTCCTCTTCATTGCTTTGCACTGTGCCCTGTTTCAGTCCAGACGATGACGTACTTGACAAGGATCGGCTTCCAGCGTCACCTGTCGATGCTGAATCCTCATTATGTGGTGGCTCGCACCTGTGTTTAACACAAAAATAACTATGCCAATCAGGATAATGGATTTGTCAAAACGGTGCACATCCATATGAGAGTCCAATAGTGAAAAATGTAAAGGTAGGCCTACATAAGAAAAGAAATATCAAATGTCAAAGAGAAACATAAAATCTAACACGTCAGACAGAACAGGAATGTGAGTGGCCACACACACAAAATTTGAAAACACCGCGGAAAAAGCGGAAAATTAAAAGTTCCTTTTGTACAGAGCGGGTGTACAAAAAGCTGAAATTCTGAGTTAAAATCTAAACAAAAAATCGGAATTCAGATTTAAATCTGAAGTTTCAAATCCCTGGACAGGAATAATTACAAAAGGATTAAAAAGGGAGACAAACAGAAATAGGAGACAAGCATGCCATTACACCGGTATTCAAAATGAGATTCATTCTATTCAATGTTTCACAGGATGGCAAAATAACAAACAGTAATATCGGTCAGCGCGGAGTGACGTCATTCAACTCGCAGACCTTGGAGTGATGAAAACAAAGCGGCAAGTTGTAAGGTTCTTAAGACGATAACTTCGGATGCCAGAATTGTTCAATCTTAGTATACATAACTTCAAAGAAGGATTATTGTCTGAGGACAAACTATGACTTGTCTATGGCAGTCGCACAGAACACAATCTCTGCTTCTTGACAAGCATACTTGGAATCACGACTCGACGACGGACAGTTTGTACTTGATTTGTCCGTAGCTTGCGACATCTACACGTTGGTTTTCAACGGTTGTCAACTTCATGAGAATGAAAGTACCACGATGTCAGCCCTGATCTATATGAACACTGTAATTTCATGTAATGGCTCTATAGGATACAAGATACCCAGTATTGCAAGTTTTGATTTTTTTCATAAGATGCAAATGTCTCCAATAAACAAGATCTTTTTTTATAAATTGTAAATTTGTGTTCAAAAATGACATCAGCCATATTATACCTGCTAATGTTGACATCTGCTGGGGTGAACGACAAGGACTGATCAGCCTCTGCCTGAGAATGAAGGTCGCCCTCTATGGTTGAGTTTTCACCAGACACGGGAGTGGAGGAGTTTTGCGTGGAGTCTGATTTTGTTGCCCCACTGCAGTTGTAATACAAAGGACAATCTTTATGAGGAAAGAACCAGTCGAAAATCCAGGAGGGTTCCATTAAATTTGCCGAGAATTAAAAACAAAACTTTGAAAACAAAAATCATACTAAGCTCCTTGAAAGTTCCTCACTACATGAGTAAATGGACGGGCATTTTAGTGACTGGAGATTACTTCAACTCAAACACTGAACAATGACTAGAGTGACTGCATGCAAATGATCCTGCTATTCGTCTTACCTTTGTATCTGACTTTGACGTAGTTGACTGATCTGTTCTTGTGCCGTGTGAAGTTCAGTACTGAGCATGGCAATCTGCCGGTCTCGTTCCGCTAGCTCCATGCGCAGACTGTACACAGTTTCATCCAATGATTCACATAGTGCCTGCAAATAAGTGAGTATTGTTTCAAAGGTAGTATCATACTTTGGTAAGAGACCAAAACAGAAATGTTCACAGATTTACCTATAACTTACAGGGTATAAAGATGGTGGTGGTAGAAACATACTGTTATTAAAAATCGTTCTTCCTGAAATGCTGTATTTAACCAGAAAAGAGTCAAACCAAAGACCAAAAACAATTTCATCCAATGATTCACATAGTGCCTGCAAACAAGTTTGTGAGTAAATGAAATTGGCCCATTTTGTGATGATCGGCACGGATAGCGGGACAACCCAACAGCACCATCTTGCACTATTAAGACTACGGAACTATATTCTTCATCAACACCTAGCAATGTGTCATTGTTTCTATACTTACTCTGCTCTCTTCGAGGTTGTCATGTGGTCCTGGGGGATCATCTAGACATAGAAACTCCCGCACGGGGCCACTATGAGGACAAATAAATACAAATAAAGGTTTATTGTCTGAAAGAATGATACAAACGTAATTTTTGTTGCATTCTGGTTTCGGAAAGAAAACTCCAAACTAAAGGTGATACGTGTTAGTATCATACTAGCATACAGAAATAGAAATCTGCACAGATTTACCTATAACTCACAGGGTATAAAGATGTTGATGGGGAAACATACCGTATACATTATACATATACTGCCTGAAATGCTGTATTTATCCAGAAAAGAGTAAAACCAGTGACCAAAATGATTTTGGATATTTTAAAGATCAAAAATTAAATTTTCAACCCCGTGTCAACCCCGAGATTGACTTCAACCCTGGTTGAAGTCAACCCTGCTCTGGACCAGGGTTGAGATTTTTCGCCCCGGGTTGAAACTTTTGCCCCGGGTTGAAAAAGGCAGTGTGAATTGAATCGGGTTGAGTTTGCCCCGGGTTGAAGGTGGGTTCGCCAGAGGCAAGTGTGAAACGACGAGAGAGATACCAAACATCATCTTTGGCTGGGCCAATTTGTGTGTACAATACATACTGAATTATGGTTCTCTAATTCACTATAACGAACGACCACTATCATGACTATAACAGACAATATCTGTACATCCCACCATGTTCGTTATAGTGGCATTCCACTACTACACCAACAATACAGGAAATGTATTTTTTTGAGATGGCCAATGCAATAAAAACTGCATCCTCCTGTTTCAGCCGGTTCTATCATAAATACTTGATTTTACCTGAGTACAATATCTTTGTGACCGATGATGTTGTTGATAAAGGCTTGCAAGCCGAGCTGCCTATCTTCCAGGAAGTTGGGGTCGAAATTGCTTCCAAACCACCTTTTAGGAGGCAGGGCCAGCCGAAAGACTGGGAACATCTCTTTCAGCTGCAAGAGATTTATAAACAAAATTCAAACTTGAAATTATTCCTCTATGTTGCCCTTGTTAAGGGTAAATCTGTTCCCCCTCCACCCTTTAAATGTGTCAGTTGGGACAGAATGGATGACTTTGGAGAACCGGTCATCAAGTCAACAGCGCACACGCACACATGCGTACGCATGCGCAAAACAACATGCGCATGCTCACCATTGCATGCGCGTGCGCTGTTGACTTGAAGACTGGTTCGCCAAAGTCGCCCATTATCCGGACAACTGTACATTGTCACAACTGTGGGGGTAGGGGGTAGAGGGTGGGGGAGGGGGGGCAGAGTTAACCTTTACATTCCTCTTCTTAATCACTAAAGAATTCCAATTACAGATAAACAAGAAACAGATATACTAGGGTGCAGTTCCAAAAAAGACTGCAAATGTAGATGATACAAAGCTATTATTTTGTTCCTTTTCTCTTGGCCAACAAATAATGAAAGAAACTGGTTTTCCATTCTCACCGTCAAGCATGGCTAAATGTTCAAAAGCAAGGAAAAGATTTCTCTAGGGCAAAGCCTATTCAATACATCTTTCTACATTTTAACGTTCGTTAGTCGTTTTACCTTATCATTTACTCGCACAAAATCTGTGTACCGGCGGAATATCAACCAGTTCTCATGGTCTGACCTTCGAACGTGGATCTTGAAAACCTGAAAAATGTATCAAAGCAAATACTCTTATTCAGCTATAAATATTTATAAAACACATTATTGGTGAAAACTACAATTTCTTTATGTAATAAAAAACAGACACACTCATAGGCACAGCAGAGGCCAGAAAAAGTTACAATACTAATTTGTCGGCCCAAAATGTTTCTGGAAAAGGACACATTTTATTCAGTTTTGACAGCTCATGCCAGCTATTACCTGGAAGAAATCAGATCCACAATTACAGAGACAAGCTAAATGAAAGTTGCAGATGCTTGCTTTCCTTCATTTAGACAAAAGGAAGTTATTCTGACCATAATTGTCTTGGTCATTACTCTTTACAGTTTATTGACATTTCTTATTTTACTATGTTTGCTGCCCTCAACTTCAACAAAACTTTTTCTGGAAGATGTTTGCTGCCCTCAATATCTCACCATTTTTTTTCTGGAAGATGTTTGCTGCCCTCTATGGGCGTTTTCGAAACGGAGGCTCAGGCTCCGTTTCAGGCTCAGGCTCCATTTCGTGAATCCATTTCAAAACAACGGGCATCAAAATAGAGACTTTTGACTGCGGTTCTGAAGTAGATTCTCTAGTTTGAAAAGGAAAACAGAGTTTCAGCTTCAATGAAAAACCACAACCTATATTTTCAGCCTATGGATGTCAGAGCTGGAGCCTGAGCCCGAGCCTAAGCCTCCGTTTCGAAAACGCCCTATAAAAGAATATCTTTCATTTACAATAATGTAGCGCCCTCTGTTGACTTTTTTTTTTCAAAAAATTTTACTGAAAAATGTGTTTGTCGCCCTCTGTTGATTGGGATTTGAAGGTTGATAAAAAAAAGTATTTGTAGATAATTTTGTGAGATAAATGTGAACAGCGTCTGGTACACAGGCTTCTTTCATTGCATAAAAACACCCACATTTGAATTTTCCAGACTAAAGACTCTGTTGCTATTATCGTATGTTTTGGGGCAAGCCTTTGCATAACGATACTCATCTCTGGAATGGACTGGTTTCTTTGTGCCATTCTTATCCATTATGAAGAGTGCATTTTGTGCAAGTCGTCTGTTATCATGGTTATGTAACTAAGCAAAACCTTGCCCCGAATCA
Organism: Astropecten irregularis; assembly: GCA_963971285.1. Taxonomy (NCBI): domain Eukaryota; kingdom Metazoa; phylum Echinodermata; class Asteroidea; order Paxillosida; family Astropectinidae; genus Astropecten; species Astropecten irregularis. The sequence continues at coordinate 18,925,988 of OZ020246.1, read as the reverse complement.
TGTGATATACAGTATCAACAGAGTTTTTAGTCTGGAAAATTCAAATTGGGGTGTACTGTTTGCACTATTCAGATTTAACACACAAATAGCTTATTATGGGTGCATTCTTTTAGCTCTCCCGGGTCGACACCCGTCAATCTCGTCCCCATTCTCTCGCTTGTTTTGTGCAGTAAAACATGACCATTCCCAGTAAGGGCTGACCCGTGTTAGCTATTAGCTAAAACGAATGCACCCTTTGAATGCTCACAACAAACTAATGTTCTATCTATATTAATTTTAAACAACCAAATCAATTGGGAATCAATTTTGTATTTACAGTAATATCAAAAATGAATGTAGGGGAATTTTACAGTTAAAAAAAAAAGGTTTAATCAACCTCCTGAAGTCATTTATTTCCATAAATACTTCATTTGGGAGATTGGGCGGATGCAAAATTGCTGTTCTCAATTGTGTTTACAAAGACTTAAGAAAAGAAGATTTAGAAGATTAAGAAAATCAAGAAATGTTAATTTTTTTATCAGATGATTTTTTTTTCATTCAAATAGCCCCCACAGCACTCCTTAATTGAATGCATGTCATCGTTATCTTAAACTGCAGCCTACGTGGCGACATCGAGAAAGATTTGAGTGACTGATAACGGAATAAGAACATTGCCTAGAAGGGTCTACAATGAAAAGGCCAAGTGGTCCTGATCAACATCAAACCAGACATAAAAACATGATTCAGCTGATGTTTTTGGTATACATGTAGACCTAAATTTTGACAATACAAAGATTTACTTCCAAAGAAATATTAGCTCAGATATAATTATTTACACAATGTGACATAGCCAAGAGACACATTTGAATTCATTTCAACCCCCCCCCCCCAAAAAAAGACAAAAATTGGTTTATTTTTTATCATGCTATTTTTTTCCTGAAAATATCAAATTCAGTCATATAACAAAAAAAATGTTTCACCGTTTTTGTCCAAGAAACGCAGATGGGTAAAAATATCAAGAAAGATACGTAACAGTCATCTGTGAAATTTTCAGTCCCATACGGTGCCCACTTTTAGAGAAAACAGTGAAAAATGCCTGTAGTATTTCTTAAGTCTTTTCACCTATATTTTTTATCTTTAAAAGATAAAAATTGTTTTTGTTCATTGGTTTCACTCTTTTCTGTATAAATACAGCATTTCAGGCAGAAAGATTTTAACGTTATTTTTCTACCATCAACATCTTTATCCCCTGTATTAAAGTTATAGGTAAATCTGTGAAGATTTCTATTTCGGCATGCTGCCAAATTATGATAGTACCTTTAACTTCCAAGACAAAAATAAGGTAATATGCAAATTTTGATTCTTTCCCCTACTTAAAAAAAGAAGATATTTCAACAGGTTTAAAAGCAAACTTACCGTAAATTTAGCTCGTTGCTCCATAACTTCATAGCCAATGATCGGTGCTTGTAGGCACGACTCTTCAGACTCCATTTGTTCCTCGACCGTCACGTTCACACAGGTGCCGACCCCCAGACTGTCTGCACTACAGCCCGATCCCCTCGGGCTGGTGTTGGTCCCTTGACTGGCCAGGAGCCGGCTACTGAGACTCCTAGGCCTAGCCGGGATGGGAGTAGATGTCATCGGGGTCCTGGCCTCAGCTCCGATGACGTCCACAGCTCCCCCGGATTGAGATCCAGGTTCCTGGTCGCTGTTCTGGGAAGACTGTGCCATCAATGATGCTCCTGGGTCTAGACAGACTGCATCCATGCCTGTTTCCGTAATCGGAGGACTACCGTCAACATGATGATGATGATCAATCTCTCCATCCATGTTTTCATGGATGACCTGTTTTCAAAAACAACCCGTGTGAAAAAAAAATGTTAGTGTGTTGGATATCTAAATAAGACATGAAGCTATGCATGGTGGAAGTACTACAAGAAAGAAGGTAGGTTTGCAGTGACACCATGTAATCTCTTCTGTGAGAGTGTGTGGTTCTGAGAAGAACCGTTGGTATTATCTCGACATTCCAAACAGTGTGCTCTGTTCGTCCTTAGGAGAGGACTCTCCCGAGGACGAACAGCTATCTAGAGCACACTGTTTGGAACGTCGAGACTCTCCTGAGGATGAACAGAGCACACTGTTCGTAACGTTGAGATAATACCAACAGTGTTGGATATCATTCGATTTTCATAAAAGGTGAAGACACTAAGTTAACTTAGTGGTTTCTGGGAATGTACAATCATCATACATTATTCTTTGGATAGGATTATCTGTGATCTCTACGTCCATCCTCAACTCCAGGTGCAAATTACTTTTGGTTTCATTCTCTCAGTTTGCACAGCATGACGTTTCCAATGGTAACTGACAATCATTATAAACCTAACATACAACAACAAACAAGACACAACAGGAAATACCAAAGTTCACAGAGGTTTTTCAGTTTGTTAATGATTTACTCTAAATGGCAGCCGTCGATGTGTATAGGCCTACATGCTCTGTGCGTAACCATACCAGGAGGCATTAAAGCACAAAAACACATATTAAAGTCGGACAGCTCGGACTATGAATCTTTCATTGTGTTTGGACAATAGATATAAGCATGTTGCTTAAAGGTAAAGGTATAAATGAACAAAGCCATGCCTTTGGATATTGCAGTGACAACGGCCAGTAGTATGGGTGAGGAGTATCGGGATACAATACTGCGCTTTCTAGCACATGAGGGATCCAAGTACAACAGACACGAAATCTGTTCAAAAATGAAGACACAGTCATGCTGAGCCAGGGCACTGTTCTCTATGCATGTCAGTGTTTGAAGGCCCATCGTGTACAACTTGGTACATAGCGCTGGTCATTGACGGAGTTAGATAGGTTCCTCCACCTTGGGCTTTGAGGCCTGTTTGTTTCACCACGGATCTTGATCGCCCAAAACCATGTCCCAGGCAGGATAAGCTAATATGCAATCCAGGGGCCGATTTCATAAAACTTACGACGCGTCGCAGAGTTAAGACGCATCCTTTCTCTATGGACTCACCGCATAGATGCGACGAGTCGCAGCAAGGACGCGTCGCAAATCGAGTTGCGACGCGTTGCAAAGCTTTATGAAATCGGCCCCATGGCAGTTTTGCGCGCTGGATCAATGATCACGTTCCTGAATCAAACAGGCCCTAAGTGGTAATTGTGGACAAGTGGTTCCAAAAACTAGAAAGGAAAGGACAAGTATTTTCTAAAACTATAAAGTTATAGGAAAGGAAAGCAACTTTTGATATATCTTCTACTGCTCCCAAACAATATTCTTGACTTTCAGCAAATGTTCCCAAGTCCTTAAAACCCTAGATTGAAGAAATGTCTCCAATATTTCAGTAAAAAAAGTACAATTTTCTTCACCTGCTTATAGTTTTAGGAATCACTTGTCCACAATTATCCCCTAAGTAAAGCTTAGCGGCTAGCCACTACACACTTGCATCACAATGCATTTTCCCTTCCATGAAGCAACATTAGAATGCTGGGTGGTTTGTAGAATGAATGACAAGGCATCTGCTGGTCTTAACAAGGCTCATGAACAATTCCTGCATTTCTTGGTTTTTTTTTAATAAGGCTAAACAAAATCCACACTGCTGAAAATGTGCTCTGTTTATCACAAAACTTGGGAAAATCCTTCCAAATTGTCAAAACTGTTTAAACTCAAAGTCTTCTTTTCAATGATACCAACATATATATGTAAAGTCCATCTTTAAGTTTTTAAAATGGACTGAGGGTTGCACTCAAAAAATAATGTGTACACAAGCCTACTCAAAAATCTATCATTGGAATCATGTGATGTCCCACAGCACCTGTTCAAGTATGTGACAAACTCAATATTTGTATTAAAATCCCAATATATGATGCAGACATAAAACGCCTTTACAAGAAGATCAAAGCGCTGTACAGAACACATTTAGACAAACAAAAAGACAAAGACGGGTTATCGGAACAACAATTTTAGAAGATTTTTCCTGAAAATAGTGACAGAAGGGGTATTCCTGATGTTGATAGGGCAGAGTTCCACTTTTTAGGACCAGCTATAGAAAATGATCTATCTCTGAAAGACATTCCAGGTTAACATGGTTAAAGGTATAATACATGATTGGTATAGGAAACAGAGCAGCACTCATACCTTTTCTGAACCAGCATGTACATGAAATAATAAACTTGTGAAAATTTGAACTCAATCGGACATCTGAGCTACAAGTAAATAGCAAAAACCCAACTCAATTTATAAAACATAAAGAATGGTTTTGATCTTACCCCGAGATCAAAACTGTTTTCAGTCTTTGTTTGACTCATTTCTGGATAAATACCATTTCAGGCGGAAATATTATAACGGTATGTTTCTACCAGCACCATCTTCATATATCCTGAAAGTTCTATGCGTAAATATCTGAACATTTCTGTTTGGGTATGTTACCAATCCTGTACCAGTACATTTAAAGATGAGTATGGTTAGGGTTTTGTTAGTCACACAGTTGTATAACATTCAGTGTCTGTGTCTAGGGGGGGGGGGGGGTCTGTGGGTGGGTGGGAGGACGTGTAGTAAAACAAATTATGCATACTGTATAAAAAGTATACCTGTTACTCTGATTGGACCTTGGACTCTCAGATCTAACATGGGTAGATGGAAACAAAAAATCAGAAATGTAAATTAAAAGGCGCATTTAAAGGCATTACATACGTTTGGTAATGACTCTGAAAATTTATGGCAATAAAAACTTACTTGGTGAGAAGTACAGCTGCTTTGGATAGTATAATGCATATTGAGAAACGTTAAATTCGAAGTACCGCGGTTATGGAAAAATATGTCACTTTTTATCTCATAAAATTATGAATCTGAGAAGCGTTATGGCCGTAACGCTTCTCAGCTATTGACTAACTGTTCTCTGGCGTGAAATAACCGTTCTAGTTTGTCGCCAAAATCTCAAAAACGCTACCACCTTTTGAATTGAAACTTTCGCAGGTTAGTTTAATGGTATATATATTCAATTATATTGGTTTGAAACAAACAGTAGGCTCAAATTACCAAACGTATGCAATCCCTTTAAAGCATTGTATAGTTAACTCAATCCTAGCCTTGTAAGTTGTAGTAAAAGAGCAAATCCTTGGCCTTATTCCACTAACCATTTAAGACGAAAACTTGTTATGTGCGGCGGAGCGTAAAATCTTTTGTTGTCGGATAAAAGGCGGGTGTGGACACTGCAGTAATGGCAGATGGTATGTGAAGCCGTCAGATCGGTGTATACAAAAAATATAAGGCTTTATAGATCAGCGCGGACATCCGGGTACTTTCATTCTCATAACTTGACAACCGATGAAAACTAACCTGTAGATGGCGCAAGCTAAGGACAAATCATTTGTTGTCAGAATCAGAATTGTTTTCCGAATATTTTTGTCAAGAAGCAGAAATCGTGTTCTGTACGACTTTCATTGTCGAGTCATAGTTTTTCCTCAGACAATATCCTTCTTTGAAGTACCCTGCACAGCGAAAAATTCCCCATATGCACTGTAACACGGATGGAAACAGTGCCGGGTGTAAAAAGCGCCGCGCTGATTGGTCAACGCGCGAGGCCGTGCTCGTGACGTCACGGAAACCATGTGCTGGCCCAACTCATTACGCACGCACGCAGGGCCGTTGCAGACACGTACGGGGCACGCATTACGCGATGTGCCTATTCAAACACACGCGGTGTACGACTACGCAACGATCAACAGTCGGCCGTACGACATCTCCGGATGACCATGCAATTCTATGCATATTCATGTGGCGCTCTCAGCATACACAACCAATAGACCCAACACACGTTATATGAATATTCAACGACCCAACAATCACACTCAGACGGTGGCGCGGTTTCGCGGTAAAATGACAACAAAAATACAGCTCACCAAAGTTCAAATACGATCGCGGTGTCCGTGAGTTCTCGAACGTCGGGTGACACCACCAAAAATGGTCAAAAGGTCGAAGAAATGTACAAATTTGTATGTTTTTGGTACCATTCGAAAGATCATGGCGAGGTCTGTCGAAGTAACTATGGTTAGAGTGGGCATCGCTGAGTATGTGCCCATGCGCGTCAGTTTCATTCATGAAAACTTCCATTTTTGGTCAGTGCGATGACGTCACATAATGAGATAATCGTGACGCCCTCTTGCGACCGTTGCGTGCCAATTCGTGTAAGGGATTTTTCGCTGTGCCCTGTAATGAGATTAAACAATTCTGGCAGCTTAAAAACTGTCTTAAAAACCATACAACTTATAAATGCTTTGTTTTCATCGGCTCCAAGGTCGGCGAGTTGGAATGACGTCACTCCGCGCTGATCTATTACCGTGGGTCAAATGATGTACATGTACAATGCACTATGTACATTGTACGTACAATGACTACTGCTGGGCACTGGCCACAGTGTAACTAAGTTGTCAGCACTGGGAGCAAAAAAACCCTTTGTTTTTAAGTATCTTACCAGTAATTCCATGTACTAGATGTTTCCTCTGAATTTATCTAACAGCTGCTTAGTAGTATAAACATAGAAACATTCGGATTTATAAGATGGCATCGAGTTTTCATCACCAGTACTGTTTTAGTTAGCAAACCACTGAGGCTACGTAAACACATGTTATGATGTTTTTGTGTGGAATTGTGCACATGACTTCAATCAATACGGAAATGGATCGCTCTTCAAGTGCGCCCTCTATCGGCAAATAAAAGAAAACAACTTAGAGCAAGGGACATGTCTTTTCTTTCCCTCTCTTTTTCAATCTCCTTAAAATCTGCGAAACAAAAACTTATATTTCGATCAATAATAATTAACAATTAACAATTAACTTAATAAATAGTTCACTAATGAGGCTTCAAACTTAACACACGTGGCGCGCAAATTTTTACACTAGGCCTATTTCTAGGCTTATGCCTGCGTCATTGTACCAACATATTAAATAAAAAAAACTTGCTCAACCCGCAAGCTACCCCAAAATTGAAACTGTCTGAATTTCGTCCATGGGGGCATCTTGAGAGAAAAATCATCAAAAAAACTCTCTTTCTGTGTTCAGTGTGAGATAAATATTTTTTTCTCATGTCAAGTAGTTTAATGATTATAGTTCTAACAAATAAAGCGAGGTTTGTCGTTTGTGGAGTGTTGAAAATCCTCTTTAATTAATACGTAATTATATTAACTTACCCATTAAAGACCATTGCAGCATCAAAGTGATGGGTAACAGTGTACACACCAGAGCCACTGTGTTGTCATTCTTTGCAGCTATGTAGAACTATTAATTGTATAATGTATTGCCGCAGTTTGAAACTATTAAATAAAATAATAGGCTTCATAACAAATTGAAAGCTCAGCCCTGATAATTATGAGCACATACAATGAACACATAGCATGCACCACGCGCATCAAGTACGATCACACTTTGGTAGCATACCGAAAGACAAATCTTTACAGATTTACCTATATAGGGTACATGTATAGGTGTATATAGGCATAAAGATAGTGATGGTACAAACATACATTTCACATTTTCAGCCTGAAATGTTGTATTATTTTATTCAGAAAAGAGTATAATAAAACCAATAAATTGACCAAAAAAACAATTTTGATCTACGGAAGTTTAAAAAAAATCCTTTGAAAAGATTTTTACGTGGGCGCTTTTCTCTATAAATGGACGGGGCCACAACAGTGTTAAATCCTTATACTTCAAAAATGATGATGAACAATTGAACATGTCACCTTCATTTCCTTTAATTTTATGGTGGGTTGACCATTGAATTTTTGAGATATACTCATTCTCAGCAGACCATCCCTAAAATCAAGGTATATGGATCACTCCAGTCAAAGAAGCCATTCAGTTAAATAAAAAACACCCCTCTGCAAAGCGCCTCGGAAATAGACCCACTTTCTCACCCAATTGCATCACACTGGTCACAAATGGAAGCCCAGAGTCCAGGCAGGAGGTCCAGTGCCATATTTCTTCAATCCATCATTTTCCGATAGCTCTCAGAACTCTCTTATTTAAAATACATTGAGGAGGAAACATACAAGAAAGTTTAACTTTCCTGATTAATCCAGAAACATTACAACCCTGCTGGCGTTGGAAGAGCCTGGAAATTGGAACGTGATTGGCCATTAATAGTGTTTGGTAATCTATTTTTTAACTTTCCCTACTCTCATTGGCTAAGGAATGTGACGTCGTTTTAAGCTGTTCTTATGCCAGTGTGTATTGTACTTTTTTCGGAAGAACTATACTATAGAAAAGGAAAAAAGTACTCACAAAACCAAACACGAAATGCTGAATGCTGTGAAGGCGATCGATCATTATGCTTGTTTTCTGATCCCCAAACCCAAACCTGATGCAGATAATCATTAAGAAGTTAAAACATTTCGTACGTAGTCTCATCCTCAAGACGAAAATGGCAGATAAAAGGAGAGGGGTCGCTGTGATTCAGCAACGATAATGTAGCGTTGTCACTATTCTAGTCTGGTTTCCGGACCAAGAATCTCTGTAAGTTTCTCTGTAAGATTTTTAATAAAGGTCGTCAGGGAATCTTTGGGCAGGGAAGTTAGCCCGCACCCGTTAAGAACATCAGACTTTGACATTTATATTCTTACAGAGTTGTGGTGAGGTAAAAGTCGCTCAAGATTTTGGTGTGCGTGTCAAGAAAAATGTCTACTGCGTCTCATTTCTGGATGAGGCCAAGGGTCGGGTAATACATGTTTCACTGAAACTATTCATTTCAATAAATAAAACACTTCTTTGCCACCAAACTGATATTTATCTCCAAGCTCATACGCAATTTGGTTTTTATAGCACACTGCAATCTGAATGCCAATTGAAATTATTTTCTAAGACTTCCAAAATTTAGACTTTCTAATAAGTACCGATCAATTCAGTCGACTAATGTTCAATTACTATGTGTCCATTGACCATTGACTGCTCAATTACATTCTAATAAAATACACGTGCAAATACCACATGGTATACTCATTAACGTGCACACTATATGTGCAAAGCAGGCATTATTAAGTTTGAAAAACAACTAAAAGGCACGTATATTATATTATGTAACTTAGAAATATAATAATTTCATTCAAATTATTATTAGTAGGCCTTAGTTTTCCTCTGCGAAAACAAAATAATTACTTAGTAATGAAAACAATTAATTATGACTTAACCATTCCCTTGCAACAATAATAATATTTGTGGTGCTTTCACTTTTTCAATCGACGTGGCTGTGTTTAACACAACTGGTGAGAACTAGAAATGATTTTTAAAGATGGCTTTTCCAAAGGTTTCCAACATGTTTTGTAGTGTTTTAAATCTGGGAATCATACACAATATTCATGTTAAAACTTGTATAAACTGCTTACATTAAAATTTGGGGGAAAAGCTTTAAATAACAAAATGTAGATTGCTTCCATAAAGATAATTGTTGTATTTTTATATACAGAGTACAGCTACAGCTAGATCGGTGAAAGTTGGTTTTGATTTAAGGATTTCCTTGTGTTTAGTTGCCCGAGTATAAATTACTCGTATTAATAATATGTCAAATAATTATGTCTTGATAACGATACGTTGTGTACAACCTACAAATTAAAACATGATCAAGATCCCATGACTTATAATTAATTATTACAGTGTAGCAAGCAACCTTATTCACGGTACATCCATCCTACATTCGAAGCAAAGCAATCAAACCGAGGCTTGGATTCAAAATAGTCTGGTACCCGTTTTGTTTTTAGATTTGGCGTAATCTTTTCCAACGGGTACGGTATACATGTACAATGAAGGTGACACAATGGATGCGCCGTGAATAAGGCGTATAATACAGCACGTGATAACGGGAATATTGCAAATGGCGCTGACTGCAAACTTTAGTGAAACCCATAGATGTCAATCTTTAAAAATGTTTAATTACAACCACAATTTGGGTATAGACAAACATGTTGTAGCGTCTGAAAGTGAACATTTGGGAGACATTAATGTCATTAGGAAGAGACTTCGATGTCACCGTAAAAACGAATTCTCGAAAACTGGAAAGAATTTCAGTGTCTGAATAAAAATTGACTCAACTGGGTTTCCTAAGGATTTATACACACGTATATGGGAATGTATGTCTGCTATCATAAGTGCCGATTCTCGGTAATAATACATTATCAATAATTTACAATTGGGTAAAATCAACCCAAGACCTGTTCACAATAATGACTAAATTGATCATCGACATGAAATAGAACAATAACCATTAAAAGCATCAAAGACCTTCAAATTGACATGCACCCAAATCTATTATAATTACCAGCAATGTATATGTGAGAAATATAACGCCTCTCAAAGATTAACCAAACACAAGAACTGCTTGGTTTTTAAACTGGAATGACGTAAAGCAAAATGAAAACAATCAAAAAAGGAAAACGCAGCAAAACTGCAATAGCTATATCTACGGACCAATGTGCAACTATATAATACAAGGGTCTGGATATGATTATGACTTAATTCTTAGAATGAAGATGAAATAATAGTGTGCATTGTATGTTAAGTACAATTCCTACAATGACAAAGAAATGGAAGTCACTTCTGTATTATAAAAGTACAATCATGTTTAACTCAATTCATTAACCATGAACTACAAGTTCAATATACATGTAATATTACTATGGTATATCAACCATAACGATAGCGTACATTGCAAATTGTTCTTGTTGAAAGACCTGTCACTGCTTGCTATGCAAAAAAATACATCGTGACTAAACCAAATTTTATAGAATTTTATTTGCATGATTAGTTGCAACGCCGGGAAATCGAATTTTGAAATTCAAAAATAAAATGATTGATTCCATTGGAGACGTCTAACCACATAAAGTAATTATTGCATGCGTTGCCTGATTTCTCAATTCTTCAAATATGGCATTTAATGCATACACGTGACATTTCATTCATCTTGATAGAAAACTGAAGAACTTATATACACCGAAAGCTGAACCCAATAATATGTAATTAATTTTGTTCAATCGTCAAACTGGCTGCCGCAATATTTGCCCGCTTTCGCATCTCTCAGCACTTGCACAGAGAGCATGTGCCAGGGTTCTCCCCAGGCCATTATGAAATCACTATTATTAAAGTAATATATTGTGCGGTAGTTTTTGCAAATAATGTGAGGAAGTAACAATCTTGATAAGTATTTAGTGTATATTGAAGTATTAAACGTGACATTATTGACATGGTAACATCTCACAAACTATATAGGCCTACTCGAAATAATCGTTTATTATAAACTATAAATTGGCAATTATTGCAACCACCCCAAACTGGTTGGTCATGCTTCAATACGATCGGATATAAAGAGAAAACTATATAGACCTTTCTTTTGCAACGTCACAGACCGAGTTTTTGCCAACCAGCATGGCGGAAACTATGGGGAGCCATCAAATCCAGGCATACAAAATTACCACATATTTTACCCAATTTGTACACAACGTTTCATAAACATTTAAATATATTGCTGAATGTAATGAAAACAACACAAGCAATGATGGTATGTATTTTGTACAGCCTGGAAAGTTTTCAAAAAATGTTGAATGTGGTCACGCCGTCTTTCGAGAAGACGAAATGATTTGCAACATTTGACCGCCCATGCCAACCAGCAGCCAATGTTTATAAACAAAAGAAAGGTCTATACCATAGTTTGTTTAGTAAGGTCTATATTTGGTGCGTATATTATACATACATTGTACCATTCTACAGTAACAACAAAATAAACTCAACACAATACAAATGGCTTAGTAATTTTTTTCTATGATATATAATGATGAACTAGTTACGACGACTATAGGCCTATGTCTCCTATAGGCTTATGAACTACAGTATACACATGTCGGCAGCCAAGCCAAAGTCAAATAAGTAAGCTAAGCCGCCAGATAAGTAAACAAAATTAAATATCGGTGTTTGTAAGCATTTTGGAATCAATTGTGTGTGCAAATAAGTTACTGTGTGTATCATGCAAAAGAAAACCTATAATATAACCTATAATTTAAAGCATAATTTTGGTTTTGATAACCAGGGGTCGATTTCACGAAGCCCCGCGATCGAGAACAACCCATCGCAGGGGGCCTATCCCACGCAGGGCTGCGATGCATCTTGAGTCCTACGTACGATTGATAGTAAGTTACGATGAGTTTGGTGAAATCGACCCAGGCCCTCATGATAGCTGATTACGCCTGCAACCACCTGACAGGGTATATTTTCATGAAATGTTGAAATGATTAGGCTTAAAATGTGTTGACAAGTTTTTTGTTGTGTTGTCAAGGTGATTATTCGTAGTATATCAATGCTATGAAGTGGGCGTAGATCACGCGAAGGGCGGGGGGGGGGGAGTTACACTCCCAGGTTTTCATTTTGTTTAAATATGTGTAGGCCTATGTATGTACATGTATGTATGTACTATGTAACTATGTATGTATTTGTGCATGATATGGAAGTACGATCCGCTACAGGATCATACCCCAGGACTGAGGACTTGTCTACGCTCATGTATGAAGGATATTGGAGGGTTCAAAACCGATTTAAACAAGGTTTTGTTAATCCTGCAGGTCGTAATTCGCCATATTTGCCTGCTCTGACCACGACGCATATTCCGCCCCGTCCATCTCCGAAGCAACAGCGTTACCGCTCTCCAATTGGTGTTTAGCGCCCCCAATCTCTTCCCGGCAATCTGGACATTTCCCCCGCTCCATTGCACCACCGCATTCTCCTATAGCGTATACGTGGTCATTGGGGCATTTGTACCAGTGTCCCTTCTTCAAACCCATTACTTTGACGATCATGATCCTGGTTTCATTGTCGATTCCCAAACCACCGACGTCCTCCCGAAGATTGTTCAATAGTTTGAGGATTTTCTCCTTGTCGTCTACAGCCCAAGGCTTGTCGGTGAAGAGGGCTACGTTGATTGCGTCAATCTGGCTCTGTATGTTCTCACTGTTTTGTGAAAGTTGTAAGCCGCCGGTTTTCAGAATGCTACAGGCTTCGCAGCACAGGCGAAGACGGCTTAGCTCGTTGGGGAAGTCCAGTAGCTCTTGTTCTGTGCCTCGGAAGGGTCTTGCTGTATTGAACAGCCGATCATCAACTTTACTAATCCCCAACGAAGTTTTCTTGTACCATGTGGACTCATTTGAAAACCCTTTAAGCAGCTTGTTGAGTTTAACTACCTCACTGATAAAGTTGGTCTGATTGAGAAGCATGTTCAAGTCATACAGCGATGTTTGTGATTGCATGGTTTTATTGGCTACAAACTCGACCCTCTTGAAATGATTGCTTCGCCGAATTTTTGTTATCACGGATTTAATTTCTTTCTTTCTTGACTCAATCTGATCAGAGCCTATGACTTGGCCTTTCACCCTTTCAATGTCCTCCAGCGTGGCGTTGATGAACCTGTTGTAGCGAGTACTTCGTCTGATTGTGGTTTTGCATTTTGGACAAACTTTAAGCTGCACGGAAACAGCGGATGGCTCGTTTTCTGCTGTGCCATGACCGTCTCCAGATTCAGACTGTGGGGATGAAGAGTCGTCTTGTTTCATCCATCGATCCAAACAGTGTACCTCAAAGATGTGACCGCAGTCTTGAAGCTCCACGAAGTGGGCATCGTCATCGTCTTCGGTGCCGAAGAATATTTCCGTGACCTCCTCCTTGTGGCAGATGCGACATTTGGAGGGGCAAGGCTCTCCACACATACCAATGCATTTATGTCCACAAGCCTGGAGAAGCTTATGACAGGGTCGATCGCACGGCGGTCGGTCACACGACTCACTACATTTCTTCCTGCATTTAAAATGACGGCATTGCCAGCTGCAAGGCTCCTGGCAGGGCTTACATGGCTCCCAACATTTATTTGGGCATGCACTGTGAACACAGCGAGTTTCACACGGATTTGTGCAAGGAGGACAGTTACTAGCGCATGGTTGATGACACGTGTGTCCGCAGACAAGAATGCGATTGCATTTTTGCTTGCAAGATACATGTAGCCTGCCAGTATGACACGAAGAGCATCTACCAAAACAAGTGTGACCACATGCCAGAGGCTTCCGGCACAGTGCCGGACATTGAGAATCCCCGCACGAGCACGGCATGTACTCCTGGTGTCCGCAGGGTAAAGCTGTGCGTAAAACTTGCTCCATACAAGGCTTCTCTGTACACGGTTTGCCACATGCATTACGACATGCATGGCCACAAGGGAGCTTCTTAAAACATTTCTCGGTACAGGAAATGTAGTCAGGATTTCTATAGCATTCGGTGGTAACGGAGTGTTTGCAGCCGGGGAGCAGTTTCTCTACCTTGCGTTCACACACCTTTGGGCACGGTTTACCACACACATTTGGGCATTTGTGGTTAGCTTCGCAGAAGAGCCTTTCGCACGGCTTGATGCACGTAAACTCTTCGTGGGAGCGGTCATCTGGATGACATGCCCTCGTACAAACGTGACCGCACGGTAAGCGGTACTCACAGGGACGCATACATCCACCTTCGGGAACCTTCGTGAAGTCAGCTGCACAAGTGACTTTCGTTTTTACGTCAGGATGAAGAGAGCATGTCAGAACCAACCCATCACCCAACAACTGTTTCTCTCTCATTTCGTCTGTGATAGCTTTCCACTTGTCGCTCTTGGCTGCAAGTTGATTGAAATTACCGATGCAGAAAAGCCCATGTCTGGCCCGGGAAAGCATGACGCAGATTCGGTTGTGTTCCTGAAGGAATCCGATCTTTCCCTCCTGGTTACTTCGGACGAGAGACAGCAGCACAATGTCACTTTCTTCTCCCTGGAAGTTATCAACTACGCATACACGGACAGTTTCATCTGTGTTAAGCTGTTTCTTGATGGATGGTATTTGGCCTGTGTAAGCAGTCAGGATTGTGACTTGTGCTGGCGAATAGCCTTGTTGCATGAGATATTTGCAGAGGGCCACTGTCATGTCAGCTTCGTGCTTGTTTGAATGGCTTGTCATGCCGTCATCACTGCTGTCTTCATCGTTCTTATGGTTGATGAAAAACAGATTCTTTGATACGCCGCAGACATTTGCCATATCTTGAACCGAAGTGTCATCCTGAAGTTCATTGTAGAAATGGTTTCGCATTATTTCTGCAATCTCAGGTCGCATACGATGTTGCCGTGCAAGCGTTTGGAGCGGGAAGTTATTGTTCACCATTCGTTCGAAGAGGGATACGTCGAGGTTGTAGTCCTTTGCTAGACGGTATACAGTGGTTTTGGGCTTCAACTGTTGGTGGTCACCAATCAGGATCAGATGTTGACAATGTTGGCTGAGTGTGGTAATGACATGAGCTTCCATCACTTCAGCAGCCTCTTCCACCACGATAATGCGAGGGCCAACACGCTGCAACACTGATTGCCACTTTGCCGCACAAGTTGTGGTCATCCCGATGACTTTCACGTTAGTCAACATCTGGTATACCTCATCATTTTCCATATCTTTGATCGCCTGAGAGTACCAGTTATACTTGTCTATAAGTTTGTTAGTAGACGCTAGGCAGTGACTGCGATAAACATCAACCCAATACCGGTAAAGCCTCCATCTATCCTCAAGGTTAAGGTCCCATATATATCTTACATTATCTGCCTCTTCCTGACTCATCCTTTCAGGACTTTGCATCTTTTGTTCAATTGATTTAAAAGCCTCAATCGCCATCTGTTTGTTGTAGTCATTTTCCTCCTTTTCAGCAAGCTTTTGGTATTTCTCCAAAACAAATTCCTCTGTGTGATCTATCATTCCATCGCAAGAGGTGTTTTCAAAATTCTCACAACTTCCCTTTTCTCTTGAGGTTGTTTTCGGGGGGAAACGAATACACGAATAAGCTTTTGTGTAAGTCTCCAAATCAAGCCACTTGGTCATTATGCCTACGTCATTGCTTCCCCGATTTAGTAAGATGCTGCCGCTGTGCGTCGGATCCATGACACACTGGAGTTTCTCAACGCTCACTACTGCCGTTTTGAAGGAATACGCATCTTGCACCTTGTTTTCAATCGCACTCTTTGCTTTTTTCTGCGTTTCTTGAACGCGAACTTTATCAATATTTGGGAAATTTTCCCGATATCTGAACGTGCGCGATTTCCTGTTTTTCAGGTTATACCTCTCAAGTTTTTCACTTTTGCTACGACTACCGACACGGACGATGTTGTCCTCAAAGTCAGCAACACCTTCCAGGAATTGATCTAACGCATGGTTTGTGTAACAAACCACAAGAATTGACCCATTGTTTTCTCTCGACCAGACTTTGTAGTTCTCAATGAGAACTTTAACTATTTTCAGTCCAACGTAGGTTTTTCCTGTTCCAGGAGGACCCTGAATAACGGCAAATTCTTGTGTGAGTGCCGCATGGACGGCCCGTCGCTGAGACTCGTCTAATACCAACACACTTTCACTCGGCCACTTGTCAAATCGAAGAAGCTGTATCATACTTGGATCACTTGAGCAAGGATGAACTGATTTCCGTGCTTTGACAGTTGCCACTTTCTTCTCGTCTTTGATGGGTAATACTTGTGATGCCATGACATCTTCACCAGTATGAACTTCCATCTCATCGAACGTGGAAGCAGATTTAGACTCCGTTTCTCCGACTTTTCCCTCGCCGACCACGTCTGGCAAAGCATATGATGCTGTGACCTCCTTCTCACCAGTCACTGAAGTTTCATCCACATTTGAAAGAGCCATCTCCATCTCCCCGAGTGTGCACGCAGTACCTTCCAGGGGTCTGACTTCATTCTCACCGACCATAGGCAACTCATCATCAATCTCAGAAGTTTCATCCACTGCTTTGACTTCTGACTCGCCGACTGTGCAGAGATTATCCGTGACGTCTTTATCATTAGTCACGGGAAATTGAACTTCGGCAGGAGATGGGTTGCTGTGGGGTGAGTGGTTATCTACCTGTCTAGATTCGAGGGTTGCCACTTTCTTCTCGTCTTTGATGGGTAATACTTGTGATGCCATGACCTCTTCACCAGTATGAACTTCCATCTCATCGAACGTGGAAGCAGATTTAGACTCCGTTTCTCCGACTTTTTCCTCGCCGACCACGTCTGCCAAAGCATCTGATGATGTGACCTCCTTCTCACCAGTCACTGAAGTCTCATCTACATTTGTGAGAGCCATCTCGATCTCCCCGAGTGTGCACGCAGTACCTTCCAGGGGTCTGACCTCATTCTCTCCAACCATGAGCAACTCATCATCAGTCCCAGAAGTTCCATCCACTGCTGTGACTTCCAACTCACCGACTATGCGCAGTATTAACTGTTTATCAGTAGTCCTGGGAGATTGAACTTCGGCAGGGGGTGGGTAGCGGTGGTTTGAGTGATTATTTACTTGTGTAGATTCGTGGGTTGAAGGGAAGTTGGCAAGGGATTGTTCACGATAAGAACGTGTTGGGCTGCATGAAGGGGGTGTAGTTGGGCTATATGAAGGGGATATACATGCAATTCTCACAATACGCCCTGGTTTGAAGAGGGACTGCAAGTCGTACTTAATATCCGGATTTTCTTGCAAATATCTAGGTGCCTCAGCTCTATCCGACACATTGATGATGTAGTTCTGGAGAGGTAGGGTCTGGTCCGTTATTTCTTGCAGTCTCTTGAGTACATGGCGGTAAGCTTCAAAGAAGGCCTCTGATTCTACCATTACATATTCATGGTCGTAGATATCATCATCAGTAGGAGGTTTCTGAAACATTATGTCCACAACACCTTGTGTGAGATCGTCATTGTTTATGACCAAGGCGTAGCGAAGAGAGTCGAATCTGTCAGAAGACAAGCACACCAACGAACCATGCCGCAGAATTTTCTTGCTCTCCAACCGGCGTGGATTCCAGCCCTGAAGACTGAAGAGCATTCGATGTAATATTCCGTCAGACCCACAGACAGGTTCCTTAATACGGACGTTACGATATACGCGTACATCGTCCAATTTCCCAGCTGCTTGTCTTGTGTCTTGCTGTCTAATGAAGGAACAGATACCAGCTCTCAAAGGTGCCAGAAAGTCCTCCCTCAGAAGACGGAATTGTGTATTCAGGTAGACATCAACGTTCGCATATTTTCCATGCTTTAGGTTTTGTTTCAGGGTCGGCCTAACGTTAATGCGTACCTCATCTGGCTCAGGAAAAATGGAGATATATCTGAATTGGTCGATCGCCTTAGGGTTCTGAATTGTCTGCTGAGTCGACTTAAATTTACTGTTAAGATTCTGAATACGGAGAAGCGTTTCTTCGGACGCTGCGTTATCTGACATTCTGTGATGTGAAGCATAATTGGCATACAGCAAAGCGACTGTTTTAGCTACACTAACACATTTGTTGGGAAACTGTTTCAGGATCGAAGTACAAATGGTACAAATATCAGATACAGTTTCCTCAGTCTCATCAGTAAAGCTAACTTTCATGATCCAGTCATCAAGATGGTTTCTGAAGAAAGTGGAGTCCTCAACCATATCCAATATAATCTTCAGAAGGCCCTCAAAGTGTGTGGTCTCTATGCAGGCTTTTGCCAAGACACCTGCAAGCTTTTCCGTCTCGTCGTTGTCCATTGCAGTCATGCCAAGAAGCGTCTTGAGGGCTTCTGGTCGGGAGACCATCCACACCGCGATCTCCTTACCTGTATCCCGCTGTGCGAGTCTTTTCAAATCATCAACGGCTTCCTCCTTGTCGACCTGGTTCTCTGATCTGCTTTCTCTTGAAGTAGCTCTTCGTGCCCCTTTGGAGTCACCTTGTGTCATGCCTCTCCTATTCGCTTCGAACGTATCAGATTGCGGAGCTCCAAGCCACTGACATGTTTGGCCCCTGGGAGAGTCACCCATTGGCCCATCTCCATAACCCCCTTTACGTTTTTCAGCAATTTCAATTCCCCAAGTAAAGTTATTACCTCGGTCGCTACAATCGATCTCACCCCTTTTTACTTCAGAGTAGTCCCGTTTACGTGATATGGACAAGGGAGCATCCATTCTACCAGCTGATCCCCTCCTTGATCCGAGTGACTGCCTTCTTTGATCAGTTTTAGTGTCGCCATCTTTGTTACCCTTCCGACTCTTACCAACATAACTACCCTCTCTCAATTTATCTTCGTTCCCACTTGGAGAGTTTTTAATATTACCTCGAACGCCATCATCAATCTTACCCCTTTTTACTTCAGAGTAGTTCCGTTTACGTGATGAGGACAACGGATCCGGAGCATCCATTCTTTCAGCTGGTCCCCTCCTTGATCCGAGTGACTGCCTTCTTTGATCAGTTTTAGTCTCGCCATAAGGAGCATGTTTGTCACCCTTCCGTCTCCCACCAACATAACTAACCTCTCTTAATTTATCCTCGTCCTCACCGGGAGATTCACAACTGATTTCGCCCTCTTCTACCTCATAGGAGAAACTCTTGCGTGAAGAGGAGGGGAGGTTTTGCCTCCTTACATCACCCTCTCTCAATTTACTCTCGCCTTCACCGAGAGAGTGATAATTGATTCCATCCTCTTCTACCCTATAGGATAAATTCTGGCGTGATGAGGATGCAAGGTCTAACTGCCTCCCTACACCACCCTCTCTCAATTTACCCTCGTCTTTACCTGGAAGTTCACAATTGATTTCGCCTTCTTCTAGCTCATAGGAGCAACTCTGGCGTGATGAGGATGCGTGGTCTTGCCTCCTTATATCTGACTCACGGTCTGGTATTGCCTCCTGCTTCGCTTTGGGTCTGAGTCGATCAAATACCGACCGGCGGGCCTGGTCTCCACTATCCACTATCCATGGCTCACACATCTTGCAGGTGACGGTCAGGTTTCTGAAATCTGCCAAAAAAAAAGCGAAAAGCTAACCTCAAGTGAAATTCGACGGCAATACACGGGTTTACACTTCGGAGGCCATCTTGGATTTTATCGCAACTTCAAAACGAGGCACTTCTACGCATGCGCACTTTTCGAAGTGTAAGCCCGTCCATTGTCGAAGACAATACACGTGTTTACACTTCTGCGGTTTTTATCGCGACTTCGAAACGAGGCACTATCACGCATGCGCACTTTTGGAAGTGTAAACCCGTGTATGGGAGAAATCAGCTGTTAGGGTGCATTTAACCAAATAAACAAAACCAAAATGTGAAAAATTAGACCTTCCGTTTCTCAACGATTATTAAAAAGAAATAATTATTATAGACTAAAACGAACTAGGAATTAATTGCTTGTGAGGAGCCTTTACAAGCAACATTTCTAAAAGCAGACTTTGTTCTTGTGTCAACAGGTTTTCCTTGTCGAATAAAGGCAGTGGCGTCACCAGACTTTTGAGTCTGGGGGGGGCACAAGTGGGGCACTAGCAATTGTTGGGGGCACTACAATATATATTATATTTTTTTCACCAACCCAAATCTCAAATGGGGGGCACGAGGGGGGGGGGGCACGAGGTTTTCCCGGGGGCACGTGCCCCCCCCCCTGCCCCCCTCCCCCCCCCCCTAGCGACGCCACTGAGTAAAGGGGCCTTATTTCAGCACTAAACTTTACATGCTCCCACCAAAATTATGTGTCACTTCAGATAATAGAAAACAAAATAGGTCTACATGTAATTCAGAAGAAGGACACAACGATCAGCCCATTTTAGGCCACCCCTTAAAATAAAAATGACGTTTGCTTACAATTTGGTGTAAGTAATATCGGCCTGGGTTGAGCGGGTCCTCAGTCAAGTTCGTAGGTCAGGTAAAGACGTGAAGGAGTCTCAAGCAAGAACAGTCTTCGGTTTCTGATGCACTGGCGTCTGTTACGGGGCTCAGCAGACCAACGGCCGTACGGCACCAGCCACGACACACCGCCAGCCAAGCATGAAAACAAGGACGATTCGTGAAAAAGACGACAACATTCAGCGTCTCGGGAATTCTTGACCGTGCATCGGTGTGAAACACCCAAGGTTAATATCCGACTCCGGTGTCGCCCTGTACTTCTCACTGACTCGATCCTGTTTAGTCAAACAAACCAAACAACAGCCTTGATTCATAGCGCACAACATACATTTAGCAACCAAACTTACAAACGTAAGAACGCAATAATTATTGCAGGAAAAATGTGTTGTTGTTTTTATACTGAATGCAGAAACATTCCATGTATGTAATGTTGCACCCAAGTAAATAAACTCCCATAGACAACAGTGATAAATCCTCAAACTTCAAAAATCATTAAAAAATATACAGAACTCTCACAGCTGTTCAAGTTGCACAGAAAAATGATGATGAACATGTAACCTTTCATTTTCTTTTCATTTTATGGTAGGGTGACCATTGAATTTTTGAGTTATACTCATTCTCAGCTGACCACCCCTAAAACAAGGTATGGATCACTCCAGTCAAAGAAGCCATTTAAAAAAAAAACATCCCTCAGGCTCTGCAAAGCGGCTGAAATAGACCCACTTTCTCACCCAATTGCATCAAAAATGGTCACAAATGGAATCCCAGAGTCCAGGCAGGAGGTCCAGTGCCATATTTCTTCAATCCTTCATTTTCATAGCTCTCACAACTCTCTTATTTAGAATATATTGAGTGCTTAACTTTTATTCATGAGCTCGGCGGACGGATTTTGGCACTATTTACTTGGGTGCACCCTAATTGGATGTTTGAAGCCCAGTGCTAATTCGAAGAAATTTAGATACCAGAAATAACAACCAAACGGAACTTCATATTACCATTCATCATGACCTTTGATTATGTATAAGTGGCATTTCTCATTTTGACAACGATTATTGCCACAGGCCGCGCCACTTTTCACTGAGAATAAACAGCGCAGCTTGGCGCTCTGTCAAACCAAAGTTAATAATTCTCCAAGCAGTGTTGATCTATCCCAGAAAGTTAAAGGTGGGTAACAATATAATGGTACATTCAATCAATCAACTATATGCCTCACTCAAATGAGTTGGACAAGTCTGGTTACCTTACTACCACACAACTATAGACCCCAAAACGTCAAACTTTGCGGAATACGACCGTCACTTCCAGGCCCCAAATTGTGTTCTTCGTTATTAAGTATAAAACATGATTGGTTATTAAAGGTCACATGCAGAACAGCACTCACACGTTGTCTAATCCAGCATGTACATAAAATAACACCGACCCGTGCAAATTTGAGTTCAATCGGACATCTGAGTCCCGAGAAAATAGCGAGAAGCCGACTCAATTTTTCTTATAAAACATTAAGAAGGATTTTGACCTTGTAAAGATCACTAAATGTTTTTGGTGTTTACTTTCTTGATAATACACAATTTCATGCAGCGGAAGTATTTTAAAGTTATGTTTCTACCAGCGCCATCATCATACACTGAAAGTTAAACGTAAATCTATAAACATTTCTGTCTGGGTATGTTACCAATCCTGCATTGCACCTTTAAAACAACCCCCCCAAAAAAAAAAAACCAAAAAAAAAAAACAATATGGGGCCTTGACGACTCGAAATGCTACAAAATCTTCTTTCAGACGCCGTGACAAATTGAACAAATTTGCAAACTTTCTACCCTTAAATCAAACTTCCAGCTATTTCGTTTGTGTTTCCGACGAAAGCAACACTACTGAGATTGTTTATAATACTACCGACAGTTTTGTAATTACATGTTTACAATACATTTTGCAAACGTGACGGGGCATTCCATTGAAACATCAAAATACCATGCTATAAAATGATGAGCATCATTTTTGGAATCGAGAACGAAAAACTAAAAAAAAAAAAAAAAAAAAAAAAAGGTTACATGCATGGTAAACAACTATGGAACAATAAACTAATAAAGTTTACATTTTCCTTAACAAAAGCAAACGTAAACGGCATATTATTAAAAGTATAATACATGATTGGAAAGGTCACATAACATAACTCACACTTTATTCTGATCCAGCATGTACATGAAATTATAAACCTGTGAGTCACAAGAAAATAGCGAAAACCCAACTCAATTTTTCTTATAAAGCATAAAGAATGGTTTTGATCTTACCCCGAGATCAAAACTGTTTTCGGTCTTTGTTTTAGTAATTTCTGGATAATACCATTTCGGGCGGAAATATTTCAACGGTATGTTTCTACTAACATCATCTTCATTCCCTGAAAGTTATACGTAAATCTGTGAAAATTTCTGTTTTGCCATGTTACCAATCCTGTACATTTAAGAACTTCAACGGGAATCAGTAATAAAAAGATCCGTTTCCCTAAACGAAACAAACCGAACATTTTGATTTTTGGATCTGATGGTGGCAAAGATGGTCCAAAGGATAAGAAGCAAAAGGTTGGATTTACCACCAAAAAAAGATACTAGGCCTAATTATAGACGGCGATTCGGCAAATGATAATTATTGGGAAAATATAACGTTTTAATTCTTGGATCTATGATCAATCAATCAATCTTATTGTCCATATTCAATATTGGCATATTAATGGTAACAAACAATAATCACAAACCAATAATCAACTGGTCTAGAGTATAGGTAGAACACAATGCTGTTTTCGACTTTATGGTGGCATTTTGAACAATCCACCTTCAATGTCAAACCACCCTTTAATGACCATAATTATGGTACATGCAGTTTTAGTTCCAATATTTGTTTGCCTTTTTGGACGAGCGGAATTCACCAATTACATATACGTGTATAGTCAGTCATCCCTCAGTATGTGTTTCCATATATGGAAACACATATACTAACAACGAAACTGCACGAGAATAACAGATGTATGAGGATTAGGTAGACATTTAATTGAGGCGAATTCTAGGATTATAGATGTAGATGCTACATTTCATCAATCGTTGTTTTCAAAACCCACAGCGGCACCCCGAGAAGACGGTGCTAGAAGCAGCCGAAGATAAGCGTGAAAGCTAAAGAAATTCCCATTGGTTTTAAGCCAACAATTGGGTAATTGCACCATAAAATAGAAATATCGTGCAGCTCGCTAATGTTTTTGTGGTTTTTACTTGCCTTTTTAGCTTCAAGTCAAGAGTGCTCTTCACAGTGCAGTCCGTAGTCGATGGAAACAACTCAATACTGGAGCCTGTGTGTTAATACAGCCCAAACTCGGTGACAAAACAACCCATCCCATCTACCTCGTGACCATTAAACTTCACAAAGTCTAATAACCACTAATACCCAACACACTTTGAACACTTCATGTTGCTGCCCATGGGTACAAAGTATTTGTATAATTATGATGATGTATAATACTACTGAGCCGACTGGTGCCTGTCTAGGCATGTTTCACAGAGTTGGAAATCCCCAAATCGATTTTGTGCTGGCAGGACATAATCGAGTGAAAAACCTAGGCTTGATTCAAGTCTGCCGCCCAATTATTGCGTCTGCATCATCAGCAGCGCACAATTGGATGTGACGAATAAGCTCGTAGAGCACTGGCCTCTACACTGTATAGCTATCAGTGGTTTGGAATGGAGGACGCATGCAAAAGTAACAACGATCTCAGACTTGTAAACAAGACTACCTTTGAACTTGATTTTAATTTGGGCGTTGTCGATCAAAGTGCTCACAATAGAGATGTTTAAAGAGCAATAAGCAAATAATGCGAACGTGAACCACTGACGTCATATATGATGTCCGTGACATGAAGCGCAAATTTGTGTACTTTTTGTTGACGTCATCACCACTTGCTTTCACGCACGATAGACTTGACTCAAGTCGTGCTCGTGATTGCGACTCGTTCATTATTTAAGTTTTATATAAACCACGACGTTTTGTGAAATCATTATTGTTTTCCAAAAATCACTATATTGTTTTAATATCTTAAATCATGTTTTTTCTTATTGCAAGAATTGTTGTCATTAAATGATATTTTGGCATGATGGGTCTGGGTCATAAATGCTTCACTTATTATAACGATATCAAGACGGTCGATAAAGCTGTCAGGCTTAATAATAATAAAAAAAATACCGGTACAGTATAGGGCAGTGCAACGTCAAGTCGTACGGGGAAGAATTTAACGGAAATAGAGCTACAGATCACGGAATGAGTAAAAGTTTTCATTGCTGAACACCCTCGTAGAGTAATATACGGTAGATATTGGATCCACCAGTTGATTCCTGGTGCAAACAAGTACCTATCATATAACAGTGCAAACTTATTTGTCTGCTTTACATCTGTGCAATTTCATTTCTCTTCTTATTTGGAGGAAACGAATCACATGTGAGATTTTTTTTTCTCGGATGAAAGGATTTCCAGCACTTTAAAAAAATGTAACAAAAAAACTGGCGAGGATTCCGGCATTTCATTTACGACGGAGGTCGAGCCGCTGGCTGCTTCACGACTGAATGTTTTGTCATGTGACCCATAGTAGGGCCCAGCTAATGATTTTATAAAAAAGATTTACAACAAATAATGAGCTCCGCGGACTGATTTCACCTCAGAGATTCTTGGTCTGGGAACCAGACTATACTTTTTTTACCGCTGGTGGCGCTATGCATCCTGGCACTTTCAGGCTCATACACACTGTGTAATTATTGCCTGCATTCGTACTCTTCTTGTCCTCAACTGTTTGGACTTCGGAAATATACCTCGCAACTAGGGACCTTTAAAAAACAATTATGGACCCTATTGTTGTTCCTTTTGTTATAAGTCTTTAGTTTGCACATAGCCATCAGCATCATCGGGCCAACTTACAAGCACCAATCACACGTTCAATGAACTAACAAAAATACAAAATGTCTTATTTTTTCAAATTATCTCAAAATGTGCATTTAGTAGTTTGAATCTACAGTGTCTGCAAAATAAGAAATAGTAGGTTTTTAAAATAATTGGCAATGAATTATATCATATCATACATGCATATTTATATAAATATAATAACAGATATCTATATACTACGAAACTCGTTTCGTTCTCCACTTTTTTCCCACCTTTTCCATATTTTCATTTGTACCAATAAAATCTCAGTTATGTTTCTTCCAACTATCAAAAAAATATCCAACAAATCGGGAGTTTTCTTTTCCGTGGTCAGTTCATAATAAACAATATACATCACTCTCAAATAAGATGAAATTTTCATAATAATAAAGAAAAAAATCGTTTGTGTAATTACATGTACTTCTATTTACATGGGCGTAGATCACGGGGGAGGAGGGGGGGGGGGGGTAGGGGTACGCCCCCAGGTTTTCATTTTGTATATAATACATGTATTTGTGCACACACGTATTATGGAGTACGACCCAGCTACAGGATCATACCCCCTGGTCTGAGGACGTGTCTACGCTACTGTATATTTAAATGGATCTGCCGCCACATGGCACAAAACATTCAGCCAGTTTCTCTTCATAAAGGAGATAGTCAAATCCACAAGCCTCGCTTTAGACTGGCCCGTTTTTGTTTCTTTTGGAGGAAACACCTCATAGTGTCACAAGCTGTTGCTATGACGACCTGGCGACCTTCTAAAATCTCCTTCAATCACACCACCAGTCTCCAGATGTCTCGTCAGGATTCCACAGACAACTCGAAGACAGCGCCCCCATGCGGCATAATATCGCCAGGAGCTCCTCGTCCTCCCAAGGGGCCAATTTCATAGAGCTGCTTATAAACACCAAAATTTGCTTAAGCACCAAAACCCTTCGTAAATAAAAAACAGTATGCCAGCCAAAACTCCTCTTGAACATCATGCTCAGCAAACAATGACCGAGTACAAGTCAAAAGCAGCAAATATCATTTGAACATTTCGTTGGCAATCCTGTTAGATCAAGGAAGACTTTTCATGCTTCAGCATTTTGTGTGCTTAAGCAGCTCTATGAAATTGGTTCCTGATCATTATATAAGCATTTTCGCAGTGCAAATGCTCAAATACACTATACTATTAAACCTATAATTCGTATTTTTACATCAATACTTTGTTAATATCGACATAACAACGTAGATTGCGATGTTACACTTTGTTAAGAAATTCAGACGGATGTCACCTAATTAGCCCTTGTAGGCTCGATGATGATTTTCAATACCAGCTCTTGATAAAAGTATTTTTACGCCGACGGTAAAAAAAAAAGTAACGCCAGATATTACAGACTCTAAGACAAGGAAACATGATGCTTAAGCTATGCAACGGGCGCGACGGAAACCGACAAACGAGAAAGGAAATTGTCAGCAGAACTAACCCTGCAAGAAGTAACATTTACGACTGTCGTGGAAAACATATCCACCTTCATCAAAGTGCGCGTTCACGAGGAGCAACATGAATAATGCTGGTGGCTTTCTTACATTTTTCTTAATATCTAAGCGTGCTTCTTAGATTTTGTAAGGTACAAAAAAGAAAATTACGTACAATCAAATAGGATCATTTTGAACACCCAAATACATTTCTAAGCTAGGACAAGAACTTGTCTGTAGACCATGGTTTAGAAAATAAAGAAAAACTAGCTACGACTGGGCGACTGTAAACTATAGAAACCATGACATTTTCAAAGACTCAATCGATGTCCGTGCTTTGTGCTTGTGTCCGTGACATTGGTGGCAATGTCCAGCCACTATTCAGCCTCTACACTATTTACATTGATATAACTTTGCGTCCACCAATGCGGTTCTTCAATGCGTGTATTGGTCTTGTAAAAGAAAAGTCAGATTCTATATTGAGTTCCTCCTCAGGGCATGTTGTTAATACGCCAAGCATATCTGCAAAGGACGTCCATCAGTTTCAGGAGGCGGGCTCCAGACTCCAAAGTGTACTCTATACACTTGTCAACTCGAACACAATCAAGGGAATAGCCTGGTGTCGGCCAGTATCCATTGCATGGCAGCAATGATACAGCAGGTGGTTAGGAGTAATGTCCACTGGCTCCACGGACAGACACGGAAACCTACAGAGGCAGACATGATTGGACGAAATTTAATGATGGAGTAAATATTTATCAATTCAGGCTTGCCATCATGAAACAACAACATAAACATAAACAACATAAGCAACACAAATGACGATAACCCCCCACAAAAAACCAACGATGACAGCAACAAGAACAATGACGACGATGACAATAACAACAATATTGAACAACAACTACAACAAAGAATACAACAATGATGTCAATACCAACAATAAACAACAATAACATCAACAACAACAACAAAGACAACAATGATGTCAATAACAACAATAAACAACAATAACATCAACAACAACAATGATGTCAATAACAACAATAAACAACAACAACAACAACATCATCAACAACAATGAAGACAACAATGATGTCAATAACAACAATAAACAACAACAACATAATCAACAACAACAATGACCACAAAAAAAAAATACAAGGCCGACAACAACAACAACAACAACAACAACATCAACAACACCAATGACGTCAACGAAATAGCTAAAGCCATTGATAATGTTTTTCTAGAATAAAATATGAAATAAAAATTTAAACATGAAATGTGCAATGACCTGTATTGTGCAGATGGCAGCTTGGTGGTTCATCAGATCCATCCTCGCACTGGTACTCGCTATTACAGAAGGCGTCTTTAGTAATACATCGCTTAGTCATGTGACAGATATAGCCACTATCACAGTCATCTACAGTAAGAAAAAGAGGCCAGAGAAACCAGACGCCCTGCTTAGCACAATAAAATTGCTAACCATGAAATGTCTATTTTACTAAAAACAGGATTATAATTTTAATAACAACCAAATGTTCATGTGTTGTGTATCACTTGTGATTGTTTCTTTGGCTGTTGCTCGCTGACCATGAATATCAAATGGAAATTTTTAAAGGCAGCGTACAGGATTTGCAAGGCCTCCAAAAACAATATTCAGTTTGAGACAGAAAATGGACTCTACAGTTCGTAAACAGTGCAAACAGTCACCATGGGAAATCTTGGTTCATCAGATGCTGGGTTTTTCAACGAAATCAAGATTTAGTGTCTTTTAAAAAGATCGTTCGCCCGAACGATTTTTTTTTAGCATTTCGAAAGCGCGGTATAACCGTGAAGGATTCGGGGGGGGGGGGCAAGATTATTTCGGCCGTATTTCTGCTATCCAGATGAACAAAGCGTATAAGGTACATGAAACAACATCTGTAAGGAAGTTTAAGTCCTTCACTTCTGTTAAGTACCAAATTTAGCCGAAACGCACATCTTTGCAAATCCTATATGCTCCCTTTAATGGCGGTTTGTTTTATTGGGCAAAACATTTTTGTGCTAAGCAATATTTTTTTGTGCTTAGCAGCTCCATGAAATTGGCACCAGTCATTATGGCAAGTACAGGGACGTAGGTGTAGGGGCCTATATAACGAGAGCACATTTCCCATGACATGAATACATTTGACTGTTCTGGACGACTGCAGAGATAGAAATGTTGATCCTGCTGTGTCATTACATGTGCGAATGTGACATTTCATTGGTCATTATGGCATTATATGAACACATGCTAGCAATAATTCTCTGAATGTAAAGACTGACTGTCCTCATAGAGCTGGGAACATTCCTGTATTTATACCCATTGGCATCATTAACCTTGTTAAATGTAAAGAATGAAAACTACATTGGTTTGTCATTAATGCACAGGTAACATACCGGTATCTTCAAAGGGAGTGATCAGCACGGTGAAACCGCGATAAGTGTTGTTTCTGCCGTCGGTGACAAATTTCAGCGTGACCTCGTGGCCCGAAGAGACGAAATAGTTGGGGAGGGACAGGGTGGTGCCGCAGAGGGCGTGTCGGTTGGCCGATAATAACTTGTTCTCATCCACCCTTCCTCCATCGTACAAGTACAGGCCGTCTTTCGTGCAGAATCGTGAGCTTTCAACCTGTATCAGTAATAATTGGAATAAGCCCGTTGAGAAAGATCCTGCTAGGGTCGAAACGTTACTCTAAGCATTTGATATAATTCAAGCCACTATTTTGGTTGATGAGCAGTTTGCAGCAGTTTACTTGTATGGCGGTCGGACTGGCGTTGCGGCCAGCCGGGGTATGACATGGCATTTTGGTACAAGCAGAAGTGTAGACAAGACAGTCCTCATAGACTTGGGGTATAATCCTGTACCTGGGTCGTACTTCAACTTATAAAAAATGAAATTCTGGGGGGTGGGGATGTACCCCCACCCCCATCCCCCGTGATCTACACCCATGGATACAAGCTTAAGGACAATTTTCTTTAGTAAAAGTTACTATACAAGCTACCACCAGTAACGTTCTGAGACCTTGGTGCCAAGAAACTTGTGCAGTGCTATTATTTTAGGTATGCGCAGTCAATGTCTAATGGGATTTTCCTCGGCCGCAAATCAAGGAAATATAAGTCCGCGATCGCAAATAACGCACACGTCTATGAAACGGCTGCAGTGACTGGCTAGTGGCTGCCATAGGAGCGTATGTGATTTGCAGCCGCAGCCAGAGATTTGGGACACGGTCAAACCCCTTGGTTTTAAACAGAAGAGGGCGGGCGCTCTGGTAAACATACAGCAGCGCTAACTCCATGTTCCAATTCAAGGGTAATTAAGGGAGTTTACGAAACGGAGGCTCATGCTCAGACTCAGGCTCCAGCTCTGACATCCATAGGCCCCTAATTATGCTGAAAATATAGGTTGTGGTTTTTCATTGAAGCTGAAGCTCTGTTTTCCTTTTCAAACAAGAGAATCTACTTTCGAACCGCAGCCAAAAGCCTCTATTTTGATACCAGTTATTTCAGAATGGATTCACGAAATGAAGCCGGAGCCTGAGACGAAGCCTGAGCCTCCGTTTCGTAAACGCTCTATGAATAACCCATCCGTTTGTTTTTCAAACAATCATGGCGCGAGCTGTCTCATCGTGCATTTCTCAAACACCCTCACAATACTATATACTTCCGGACTTACTGCTACTATTATCCTCTCTCTAAAGATATTGTTCATAATTACCTCAAATTGGGAGAGTCTCAAGAAGTTGCGCTTGCCGGGGTCTGTACGGAAGATGATCGTACAGCTGACGTTGGGAAGGTAGGACGTCTTGTGAGTTTTATTCTGAGGAATCTGCTGTGACACCACCTTGAACTGATCGCCATTATCCACGATGTAACCACAGGTCTCTCCAGGCATCAGAACTAACGGTTTGCAAAATGATAAAAACCACCAATAAACCGATTAATAACATAAACAACGTGGATACCAATCTGTGTACAAAATTCACGACAGTTTTTCAAACGAAGAATTGGAGGCCGTGCCCAAATTCATGCTAGCCATGCATCATTAATTTGACGGCCCGATAATCTGTTCAGGCCCACCTTCCTCATGATTGCGACTCAGTTTAGGACTTGACATCATTGAAATTGCACGTTTTGATTTTCAACTCCTAGCTATTTCCCGAAAGGGTATATACATTCCTTTGAAAAGTCGCCTCGAGAAAAAAACTTCAAAAAACTTGAAAGTGCACGAATGGTATAACGTTACACACACCTATACTTTTCCATGAACGGTACTGATGGAATGGGCTTGTCTATGTATCAAACATTTATAATATTAACACTGCTGCATGTGCTGACGTAGTCTAAAGGCGGTTTTATTTTTGTTGATAGCATGTTTGCGTTCTACTTATGTCACATGTTTTTAAATGTAGCGGTTGTGTAACACCGTATAGAACAATCGTCCCTGACCACTACATTGCACTCTACCTGGTAATATAATGTGCTTCAATTCATGT
Source organism: Astropecten irregularis (assembly GCA_963971285.1). Classification (NCBI taxonomy): domain Eukaryota; kingdom Metazoa; phylum Echinodermata; class Asteroidea; order Paxillosida; family Astropectinidae; genus Astropecten; species Astropecten irregularis. The sequence goes on along the minus strand of OZ020246.1, from coordinate 18,894,354 downwards.
ATATAGCCTTACAGGCTAGGTATGTTCAGGACAGATGTATGTTTTCATCTAATGATCTAATTATTATTCAAATAGTCCACTACATCTGTCTGTATTTCTGCATTTTTGTTGCAAATTTATAGGCATAATATTGCAATTACTTTCAAGTGAGCGCGTTGACTCTTACATTATCTCAATTTTTTTTATATTATTGAAACCAACGCTCCCAGTATGAAATGCTACAATATTGTATTCTTGAATTTCATTCTGAATGCAAACTCCCCCATTATTGCACATTGTTAATTGGCCTTGAAAATTTATTTTTGTTTGTACATTATAATGATATATACTGACTATACCGTTATGTTACAATTTTGTTGTTTGCGCATGGGTTGTTGTTTTTCCATTTGATCACCATGGTTACAGTAGATACGTATTTTAAATGATCAACCATGACCTTTGGCGGTATGAGTCCCTTACAATCCATAACCAGTATAATTATAGGTATTTTGAACTGAGGCAGCTGGCCAACATAAAATAATTTTATATTGATCCAAATATAGCCCTGCGGACATCACGACGGCTAATGCAGCTATTATACGTGCATGATATTCCCGTACTGTTCAATTCATTTGCCGCTATTATAGGTAGTATCATACTTGGTTTTTGTCAAAGAAATGTTAGATTCATGTGCAAAAATATCAAGGAAGATACAGTAACAGTCATGAGATTTCCAGTCCCATACGGTGCCCACTTTTTGAGAAAAACAGTGAAAAACGCCCAAGGCACGGTATTTTAAAATCTTTTCACAGGAGTTGTTGATCTTCCTGAGATAAAAACTGTTTTTGGTCGTTGGTTTTACTGGAAAAATACAGCATTTCAGGCAGAACAATGTTAACGGTATGTTTCTACCCTCACTCTTTATAAGTTATATGTAAATATGCATGGGCGGAAATCCCGGGGGGGACAGGGGGGACACGTCCCCCCCATGATTTTGGAAGTGGGGGACATAATGTCGATTGTCCCCTCCATGTTTTAACCCTCTACCATGAGCAATTGTTTTTGTCGTCTGCGCACTGACCGCTTGCTCATTCCCAATGGGCAAATTTTGTGAACTGTCACGTTTGCCATGCGACTCAAATCGACGACGTGCATTTGAGATGCCCCTGCATGGCCGGCCCGCATGCATACACGTAACGTTTACTGCACTGAAATCGACTTCAACCGCATACAGTCTGCATACGTATACATTCTTGTGTATACAAATCTGGTTACGCGTCTCCCGTTCGACTCATCCATTTAAAACCGTTTTTTTCCATAGAGCACCATGCTCGAATCCAATGATTTTGCACTGACTCATGACGGATTTAATCTCGTTCGTCGTCAGAGTTTCGCGAAACTTCTTACTGCGTTTTGAATGAGGTTGCTTTAATCAAACAATATTTCCGAAGAATTCTCGTACATCCATAAAAAAACACAAGGTGCCATATTTGAAAATACTTAGGTACATTTATATTTATTATTTGTCATCTGTCATTACGTTTGTAATGAAAGTAAAGTTCTCATGATTTTTCTGTGGAATTGCAGAATTTGAGTACAATAGAGTACAGTATAGAAATCTACCTAGGCCCATAAAATACAGTGTCTTCATTTAAAAACTTAACTGGTTCACCCAAGTATTGTTTTCAGCTGAAGTAAAACATTTGCATTTTCTTCATTCAAAATATGTTTATCATTTTGAGGTTTACATTATTTGCTTCACCATATAGGCATATTTCTAAATACAACACAGGATTTTTTTAAGATCAAAAATATTTTCTGTCGTTGTTTTACTAATTTCTTGATAAAGTACACCATTTCAGGCAGAACAATTGTGATGGTATCTGCCAGCACCATCTTTATACCCTGTAAGTAATAGGTAAATATGTGAACATTTCTGTTTTGGTTTTCCCTACTAAAGTATGATACAACTCCTTCAATACCTTTGAAACCCCCAACTTGCGTGTTTTCTTAAACCACCCACTCACCCAGATCAATAACTGAAAAATAGAAGTTTGGAAAATTAGGAATTATAGGAGTACGTAGTGGTACTAATCTTTATTTATAATCTTTTATTTTAAGTTCTGTTTAGTAATTATGTGCTAAATAAATGGAAGTCTGATTAAAATTACTGGCATACTGGCCGGAACATCCCGTTATCATGCTCTTTTCAGACCAAATAACGTACTCACACAAGAGTGTCACATGATGTTACCAAAAAGCCTATTATGTACTTCTATACCATGCTAGTCTGATTAAAATCTTTTCAACTTTCCCTAAAAAAAGCAGTCTGAGGAAAGTGGCCAGGAATTGCCTTAGAATGCACTTCAGAGCTTCTAGAATCAAAATTTTGCCGGGCCCTTAAGCGGGCCCCGGATCCCACGCCGTAACTTTATTTCTTAAAAAAAGTGATAGGATTTTGCAGACCCACCCCATACTACACAAGAGTGTCACATGGTGTTACAAAAAAAACTGTACTTCTACCATGCATAGCCTCATATAGTTTTATTTTTCAAAGTTGGAGAACACTGACTCGTGATCGGCACACCTACCGCAGATTACGATACGGTACACAAACATGCAAGCGTATGCTAGGCCATAGGCATGGCACTGTATACTGAAAGTTACTCTCTTATGAAGTGTAAATTGATGTCCCCCCCCCCCCCCGCATGATCGGGGAGGGATTTTTCATGTTTCCGTTTTACATGGTAATACACGTGAGAAGTTACAATTGTCTGGCCAAATGGATCATTTTACACTGACAAACATCCTGTTTCTGCTTTGTCCTGTTTCGTTTTGATGTGTTTTGTTTGCATTGTTATATTCTTTTTTATTCCTTACATTACCCGATACTATGAGGTACCACGAATGTACACAATTTATGTAGATAAATTAATACCTTTGAAACCCCCAACTTGCGTGTTTTCTTAAACCACCCAGATCAATAACTGAAAAATAGAAGTTTGGAAAATTAGGAATTATAGGAGTACGTAGTGGTATTAATCTTTATTTACAATCTTTTATTTTAAGTTCTGTTTACTAATTATGTGCTAAATAAATGGAAGTCTGATTAAAAAATTTCAAAAACTTTCGCTAAAAGAGGTTTGAGGAAAGTGGCCGGGAATTGCCTTAGAATGCACCACAGAGCATCTAGAATCAAAATTTTCCCGGGGCCCTTAAGCGGGCCCCGGACCCCACGCCGTAACTTTACATGGCTTAAAAAAGTCATAGGTTTGCGAGCGACCAGAGCATACTGGCTGGAACATCCCGTTATCATGCTCTTTTCAGACCAAATAACGTACTCACATGATGTTACCAAAAAGCCTATTATGTACTTCTATACCATGCTAGTCTGATTAAAAGCTTTTCAACTTTCCCTAAAAAAAGTCTGAGGAAAGTGGCCAGGAATTGCCTTAGAATGCACTACAGAGCATCTAGAATCAAAATTTTGCCGGGCCCTTAAGCGGGCCCCGGACCCCACGCCGTAACTTTACATGGCTTAAAAAAGTCATAGGTTTGCGAGCGACCAGAGCATACTGGCTGGAACATCCCGTTATCATGCTCTTTTCAGACCAAATAACGTACTCACATGATGTTACCAAAAAGCCTATTATGTACTTCTATACCATGCTAGTCTAATTAAAAGCTTTTCAACTTTCCCTAAAAAAAGTCTGAGCAAAGTGGCCAGGAATTGCCTTAGAATGCACTACAGAGCATCTAGAATCAAAATTTTGCCGGGCCCTTAAGCGGGCCCCGGATCCCACGCCGTAACTTTATTTCTTAAAAAAAGTGACAGGATTTTGCAGACCCACCCCATACTACACAAGAGTGTCACATGGTGTTACAAAAAAACCTGTACTTCTACCATGCATAGCCTCATATAGTTTTATTTCTCAAAGTTGGAGAACACTGACTCGTGATCGGCACACCTACCATACATTACGATACGGTACACAAACATGCAAGCGTATGCTAGGCCACAGGCATGCCACTGTATACTGAAAGTTACTCTCTTATGAAGTGTAAATTGATGTCCCCCCCATGATCGGGGAGGGATTTCCGCCCATGTAAATATGTGAAGATTTCTGTTGTGGCATGCTACCAAAGTATGATAGGATTTTATCATTTTCAGCCCCTTTCTAGATCTTCGTTCGCGAGGTCTTGCCATGATGATGGTCATCTTCATGATATTTTCTTCAAATGAATTAATAAATGAAAAAGCTAATCATGCACTACACCTTTAACAAGAATCGCAGGGCCCTATCATAATATAGATTCAAAATAATGATAGGTTATAAACACAGTCCTATCTCTAGAAATTATCAAATTGCCATTTCAACCGCAACAAACAAATGAAGTTTTATTTATAGAGACAAAGATCCTTCCAAAGATAACTTAAAGGTAAGCTACTATGATCATACTTTGGTAGCATACCGAAACGGAAATGTTCACATATTTACCTATAAATTACAGGGTATAAAGATGGCAACTGGGCGATGGTAGAAACATACCGTTTTCTGCATGAAATGCTGTATTTATCCACAAAAGAGTAAAACCAATTTTGATCTTGTTAAGATGAACAATATCGGTGAAAAGATTTTCAAAATACTGTTGGCGTTTTTCACTGTTTTCTCAAAAAGTGGGCACTGTATGGGACTGAAAACTTCACAGATGACTGTTACTGTATCTTCGTTGATATTTTTGCCCAATCTGCATTATTTTCTTTGACAATAACCAAAGTATGATATTACCTTTAATTCTGTGTTGGATCTATATTGAAAGAAATACACATCTCCCTTATGAGATCATATTCATTCTAGCCAAAATAACTAAATTTATCATATCTTTTTTTTTCTATTTCATAGATAATTTCGGTCGGAGCACTGCAACAACGTATCATATTTGCATTACCATGCACCGATGACTTCACATGCAAGGGATAACCATGTAAAATGATTACAAGTATATAATGTCACGACGACCTCTATAGAATTACAGCGCTTATGTCCTAGCCTCGGCACTATTATGATCATAATAAAAATGCCATGCTCAGAAAAAAAACCCAGCGAAGGGCAATGGTAATTAAAGCCCGGGCCTCACGTATTATATGAGGATCTCAGTATGTAATGCCGGGCAAATGCGAGACTTCTATAGGACCTACACATGAATAAAATATCGGACTTGAGAAAGCTGATTGCCGTAATTTCTGTTGCTAACATGTAAATGAATGATGTGATGACAGTGGGCATATAGCCGCACTGGGGAGTAGATTGCATCCCCAACGGCAAAATGTATAGCCTCATCCATTTTAATTCTGTCTGATCTTTGGGGGGGGGGATATAGACGGTGCTGAGCCGATGCAATGCTGAGAGACTCATGGAGGTTTATATTCAACATACCATATTCAACATGCTCCTATATTATACAATGCAGGTCCGTTTAGGCAACACACAACCATTAGAAGGATAATACCGGATTTTTTGTTTTCATCGCGAATCCCATACCCCCTCCCCTCCACCCTCCCCAGTCCCCCCCCCCCCCCCTCCCCTCTCTCTTTGAAAGCCATCGGAGGGGGACTCAGGGGAACTAGGGGTTGGTTAGTAATGGCCGTGAACCGTGTACTGATCAGATCATGGATGGCACATCACACAAAGTACATGGCCTAGTCAAATAACGGGCAATATTCTGCCTGTACAATGTGCGAGATGGCAGGTTTACAACACCATAATGTGTATAAGGTCGTGTCTTGTTAAACGTTTATACTGCATTATCCAATTTCAGTCATGGCTATATAACTGCCACTTATACTTGAACACAGGATATCGGATTCCATTACAAGTATAATGTAAGCCTATACTGTAGACCTTTGTGTCATTTCAATGACGTCATACGTGATAAAATAGAAACATATTTAATATAATGTGTTTGAGGCGGTAGCCCTGAACCGCAATACAGATGTGCATATTGAGTAGCAACTTATGCATACATTTACATAAACAGTTAAACATTTACATAAATCTATCTAGCGGTAATAGTATTACGGCAACCAAAAAGACGTTCTCTGTCTTCTCCATTCAAACAACAGTATTTCCCATTTCCATCTGCAAACCTCAGCAGTGAGCAGGATCCCCTCCCCCAAAAGGCTATAGGCATGGGGGCTTTTGCACGGCACGTATATACACAAAATGAGCTTAGCTGGCAAAGGCAGACGCAGACAATATCGATATGTAAAGGGGGCGTTTCTTCATATATTATTCATATTGCATTCACATGTAGGGAAACGGAAGAGCTCCTTCATAATGTGGACAGAGGCCCCATGTAGGTGCAGGTTTTGTCGGGGGACAAGATGTGAATTAGTCTCTCCATTTCAATTCGGCAATAATAATGGGTGTCAATTCATTCTGTTTCACAAAAAGTACGGTATTCCGGGGGTCGCTGGTTCGAATCCCGCTCCAGTCAATTTGTCTTTTTTCAAAATACTAAAGCTATTTTATTTTAAAGGTACAGTATATGATTGGTAACATACTAAAACGGAAATGTTCACAGATACACGGACCTGGTACAAACATACCGTTAAACATTTTTCGCCGGAAATACTGTATTTATCCAGAATTGAGTAAAACAAAAGACCAAAAACAGTTTTGATCTCCGAGATCAAAACCTCACAATTACAATTATACATGCACCTCACGCGGGACAACATTGCAACAGGTTTCGCTGTTTTCAACTATTTTCAATGATCAATTGAGCTGAAAATTTAACAGGTTTGACTTATTACATCATGTCAAATTAAATTATGAACAGTCTGCAGCTGTTCTGTCACCCGACGTGTACTATATAGCTTTATAGCTTCCATGCCTGCGAACTATTTATGTACCAACAATCCGTACACAAATCTTTGAATGTTAGACCCAGGAAGGTTTAGGTCATGTAGATGACCTAAATAAAATAAATTGAGCACTCTCGATTGAATAATTTAATACATGTAGATTACTTCCTTGGCGATCATAAAGGTAATATCATACTTTGTTTTTTGTCAAAGAAATACAGATTCATGGGCAAAAATATCAAGGAAGATACAGTAACAGTCATCTGTGAAAATTTCAGTCCCATACGTTGCCCACTTATTGAGAAAATCGTGAAAAACGGCCACAGTATTTCTTAAGTCTTTTCTCTTTTATTTTTGATCTTGAAAAATTTTAACGGTATACCAGCACCATCTTCATACCCTGAAAGTAATAAGTAAATCTGTGAACATTTCTGTTTTGGTTTCTTACCAAAGTATGTTACTACCTTTAATGTAACTATTTCCTCCAGTTGTCCTTTAATTCATGATGAATACAATTAACGTATTTTCGTGTTTTCAGAATGTAGGCCTAATTTTCTCTATTCCAAGATGGCGGTTGCAGCCTTTAATTTGGCGCGAACCGGAAGCCCGTATGGCGTATGATGGATAATTTATCTTTAACGTTAATATCAATTTGTAATGGTTTCAAATATTTCAATGTGAAGATTCATTCTGATGTTAGTGTTGGAAGACAACGTATCAGGGTATCGTCTTCTCTCCTAACTGATCAAATAAATTGCAGAACCGAAGTTGATTTTATCCAGTAGACCTCAGCTTTATAGGATTGCATTACAAAATACTGTAATTATAAAAGCTACATGGCTAAAAGTATAGCCTCAGACAGTTTTAACACTGACAACATGCCACAGAAGTAATTTCTGGCCTGTGCCATTAGGCCATCGGTATTAACCTAGATAATTTTTTTATTCATTTTGAGTGAGGCCAGATCAAATAGCAGACAGGTATTAGATTCTGCACACGGGCGAAGGCAAGTCCCCTTAAGGCTGGCTATACATAAAATACAAGCAATGGTCCGATGGTTGAACTAACAACCGAGAACACCGAGTGATCCGGCTGTAACATTTCCAATGTCTCAAATATATATCCTATACATATATACAAGAGCTTTGAAAACATACAGACACGAATCCCGCCTCTGATGAAAAAAAAAATGAGCACATGCAGAAAGGAGAAGACATAGATTTTCTAGACGGCGGGAATGCTTTAACTTTTATGTGAAGTGACAGGAGCCGGAGATGGATAGCGGAATTTGATTTATACAAGCACGCTGCACAGAGCTGCAAGGAATTTTCATTACATGGATATATAGGTACCCTGTAAGTGTAATAATACCGAGTGTGATATCCCGTTCCCCCTATAATATATTTATAGTGCCCTGTGTACTAGAGACATGTCGAGTGCTGCAGACAGTTTGCTGCTGATGGAATAAAATGAATTTAAATGACGTCTCTTTTGATTGCTGATGGTGTGAAAAATGGAGCGGATTTGCAGGCGATTGGTTATGTCAACGCGGTCACGTCAATCATGGCGGCAATGGGGATAGTCTGGTTACGTTGGTAGGGCACATGGGCAGCTTGTTGGAAACCCGTCTGCTTGTTTGTCTGTTTGGATCCATGAGATCACCATAATCATGCAAACCAATCGATTTCGGCTCCTAATAAAGCAGACTTCGGTCCAATTAGTACACTCAAATCAATGACCACCCGCTGGTACCCGGCCACAGGCAAAAACAAAAGGTCAAGGCGTTTTATATCAAGTTGCATACAGGATTCTCATGCAGGCGACTGATTCAAATAATAAGGTCTAGTGTGTGATGTGTATGGCACGGCTGCAATTAGCCAGGAACCAGGGGCTTTTCTCAAAGCTCGGCTACGGATCCGGCTCCGGCTCAGGCTCAGGCTCCATTTCGTGAATCCATTCTAAAATAACGGGTATCAAAAATAGAGGCTTTTGGCTGCGGTTCGGAAGTAGATTCTCTAGTTTGAAAAGGAAAACAGAGCATCAGCTTCAATGATAAAAACCACAACCTATATTTTCAGCATATTGATGACAGAGACGAAGCCGGAGCCTGAGACGGAGCCAAGCAATGAGAAAGGCCCAAGTTGGTGTCCATTCGTAGAGAAAGATGAACCTAATGGATTAATTTTCATTCACGAAGGGACGTTCCTTGAAATCACGGTCGAACGAATATTCCCTTTTTTCAAAGCTTCAATAGTATACAAGGGTTCCCGTGTGCTTCAGTAGATAACCAAGAGATCGACGCTGTTACCGTGCATAAAGTAAACCAAGGACATGCCATACTGGAAATCCGTTCAGCAACTCGGATGACGAGGCAAAACACGCACGGAAACAAAATTTGCAACCTCGTGATCAAAAATTCTGCCAGCAATCCGAATTCTGAGTGGTTTTTCGTATAAATTCATTTAAAGGTAGCCTGGTCGCATACCAAAACAGAAATCTTCACAGATTTACTTATAACCTTTAAATAGGCATAGTTTATAGTAATAATAGTAATAGTAGACTAGCTTGTGAATTTGTAATTTGGTAGTGATTTAAATGGTTTTAATTGTAAAGCGTTTTTGGTTTTTTTTTTTATGTAAAACGCTAAAAATAATATTATTATTAACTTACAGGGTATGAAGATGTTGATGGTAGATTGTAGAAACATACCGCTAAAAATATTCTGCCTGAAATGCTGTATTTATCCAGAAAAAGAGTACACTTTTGATCTTTTAAAGATCAAAAATAACGTTGAAAAGATTTTTAAAAATACTGCTGGCGTTTTTCACTGTTTTCTCAAAACGTTGGCACCGTATGGCACTGAAAATTTCACAGAATGTACCTTGATGTTTTTGCCCGTGAATCTGCATTTCTTTGACAAAAACCAAGGATGGCATTACCTTTAAGTACCATCATAACAATCTAGGGTTATTGCAACGCAGTGCAAGAAAATAATTAAATCATAGTCTTTGATTGATTCTTTTTAATCATGTGGAAATTCACAAACACATTGGTAATTAAATATGTAAGCCTATATAGATTTGCTGCAACTATATTCTCAATACGAGACTAATAAACAGCTGCAAAACTGCTCATCAGCAGAAAGAAAATGACCTGAAATTTATAAAATGCTTGGAGTGTTATGTACGGTGCGGATGCGATAACTAGATGTGGACACGTTAACAGGAAGCAGTATACGTACAACGGTTGATATACTTGGCTAATCCGATGCTTAGGCATTATGCGGCAAAACCTGGGCGTGTGGGTTGGGGAGGGGGGGGGGGGGTGGGTACAAACATATCTCTCTGAATACCTCCCCGCTCTGGAACCTTACCAAGCTGTTACCATGGCATCACCGTTGTCAAGGTAATCAGGTATCCTTAGACTCAATTCCTTCCATTAAGCTCTAACCACTCAAACCCTTCTCAGAATACGTCCAGTATACCATGCATGACGTACTCAGCCTACCTGACCGTAATTATGGAGGGAAAAAATATTTAACAATTGCTAACTTGGTTCATTGTTTGCTGAAAAGGATTTATACGGAAGGTAGAAAAAAACCTATAACAAAAGAATTATCATAATCGGATAATAAAACTGGAAAAAATATTTAAATAAAACAGCGTGCCTGGAGTTCTTGATATCAGATAGGCCCTATGCCTTATTTTGTTCGTTAAAACAACAAATATATTTTTACTTTCATCACGGTGTCAGGAAATCTTCGCATAATTACGGACAGCGTTTCTCTAACCGAGCAAGAGCTTGAGAAATACGTCAACGGAAAAAAATATACTCAGCAAAAATGGTCGTGCTTGACGACTTGCCTATGATGCGAAACAGTTGCGACCAGGGACCAATTTCACACAGCTGCTTATGCACACAATTTGTATGAAAATTCTCACTTGATCAAATAGGATTGCCAACACAATTTCCATGAGATTTGTTTTACTGCTTTTGACTTATGGTCACTGCTTGCTGAGCATACCATTCATTAAGGCTGGCATACTGATTTTATTTACCAAGGTTTTTTTGTGCTTAAGCAAATTTTGGTGCTTAAGCAGCTCTATGAAATTGGCTCCAGTTCTTGGATTGCGACAAGCACTTAAGACTATATGCGGCCTGTACAAATAACATATAGGCCTATATACCTGCTTTATAAAACTGTGCCCGATTGTCTTGTTTTGTTTATAACCAGGAATAAATATCTAAGCCCGCATGGGATTGATCAAACATTTTATATAAACAGTCCGAGGGCACCTGACAAAATATCAAATTTGACATAATAAATCATCAGAACATGATTGCGAGGAACAAAAACATACATTGTTTAGTTTGGGTCTGAGAGCTTATAGCATGCTGCACAACGTCTCAACACAAACCCGCATACATGGACCTATTCGTCGTTTTAAACGTGGATAACTAAGACATTTTCAAATAGGCTAGTTTCACGAGGTAGATTTGTTTTAAAGGATAATATGGAATGAATGCTCATTAATTTCGCTAAATGTATTTATAATTAATGTATACCTGCTCAAACAAAATTCAGTTTTGTGCACCTAATGATTTCGGCTTCGGGCTCTAGAAGGAGCCATCCCTTAAATAGTTAAATCCATTTGAAATTTAAAAGAATACCAATGAATGAAAGGAAGGACTTTAATTATTTGTAAACACAAAATCATCAAAAGATTGTACAGTACTTCCCCTATATTATGTTTATCGCCTTTTATTTCATTGCAGTTTTTGTATCAATGAAACAAATTCAATTCTTGGCCCTCGTTAAGAATGTTCTGGCTTCGCACACAATCTATAGTCACATTCAAGTTTACAGAAAATTATTTTCATATTCATCAATGATCTTAATTTATTTTTCTTTGACGTCAGAAAAAAATATATGCCCTGCAGCTAGGCTGCACACAAGAATGTTAGCATGCATGTGACTAGTCTACTTGAATATGTTTACATGCGTAACAGACATGCTCGATGAATGATTTCTGTCGTTTATTAATGTCATAATTATAGCTGAACATGCCTCCGTGCATGCTGTACTGAGCATGAAGTGGAGATATACAGTATACATTATGTATGCGTATATAATGTAATGACTGCGTTCTTATACATCACCAGTAATGGCAAGCGACCCAGTTGGACTATAGTCATTGTGCGAAGCTAATGCGGCGAATTTAATGTGGGACAAGTATTTTACATGTACGGGAAATCTACTGGAACGATCGTGCCACAACGGATCAACTAACCTGTACCCAATGAAATGGAAACAAAAAAAACCCAAAACTGAGCAGTTTTATTTATTTTTTTCACGAGGCCTTTTGGTATTAAACAATCCCAGACAAACGCCGTCATATAGCTATCAATCACCAGGCTATAATAGGAAGACACGTGTATATTATGTACGCACACGCATAATTTCAGCCGTGGAAAATGTCCCGTTTAGTAATAATACACATACCGACTTGATTGAATTTAGCATATATAGGTCCGTTTTTGTTGTATGCATTTTTATTTCAATACTAGAATGTGGCCCCAGGTATATGGCTGGGCCGGGGGTAGATTCGTCACTGTCGACGATAAATGCTTGCATGTCACACCGTGTGAGTGTTTGGAACGCGTGTACGAACCGGAATGAACGTGTGTGCATAATGCACAATATTATATAGAATATGGTGTTAGATGTAACAATGAACTTTGACACATCGTCCAGGGTCACGTGGTCATTTTAGTGGCTGGTCATGGTCATTAAATCCACTTATACACACTGCCTGTAATAATCGCGACGGACGAACATATAGGCCCTATAGTTCTGAATGTATCTTAAAGGACGTTTCCTATGAATAAGAACAGCTTTAACACCAATTATAAATATTAATGTATCATTAAACACGGTCCGTGAACGTAAAAGGCAATTTGATTTAATTACAAGCTTATTTACGAGATGCTACAATGTCACGTCAGCCTTGTCCATTTAATACATGAATGATCTGAGTTATTCCATTTAATTGAATCGTGAAATAATCCAAGTGTATAATTTTTTTATATAGGCCAGCCCCTTACTCATTACCATCCGATGAGGGCTGTGACAATGCACGTCTTGTATTCTAGACCTAAATATCTTATCAATTATTTTGACCAAGTTCCTGTTTTATAGTGAATTGAGTACTCACATTTCTTTGGTGAGACACTGTCTCCTTCTGCCGTGAGCAGGGCGAGGATCATCATGAGAGTAAGTAGACTGCTGAGTCCAGGGAGATGGGGACGCCAGCCGACCAGGGTACCTCCACCACGGCTCCCTGACTCCATCTTAGCTTCTTGTTGTGTGAGCTGCATCATTGATGCACGGTGTGTTGGATGGAGGATGTACAGCCTCCACGCAGGACTCCAATACGAATGACGATATCGCATATACGTGGTGCGTTTATCACTGAGATAACCGTATCCTTGTGCAATCCCTATGCATGCACTGCGGTAGTTAGACAATAATCGTATGCATACAACGTCTGGTGGAATTGCAAATGGTTCCCTTCCAGTTTTGTTCTTGTGTACTGCTATGGCATGTAGTCAGACAGTCGTTTGTAACGGGAATATGGCATGCTTTTCATCTATTTCCAGTTACAGCGATGGCAAACGGCTTCAAGTGACTGACTACATGGTGTGTGTTTGAATGGTACTGTAAGTCGCCTATGCCGCACCGCGTACCGCTGGGAGACGTATCAGTTCGTCCGTGACCTAGTAGTACTATGCAATATGCATGCAGTTGAGCCATTTGTATACGATATCACCCACACACACACCAGCCGTACTGAACCGACGATACGGATAGGGCCTACACGTAAGAGGACACTTCACTCCCTGTACATTGTTTAGTTCCCGCGGCTATAAACCGACCATATACTACATTTTTTGTTGGTCAGTCCTGCAAAGGGACTCACCTGTTTACGAGAAATTCTAAACTGCTGCACGTCACAGCACATAAATAATGTCAGATTATACGATGCAATATTATACAGCCGCGCTGGGGAATGTATAACCCGAACCACAATCGGCATCGCTTATTGTTTACCAAAACCCAAACCACTTCTTATTGCTTGTCTTACCATGGAGCTATAAAACAGATAGCTCCATGTTTTATATAATGCTTTATTTTCGTTTCTACCCCTTTACACCGTTTTGTTTTTGTTTTCATTTGGCCGCTGACTGCATGGCCATCATGCATTGACTGGTTAGGTTACCGTCGGTGGCCTCACGATTTAAGCCCAGTTTCCATGGTAATTATACGGAAGTTAAGTTTTCTCTTGCACAGATACCGCGCAATATTCGACATAAGTGAGAGGCGGTTTCAATATTGAATACGTTGCTCCGCACAGATCATTACTTCCATACAAGTTGCAGACAACGGTCCCTAAACGTGAATGCGCCTATAGTCCACCAGTGAATCCGCATAAGTTCCTACTAACGAAGTGCCATTGTCCAGTATCGGCACGTACAGATAAATATTGCATTCCACATGCACACGAACCCCCGTGGCCTTTGAATATTATATTTATCTTCGTATAACTATTCTAAACAAAGACAATTTATGATCGTGAGAAATAGAATTGATATGATAAATCAACTGATTTTTATGTTTTGGAACCCACAGTATCAATCTTTCAGTAACAGTACCACGTGACATTATTATGATTCTATATATTTTTCGATCACTTGGCAATAACTTGACAAAGATTATTTAATCTATATGTAAGCAGTAATTATACGATTCGTAATTTCTGTTTGCGTGTTAAAATCGCATTACAAAGCACGAAAGTCTCAGAAAATCATAAATAGGCCACCTACTTCGTTTAAAATATATTCTTTCAGCCCCTCCCCAAAAAACACCCCTCAATTCAAATCGCCATCGTATTTCACCGCACAGAATCGAATCATATTGATTTCTTCATTATTATACGCTCTTGATATTTAGCTAACTGATAAAAAAAGAAAGCCTTTTCGGGTCGTCTCTATTTTTTTTGTCGAAGGTTTTTCGTTCATGGGCACTGTGTATTTTGACACTATCGATTCCTTAAGTGGAGCAGGCACAATGCATGCATGCAATTCCACACTAGTCAACTGTATGTAGCATACATGATTTTTTCTTTCGTCTTTTCTTTGGAAAGGTCGGGGTTAGGATTGTGGATACGTGCGCGGCATCTCTGGAGAAAATTAGCAGCAGCCAACAATAATTAAACAAAGGAAAAAAACAGGGATTCTTGTATACGGAGCTCCTTAAGTGCCATACCATTTTCCCAGATGACGGTTTAATATCTCGCCAAGTCGACTTATTGGGCAGTTCAAGTCGACTTACCCCGATAAAATGTACTAGGTGATACTCGTTTATTTCGTTTAGTCGACTCATGGTAGTTTCTCTAACAAGGAAAAAAGTCGTCATTTGAGCTCCCGTACGTACGTCGTCTTGGCAATATTACCAAAAAAGCCTACATGATTGTAACTCGACTTTGCAGATTCAATACTCGGCCAGATCAATTATCAGGATAAGTCGACTCCTCACTTTCACTATTGGTCATTTCACTGCAATAATGACCACGACAAGACGACTTTTACTAATAAATAAGTCGACTTGATATTTTCTGGAGCCTGAAGTGGAATGTATGGCACTTGTAGAGCTCCGTACCTAATCGAATGGAGTTAATTTTAGTCGTCTGTGAAACTCGAACTACTGTTCCGTCAAAATGTCGCTCAGCGAGTGAACAGCGAGGTGGCATATGAAGAATTACTTGCGGCCATTTCAGAACGGATGTCTAAGTGGGCAATATTCCTGACAGCCACGTGATGGGAGCAGCTGTCGGAGAAATCGGATTTAGAGCCGTGAGGCAGAAACTTGTGGGCAATTTCAGGTTTTTTTCCCCCACATAACATTTCTTACATTCCCTCACAACTATATATGACCTTTACGAAAAGGCCAATTAGAAAATTTCGAGGAAAGGAAAAAATATGGATGGAGATTTGGAGATAACAGTAGGCTACAGGCCGATTCACCCGTATGATAATAATTAAACGACTGGCTATCTATCCCGTGGGGCTCATTAATTTATCGAAAAGTTGATTTCCTATTTTGTCAGTACAACCTGTTGAAGAGATAGGCCTTAAAGGTAGAATACATGATTAGGAACATACCCAAACATAAATGTTCACATAATCGTTTACGTATAACTTCCAGGATATGAAGATGGTGTGGTAGAAACATATCGTTAAAACATTTCCGGCTGAATTAGTAAAACAAAGACCGAAAACAATTTTGATCTCAGGGTAAGATCAAAACCATTCTTTAAGTTTTATAAGATAAAATTGAGTCGGGTTTTCGCTATTTTCTCCGGTGACTCAGATGTCCGATTGAGCTCAACTTTTCACAGGTTTATTATTTCATGTACATGTTTGATCAGACAAAGTGTGAGTGCTGTTCTGTGACCTTTACCAATCATGTATTATACCTTTAATGCGATGAAATAGATATTCGAGGAAGAAGTTGCACGGGTCCGGATATACGGGATGTTTAATGATATCACGTAGCATTTTGTTCACCTCGACCGTTACTTCATTATTCATAGTCCGGACAAGCCTATAACCGTTCATTTCCCATACGTTCGTGAATGTAGAATGATTCATTACAGAATCAAATTGCATTTACATAATGGTATCTTATATCAACTATAGACCATGAATACAGGCTCCATTGAGTCAATTAACTCTATCACAAATCGTTCAATTCGGCAGTGAAATGTACAACACTAGTCATGAAAGCAACTGTTATGTCGAGTGTGTAGGCATCAGTAGGCCTGTAGCAGCCATATCAACTTTCCGAAGAAATAAATGCCTCTAGTGTGTTGAACATTCGAGGGTAGAGTTACATTTCAGCATGGATAGTGCTCGATCAGTCCAAGACCTATATGGGGATAAAATATTTGCATTTCTAAAGGGTTAACTACCGGTATTAGGTGTGTGTTGTTGTTTTTTGGGGCTGCACTGCTTTGTTCATGCACACCCGAAAACCTACAGTAGTGTAAAGAATATGGAGGTAGAAGTGATACAAACAATAAACTTTCTATGGATGAAGTGGATGGCTTGGATCACAGCTGAAAAGTCAACTGTAATCTTTTGATATCTCGGATTTTACGGGAAGAAATATAAAAATGAGTGACGGAATTTATATGGAAATTCGTCTATAACACAATGACTATGCATGCAATTAATATAATGTCATTCATGAAGTAATTACAAGGACACACAATTGGACAAGAAACCAAGAACTCTTAATCGCAAAATACGATAAAACATTCCAACTAATAGTAATTTAAAGATTTATTCTACTGATGCTACAGGTTTTACATATAAACACATAATCACTAGAAATAAGTACCGTAGTAAATTAAAATTATATGCTATACAACAGCGCCAGTTTGACGCATTTCCAACTACTGTTCAGTAGTAGTGATTGGTGCATGAATAATAATATATTATTTCAAAACTGTCGCAGTTTGTTCCCATTATATGAATCAATTTTAATTTGAATACAATTTTTAATTTGAATACAAATTAAAACCATTACACAATTTGACGTGATGTCATTATAGGAATGTGTATGGCTCATAGCCAATTGGCCATGGGTACAAACTATAACAAAATGGCAATACAATCCTGTATTATGTACGGTCTTGTATTGAGACCGAGGACAAGAAGATAAAGGAACAACAATGGAACTATTCTTGTCCTCGTTTGTTCAAAGTTGTCATCGGCGTATCTATTGTGTGCTTAGTTTATGGGTGTGTGTTTAAGGTATACCACCAGGGACATTCGAAAATACATGCAGTGCCTTGTCCTCGGACAATAATTATGTGAAACGTGTGAACATGCACCAGTATGCTTTACCATGATGGAATACGGTGATTTTGTTTGGGAAAAAAAAGGATTTGAGACGAGGGGTAAGGAGGATACTATAACAGAGAGAGATTTTCCATCATGTGGCCATTTCATGGAGTGTAGCTATACGTCAGGTACTTTTGATGTACGTCACCGTACATGTTGAATGCTCTCTGTGAAGCCCATGTACGAATTTAATGTTGATGAATCACAAGTCTTCATATTGGGACTAATCGGGTATTCGCAATTAGGAACTCGGACATGGTGGTTCCTGAGCAGTAACGTCATGTACGTGGTGCCTAGCCTATAGCCACACTCTAATGCACGGGCCACGTCTACTTTACTGCCTAAGGAGGGATTTTGCAAGGGCACATGGTAAGGGCCGTGTCCTAAACGGGCTTGAGAGCTACGGCTAAGTCTATTGTCTTGGTGTCTCTTTGTAATTCCAACCATAGACCATGTTCCAACGGAGCGAAGACCTAGACCTAGCTTTAGACAACAGATTCGGATGCATCCTGAGCAAACGCAACGACTTAAATATTTCATGTGCTCCACCTTGCATCCAGGGGTACGTAGCTAATACCTGTACCCGGAACCCGTACAGTAATCCACCATTCCAGTTAAATTTCTTAATGTTTTTAAATTATCATTACGGGCCAGGCTGTGGACCGAAAGTCAATCAAATCTTCACTGAGTCTAGTTAGTATGTCTGCAGGCGCTCAGGTGTGCTGGGGGTAAATGCCACTCAAGTGCAATATTAATCAGGTTATTGCAGTCCCATGATTGCCAATCCATTGCACAAAACCCACGTACGGCACTTAATTCTGCCCTTTGTGAACAACATGTCTAAAGTTACCTTTTACGGGTTAAGTTTTCATCGTGGTTCCTGCAAATTACCCAATCGCATACGATCTTAACGGCTCTCACTGTGTGTTTTTTGGTACAGCATTATCATTCCGCGCCAAGATTCCTCGCGTGACCAAATTGACTGAAATAAACGTGCGTTGGATGGGAACGTGATGTGATGTGAATGTACACGTGATGTGTGGGCATGCGCATATACAGGCCGAAGACAGACTCAGCACGGCAATTCCAGCACGTTACGTACGCACGGAGAGTGCCCTCTTGCACCGCGTGACCAAATCGAAGCAGGTCCTGATTTGATTAGGAGCTTTTCTATTGGATTACTGCACGCATACCTAGATGGTCTTGTTTCGTGAATCACTTAGGGGACTGGCGAGGCTTTATAGTTGTAATAATTAGTACTAGGATACATTGTGTTGAAAACCTTCCATTCAAAAACATATCATAAAATCATTCACGTTTGCATAATTATCATCCTTATGCTATACGTGGCTACGTATTAAACTTTACTTGATTTCTACAACCGATTTCATATCATTTATATTCAATTTACGGATAACGGTTATTTTAACAAATTTATGAATAATTGCGCAATTTTTCTTAACATTTAATTGTTTTATATTCTGACCATCCATAATGTGCTGTGTTCCTCGATTTCTTGTTCTGTTCATACCATACATCCATTGTATTGTCCATCACTGCCTTCTCGCCCAATAATCATTTCCATGCCAACGCATACAACACGGCCATTAATACTCATTGCCAACCTTGCCAGACATCATACATGCACTCCATTGCACACCATATCATTTCCACTTCCAACTATACCACAATACTCCTCACGTTTACTTCCTTCGTCAACCATTATCATCAACATTCTCACCACTTTAACGCACAGTCACCCCTCACCATCACCATACGCAATAGTACCGGTAATGAACGTATTACTCTCTAAATGAAAAAGAGTGAAAAATACCTCTTTTAAAATCGAGTTGTCCTTTATATGGCTCTTAAAACAATGGTGGTTATTTCACTCTTTTGGAGTGGTTTTCACTCAAAAATTACCCAAAACGATGCAAACTTCACACTGAAAGAGTGGAAGACAACTAAAAAAAAAAGAGAGCTGTCCTTCATAACTCTTCAAAGAGTGGTTTTTCACTCTTCGTGTATTTAGAGAGAAACGGTTTACTTGTACATGATCAAACACTTTTGGGTAATTTTGTTTGAGGGTCTTTTTATTTCTATAAAAATAATGAGCTCTGGAAAATGATGCAACTATGCACAACAATCCGTCAACGGATTGCTTAAAGTATTAAAGGAAAGAACTAATTCTTAATAAATTATTCAGGTGGAAATATCTTTGTTTTTCCAAATAGCTCCTTATATTGAGGAGTTTTGCTCGATGTCTCACTTTAATCGTAAGTGAGTCCCTGTATACATGAATAGGATGCAAGACTCTTACATCGGGGGTTTCATAACCGACAGATGTATCAATGTACGTCATGATAATTACAATGCTAGCTTCCTACAATGATGGATGGTGCATGCCCAACGATGTGGATATCCATCATAACATGGAGGTAAGAACATACTGAACTGTCTGTTGTCGATCCATTTAAGAGTTTTACGAGATACGTGCAACTCTTATACGTGGTTCACAGCGGGTTAAAATACCATAAAGGCACTAGATCGTTCCCAACTGGTTTAAATACATACTGCGTAAGAATTTGCCCGAATCATGTTAAGCAGACCTATAATTTTGCAAAGGGACTCCGTAATTTTTGTAACTAGCCAAAATGGCAGTTACCATGGGGACAACAATGCAAAACACAGATAACCTCATTTTGTACAAAAATGTTTCATAGACATTCAAAAATATGTCGTATTTGTTGTAAACAAAACAAACACTAATGGCATGCATTTTGTGCAGCTAGAAAGTCTGCTTAAATTTTTAGTTGGGTCAGTAAGCTGTTCTAAAGATTATAATGTTTTGTGCAACATTCAGCCGTCCACTGAGTACAAATCAGCGCGGTCCGTTGACTCACAAAATCACAGGCAGAGAAATAACAACAATACGGGCGATTGCAAATAGTGCGCCACCAAGAGTTTGCAACGTAGTGGCCAATCACAATGCGCGTAATCTGTCGACTCTTTCCAGACGCTCATTTATTGGCTGGACAAAGTCCGTGAATTATGATTGGCCAATTCATCGCAAACTTTTGGTGGCGCACTATTTGGAATCGCCCATATTCCATGTGTATAGTCATGGTATCTAAATTAATTAATAATCATAAATCTTGTTTGCGACCGTCTTAACCATCGAGTCGGCATAAATAACAGACTGTGTACAAAACATATATCTTGAGAATAAAACCAATAATTATGACAGTCACATTACGAACATTGTAATAATTATATGTAATTATAATTATCTATATCTACGTGGTAAATCTGTCTACCTGTGTAGTACCGTATACTGGACAAAATATCAGAACTTTCGTCTTGGTAAGACTAATAATTATACAACGAATCAAGACAATAGAAAACAAATCAATTTAGTGCCCCGACAAAACCAACACTGAAATTCGTTACAATCACATAATGTGCACTGAGCAAGACTATAGTAGGAGCTGTGCATTTTGAGCTTGAAATGTAGTGCCCTATATGATATTTTTAATATTTCATGACAGATACGCGGTAATATTATGACAATATATCGGTAGCCATCGTTCTGTGTACACTTTATATAAGCAAATGGTACAAATAAACCCTGTCCATACGGTGCTAGAGTGAGTATAAACATTACTGACAACATTTCATCAGTCACCTTCGCCTCGATGATTGTGCATGACCAAGTAGACACTTTATACCTTGCTCAGTAAAAAGGCCATCCACTGAACCCAATGATTTAACTGTACTGATTACGAAAGCATTTTAACTAGCATGACAATTGTGACGCACTCAGAATTATGGAGATTTTTCTTACGAGCCTTTAAACGGTAAGGCCAGCTGAAAATGCTTATGTGGCTCTTTGTATTTTTTGTATGAAGGGCACGTATTGAAAAAAATGACAATTTCCGGGTGAGCAATTACGTGTATTGATTTATGCGATATGGCGGCATTGTGAGAGATTCAATACACGAGCAGAGACTACGACAAAACTACTGATCAATATCTAGACCTATTAGCGTGCATTTATAGTCATTATTTTGAAAGTCAAGGACGAGGGAGTATGAAAAGCTTGCGTGCTGCATAATATCACATGCGGGTCAATAGACGTGCTCTCAAGTCGGGCGTTATAATGAGCATGCACATGCAGTTGGTGGGCCTATCTACCAACAGATGACAGGCCTAGCCTACAGATCGAACTTTCTACGCCCTCAAAAGGCGGCCATTTTGCTGCGGATGCATTGCCTAGCAACACTGTATTCAGGCCTAATGGGTTCAGCTAACTGAATTCAGTGGGTATGCCGGTGTATGATATATGGCCCTCTAGTGGCAAATATGCTCCAGGGTCGGTTTATCTGCAAATTGAAAAGACCATACTCATTGTTTCGGTTCGACCTAAAAACCATAATACCCTGTCGCCGATAGACCGGATGTGTGCAGGGAAGGTGCCTGACAAATGCATTGTGGGACAGTCTGCACTTAAAGGTAGTATCAAACTTTGGTTTTTATCAAAGAAATACAGATTCATTTCATGGGCATAAATATCAAGACAGATACAGTCATCTGAAAATTTCAGTCCCATACATTGCCCACTTTTTGAGAAAACAGTGAAAAACAGCCACAGTATTTCTTAAGTCTTTTCTCTTTTATTTTTGATCTTTTAAAAGATCAAAGAGATTTTCGGTCGTTGTTTTACTCATTTCTGGATAAATACACCATTTCTGGCAGAAATATTTTAACGGCTTGTTTCTACCATCACCATCTTCATACCCTGTAAGTTATAGGTAAATCTGTGAACATTAATGTTTTGGTTTCTTACCAAAGTACGAAACTACCTTTAAGCAATAATTTTGAGGCACTTTCACCCCTTTTCCAAATTTGATTACAGTTAACCTTTAAGGTAGCAGTATGTCTCGAGTAATCGTATCATCTGCAATAAAATGAGGTATTCGTTAAGTTAAGGCACAGAAAGAAGTGTATCAAAGACGGTGCAAAATTTGGGTATAAGATGCACATGCACTATATGCCTATGGCGATTCCATTCAACGGGAATAATTTGCAACATGAAACGTGGCAGGAACAAGGTCATCAATGCATGATGAACTTTTAAAAATCTAGTCTAAAAAAACAGTAGGCTAAAAGCCCTCAACAGTAGTGGATGCAAAATACGAAAACGCTAAGTTGTTCTGAACATGGAGTAATGGAGTATATTAGATTCCATGCGTGAGGCTCGTAACGGAAAATAGGTCACAACATTGATGGACAAATTTAATTTGAAAGAGTTCTAAGCCAAAAAAATTAGGTAAAAAGCTATAAGATCATAGCTTTTTGTCTGCGCGATGTATCA
Organism: Astropecten irregularis; assembly: GCA_963971285.1. NCBI lineage: Eukaryota > Metazoa > Echinodermata > Asteroidea > Paxillosida > Astropectinidae > Astropecten > Astropecten irregularis. The sequence goes on along the minus strand of OZ020246.1, from coordinate 18,871,165 downwards.
AAAGTAACTCTGAATACAAAACATTGTGGTTAGTTTAACTGTGAAGGCTCGTAAATTTCGCAAATACATCATGTAAATCCATTTTCGTTCACTTGAAAAAATAAACATAAAAAAGATATACGGGCAGCAGAATTTATCTTCAAAATCATTTCTTTTAGGGTAGCACCAGAATTAGTATTATAGACAAGTCAATTTTTGACACAGGAAAGTTATGTTCGTGAACCAACATCGCTGTTGTTTATGAAAGTGACACATGGCTTGTCATAATATTGAAGTTGACGATAATCACGCGGTGTACGATACTTCGAATGGCATGCTCACTCCCACAGGGGTCCGTTCGTGTCTAATAATTTAACGCATACATCTCTTCCTAACTCTTTGATCAGACGCACATAGTTCCATGCTGGTTTTCTAAAGTAACGAGACCAATATGTGGGTCTGATCTGAATCAATATCTCCCCTCATACGAAGACACAGCTGCAGTTCTATTGACACTGACACACTGTATACCAGCTAGTGTAAGTAAAATAAATATACTTCAATTTCAAACTACACACACACACTGCTTCAAATCTCAGCGTGCATTATTTTAAAGTCACGAGTTCGAGTAACAAAACCAGTGGCCGAATTTAGCAAAGCAAGACAAAACCCCAGCATAAAGGGAAAGACAGAAAGTTGTTATAAATAAAAAATAATAAGATCATTAAATTCAAACATCCGATAATGCCTCCTTTGATTGATAATTGACAGAAACAACAATGTAGCATAAATTTGTGTTCTTTGCCACAAGAAAGAAATGAAAAAGATTGCATGCATGGTTGAAGGTTGACGTCAAGTTGGTGGAAGACCGTCTCAGATTGTTGGACACAAAGACTGCAGGGCGATTAATAGGCAGAGTAATATACACAGGTAACTGGCGCAAATTACTGCTGCAGAATAACAGGGAGAAGACAAAAAGAGGAGATTTACATTATTATTGCTCTAGGTATAGACATAGAGCTAGGAAGAGAAGGGGTGAGAACCAAGGCATTTCAAACGGCAATGATTGCCGCCGCATTCATGCAAGTTGCAACCGCAGGCTTTGTGTAGAATACCATATTCAATATGACTTTGACATCAAAGCACGATGGCCGCAAAGCCACAATAAATCTTGTGTTGGCCTTTTCACACGACGCCAAAAAAGCTCTCAACCATTGAGAAATTCTCCCATGGTTGCGAAATCTTACAAAAGTGTCATCGTGTGAAAGGACACCAATGCTTGAGAGTGACCGACGTCCATGGTGAATCATTGAGAGATTTTGACTGGGGTCCAGACCCATGAGAGAATTTCTCAATGGTTGAGAGTTTTTTTGGCGTCGTATGAAAAGGTTTTAAGGAACATTAATGGAAGAAAGCGACTCTGTTTTTGTGAGGCCAGTTCCTGAAACAACTTGTTAGTTCCTCCACCCACCGAGTTGAGTCACGTAATTTATATCAAATGGATGACAGTCATCCACACATGTCATGCTTTAAATGTATGTGGCAAAAAGGGTTACCATTTCCGTTAGATGTTGGTCCTGGCGTTACCGACACTTGAGGAGCTGTTGAATTGAAGTTAGAAATATAAGGAATGAAATGATAAGTAAGGATTCGATGAGGCAACAATATTGAACAATTCAGTGAGAGCATGCGCTTGGGAAGTGCGTTGTGGCATCTACTTCAAGCGGTACTCCTTTTTCGATCTCCTGATAGCCATCCCCCAGGCAGCCAAGCGACCCACCCCAGGCTCAGCAAAATAACGATCCATCCAATTCAACCACTTGTTTTGTGGACGCCCTACAGGTAGGTTCTCTATACTAAGAGAATTCGCTTAGCATTCACGACGCATTTTTTCTTATAAAACATAAAGAATGGTTTTGATCTTACCCCGAGACTTGTTTATGGTCTTTGTTTTACTAATTTCTGGATAAAAAACACTATTTTAGGCGGTAATATTTTAACGGTATGTTTCTACCAGCACATATTCATACCCTGAAAGTTATACGTAAATCTGTGAACATTTCTATTTGTGTATGTTACCAATTCTGCACTGTTCCTTGCCACAAGAAGACTAAATGTCCTTTTCGCGCGCATGCGTACGGTGCCGAACAGGCTATTTTTCGGTAAGGTCTTATCATCAACAACTCTTGAAAGAAATGTGCATGGTCTGGTTTTTCTTTACGTCGTTCATAGCGGATATAGAGTTTATTATTGCACTGTTAGTTGGCAAGGGGGCATAAATTTACCTGGTGTTCCCCCGGGCTTTCCGTTGGGTGTGTTAGGAGGGGGCAGCTGATAGGTATGGCCCGGGGGTGGTAGATCATTGCTGTTCAAGGGAAATTCACGTCCATCGTCATTTCCTGCAACCGTTGTGCGCGCGTCCCTGCGAACGATCACGTGCGATCGATCCTGCTGGGGTCTGTGCGGTTGTGCTGCCACCTCGTGGCTGGATGCTGCCAGGTTTCGCAGGCTCCACGTGTGCTGACTGTTAGGGCGGACGACTGTGGAATAATCATTTTACACATTAGTCAAGGGAGGTACGTAGAAATGTCGACGTTTACTAATAAATCATCTGGAGCCAATTTCATGGCGCTGCTAAGCACAACAATTTGCGTAGCAAAAAAATGTCTTGCCCAATAAAACAAACCACCATTAAAAATTTCATTTCATGGTCAGTGAACAACATCCAATTAAGAACAATCAAAAGCGACAGAACACATGGAAATTTGGTTGTTAACCCTGTTTTTTATGAAGACAGAAATGTCATGCTTAGCAAATTGTTGTGCTAAGCAGCGCCGTGAAATTGGCCCCTGATTGAATTGTGAGCAAATCAAATTCAGTCATATCATCCCATCCACTGAATTCAACAATGTTGGACGTTTTCCAAATCTCAGCTTGGGCTCCGGCTCCGACTCCGACTCCGGTTCTGCCACCCGTAAGCTGAAAATATAGGTTCACGGTGCTTTTACATTGAAGCTGAAGTTCTAGTTTCCTTTTCAAACCAGAGAATACACTTCCGAACTGTAGCCAAAGGCCTCTATTTTGATACCTGTTATTTCAAAATGAGCCGGAGTCGGAGCTGAAGCCAAAGCCGGAGCAGAGGCCGAAAAGGGCCGACATTCAAACAAAGTGCCCAGTGTTTCTCGATAGAGCCACTGCTCCTGCCTAAAAGTGCAAATGGGTGCAGGTGACCCTGATATGCTCCTTGTTCGGCATTGCAATGCATGACTGACCGAGTCTGACTTGAAAGTAGCCCGTGGATAATAAACTCACGCGAGGAAACTCCGGCGCCCTCTTGATCCTGGTCGACTGCCAAGGCAACCGGCAAACTTGCATCTTCGCCTCTCGTGCGTGCCGCCCCCTCGTGGCGAGAACCTGCCAGGTGTTGCGAGGAATGCGAGCGACCGTCTTGTGAAGAAAGAAAAGTAAATGTTGAAATTGTCTTCTTCTTTTTGTCAGCCCAACATAAACGCAATGATAACGACAATCTATAGGCCCTTGCTCGAATACATTTAATACATTGCTATGTCATGGCCAAAACTTGGGTATATACAGATGAAAAAATAAACACAAATAAGCATTAATCATATTGCATCCAAATGTATAGACAAACAAGTTAAAATCAATTTAACTTGTACATGTATGAGCAGAACAATTCCTATGCATATTTCCTACAAACTGATTGACGTTGTGATAATGGCCTATCAATATTTTGCTATCACTTTTGGTCTGCCATGCAGTATGACAGTGATGAAGTGCGTTTAGATTATAATGATAACCTTTGTGACATTCAGAGTGAATTCCGAAGAATATTCAGAGTGGAGATAACGGCTCTATCTCGCTCTATATTTGGTTCATTATTCATTCATCCACTCTATGTACTAACCAGTCACTACTCACTTAGCTTGCTTAAAGGTAGTATCATACTATGGTAAGAAACCAAAACAGAAATGTTCACAGATTTACGTATAACTTACAGGGTATGAAGATGGTGCTGGTAGAAACCTACCGTTAAAATGTTTCCGCCTAAAATGGTGTATTTATCCATAAATTAGTAAAACAACGTCCGAAAATCTTTTTTTGATCTTTTAAAAGATCACAAATAAAAGAGAAAAGACTTCAGAAATACTGTTGCTGTTTTCACTGTTTTCTCCAAAAGTGGGTACCGTATGGGACTGAAATGTTCACAGATGACTCTTACTGTATCTTTCTTGATATTTTTGCCCATCATTGAATCTGCATTTCTTTGATAAAAACCAAAGTGTGATATAACAACGTTGGTAAGGGTGAATAAATAGCACTCACACTTTGTCTAATCCAGATTGTACATGAAATAATAAACCCATGGAAATTTGAGCTCAACGGACATCTGAGTCACGAGAAAATACTAAAAAATACGATTTTTCTTATAAAACAAAAACAAGGGGTTTTTTTTCTTGCCAAGTAAGATAAAACATGTTTCTTGTCATTAGTTTTACTCTTTCTGGATAAATATACCATTTCAGGCGGAAATATTTTAACGATATCTTCTACTACCGCCATCTTCATACTTTGAAAGTCATACGTAAATCTGTGAACATTTTTGTTTGGGTTTGTTACCAATGTTGTACTTGCCTTTTAATGGCAGCATTTGGCTTTCTCTTTTGTTCACATTATGGGTGCATTCATTTAGCTTCCCCGGGTCGACACCAGTCAACCTCGTCCCAATTCTCTCGCTTGTTTTGTGCAGTATAGCACGACCAGTCCCAGTAAGGGCTGACCCGTGTTAGCTAAACGAAAGCACCCATAGTATGTGAGGTTCATCGTTATCAGTCAATGATCAATCGCCGAGAGAGGGCGGCAGACACTCAAAAACGAAAGCGAGTAGGTGTAAACTGATCTCTTGCCCCGACAATTTATATCCTTTTCCATTAAAAAGGAAATTTCGGACGTCGCGACTTGTCACCTTGTCTACATCTTTCCGCTCAGGCCGACCCAACTGCGGTTAGACACTGAGACAAGCGTCCATGCTTAGAGCAGGAGCGTCCATGCTTAGCCTGCATTCGTTTAGCTAACACGGGTCGACACCAGTAAACCTCGTCCCCATTCTCTCGCTTGTTTTGTGCAGTATAGCACGACCATTCCCAGAAAGGGCTGACCCGTGTTAGCTAAACGAATGCACCCTTTGCTTGCCTGCTCTAGGTCAACTCTCTGCTTACCTTTCGGCCGAGTTAGATGCTCTAAACTTGCCAACTTCGCAACCTCGCGCCGTGATAAATATTATCCCATATAGGATGTAATACATGAAAACGATCAACACTGATATAACTTACCTGGCTCACCAGATGATGGATGGACCGAAATGAGCAGAAACACCAGACCCCCAACGACAAGATAGAAACCCATAGCTCTGCATGCACTGCTAGCCGTCAGAGGATGTCTGGTTAATACTGGAGGAGATGCCAGCCAAGCCTTATCGTCAATCTGCTTGATAAACAGAATAATAGACTTAATACAGTTCACTATTAAAGGTAGTATCATACTTAGGTTTTTATCAAAGAAATACAGATTCATGGCCAAAAATACCAAGACAGATACAGTAACAGTCATCTGTAAAAATTTCAGTCCCATACGCTTCCCACTTTTTGAAAAAAAAAGAAGTGAAAAACAGCCACGGTATTTCTTAAGTCTTAAGATCTTTTATAAGATCAAAAAAAGATTTTCGGTCGTTGTTTTACTAATTTCTGGATAAATACACAATTTCAGGCGGAAACATTTTAACGGTAGGTTTCTACCGGCATCATCTTCATACCCTGTAAGTTATACGTAAATCTGTGAACATTTCTGTTTTGGTGTCTTACCAAAGTATGATACTACCTTTAAGCAAGAAATACGTGGGTTTTTGCATGGGCGTAGTAGTCAAGCAAACGACATCGGCCATTGACTTCAGGTCCTGTGTCTCCTAGTGGCATGCAGAGTTATAAATAATTGTCCAGATATCAAGTAACCTTCACGGTCACTGATAGGCCTAAAGCTGGTAGAGGAAAAACTTGCTGAGCGTATGAGCTCGTTGCTTTATCTGAAGTGCATTACAAGCACGCCAACATGGGTTTATTACGAGTTCAAGTCGTCGGTCTAAAAACGAGAAAAATAATTACTCAGACATTATGACTGCATGCAGTAGGTCCGATGCTATAAGATTACCCATAGTGCATATTGGCATGCATAACTGTATAGAGTGGTGATGGAAGTATTGTGTTCATTTCAATTCTATAAAAGTATGACCTGGGGCCAATTTCATAAAACTGTTAAGCACAAGAATTTGCTAAGCATTTCATTTCTGTCTTAATAAAAACAGGGTTAACCACCAAATTTCCACATGTTGTGTATCATGTGTGATTGTTCTTTGACTGTTGTTCGCCGACCATGAATATCAAATGGAATTTTCAATGGTGGTTTTTTTTATTGGGCGAGACATTTTTGTGCTAAGCAAATTTTTGTGCTTAACAGTTTTATGAAATTGGCCCCTGCACTGAGACGGTCCATTCTGCTTTAGGTGATATGCAGAGTACATGCATAGGTCTATACAATGTATAATCGGCTTTGATATTTGCAATGCTTGACCACGGTGTCTGTTTTGTAAGACACAGCGTCAGACTTGGGTTCAACAGCAAATTATCCATGCCCCGGACTGTACCCAATAAGAAACGCTGATTATTACATTACGAACTGTAGTCAAATCTTCAGCAAACACACTGAGCGGTTTTTAGAGCGCCGATCATCGCCTAGGCAATGGAAACTTGCCATAGGGCCTACACTATAGTGTCTCAAGTGAATATTACAGTGACCCGAAGTACTATAATGCTCTTTCTGAAACTTTGCCAAAGGCTCATCCAAAGGCTCATCCAAAGGCTCATCCAAAGCCTCATCCAAAGGCTCATCCAAAGGCTCATCCAAAGGCTCATCCAAAGGCTCATCCAAAGGCTCATTTCTTTGTCCATTTCTATTTCCACTTTGAAAATACAGCCAAGACTATTTCGAGGGACCGATACTTTGATAATACGTACGAAACGCAACCGAAGATGGGCAGGAGCAGAATTCGAGATTTCTTTTGAAAAGGATCGGGGTATGGAGGAGTTCAAAATACGTATTGTCTTATTAAAGGTACCATCATGCTTAGGTAACATTCTGAAACAAACATCTTCATAGATTAGCATACAATTTACAGGGTATAAAGATGGCGATGGCAGAAACATATCATTCAAGTTTTTGTGCCTGAAATGCTGTATTATATCAAGACAAAGTAACACCAATGTGCAACAAATATTATGATCTTTAAAAGATTGAAAATAAGAGTGAAAAGATAGTTAACATACCGTGCATGGGCATTTTTCACTGTTATCTAAAAAAAAAAAAGTCGGCACCGTATGGGACTGGAAATTTCATAGATGACTGTTACTGTATCTTTCTTGATATTGTAGCTCACGAATCTGCATTTCTTTGACAAAAACCAAAGTATGGTATTACCTTTAAAGCATAATGTGTTCTGTGTTCTACTTTCACCATAAACTCTTCAGAGACTTTATTGTTTGATAACTTCAGCTTTCGTGTTCAGGGGTAAAAAAGACGTGTAGTTGCTTAAAATAGAAATTAATATTTTAAAGATTACAATATTCCCAATGAGGTGTACTTTGTAGCCTTGCAAAATGCACAGGCCGGGAATTAAGGTCACATCAGACTTCAACAGAAAGTTAAGGGGCATAATACATGATTGGTATTAAAAGGTTTTAGGCATAAGACATGATTGGTATTAAAAGGTTTTAGGCATAAGACATGATTGATAATTTATTAAAAAGTGACAGAACAGCTGCGGTACGTATGTTCATAATTTGATTTGTCATGGAATCAAAATAGACCTGTGAAATTTTCAGTTCACGTCATCATCGGAAATTGTATGAAAGAGTGAAAAACGCCCACGGTATTTTCAATAATCTATTCACAGGAGTTTTGATCCCACCCCGAGATCAAAACTGTTTTCTGTCGTTGTTTTTATTAATGGGTATATGATACTAATCATGTACTGCACCTTCAGATGTTGACACATTATTGTTCTGGAAAAATACACCCTTGCGTATTCAATGTGAGATCATTCGTTTGTTTTATTTTGGCATGAGCAAGGAATTTATCGTTCTTGATGTCTTGGAAAATGGCAAAAAGGCCGGATATCAATACATGTTGATTACTTCATTTTCAAGAGCAATTGGTTCGATAACGAAAACAGGCAGAACAATTTTTCAACATTGGATCAGTCCTGTGGGACACTGCTTTGGAATGGTCGAGGGGGAATAGTATAGAAACGGGCAGTATCACGTGACCCAACTATAAGAAACAGTCTGGTTCCCAGATTGTTTCTTGTCAATGTCCAAACTCAAAGGATACTGGAATTTGGCGTTTTGTTGCTGTGGAGCACTTGATCTAAACAATGATTAAATCTCCGTTGTGGCATGTTCTGGGGTCTGAATAGTATAATAAAATGCACACGACGAGTGCAAATTTAATTGGGAAAATGGACAACAGCTTTAAAAAAAAATAGGTAAAAATGCTGTATTGATAGATGTTTTTGTTATCAAGGGGTACCTCTGCGTCTCTCAGGAAATCAAAGTAATTGACAGTATTTCTCGCAAAGTTGCTTTTCCACTCTGCAGTGGTGAACATGTTTTTATCTCAAATTTGAGGATCTTCATAAATCGTCTGAGTGATTTCCCTTCAGGGACTTCGTCCTTTGAGTCAAGCAATACGGATGATTGCAAATAGTGGGCTTCAAGAGTTTGCAACACGTTGGCCAATCCCATTGCGCATAATCTGTCGATCTTTTCTAGGGCCCTTAATACGAAATGAGGCCTGAGGATAAGCTTGGGATTTATTTTGCTACCGCCAATTTGGGTCCTAAATGACTACAAATGAAGGGTTTGAGATAGTGGAGAGACTGGAGACTTTCTTTGGCGTCGTCATGTGGCTCAATCCCTTCGTTTCATTTAGTTGGCTCAAATGGAAGTAGCGAAATAAATCCCAAGTCTTGCCACAATCCAGGGGCAGATTTCACTAACGCTCATGCGAGCATCGCTAAAGCGCAAATCCATCGCTAAACGGAAAATCTATCGCTACTTTGCGTAGCAATTTTCCGTTTTCCGATGGATTTGGGCTTTAGCGATGATCGCAACTGAGCGTAAGTAAAACCGGTCCAGTTTCGTAAAGGCCCCCAGATGCGCATGCGCCGACAAATTCAGCGCATTCTGATTGGCCAGCGGCAATGCAATCCCTGTTGGGCGATCTATTTGGAATCGCCCTTATTGTTAGTTGATTTGACGTTGAGGGCGTTTCATGTTACCTTAACATGGTAGATAATGCAATGTAAAGTAAAACTTAGCTGAATATTAATTACCAAAACATGGGTGTCGATTTCTTTTTATGATTGGGGTGGGGGGTGATTGGTGATTTGGTGTCTTGTGCGAGGGAGCGAAGCTTGGTGTGGGAAGGGTGTTAGGGTGATACCCCCTCACACACCGGGGACATAAAAAAAAACAGAGTCGAAAAGTCAAATTTTATTGAGAGCATTTAAAAACGAAACATGCTATTTTTTTTTTCATTATTTTGTTGGTATGTAAGATATTTCGTCGGTATTAAATGACATTCAACCTCGAAATATTGAGGTGGGGGATGATATTACACGCCATACCCCCACATCAAATATTGGGGGGATGTATCCCCTCCACCCCCCCCCCATATTTCTTATAAAATTATGTAAGTCATTGCCCTATGGAAGACCACCTTTGCGTGAATGGGTTACCCTGGATAATATTAGTAATAAATAAATCATTAAGGGTAATATCATACTTTGATTTTTGTCGTAGAAATGTAGATTCATGGGCAAGAATATCAAATAAGATACAGTAACAGTCATCTGTGAAAGTTTCAGTCCCATGCGGACGGGTGCCCACTTAAAAAAAATCAGTGAAAAAACGTCCACAGTACCTGAATAAAAACTTTTCACCGCTATTTTGGGCATTGGTTTTTACTCTTTTCTGGATAAATGCAGTATTTCAGGCAGAAACGTTTTAACGGTATGTTTCTACCATCGAGATCTTTATATTCTGTATAAGTTAGAGGTAAATCGTAGAAGATTTCTGTTTCGGTATGCTACCAGAGTATGTACCTTTAACTAACCATACTTTATAATGGTATGCATACAAATTACAAGATCATTATCATGGCACATTATACTACATTTTGGAAATATTTCTGTTCAACGAAACGGACTGTTCTTTAGATTTATATTAATGTCAGTGCCGGTTATATGATATCTGTATAGGCCATTATGTCTTTTTCAAGTTACAGGGCATCATTGGACACAGTACTACATCATCTTATAGTAAAATAGTCTGTCTGTTACCAAGACTCGTCTGGCAACCTATATGGCGACATGGCTTTCTCCAGCTTTGCACTGCGTCTCTGGAATTCTTTGCCAGACGAAAATGATCTCCCACGCTTCAAACTCCATCTAAAGACACATATTTTCAATCTTGCTTTCCATCTTTAACCTTCCCAGACCTGCGCCTTTGAATGGTATTTTCCAGAAACTGTGCGCATTATAAATGTTCTATTATCATAATAGTACCCATTCCAATCATTTAGTTTATGAAATGCATTATCATAACACTAACAAAATCATTTAATTTGCTATGTCATTTTCACATAATTGTCACTTCTCTAGCTGCAAGTTTGCCACATCTTTATTTTTACTTATGCACTGATTTGGTAATATTATAAGTTTTAGTAGGCCTAGGCCTTCAAGACATTTTAAGCGACTTTATGTCGTTGTTGAGTATCTAATAGTGTACAGAGTGACACGATTCGTGATGACAGTGCAAGTCAGTCGTACGGCTGCCGCGAGGCAGAACGTAAGGAACCGAACTTAAATAACTTGTGACAGTGAATTCTTCAAATATTGGGTACAAGTTGTAAGTCTATATACATGCAGTTACACGGAACAGTAGTGAAAACAAACAAAATAACGTCAAGTGAAATGTAGTGGTGTGTTATGGTCCGGACACAATTGCAAAGCTAAAAGTTGTAGTGTATATGGAGTAGGCCACTTGTTCTCTAGGTGGAGTATACATGTCATTTCAAGATGTTGGCTCCATGTTTGATTCTACCGTATTGGATGACCAGTAATCACCGATATGCATAATAGGACATGTGCAAGCCAATATTCAGCGAGCCCAGAAGGCAAACTGGCACGGCGACCTGGGAATTGATTTCACTGCGACCTGACTGGTCCTTCATACATTCCCACAAACCGATAAGAGCTCGTATACAACCAAATCGATATAGCATTTAGACGCTTTACTCGCCGGCGCGGCCGGGGCGTTCCGTTGTCTGAACATTCAGCGAACTGCCCATAACACCATTATGACATCAGCACAAATCTGGACTTAAAAACACCGTGCAATAAGAAGGAGAGTGATTGAGTGAGTCTGATGCTGTTGACTGAATACGACTAAGAGATGGCGTAGACTGTGTTTCCCTATGAATGCCACATTTTCTCCATCAACCTTGCTACAAACTGACTTGTCAACAACTTGAAAGCATCGTTGAACGAATATAGAAACAAAGATTATAATAATGTAGTGTATTCCCTATGTCACGAGCTTTGTACTCTAATGGCTCTATCTACACAGTCTGCAAGAACACAGGGTTCATACGGAGAGCCTGTATCGTCTCCGATATGTCATTATACATGAATATTGTTTTGTTTTCCTACGTTTCCTAAGTCTTCGTCGGACTACAATCTTGTGATAAATGTAACATCACACTTTGGTAACATATCATTACATAAATCTTCACAGATTTACCTACAACTTAGAGGGTATAAAAATGGTGCTGGTAGAAACCTACTGTTACACTTGCTCTGCCTGAAATGCTGTATTTGTCCAGACAAGAGTAAAACCTATGACCAAAAAAAGCTTTTGATCTCCCTCTGTGAATATATTTGAAAATGCAGTGAGCATTTATTACTGTTTTCTCAAACAAGTGGCACCGTATGTGATTGGAAATTTCATAGATAACTGTTATACTTTCTTGATATTTTGCCAAAGAATCGGTATATTTCTTTGTCAAAACCCAAAGAATGAAATTACCTTTAAAGTTTTAGCTTGTTCCTCATACCCATGCAGTGCCAGCCATGTCGCCTAATTACAAGAGTTCAAATACCAGTCCCCAATCATTGCAATCATTGAGGATACCGTATACCAACATTTTCTGTATAGAATGCTGAGTAGTTCATTGGGAAACGGCTCGAGATATAGGCGGCAAATGTGCAGTAAATGTACAGGTATAATTGCCAGTTTGCAGACAAATTTTGTACACACAAACCCGGCTATCCGCAAACGGGTATAGGCATAGGGTGTATAGATCGACGTTAAAAACAATAACACATTATCAATGCATTATGTTTGATCTCAATCACACATTACCACTCAATAGCAAGTCGAAAGTTCCAGTGCTCATAAACTGTAGGCTATGTTAAAGCTGGTTGAAATGTTTTTTTAAAACAATTTGAGGCATGACACTACAACTGCTGCAATCTTCAAAATGATAACTCCTCCTTACAAAGGGCAATCATCGAATCAGTAGATTCTATTGACGTTTTTCAAATCTGAACGTCAATTGACAGAATTACTCTTGAGCGTCACGCGCAATTTGATACGCTGAGCATGTAGGCCAATATGCCGTCTATACCTAAAGCCTCTCCCGTCGGCAGTGAACTTTTTCTCCTCGAACACTCTGCCACATAACACGAAAAGCCTCCATTTAGATCTGAATTTCAATGCGAAATTTTAACCGTTGGAAATTATGGAGGGCCGCTTGAGTACCGTAATTGCCACCGTGGGGTTACGCGTGTGTTTGTCATTTTCTGCCGGCGTGACACCTCGCCTGTCTAAGGCAACCAAAACAAGCCGTTAATGCTTTGGAAATGAATATATGGCCATTCGTCTTGGCTTTCAACGAAGAGGGAATAGGTAAGTATTATGACCCGGTCTGCCAAGACAAATGAAACTGTATGTGGACAGCTGAAAGCTGACCATTTTGTGGTTGTACCACGTACTCACCACAATTTACTGACAAAACATATCTTGAAGAATAAATGGTGTATACATCTGCGAGTCCGACACGCGCATGTTTGGATTGTTTCTAATATCAACATTTAGTTTCAGTGTTGCATTAATTTCAAATAAAATCTCTGGATGAAGCTAATAGAAACTGACGCAAACAAACAGATCAACCGACCAACCAGATTGCACATTAACAATACGGCCACCTTAAAGGTAATTTCATACTTTGGTTTGTTGTCAAAGAAATGCAGATTCATGGGCAAAAATATCAAGAAAGATACAGTAACTGTCATCTGTGACATTTTCAATCCCATACGGTGCCCACGTTTTGAGAAAACAGTGACAAACGGCCACAGTATTCCTTAAGTCTTTTCTCTTTTATTTGTTATCTTTTAAAAGATCAAAAAGATTTTCGGTCGTTGTTTTACTAATTTCTGGATAAATACACCATTTCGGGCGGAAAAACTTTAACAGTATGTGTCTACCACCACCATCTTCATACCTCTAAGTTATACGTAAATCTGTGAACATTTCTGTTTTGGTGTCTTACCAAAGTATGATACTACCTTCAAACGGCGTTTAAAACGTTGGTAAAGGTATCGGAACAACGCTCATACCGTTGTCTGATCAAACATGTACATGAAATAATAAGCCTGTAAAAAAAATTGACGTCAATCGGACATCTGTATCCCGAGAAAAAATCGAAAACCCGACAAAATTTTTCTTATAAAACATAAAGAAGGATTTTTGATCTTGCAAAGATCAAAAATGTCTTAAGTGCTTGGTTTTACTCTTTCTAGATACACCATTTTAGGCGGAACTATGGTAAGGATATGTTACTATACCGCACTATCTTCATACCATGAAAGTTATACGTAAATCTGTGAACATTTATGTTTTGGTTTGTTACCAATCCTGTATATTCCCTTTAAGTCCCCTAGCCTTTCTCAAACACACACATTAACTATCAAGCAACCGATAGACATCCTGAATCAGAAGAAGGTTGGGCCAATATTGTATCATATTTCCCCACGTAAAAATGACAATATAACATCATATACTGCACTACACACAATAGTGAGACTTTGACTTAACTTGGTCAGTTTGATCACAACCACAGGGGCCAATTTCATAAAACTGTTAAGCACAAAAATTTGCTTAGCACAAACATGTCTCGCCCAATAAAACAAACCACCATTGAACATTCCATTTGATATTCATGGTCAACGAACAACGGCCAAAGAACAATCACAAGTTATACACAACGCGTGGAAATGTGGTTGTTAACCCTGTTTTCATTAAGACAGAAATGTCATGCTTAGCAAATTTTTGTGCTTAACAGTTTTATGAAATTGACACCTGTATATAATACGCACTCTAGTTCAACTGAAAATGTGCACACATTGGGCGGGAAATACTCAAGCTACAGGCCCGTCTGTAAGACACACGACATCCTGCACAATCAAACCATTAACTGCCGATAGATTGTATGTACACAACCTATCATGAATAATTCCAAGTCATTGAAAAATGAATTAAGAAATATTGACTGGCGCGGGATTCAAACCAGCGACCTCCGGAATACCGAACCGGCGCTCTATACCAACTGAGCTAAACAGCCAATTTCCTTCGATCATCATTTTTCAATGACTTAGAATTAATCCTGTCGGTTTCCCCTGTGGTTATTTGATTAAAAAATCCAATAAGTTGTCATCGTGATAGATACAGGGCTCAAGCCCCTTCACAAAAATGAAATTAAATTTCTTGCGCCGCAGGCAGACTTTTACGCATTTGAAAATGTTTGCACAATGCATATCATTCGTGCTTTAGACCACGTTTTTTAGCGTGTAAAACAAGGCATTGGTGATATTCTTATGCTTTCAATATTGTTATAGGCGTTCCATAATACAGTGCTATGATGCGGTCATTGCTATACTATATAACCTTGCTTGCAGGTGGAACCCTCAGGAAATAATACCCATTGACTGTCTGATATAATTATACATGGATATAAGAGAATTTCATATTTTTATTAAATAAAAAGTGGTGGCTGTGTTATCACACCCGTAATATCGCTGCCAGCAGGCCTGTTTCATCAGGGCAAAAAACA
Source organism: Astropecten irregularis (assembly GCA_963971285.1). Lineage (NCBI taxonomy): Eukaryota > Metazoa > Echinodermata > Asteroidea > Paxillosida > Astropectinidae > Astropecten > Astropecten irregularis. The sequence continues at coordinate 18,855,886 of OZ020246.1, read as the reverse complement.
GCTGTTAAGCTGTCGACGACACTTTATGCAGACCATTGCCATTCTCAGCAATTTCATTAATCTCCCCCCAAGTATACTTCTTACTGAGTAGGTTTAGTTGAAGTATACAAACTGTACTAAAAAGCCGTATAAAACTGAAGGATCAGAAGAAGAAACTAAAAGGGGAACAGGTTTAGGCCGGGGGGAATTCGAGTATTATAGGCGGTTCTGGGCTTGTTTTCCTGGCGGAGAAATCGATGCAGGTCTAAATGGAGTGAGGGTTTCGTGTCCCTTGGCCAGCTCAAGCAACAGTATACGCCTCGGAATCTGAACTGACCACGACGTGTCACATAAATCAATATTAAACTGAACGAAAACCACCAACCAATATAGACTTTATTATACCACTCCGTCTAGTTGCCTGATACACTTTCAAAATGTTGGGCAACTAGTTGTGTAATCAGTGAACAGCATTGTTCTCTACCTTTCCTCAAAAGAGCAAAATTTCACGTAGAATAATTCAACGACATGTAGCATTTTCGCGAAGAAAGACGGATATCAACAACTCTTAAACCCACATCCAGAATAATAATCCCCCTCCAGTCATTTTTTCTTTGTTCACTTTTCAATTACTTAGAATGAATCCAGTCAGTTTCCCCTGTGGTTATTTAATGAGAAAAAAAATAATAAAATGGAAAGATTCGTTAAGATGCGAATTTTAACAATATTTATCTTCAGGTAATTGGAGTTCTTTTTGTTTCCCAATTATGCATAGCTACATTATTTTTAAAGGGCATGTACAACTTTGGTAACAAACCAAAACAGAAAGTTCACAGATTAATTTACGTTGAACTTCATGGTATGAAGATGGTGCTGGTAGAAAGATATCGTTAAAATATTTCGCCCTGAAATGGTGTATTTATCCAGAAAGATTAAAATCAAACACCAACAACATTTCTTGTTTAACTTGGCAAGATCAAAAATCCTTCTTTATGGTTTATAAGAAAAAATTGGTCGGATTTTTGCTATTTTCTCGGAACTCAGACGTCCGATTGAGCTCAAATTTTCACAGGCTTATCATTTATGTACATGCTGTTGCTGGATAAGACAAAGCTATTCTGTCACTTTTACCAACGTTGTATATACACGACCTTTAAAGGAAGAAACATACATGACGACTACGTGTTCATGTATACGCACACATTCTATGATTTTGCAGTCATCTGTTATCCTTGTGTATCCTTCACCTTATCAATAAGGATGCATTTTGGCCGAGGAGCTCACGACACAAAATACAGCAGTGATACACATCACAAAATACATCTCATCAATCTCCACTGCATGTTGCTATTAAATCAGCATTCTTGCACTGACCTTGCTCCTCAAAAACAGTTCTAACGAAAGCTTGCAACTGCAGATACTGCGAATGATGTGATAATTATAATCTTTCCCAGGCTACCAAACGTCCTAATGAGGGAACACATTGAAATGTACAACCAGTGATGCCAAGCGCACCCTTACATTGTTGTTGACCGGGGTTTGATATCAAGACCTGACTTGGACGGGGCCGGTCGGAATGCAGTTACATGTTATCACCGTAACCTGATAGGAGACGACCAGGGGCCAATTTCACGGCGCTGCTTAGCACAAAAATTTGCTAAGCATGACATTTCAGTCTTACTAAAAACAGGGTTAACAACCAAATGTCCATGTGTTGTGTATCGATTGTGATTGTTCTTTGGCTGTTGTTGACTGACCATGAACATCAAATGAAATTTTTAACTGTGGTTTGTTTTAGTGGGCAAGACATTTTTGTGCTAAGCAAATTTTTGTGCTTAGCATCGCCGTGAAATTGGCCCCAGTTCGTTACAAGAGCTGAATTCCCTGCTTGCCATCGGCATACCGAAACTCCATCATAAATTTCGAATTTCTAAAACCCTCTGATCTCGGTAAATCATGTGAGCAAACTGCATGATAATACAATAGGCTATGGACATTAATGTTGGTATGCCAATTAGTGTACAATGGGAACAAATTGGGAAATATTGTTCTCTTGTGTATTAGCGTTCATGTGGCTATCACATCAAGGCAGGATTTATACAGGATTGGAAAGGTTCCAGAAAATGGTTAGAATCGGTCTGAGAGCGTACAGGATTCAAATTCAACTTTATACCAGAATCGATACTTAATGCTAGTAACAAACTGCTCATCAACTAAAATAATGACCTGAACTATATAGAATGCTTAGAGTATGGAGGGCCTGACGTTTCAAACCTAGCAAAATATTTGTCATAGACCCTTGAGAAAGACCCTATACTTGGATCGAAACGTCAGGCCCTCCTTCTAACTCTTCGATAAAGAATTTGCTTGGATCGAAACGTCAGGCCCTCCTAACTCCAAACACAAGCAATACTTCTGTGAAATATTTTCCTGGCCCTCTGAACTATCGCCATATTATACAAGACAACTACGTTTGAAAACGACGCCAATCGCACCAGCTGATCTCGATCGCAATCGAAATAAAACACATTTGGAAAAATACATGAATACAAGTATGTCCAAAAGACAAAGCGTTGGTTGATTTCTGAAAATGGCCAGCAACTATTTTGATGCAATTATTACACCTTTTTATAAGCATTCGAAACCTAAGTGATTGTAGTGCCCAAAACCATCGTGGCCAATGATATATGTATACTACGCAACATTGGTAAGAGTTGAATGTTGATAAACAATGGTCGCATTTTATCTTCATCGTTGTTGACAGATCTGCCTCCGAAAAGGTCAACATCAACCATGTATAATTAAAAGTATGGTTTCAAGATCGGGTGGATTACAGCTGTAATTCACGAGCTTTGGCGATGAGGAATCGCCTAAAGAATTACAGTTAAACTTGAGATTAAGAGCACATTTGATGAACAAATAGGAAACGTTATATTCCATTAACTCACAAAGTTTCATGTAAATACACGACTCCGATGCAATATTATACAAATGCTTCTGCAGTCGTGCATATTTTATCCGCGCTCAAACAAAATATTTAGTGTAGAGAGTAAACAAAGTAAAGTCGCAATGAGTGGATAGATTACGCGAACTAGCAAATTGAACTCACCATTTCTCGCTGCGCCTCTTGATTGACTCCCACGAGGTCCCAACAATTTCTTGCAATTGTCTTTTTCCTATACCAACCAGGACCGTGTCAACTCACAGCCAGCCTAGCAGCGGAGCTCAGCGTTCAGTCACTGGCCGAGTATAAGCCTGGTACGGTCTCTATAAAAGACCAGCGTGCGTATACGGTTCTGCCTGATACATGTACGTATACTATATAGCTGCATGGAGCCGGTGTATGTGATGCGTTCACACGTTTAGATGGAAATCAAGCTCGTTCATGATGACATCCTAACAGCGTCATCAGTCATCGCTATCTAGCTACGATTATTATGACGTGCTGAAAAAAAGTCTCCTTGCATAACGTGTCTATCTTTATGTACGGTATCGTACTGCACTGACCTGGCCTCCTGCAGATATTGCTGACCGTACCCGTAGGCCTATACCTGCATGAGTTGAATGTAAACTCGCCATGGGTCCGAAACCTGTATGTCTAATTGGCTATTCCTAATGAGGCAACAAGTTTTCTTCAAAAAACAAAAAATGCGACGAGACAAACAGACGCCTTTTGGACGAACGAGGGCGCCCTAACGATCGGGCAGTCTGAAAATTTATTTAAGTTACGAAGTTATGCAAAAAATCAACATTAATATTAACATAAGTTTCAATTTGCTTAAAGGTATAATACATGATTGGTAAAGGTCACAAAGCAGCACCTACACTTTGTCTGATGAAACATGTACATGAAAATAAGTAAACCTGTACAACATTTAGTTCAATCGGACATCTGAGTCTCGAGAAAATAGCGAAAACCCGACTTAATATTCTTATAAAAATTAAAACAAAGAATGGTTTTGATCACCGAGGTCAAAACTGTTTTCGGTCGTTGTTTAACACATTTCTGGATGAGTGCACCATTTCAGACGGAAATATTTTAACGACCTGTTTCTACCAGCACCATCTTCATACCCTGAAAGTTATACGTAAATCTGTGAACATTAACAGTTGGGTATGTAATTATCAATCCTGTACTGTACCTTTAATCTTCATATAGATACCATTGTATAACAAAGATCTGTAGTATATCTTTTTATCTGCTGTGTAAAATAAAATCTGGGTGTTTTTTTTGTTACGGTTTTCCTATAGGCCTAGGTTACATAATTATACTGACGCCTCATATACCAGTTGTCATGGCAACTTAAACTTCAACCTACTTTTCTGTTGTGCAACAAACATAATAATGAACTTAGCAGGAGACAAAGTGTGACAGTACGGCCGACCTTGGCTTAACCTGCCCATAAATTGCCGTTCACAGAAAGGGTGCAGACCATTAAATAATTTACCCACAGGCAGCCACACAAAATGGCCCATTTAAAAATACTTTTAAAATGCTCAAATCTTTCTGAGACAATCAATCTTAAATTTTCATTTTCTTTTGATTTTTTCAGAGGTTAACCAATGATTTTTAGGTAAAAAGTCCATGTAAAGAAAACAACCATAAAACTGCCAAATTGACTGGTGGCGAAAAAGTATCCCTCCACTCACTACATATCAAAACTAGTAGAGCGACTTTAGGACCTAATTTCATCCAAACAGCTCACAGTTGAAAGTCCTTTGATTCCACATCCATATTTTCTCAGTTTACAATTAGACTTCAAACGCAGGGCTTAGCAAATGCTTTGAAAAAAGGATTTTGCAGGTAGGCCTATACATAAAATGAATGAGCTCAGCGGACTGTTCGTGGCCTATTTACTGGTCTGCAAACACCATAAAGGACGATGCAAAAAGTAAGGTAGGAACGATGAAGCCATAAACTGGCACGCCTGCAATTGACGATCACGCCACTTTCATGACTCTGGTGAACCAACACAAAATTACTCCTTTAGTACATCGCTAAGGAAATGGTGCATCATTAAGGGACCATCACGAGTCACGAGATGGCGATAACCTTAAAAGGTTTGTGCACTTAGCTCACACAGCAGCAGCTATAGCCAATAGCTTGGTTCAGCAACCTTTTAATATTGCATTCACGTGCCCGTAAGAAAAATCCAGTTTCTACCACTTTACCACTGGTTACATTCTTTTGAAGGCGGCATAGGACTACATAAAGTATATGGTCATTGCACCTATATCATAATTAACCCTGATCGCTTGGGCATTCGCACATAGAACTTTCCCGAACCCAACAAAATCTAACAGTACGTACGTAGTGTCTATAAGTCAGTTTGGACCAAATTGGGGAAGTTTAATATGCCCCATGGACCATATAACACGCCTAAACTGCACACTCTTTCCCCAAGTCCATGCATTACAATCCAATATAGCATGAACTAGCGATGGATGTTGACATAATGCCGGATTATCACGGCTGAAACTGGAACAAATAGCATAGGGCACCCTTTTCAAACCTATTTTTATCGATGTCATGAAAATCCAACTGAATACGAGTACCGGTATACACAAGCAGCGACAAACTGTTGACACACACACAAAAACCAACAAAAATAAATAATTAACCAGTTCAAGATTGCAGTCGGAGGCAAACAGGAGAGATGACCATTGAGCTGCATATAGAGAAAAACAGAGGCTTTCTGGGGAGTTCCCTTCTAAAAATCCCTTTGAAACTCTTTGAATTATACGCGCCTTGTAAACATTATGCATTTCCTATATTTCACCACTTGCGGGCGAGATTAGTGATATGAAGCAAAAACCTGCAAGGTTTCCTAGAATGCAGTTCCTTCTGACTTAATCCGGTCTCAATGAATAAAAACGGGGACAAACCCTCAGCATTTTCACCACGCGTCAGGCTGCTCAGTCTGAATACCAAAACCTTTTTTCGCACGGGGCTCGTTTGAAGGTTTAGTGGCGTAGACAAGTCCTCATGAGGACTAATTTGTCTGGGGTCTGATCCTGTAGCTGGGCCGTATACTTCCATAATTATATACGTTTGTTTTGCACAAATACATTCATACATACATAACAAAACAAAAATGAAAACCTGGGGTGTACTGTACACCCACACCCTTCAGTGATCTATACGCCCATGAAAGGTACTATCATACTTTGGTTTTTGTCAAAGAAATACAGATTCATGCATGGGAAAAATAAATATCAAAATAGATACCGCAACAGTCATCTGTGAAATCTCCAGTCCCATACGGTGCCCACTTTTGGAGAAAACAGTGAAAAATGCCCACGGTATTTTAAAAATCTGTTCACGGTTATTTTTGATCTTCTGAAAATCAAAATTGTTGTTGGTCAATTGGTTTGTACTCTTTTCTTGATAAATACAGCATTTTAGGCAGTTGAACGGTATGTTTCGACAATCACCATCTTTATATTCTTTAAAGGGATTGCATACGTTTGGTAATTTGAGCCTATTGTTTATTTCAAACCAATATAATTGTATATATACCATAAAACTAACCTGTGAAAGTTTCAATTCAAAAGGTGGTAGCGTTTGTGAGATTTTGGCGACAAACTGAGAGCGGTTATTTCACGCCAGATAACAGTTAGTCAATAGCTGAGAAGCGTTACGGCCATAACGCTTCTCAGATTCATAATTTTTGGAGATAAAAAGTGACATATTTTTCCATAACCGCGGTACTTCGAATTGAACGTTTCTCAATATGCATTATACTATCCAAAGCAGCTGTACTTCTCACCAAGTAAGTTTTTATTGCCATAAATTTTCAGAGTCATTACCAAACGTATGCAATGCCTTTAAAATATAAGTTAATCTGTGAAGATGCTACCAAAGTATGCTCCCAAAGTATATGACACTATATTTAATTCTAACGTAGAAAACTAAAATAATCTACGCCGTGAGCTATGTCCATACCTTAGAGACTGAGTGCTTTGTTCATCATCCCGCCTTCTCCATTTCATTACTTTCCTTAAAATGTCAAGAATTCCCTGTTCAGTTTATAAGTAACATAAGAAGTATACTAGTAATAGTATAGGCCTAGTATAAAGAAAGTGGATTCAACCGCAGGGAATTAAGCTAGCGAGTCTTTTGGTTCTTGCTATTCCACCCCGCAGTCTATTCGTCTGTGCATATTGTTTCGATAATTATATAGACATATCAACAAGCATACGCCGTTAGATACATCTAGATACGATCATTTGAGGGATTTGAGGCGGAGATAGTTTGGCTGTATGCCCGGGCGGGGAGGGTGTGCTCGACCAGACTTCATATAATATTGTCCTCATCTTGTCAAAGTTAGTGTCTGGGACATGCCGTGTGATAATAGGCACGTTCTCACACACCAAAAAAGCGCGACTATTTGGGTCGCGATTTGCAGCGCGACCCAAATAGTCGCGCTTTTTGGTTTGTGAGAACGTGCCTAGTGCCATCGCATATACACACCAACGGCCCCACAATGGCTTTACTTCAAAACCGAATCACCAATCCCTAGACACCAGAAAAGTTTAGGCATATGCCTTAATAGTGCACACAGAATTGATGGGATAAAACACATTATAGTATATCCCTCAACGTGCGCCGTCATGGGTAAGCTGCATCTGGGTAATTCTGTCCCCGGACACATTTTAGAGGGGGACAGATTTAACCTTTGCACCGGTACGTTTTATGGCCTCTATAATAGCCTATGGGTCCCCAAAACTACCATGCATGTCACCACAAAATCAATGACCACATAGAAAAGATGCTTTGCCTCACTATATTATAAACAGACACTAAAGTATACATTAAATATACTTATCCACAAGTAAAATCAAATAAATTGGCTCTTGCACAGAGTGTACATGAAAACTGTATAGGCTATACGTGTTGCAAACCTGACCCGGAGAATAACGTATCATGCTTTGGCAGCCGGCGTACAAACTGGCCCTCAATTAAGCGAATTTATCACATGCACAGCACCGTAATGTGATATTCTTTGCACTTAATTTGATTCCGTGTTGTTAATAATTCCCAGTGAGTCAATCAGGGTGCTATAATTATATGGAAGGTCGTTGTGTATATCCCAGCCGAAGGCAAGGAAGATTATTTCTACATCCCCGTGGACAGATAACCGTCCACCAAGAGTCATGTCTGAAAAACCACCTGGGGCCAATTTCATAAAATTGTTAAGCACAAAAATTTGCTAAGCATGACATTTCTGTCTTAATAAAAACAGGGTCAACAACCAAATATCCACGTGTTGTGTAGCAGTTGTGATTGTTCTTTGGCTGTTGTTCGCTGACCATGAATATCAAATGAAATTTTCTATGGGGGTTTGTTTTATTGGCCAAGACATTTTTGTGCTAAGCAAATTTTTGTGCTTAACACTTTAATGAAATTGGCCCCTGGTGTTTTGTGTGCCCCTTCAACACATAAAAAAAAAATTGACAGTATACCTAGACAACTTGCGCAGCACAAGATGATCATGCCCTATGCAGAGTGTACACTCAACATTTTCGGTAACATTTTTGGTAACATGTTGCCCAATTTAGGGCAACTTACCAGGGCCCAATTTCATGGAATCCGTTACCGTTAGCAAAAATTCTTTGCTTATACGGTAGCAGAGTTTTTTTGGTTACGGTTAGCGTATTTCACGGAAGATTTTCCTTTTTGGTAACGGTAAGCAAGGAATTTCTGCAGAATGCATACGAAACGCGTTAGCAGAAAATGATCACGGTTACCCTAGAAATTCTTCGCTAACCGAAAGGTCTTGCTTACGGATTCCATGAAATAGATTCCACGCGTAGCAGTGCACGTAAGCACAAAAATAGGCCGTAACGGATTCCATGAAATTGGGCCCTGGGCAACATGACTTTGGGCTCTGTGTATACACTAGCAATTGGCCAATATGTTATCGAGATGTTGCTGAGATGATGTTCGAACAATAAGCGGAAATTAATGAGCAGGAATTAATTATGAGCATTTAGATGGCTAATTTTCCAAATTAATAGCAATATCTTTGCACTGCAACTTTCTTTTTGGTTTTGTCCTTATACTGATTGCATGTAACATCCCACAGAGGGATAGGCCTACTGATAATATGTACCGTACCCATAGCTCGGATAGCTTTTTCTCATTGTCTTCAGACCTCTCCATGGTAGCTGCCATTTTGTCCAAATCACATGATTACACTATGCCAGTATATAGAGCCTATACTCGTGATACACGAGTTTACACTTCGAAAAGTGCGCATGCGTGGAAGTGCCTCGTTTTGAAGTTGCGATCAAAACCGCTTAAGTGTAAACCAGGGCCCTTTTCCAAACCTCGGCTCCGGCTCAGGCTCCGGCTCCAGCTCCATTTCTTAAGTCAATTTTGAAATAACGGGTATCAAAATAGAGACTTTTGGCTGTAGTTCGGAAGTAGATTCTCTGCTTTGAAAAGGAAAAAAGAGCTTCAGCTTAAATGAAAAACCACAACCTATATTTTCAGCGTATGGATGACAGAGATGGAGCCGGAGCCTGAGCCGAAGCCGAGGTTTGGAAAAGGGCCCAGGGTATTGTAATTTCTCAATACACAGGTTACACTTCGAAAAGTGCGCATGCGTGGAAGTGCCTCGTTTTGAAGTTGCGATCAAAAGCTAAGACGGCCGCCGAAGTGTATTGGTTAATGTAGGCAATATGTCGGCGAAATTAATGAATTTCCATATGCAATAACTATTGACTCTGCATTGAGAAGTTTTACTATTCAAAGAAAAAACAACGTCCCAGAGATTGTGTTCATTGTTTTAGCATAATGATGGTTTAAGCCGACGAAATGAACTATTGGCCGCATGGCTGTGTAGATGAAAACCATTTCTAATCCAATGCCTTTGGTATTATTATCCGCTTGTTTGTTTTTCCATTGAACATTTTAAGTCATTCATTCTTTTCCTCCAGGGAGAGATTTTCTTCGCCCGAGTGTCGCATTTAAGCCGATCGAAAATCCATAATAATAATACTGCACAGAAAGGGATCAGAAAGAGGCTTTTATAGGCATATCTCAGATTTCAAATGTCGATATAATGTGACACATGCAATAGAATGTATCTATGACAGACTTCTGTCTTTTTCTATTTCATTTTTAGCACATACATGAACGCACATCTGGGTTTACTTGAAAACATCTGAAATGGATGGAGTCAGGATGAGTCACATTTCACAATGCGTTATACACTCTAGCCCTAGGCCTATTAAAGGTAGTATTATACTTTGGTTTTTACCAAGAAATACAGATTCATGGGCAAACATATCAAGATCGGATACATGTAACAGTCATCTGTGAAAATTTCAGTCATACGGTGCCCACTTTTTGAGAAAACAGTGAAAAACAGCTACAGTATTTCTTACGTCTTTTCTCTTTTATTTTTGATCTTTTAAAAGATCAAAAAGATTTTCGGTCGTTGTTTTACTAATTTCTGGATAAATACAGCATTTCAGGTGGAAATATTCTAACGGTATGTTTCTACCAGCACCATCATCATACCCTGTAAGTTATATAGGTAAATCTGTTGAACATTTCTGTTTTGGTTTCTTACCAATATGATACTTTAGGTCATGCAATTATAGCCTATAATTATACGAAAAGTCATTGAGATGTCCATGTATGGCCTCCGTCGTATCCAGATACCTTTAGCGTGATGTGACTTTCAGATAGTTCCCGGACCCAAAAAGCTCCCGACCATGATTGTCTGCTAAGATTTTTAATAGGAGTCGTCAGGGAATCTTTGGGCAGGGAACCAGACTAACTTTCAGAATGTTATGGGCCTTCACGAATTGAGGCTTGAGGCTATATAGGCTTGAGGTTTATTTTGCTATATCGCCATATTCTGTGTCCTATAATCAAATGGAGGGCTGGGCCTACAATCATAATTTTATGGTGAAGCTGCATTCGGATTCGTCATGTGACCCAATCCCTTCGTTTCGTTTTGTGGCCGCCTCAAATGGCGGAAGCGAAATAAGTCAAAAGCAAAGACTCAAGCCTGGTTTAAGGCCCTCAGTCTGTCCTTATATTCTGGTCGCTATCCTAGCCACTCTATAGGGCCGCTGGGCTATCATCTTAACATAACAGACCTCCACCAAAAGATGCTGTATAAAGTTAAGTTGGTATTTGCAAGGGTACCAGACAAGACATTATTATTTAACAAACGGATTTTTTAAGGTGTTGTTAAGGGCCCAATATTATTGTAATAATTATCGTCAGTGCCTGACAAAATAACTCAATTAACTTTATACTTCCCAGAATGGTTTCATAAAAAAGGGGAAGGCGAAGCCTGTCCAAGAAGTGATCATATTATTTCATTGTTTTTAAGCAGCCGTTTGTGGCCTCTGAAGGGTAAGGTCGAACACCGAGACAGTCATCAAGTAGCCGGCTCATCGGACCGCGTTTCATCTTGGTATTCGGAATATTCCCCGTCGTGTCTAGATAGGGCCACGCGTGGTTCCTGGTCCGGACATGGCTGTATTGCTTCAAGCCTCCCAGTTGAAAGGTGGTAATGGAAAATGCCCGAAGAACTAATATCACACGTGCATAGTTGTGTATTAGTGCAGACGACTGGCAGTCTTGTTATCTTCCCAGTTCACTATTGAGCAGTCCTATGAGATGCTTTCGCCATTCTGTCACTGCATCATGGCCCACCCATTGCAGTGACGACTTCTTTTAATTTGGTCTATTTCAAGATGGTCCGGAGGCCTACACTCATCTTTGACGCAATCATCAGTGATCATGCATGCGATAAAAATATGGAACACGTACTAATTCGAGTTTCACAAGCTGTCCGATGACAAGGCATTGTCTTTTCTATTGCAGTTCCTGTATTTCAATTCAATACACTCCGATCCCATAGACTATAGGAACGCAAATTGTGTTCGTCTGAGGACCACTTTGAACCAAAAAGTCCGTTTGAGGACAAGAATGGTTTCATTGTAATTCATTTGTCCTTCTGTCCTCGATCCAGTAAGCACAATGGACACGCAGGCTAATACCCGCACACAATTATGCACTTTATTGGGTAAATGTCTGCAACTTGCCTGAACTTGAATCCTTTTTGACAAACAGCTACATGGTTTTAAGTTAGGCCTATATGGTTTCCCAAACGTGAACCTTTCCCGAGAACCGCGGACTATTATGTCATAACTCCACTGTTTGAATACCATCACAAACTCCTCCACCCACCAAGGTTTGGTTTCACATTTTTACCCTCGATCCGTGAACAAATCGTAAACTGAGTTAATTGTATTTTTCTCAACCCACTGGCATTCAATTTTACCACCATTCTTTCATGGTGGACGAATTAGTGAACTTCAATTTGCGACGGATAGGCCCTAACCACTCATTTTTTCCAGAAAACTTTCTATCACTTTCTATCATTCATGAAAGTATAACATTGTCCCCGACTCCCCGTACTATAATAATCTTCCATAGAGTAAGCACGCATCGGTCCTTACGTCTGAGAACGATTTTGAACAAAAGAAGTTCGTTCGAGGAGAAGAATGATGTCATTGTAATTCCTTTATCCTCCTGTCCTCGATTCGAATGCAGAGCCCGTGGCGTAGGCCAATCACAAACCATCCCATCAGGATTTGATCAATATCAGAGGCACGAGAAACCACGGAAATTTCAAAGATCTTATTAACCACCACAGGCTATTACTAACTGAATTCCTGTACGATAAAATTATTGCCACGGATTGTATTATCATTAGAACCCAAGGTGAAATCAGCAGAGAGTAAAATAATTTAATGAGTACCCCAATTAGACCCGAGTACGGGCAATAATAGGTACGTCATTGTTTCGAACACTTAAGCACTCTACGCCGTATAAAGTCACACTATCTGAGCGCCTTAACCGTCTTTACAAAGTTCATTCAAAGTTCTTCATGTTCAACTTGTTCAAGTATAGTGAAACGCCGCTTTAATCCAATATTTTCAAGATTTTTTTTCACTTGCATTTTTTTGGGGGGGGGGGCTAGACAAAATTTTGGGGGGACTACAGCCCACTTCAAAGTGATAAACTTGGGTGCTCCCAACAAAATAAAATTAACCTTTAAAAGGTTTATATTTCAAGATAAAAGTAAAAAAAAAAAATGAATCAATAAAAAATGGAACAAAAATCTATTTAAAAAAAAAAATGAGAAAAACCGGTGAAAAACCGTCTTTGATGTACAGGCAATGATAATGCAAGACCTCATGTACACTTGCCTTTTCGTGATAACGGTACTAACACTGTATCTGTTTCTACCTCCATTGTATACCGCAAGGTCAAGAATGACGCAAGACGTCAAGAGAGCAGCGAGATCATTGAAGTGGCGACAAAGAAAATACATTCTAGTCTATATCAGGCTTGACGTTACAATAAACACTGTTTACATACTGAAGCAAAGTTGTTGAAGTACCGTACGTCGAGTTCATCTCTCCATAGGTAATTCTAGCTAGACATCTCAAACTTGAGAGCATCCACTCGTCCGCTGACAGGCACGCACGAACACTGCACGTCAAGGAGTATACATTGTACATGCAATTGTTATCGTCCAGAATACGAATGTTATGTAGTAGGCCTACCCTCTAGATATTTATAACTGATAACCTGTTTGTATTGAGGGAAAGTGAGTGTCAAGCCCAGATAATAACATGGAATCAATTTCAAAATCCTATACACAATCATGTTAAAAAAAGAAATCCCCTCGGGATAACACAACAGACATGTTTGTTATTTAATAACAAGCATGCTTAATGGCTAACGAGTATGAAGCTCAGAATGAGCTAGGCTTTCCATGATGCATCGCAGGCAGACTGATCGCAGGGGATACGATATATATAATATAAATTACGCATTACAGAATTAGACAGTGCTTAATACCACAGTGAAAAACATAATTTAAAGGTAAATCATAGTCACACTTTGGTTTTTGTCAAGGAAATACAGATCTATGGGCAAACATATCAAGGAAGAAACAGTAACAGCCATCTGTGAACATTTCAGTCCCATCCTTTTCTGGATAAATGCAGCATTTCAGGCAGACACAATTTCAACGGTATGTTTCTACCATCACCATCTTTAAACCCTGTAAGTTATAGGTAAATATGTGAAGATTTCTGCTTCGGTATGGACTATGCTGCCAAAGTATGATACTATCTTTAAGTGAAGGTTAGTTAAATAATTAAAAACAAAACGATACAAAAGATAAGAAGATGATCCGAGCCTTGGTCCAGTATGCTGATTATCTCCAGTAGAATGCTTCATTGTTTCAACACTGTGGAGAGCAGATCCAGGATTGACAATGGGAGACGAGTAGGCCATTCTACCCTGGTAAGCTGGTACCTTTTGGGTTATTAAGTCCTTCCCCTGCCAAATTTTAGCAATTCAATTAGGCCTATGATGGAACTCCCATACTTTTCCTGCAAGGAAATGCTGTAAATCACCCATTAAACAAGTACATGTAATATGAAATATTCATAGAAGCGTTATGCCCAATACATAATGCATGTATAAAGGTTAATACTTTGACGGAGGCTCATGCTCAGACTCCATCTCTGTCATCCATATGCTGAAAATATAGGTTGTGGTTTTTCACTGAAGCTGAAGCTCTGTTTTTCTCTTCAAACTAGAGAATCTACTTCAAAACCGCAGCCAAAAGCCTCCATTTTGATACCCGTTATTTCAGAATGGATTCATGAAAATTTATGGAGCCGGAGCCTGAGACGGAACCTGAGCCTCCGTTTCGTAAACGCCCTATGGAAAGCAAAGGGGGCGCATGTGAGTTCGGCCCAACACTACATCAATTGCCTGATGGACTCGCAATCCAGCATTACTAGTATACTGTCTACAAGGCTGAACAATCGACACAAATGAACAACACATGATCAAGGTACCTTCTATCAAGATACTTAAATTCCACTTGGTTTGGTCTGACTGCGCGGGCTGATTAAACACGCAGATAAAGCCTGGCAAGATTCTCCAGCTATTTCCTCTTCAAACTAGACAAGAAAATAGCAAGCACATAAAATCTGCTTTTATTTTTGATTCAATTTATGTTAAGAAATAAACTAGTTCTGCCAATTGATTGCATATTAATCAACAAAATGACCATTGACAGTATTCACTTTCAGACCGCAGGAAAATTGCAGAAAGAAATTTATTTCTTCACACGTGATACATATGAGACACTCTCAAGACAAAAAAAAAACGTAAAAATGTAAGTGATTTTGGTATTACAATGCAAACAGTTGAATTTAGGGGATTTTGTTTTTTACATTAGTCATGGGTAAATTCCACAATGAAAAGCTTTGCTTTTCTGTATGACACAAAGGCACAACCCACTTATCAACAATAATTCATCCAAATGGATGTGGATGAGATATACTGTATATAAAAAGGAATGTTTGCATTCTCAAATATTGAAACTGAGATTCAAACTATTGCTGTTAATACCAAGAACATATTATATCAGTGAATAGGGACTCCATGATAATTTGAAGGGGCAGTGAACAGTTCCAGTTTTCAGTTTGTATATTGTTATTAACTGAAGTTGACCTGAATATTTCAAAGGGGTCTGCAACTAGGGTAATGTACACATTAATTATATTAACTACGAAGCTTTTTTGGTGAAGTCATAGGAAACATGCTGAGAACTTCCTCAAGGGAATACAGTAATCATGAAGTAAGGCACAAAATGCATATGTTAAGTATTAATCTGAAAATTAAAGTCACAGGTTGCCGTGAAAAAGTACCAACGGGATCCACTGAAAGCGAGAAATGTCATGTGACATCGGCCAAAATGTTTCCTTGCTCTGCATAAACTCTGAAGGTAAGAATGATTGCCGTAAAAACGTTGCATGATAAATTTATGTTAGTGGACACTGGAGCTAGTGTAAGACACCACACTACTGACCCACATTAAAAATAAAAGTCTTGGAAGAAACAAACAAAATAAGCAAAGGCATATCAGCCCATATCACAGTTCCTGAATACCAGATTGGAGTTGAGTAATCCTCCATATAGCGAATACGTCAAAGCTGTCATGCATGAAACAACACGGTCCATTTGCACTGCTTTCTCCATTGCGGGGCCTGCAACGAATTCTGCTCAAGCAACACGGAGCAGGAGACCTCCAATGTAGATTGCTGTCACCTGAAGAACCTTGATAGTCAAGCAGCTTTCCCAGAGAGTTCACACACACATGGCCACTCTTTCTGACGGCCAATGTCCCAGCCTGTTCTTGACTACTACACGTATAAATATGGACGGCCAAAGGCCAGTATTAACACATCGCACACGCTGCTCCTATCACCGCCTCACTCTCTGCTTGCCACATCCACAAACAGCCACTTAAATGCAAGAATGTACACCTAGTAGAAAAAAGGAACTGAAAATAAACCCCCATGATAATAAGGCCCGACTTTTCTGCATGGAATATTCAATTACAAGCCCACAGAGTAGGAGGAATCAGTCTAGCTGAGCCAGTAATAACTGTAGTTCTCTGAAGGTACTCCCCATTTTGCCAGCTACGTGTTGCCTGTCCTCTACGATGATCCTTACTGCCAGGAGGTAGCCATAACACTTACTGCACTTCTTGTATCTGGAAAAGACAAAAATATTTGTCCCTGAATGAAACTGAGTGACAAAAAAATAAGAAAAGAATTTGGACTTAATGGCTGCGTTTGAGCAGTTACTCCCGGTAACACGAGTATTAACCGTGCGTAATACTCTCTGGTGCAGGAGTATACTCCCAATATCTAGGGAGTATACTCTCGCTGACCCAAGTGTCGTAATCCATCCGTTTGAGCGCTCAGGAGTATACTCGTGTTAACGCGAGTAGCTCGCTCGAACGCAGCCTAAAAAGCCTTTCGCAAGTTAAAATTGAACACTATCTAAACGTCAAAACTTTTATTCTCCAGACTAAAGACACTCTGTTGCTATATCACATGATTCATGGCAAGCTTTTGTTTAATAGTTAAAAAGCAGACGTCTTGCACCAAACCACTGTTCATAATGGATAAGAATGGCACAAATGAACCAGTCCATTCCAGAGATGGGTATCTCTAAGCAAAAGTGTCCCCAAATCATGTGATAAGGCAACAGAGTCTTTAGTCCAAGGAATTCTAACTGTCAGGTGTTTATATGCAATGAAAGAAGTCTGTGTACTAGATACCATTCAGATTTAACTGGCATATGGCTTATTTGCAAGAGCACTATAACAACCACACTCGGCACTCTACTACATGAGCTTCCCAGTCCTCAAATTATACACCCTCAACTATCAGAAACGAGAACAACAACAAAATCACTGAATGCATTTCACATTTGAACTTTATTAGTATTCCCTTCATAACGCAGCCCTTACCCATATCACGCCTTACATCAGATACAGCAGATAAAATCTTAAATCTTATAAAGGTAATCACTTGCATATCAAAGAAAAAAAGGAACTCATAAATATTCAGTGAATATTGTCCCTATGCCTCCCTACTAAAATGGACTGAGGGTGAGAGTGTGCAATTTTTTACAGCGATTGTGTCAGTCATTCCTGGAAGAGATCTTTAGAGGGAATGATATAAAAAGCCCAAGAGGCCAAGACCAAGACTGACCTTTCTTCCCGCGAAATGTCAACTCCGGAGGGAGGGGATTTGACGTTGGACTTGATGAGACTGGTGAAACTCTTGAGAATCAGCTTCAACGATGCACAGGCACAATGTACGTAGCTGCAGTGCACAGAACAGATAAAACGTGTCTTCTGTTAATAACACCATTTACAGACCAGATATGCCACCAGAATTTCATGAAAAAACCTGAAACACCTTTATCTGGCCCAAAAAAACCTGAAACTACCCTTACCCCCTTTCAAACAATGTGTGTTCTGGATGTTTCAGGCGAAATCAATTCAGATCTCTGATAGGGTCTGTTTAGTGCTAAATAGTGCAGCAACCTCCTTTTTTTCAAAACAAACCAAAGAATAAAAAAAAACACCATTTTTATGGGCATAAACTATGTTAATGTAAATCATTTATGAAAGTAAACCGGCAAAGAATAAAATGCAAGACGAAAAATCACAGGAAAATGTAAAGCTATGACAGACAAACGGGTTTAATGCACAAACAAATGAAATCTTTTGGGAAATTCTAGAAGAATTTACAGGAAGACATGAATGACACATTATAGATTGAGTCTAATGAAACTTCAAACTCATATCAAGATTTGACTTACTTTTCGTATTTACTTGTTAGCAGATCCTTGATTTTAGGTAAAAGAATCATACACAAATCTAGTGACCACAGCGACCTGAAAAAGGGACAAAAATATAAAGAAAAAGACATATCAATAACTAATTTTTAAAGTTGTTTCAAGCTTACAATAAGTAGCTATGAAACCAGGCCCCCATATACCCAAACTGTTACAGCAGAAACAATTCAATTCCTACGTCACACATCCAAATTAAGCAAGGTTAATAATTTCACATCTTGATACTACACAAAATATTTATGAGGACAGATGAAAACAAAAACTGTTTCACAATTAACACGGAAAACACTATAAAAAAAAAAACCTTGTCGAAGGGAATGCAGTTCTGAAATACCCAATTATAATGCATAGTCTAATAATTTATACCTTTTGATATTCATGATGTTGAGTAGATCAACGACGATAGCTTGGTCTCTCATGTTGACAGCAGACTCAACAGCAGTCTAAATGGGGAAGATATACAAAAATCATCCATTCATAGCAACAGTGCTGATTCTAGGCATTGGCTTTGGTCAAGTGAGATTGTAACAAAAGTCCAGGTTTCATTCAACTCGCAATAGATCAAGAAGCCTGTTTGCTCGCATATCAATGAAAAGGCATATTCACAAGACGCTAAACAAAACTCTCAACCATTGAGAAATTCACTCATGGTTGCAAAATCTTACAAAAGTGTCATCGTGTGAAAGTACACCAATGCCTGAGAGTGACCGACGTCCCTGGTGAATCCTTGAGAGATTTTGACTGACGTCCAGACCCATGAGAATTTCTCAGTGGTTGAGAATTTTAACATCATGTGAAAAGTCCTAAAGATCTGAGGGATTTGTAATGGATAGGGTTCGTGGATTAAATTTCATCCATGCTCAACTTACTTTGACATCTCCAGCAGTCCATATGGCTCTGACTACATCTAGATTCTTGTTCCTGCTGGTGAGCACGGCACACATTGATTGGTGGCCGCGCATCAACGAATCCAGCGCCTCTGCTTCCGTTTCCTTCTCTCGGCTCTTCTGGTCTCCTCCTGCACCTTTCATGTTTTGCTAAAAAAAAAAAAAATCCAAGCAACAGAATTCCCAGAGGATACATTTATTAAGGATTCATAGATTTGCTGTCCTGCAATAACAAAGCACAGTCTTCATTACAGAAAGTCAGCTTTACAGGTGTTGGTGGGGTCGCTGGAAATTGCTGTACAAATCAAACCTGTGCTACAATCTTTTGGCTACAAGGATAAGTAATGCACAATACAGGCTGACTAGAGCTTGTGAAGAAGGGAGTTCCCAGACACACTCTGTCAAGTTTGAAACCCATGAGGGTTCAAACAAAATATTGCAGTCTCTGGTTGTCTCTCCTTGCTGACCAATGCACCAGCCCTTTACATACAATCCTTCTAACCTGTAAGCTGTTTTTCTCTCTCATAGGTATTCCAGGCACTGCATATCCAGTGCTAATAAGAGAACAGCATACTTCTATTTAAAAGATTCTGGCAACGGGTTGGTGCAAACGTGTACAAAACAATCCTAAAACTGATGAAATCTTCCAGTTGGTCACAATCTGTCTTGATGCATTAAGACCTAAAGAGTTAATTGTATAAATTCAAATTCTATCAATTTACATGTAGTGGATGCAGTTGTAACATCGGCATATACATATACAGAAAACAAGACGAACAATACAGTGACATCTACCAAGAGTGGTATAGTCAAACCAACACACTACAGAAAGAGTTCTGCTTTGATAGCAAAACCTCTTATGCTTAGCAGGCTCAATTGGGAATGTGCTAAGCAATATCTTCTGATAAACAGATAATGTTGGGCCTGCTTCAAACCCGATGAGGCTTGTACTGTCAGTTGAGAATATATCTCTAGGTTCCCCACTGTTCTTCCTTGGGCAATCTCAGCGGGCTTCTGTTGGTTTGGAAGTTCCAATCTAGCTTGATTATTTGATTCACTGAAAAGAACTACCTGTAAAATAAATTAACAAATTATATTGGATACTTATTCCATGAAGACAAAAAACCTCAGGGCTAGGACTTGACGTTTTGATCCTTTCACGGTCGTGCAAGATCAAATGGCAGAAATACAAGAACATACAAGCTTTATAAAGACACAGGTTGGAAATTACCGGTAAGAAGGCGTTCATGTCCAAGCCAGCCGGTTCATTTCTGTTTGAGGGTACGATAGACTGGGGTGTCCTGGTCGCCCTCTGCTGTCTAGGGTCTGGTCCTCTGGGTGGGGCAACCTCTGGCTGTCGTTGAGGGGCAGGTGCTGGTTCCGGTGCCGGCGTTGGCTGGTGCTGGACTGCTGGTGCTGATTGAGGAGGCGGCGGTTGGCTGGCCTGTTTGGGTTGTGCAGGGGCTGGCTGAGAGGGGACAGCCGGCTGGTCATCCAGGGGCGCTGGGAATGGTTTGTCTCTCGATGGGGATCGTGCTGGATCATCCAAAACAAAAGAGAAAACTACATTAGACCCATAGCACTGCAGCATTGCAGGCAAGTTTTACTGGGTTTTTTTTTGCACACAGTGGAAAATAGCCTACACTACACTGATGTAGGTAAGAATCTCCACCATGGTCCCACATGTACATTGAGTGGTACAAGGCTCGTAGAAAGAAACTGGAGAGCCACTGTATCTGCAAGAACTAATAGTCAAGTCAAATCCTAATCAATAAGGCATACAGATACCACACATCAACACAAATATGGCATTATAGACCACTGCCATGTACAAGATGATAACAATTATACTATGTAGCCTTTAAGTTTCCGTAGGCTACATAAACTATGTATGACCAGCACAACATGGGGAAAATTCCATGGCCCTGCTTAGCTAAAAAAATTAGCTTACCATGACATTTCTGTCTTAATAACAACAAGATTAACAACCAAATGTCCATGTGTTGTGTATCACTTGTGATTTTTTAAGAGTGGTTTGTTTTATTGGGCAAGACATTTTGTGCTGAGCATTCTAAGCATTTTTTTGTGCTTAGCAGCTCAATGAAATTGACCCATGGTCTTGATCGGTTCTGCTGGCTGCAGCTGTACAGTCTTTGACAGCACCTGTCACACACATGGGAGAAACATGTAGAGCAATGGTCATAACTTACATAATCTCTTCTTTGGATGGAATATATTGTCATAATTGACGTGGTCCTGAATGTCGGCAGATGAAGCAGAATCATCCTCCTTGCTGTCATCGTGTGTGGGTGATTCCCTCTGCTCCTCAGATTTAATATCAGGCTCCCTAATTGGAAGAGAAGGGGTAAGGTAGAAATATTATTAATGTATCAGACATTTGTTTAAGGTAAAATTCCCTCACAGCACAAAGCAAGAACCCTACGAGGCCCTGCTAAAGAATATTTCTGGAATCCACATGAAAATGACCATCTTGAGGGAAAAACTAACAAGCCTGCAGCCGATTTCACGAAACTTTACGCCATGGCGTAAGTCCAACTTACGCCACAAATGTTGCGTAAGTGGCGCAACTTACGCAACATTTGTGGCGTAAGTGGACTTACGCCATGGCGTAAAGTTTTGTGAAATCGGCTGCTGGATCCCATAGGGATCTGCTGGTTTCATTGCTAGATGATCCATACAAAGTGCGAGCATTTTTCCTAATGCAGTGGGTCCGAACCATAATCAAGAAACAATATTTATGGTCAAAATCCAAGTTGGTTTTGCTCCAAGGCACTTTGAATAGTTAGTAAGCTTCCTGGAACAAGCAGGCTTTTCAGGAATATCTTGAACGTTTTTCAGTGAACTAAAATTTGCAAATTCTAAATGTTGCAGTGATATTTTCAAACTGATAACATGAGCAACAGAGGACGCTGTTTAAAAAAATTGCTAAATGGCTGTTCTGCACTATGCAATGGAGCATTGATGAGGCCGGACAGACAATATGATGAATGTACTATACTGAAGAAGAGCAGTGATTATCATTGTTAATACCTCTGCTTCGTGGATGTTGTGGGCGGTCTCTCTGTGATGAAGCTTCGTCTTCCGCTAGCCGACAAGGGTGTGGTTGGCGCTGCTTTCACACCCTGGTCTGCTGCAGCCTGTCCCTGCTGCAGTTGCTGTATCGATACACCTCGGGTTTTATTTACTTTCTGTTTGAGGAAACACAAAGTCAGGTGATATTCACAGTCCGATCATCAAAATGACTTCACTATCTCTGACCTGCTATAATTACTCATTCAATGTCCAATGATGGGAGAGCTTAAATCCTGCAAATGAAAAATCTGTTCTGTACAAAAACAATTTCAAAGTCTACACAGAAGTCATCATAATAATGATTTGTCAAATCTACAGGATTTTAGAAAAAAAGGACCAGTACATGCAACACATTCAGTGAAATGAACTCCTGTCAGTCCAGGCAATTACTGGGTTTGCCTACCCTACATGGACTTTCATGATAGTGGTAGGGTCACCTACCTTGAGGTCCACCACATGGACGGAGACATTGGTCTGATTGAACGAAGCACCGATGAGTTGCGAGGAGGCAACTGCCAGGTCTGCTACCCTGCCCCACCCCATGGAGAAAGTGTCATAGCAGCAGACGGGCTCCCAGCCGTAGACATGAAGCATATCCTGACTGCCACTGAACAGGAAACTCCCTTCGGAATGAAAGACTAGAGCCCTATGGAGAGACGGTAGATACTGGATGTCAAATCCAACCCATTGATCTTCCGATAACCCTCATACAGTAGGCATCACACCGATGTTACTTTCTAATATACCGCTCAACCACCTGGGGCAAATTTCAAAGCCCTGCTTAGCACAAGAATTTGCTACGCAGAACATTTCTGTCTTAATAAACAACAGTACAAGTAATAAACTGCTGCAAACTGCTCATCAGCCAAAATGACCTGAAATATAAGAAATGCTTAAAGTTAGGAGGGCCTGACGCGTTTCGATCCTAGCAGGATCTTTCTCAAAGACTGAACGACAAACTCATTTTAATAAAAACAGGATTAACAACCAAATTTCCATGTGTGGTGTATCACTTGTGATTGTTCTTGGGCTGTTCTTCACTGACCATGAATATCAAACGGAATTTGTAATGGTGGTTTGTCTTATTGGGCAAGACATTTTTGTGCTAAGCATTTTTTTGGTGCTTAGCAGCTTCATGAAATTGGCCTTTAATTGCAGCAGCAAGACTTACCTGACATCAGATGCAGCATGGCCTGTGGACGATACAAGATCAAATGTCTCCAGGTCCCAGAATTTAACCGTCCTAAATAGAGAGCAAACCAGGCAAACAAAAAATAAAGACATGCCAGCAAAGTAAAAACACACGGCTCGATCAAGAAACATTTTTACCCTAACCCACATGCATACCAGGATTTACCACACACGGTTTACCTGTGGTAATCCACAATATATCACAGTGTGGCTTTTGTGGTAATGTGTGGTTTATGGTCCAGTCCCCCTATGGAGACTGTGGTAATGTAAGCAGCTCTTGTCTTGCGTGGTAAGTGAAGAGGGTTTATATACTGCCACTCCTACAATTACAAATAAAAACCTCAAATATAGATAATGGATACATTCCGCTACAGTATTAAAATAAACACCTGCTTCATATTTTCATTATTGGTTTTTCCAGCATGTTAAAAGTTTCAGAATTCATCTTACTTGTCAGCACTCCCAGTGGCCAGAAGGAACTCGTTGGGATGGAATTCAACATGATTGACGGAGTTTTCATGCTGCTTGAAGTCATGCAGAAGCTTTCCCGATGTCAAATCCCACAACTAACAGGACATAAGTGGACAGAGAAAACCTATCAAGCATGTCACAAAAATGAAGAAAGCAGAAGTGCTTGGGAAACAATTTACCTTGACAAGACCATCAGCTGATGCAGAAGCTATCCACCGACCATCAGGACTGAAGCGAATACAGTTGATCGGGCCCATGTGACCCTTGTATGTGAATATGCAGCCTTTCCGTCGGATATCCCACAACTGTAGTAAAAGTAAAATACAAATACAGATTGGATGAAGCCAGACTTTCTTATTTATAACCGTACTCCCATGCACGTTGTAGATTTATGAAATTGTCATATGTACCAAAAATCATCAAACTGATGTTTCTTAAAATCGTCTTTGCCAGGCACAGGTTTAATGAAGCAAGACACAATTACCTTGCTGCAAACCCAACCTTGACCAAATCCAAAGTACGTGGGTGATTTTATTGGGTCAGAGCATGATTTGTATGGTGTCCTTGGTACAATAGCAAACTTGCACGGATGGATTTCATTCCAAATTTTGTTACATGTGCATTCATTCAAAGATAATGGACAAGTTTGCTTATTGTTGCACCAATGCAACGGGTCCTACGCAAACAGGTTGTATTTGACTGCAAAATGTGCTTATGCTTATATTGCACTGATAAACAGTTTATGCCACACGGCCATATCTTAGTCATGCCCAAAGTTTTATACGATCAGCCTGGAACTTTGCTACATATAACAATGTTGTACAAGGAAAATCTAAATAATGTAACAGAGTTTATTAAAACTTGAAGATACAATCCACTTGCACTGAATTTGTGTTATGTTACATGGAAACTGTCACAATAACAATCAGCATAGTGGAATGTCCTATGTGGCACAAGAGTTCTGCTCACTGTTGGGTTTTGGAAGATCGATTCAGAAAAGGTTCTCAGCCGAAAGGAGGGATTAACACTTAATAATTGAGGGGTAGACATTACAGTTGAAGATGAACAAGCAGAACAGGGAAATCTCAATGCTGAAAATCAAAATACTCACTTTGATGTTTGTGTCAACTGATCCTGAGGCAACAAAATCTCCATACGGATGGAAATCTAGACTTCTAGTATTGCTCTTGTGGCCAGTTAACGTCCTAATAACTAGATAGACACAAGACAAAATGCAATGAAGAGAACAGAGTATGAAAAAAAAACCTGAATGACCAACATTCTGGCTACTGTGAATCTGACACTAGAGTCTGAAAAACATTCAAACAAATAAGACCTTCCCACTTCCCAAGTTCCAAAAACCAAACAAGCTTTATGTTTGGTTATTGGTCAGTATCTGTATGTGTCACTGTCCTGCAATGACATAAGGTGAATTTGTCAACCTCCTATGTACATGTATACGCATGATCAGTACAGGATACATACATTGTAGTTGTACACATTACACAATGAGTCCTGGTGCAGTCATAAAGCTATAAGATACCATGGGGACAAACCATTGAAGGCAAGTACAAAAACGACACCTGAGTTCCACTTTGAACATAGTTAGATTTACTTTTGGCAGCCTCAAGATCCCAAATCTTGAGAGATCCAGACTGAGAGCCTGCAGCTACCAGCTCTTCGTTGTTGTTGAACCGAACACACTCCACAGGAGATGTATGGCCAGAAAGACTCTGTCAAGAAATAGCACAGGAATATAACAATCACATACAATGTAATTCCAAACAAGAATGATGTGGATTGTTTTCTTGTTCAATCCAAGTACCAAAACAGTTGCTCTATACCAGCCTTAGCCACCTAATCACACGTTATGCTATCAATATAAACATTCAGTAGGATTCTTGACAAAGAACAAACGATCTTTTGTTCAAGCAATTGGATCCTGTTGCCCCGAGCAGGACTTGACATGTACAGTTGGAGTATCATATTGCACTGTGCAGGATTTGACTGATTCAGTTGGGAGATCCTGTTGCAATGAATAACTGGGCAAGGTATATTACTGGTAACCAAAACAGTGAATTTCACTAGCACTATAAACATTTTACCCCCATAGTAGTATGGGAAATGGAACAGTCAGCGGACATACCATGATGCAGTTGGGCTTATCTACAGCCCACATATTGACTTTTTTATCATCTCCACCAGTCACCATCACACGTCCACTTTGCTGCCCTAGAGCAAGACAGTTCACACTGGCTGCATGGGCTACAAACTCCTCTGAAAAAAAGTAAATAAATAAACAAAAAACATGAATAAAATAATCATCACATAACAACAAGGGAAACTGGTTTCGAACCAGCACCCCCCGGGAATACCGTACTGGTGCTCTACCAACTGAACTATCCAGCCCTATGATGGCGGTGTCCCTAAGTACATGTAAACGTCAAACTATCTTTGTTCGATTGGCAGTCAGAAGCGGTATGTGGCTCACTTACTGAGAATTCTTCCAGTACTCATGGTGTTTACTGTTTACAATGTCATCTGCTTAAGGTAGATCTGCTTTATAAAGTACTAAACTTATAGTGTCACTGCTTCAAGATAACACTGTGACAATAACATTTTATTATCACCAAACTTAGACATGCCACTCTTGATGAAATGTTTGAATTCCAAAACGAAGAAATCTTTCAGAAAAGGACTAAGGAGGGTTTCAAAGACAAAGTAGAAATTAGTTTTAAGTAATTTAAGAAAAGTAGAAACAATTTTCACAATTTTTAACAGGAAGAGGAAGGTAAAAACACTATCCTACATGAAAACCTGGATAATTTATGTTTAAATGTTTAATTCACACAAAATGCCCAGTTCAATTGCAGAATACCCTGCCAGTGCCACTCCCTCATTGTAGAACCTGTGTACAATGTGAATGTCGTTCTTGACCGCTTATAAGTTTACGAACATAAGACTCTGACTCTTTACAGTGTTTACGCCTTACCTATAGCATAGGGCCTAGCTGGCCTAGCGTACATCTAACGTTAGTCTCCGATTGTAGCCTAGGCCTAGGCCTACAGACTTACAGTACAAGGTTACGTTTTGCAATAAAAATCGAAAAATAAAATGCACCAATAATTTATCAATTAGGGGCCTAATTTAACTTACGAAGCTTCCATGATCGTTTAGTTGTCATGCTTAGCTATAATAAGCTTTTCTGTGATCTTGGAAACTGTAATTAAGCGGTAGTAGCTGTTTCACACGCTGAATTGACCTGTCTGCAGAAAGTGTATGGGCGGGTGACCCTTGCCGCACCTGTGGCTGTGCACTGAGCTAGCTAGCTGAGCAGACAGCAGTGTCGGCTTGCGTAGAAAATAAATTTCGTCCTCGTGACGAAACTTTCCTCACTTAAGACTTCCCTATGACAATAGCAGCACGCTGTTATCCCATCCTTCTGAATTTCGGGCTTGTAACCGGGTCTGCAATGTAATTTTGCTGCCCGTTAATTACCGTGAATTATTAACAATTTCTGCGCTGCACGGGCGGATCAACACTTGGTGAAAATGCTTTTGACGTTGCTGACGGTTTACGTGAGCAGGAAGAACGGCCAATTCTATTGGTCAGATCTATGAAAGGCTGTTGAGCATTTTGCACAAATTTCTTGTAATCAAACTGCAAAAAACAAAAAGCATTTATTGAAAGTGTTTAGAAGTGAAAAATTGATCAGCAATTTTAATCTGTTTTTGCATTTTTATCTAAATTTCAACATAAAGTATAGGAAAGAGAGATGTCCTTTGACCAATCACAAGTTGTTTTACTCACATAATTGGTTACCTCGGTGGCTGGCCGTGGCGGCAAAGTTCAAAGCACAAAAGGTCAAAGGTGAATATTGTGTAATCATAACATACACTGACATAACACGGCAAAGGTGTGAGGTGTAGTTTAGACTTTAGTGCATGAAGGAATCAGTTTTGTGTTGCTGATTATTTAGTTATTTACTCGATTTTTGCATTAAACTGCACTTGTTGCGTTTTAATTATGATGCAAAGGATGAGCACAATTAGAGCAATTCGTTTGTTCTCGACTCGCTGCAGACAGTTTTGCCCAACAAGATATGTCCAAGGACAGTCACCGGAGCTGGAGCCGAAAGTGCGAGAATACTTTTATTATATTGATCATCAAGGACAGGTCTGCATAATATTATTCAATTTTTTTAAAGAACAATATGTAATTTTTATGTATCATATTTGTATTTATGATTTCATAAGGTCACTGTTTTCTAGACTTTGATGTAGCCTAGCTGTGAAATCTCTTAATCGAATAATTTCTTGCATAATTAATTAATTTACATTTTCCCTTTTCTTTTTCGGTTGCAGTTGTTTTTGGATGACACGAAAGTAAAGAACTTCATCACATGTTTCAAAGGTATTTTTTTTTAAAAGACAAAAGATGAATTATAAGTAAAATTATCGTTCTTATTGAATCACTTTGTTTTATTGGGGAAGAAGTGTTATTAAATTTATAATAAATTTGGCGAGTGTTTAAGATTTTAGTTTATGATGACTTGCAATGTTTATTGGGCCCCTATTAAATTTTCACTCACTTCACTCCATGTTCACTGTTATGTGTATGAAATGCAGTCATTAATAATGTTTTGAAATATTTTCTCATCATTTTGGTTTAAGATAAGAAGTTTTTGGCGTTCTTCTTCAAACGACTCAAGCTGAACAATTTAGAGAAATATGCTACAGACTTTCCATACCTTTCGCCGTGCGGAGCAGAGAGGAACTTCATAAGATGCGATGATCAGCCGATTGTCTTCACCAAAATTCTTCCCCCGAATGAAGACATGTCGAGTGCAGATGGGGATTGCTCTGATCGTTTGGTCTGCAACCACGCAGAGAGCTTCACCGTCAATTTTGAACCGGAAAATGTGTGCATGCTACCAAAGAGTGGGCGGATATACCACCCCGCCCACAAGAAGACCGGCGGGATTGGACTTATCAAATCCAGTGTCGCCATAGAAATCAGTCCCTGTTTTGAGTTTGGGACAGCCGGGGAGTATGCCCCGCCCACCCACTTCCATTGGAGAGGCAGACGGTGGGAATTGACCAATGAGATTCTGCGCAGGGTGCGGGACAGTGATCCGAATGAATCTATAGAAGCTTGATACAAGTGGAATAACATGTTAAGGAGGAAGGACTATTGATATCAACCCTAACACTCTGCAGATACCACATAAGACAAGAGCTGATTACCACACATTACCACAGTGTCCATAGGAGAACTGAATCGTAAACCATGCACAACCATGAAAACGACACTGTGGTGTTTTGTGGTATTGAGGATAACACACTACAGGAAAAAACGTGTGATAAACTGTTGTAAGTCCATCATTTTGTGTTGAAATCATGACCGGACCTCAAGAGTTTATCTCAGCAACATCAAAACAGTCTTTTTTTTAAAGAGATATTTCAACCATTCTATAGGTGTGTTCAAGTAGCTTTCTCAGTCAATGGTCATGTAACCTGGATCAGTCACCACAGCCAGGCTTATTGCTTACCTTTCCGTCATCTTGAATTTTTGGGACATGTTTCCCACCACTGACTCTGCTCTCGAGCAGGGTCACTGGTGGCTGCCCTGTGTGATCCCTTGAGAATGACGTCAGACCTAATCGAATGGTACGTGGGCTGACTCAGAGTGACCTTGTTGGCCTACTCGAACGCACCTAGTATAAGAGCATTTTAACAGAATTTGTCACCTAAACAAAAAATATGGTTATAATCCAGTTTTTCTAACTACTGCAGGAAACCACTCATTAACCGTTCATCATTTTGGCTATGCACCTTTTATTACAAATTGCACACACAAATTATAGAATAATTCAGTTTATTGGAACGAGAAAAATGTCAAAGAAAATCTACACGACAAAGAAAATCTATCATACAAAGCAGTACATAGAATGCTACACATTTAAGTTCTGATTCTTAAGTGAAAACATCTTGCTTAGGCACTTGATTGTTGCTACAAGTATAATCTATTATAACTTTCTTAATTAATCTCGAAACGTCCTTATGAACATTATAATGATATGATAATACACATTATTTATACCATTTTGAGTTATATGTGTATATCCCGTAATATAGCTCATAAACACTTCATTATACGATGAAATGTCAATATTTGTCTAAATTTGTCATATATTTAATAATTTATGTCTACAGCAAAAATTGTGTGTGATTTATGATGAATTGAGCAATGAATGTACCCCCAAGGATGTCATTTCCATGCTGTTAAAAATACATTGGCAAAACATTTTCCGTAATAAATTATTGATATTCTTTGATTTCCAAAGGTTTTTCCACAAGATGGATGCTTTAGAAATCAACAACAATATCTGATGTGAGAGATGGTTTGCGGTGACACAGCGTATTTTATTTCTTTTGCAAGTCTTGGTCTCTACTGACGACAGAGAGAATATACTGCTCCGAAATGTTGAGTTGAACCCAATACTCTCAGAAGAGTTTTATACACGGTCACGGTGTCACCACAAACCATCCCTGTCATGCTACATTCACCACGAATAGTCTGAAATCTCATCTGAGTATCTGATGTATTGCAAACTGAAAAATGGTTTGAACTACATGTACCTGTACCCACCAACTGCTTAATTACTTAGGTGAGGTATTTCATTTGAAAAGTACCAACTTTGGAGAAACTGCACTCTTTGAAAAGTCCCTACACAATCATCAGTTCGTCAAGTAAAACTACATTTGATTTGATATAAATGACTCACGTTCTGTTAAAAGTGTACCTGCTAAAAATGTTGGATGGATGCATTCATTCAGTTATTTGTGTCAGTAAATGACACACGTATATTGCTGCCAGTATGCATTAATAAATTTAAAAGTTATTTAACCTTTCTGAAAAAAAAGAATGTGTTCTGCTTGATATACAAAACTAAAGTATTTTTCTTTCACTTCACAATAAATTCATTTGTTCATATAATGTACTGCAGATGTTAGTGCACATTTCAAAAATCAGATGCCAAACAAAAATATACATTTACCCACATTCAAGAAAAATTACAATTTTCATCTTTTCCCTCCAAGAAATATTATTTCTTTTCTCTGATGAGTGAAACATGATTCTAACTTTTACAGTACATCCATATCTTTCTTACTATTTCAGCTTCAATGCACTACTTTGGTTTAATACAGAATAACATAACAATGATTCATAAAATAAATTGATCTCAATTTTGAATCCTCAAAACAATTGTTGTACCTTGACTTTTTTGTGTTTTAATTTTGTAAGTATTGATAACCTAAGTAGATATTTGTAAAAACTGAAGATTTCATTGGAAAAGTATGACACTGAGCAAACTGATATCCAAAAAGCAACTCTATTACATTTAAAGACTAGCAGAAAATTTTATCAAAAAAGACAATCACAAAAGCACATTAAACACATTAGAGAAATAAGATAATTTTCATGATAATGATTCGAACAAACAGACTGCAACGCATTTGAAATGCAATTTGTACATTTCGTAAGTAATTTGTCCAGAAAATAGTAGGATATGTTTGATGACTTGTAAACAGTGCATTGGTACTTTAAGTACAACATCTACTGATACAAGCAGAACGTGTAGGCAATATATCAATTTATCATTGATGTAGGCCTTGCCATCTTTTAAATAAACTACACATCTAAAACCCAATCTCACAACCACAAATTAGTCCCGGAGAACAACAGCAACAATTATTAAGAAAAATGAATTTTATCATGTCTAAACCTCACAGTCTTATTTAACTTTTTTTTCAAAAGGAGTTTTGTTTTGTTTTTCAGAAGAAATGATTCTGAAAACACACACACTACTGAGAAGACACACATCGCTGAGGACACACACATAGCTTATAATTATTAACACAAATTAACCTGCACCATGGCAAGATAAACATTATTTCAAAACAAATCTAAATTCATCATGTCTTTAAATTAAATATTAGCTTTTATTAAGGGCGTTATTTTTGTTATTTACAAAAATCATACAAATGTGGAGCTTAACTTAATTATTTATATCTCAATATTTACAAATCAGCTTTTGTTTTACTTTTTAACAATAGTTTCTCAAATGGAATCGCACTGTTCCAATTTGTTCCAATTTCAAAAACCTGATGTGACACAGTAAAGGTGAAAAACTGACCTTTTTAAGCTTAGCAATTTTTTATTAATTTAATGTGACGAAAAATCTTGATAAAGTTTTCCTTGAGAATTTGCAAAACAAAATTCCCTGCAAAAGTAAAAAACTAAGAGCCACTACGAAAAACTACAGTTTTTCAGTGAAAACTTGTCATATTGTTAGCTACAACTGGTTTCACAAAATGGTGTATAATGAATTCACAGTGATATAACCTCATTGCATGGAACTCAAAGTCCACTATTGGACACTTATGTGGTCTACATGATTGGTCTGGACAATTTTCAGCATCTCTGTGGGAAAGTCAACTAGCATCTCTATTCACATGTTGATGGCAGTGCAAAGAACAGCACTTATGCTAGTTCCAGGCATGCCCATGTTCTGTGCATATGTTGTTCTACACATAGGGTGGTCTATGCACGTAAAGATGGTTGACAGCGATGAAGAAAAACACTCCTAGTCCCATTGCTGGTCACCTAAACTTCTAAGACAAGACTGGTATTAGACCAATGCAAAAGGCACATCAAAATATACACATCATCTCATAATCTCCTTTTGCATGATTGTGATCTGTCCATTTAATGTACAAATTGTGTTCCAAATAAGAGTGCTTCGAATCCATTGGACCCAAACGATTCAATGCGACCTAACGAAAACTACATCAAGATACCATCAGCAGCATTCAAAACACTGCGTGCACAAAATTTGGCTGCTGCAAACTATGCTGTACATAGTAAGATATTCAGTAGTTGATGCTATAGCGTATGTGTTTCACGCATCAAACGGAACACACTGCAAGACGCATTGTAGTATGTATCAAAACTTAAGGCTGCCAGGTCTCCAATGGAGAATGCATGATGGGTGACTGGGATACTCTCAAGGATTTTGGTCGCAATGAAGTGAATAGTTCTGAAGATCCTAGAATTGGCAAAGTTGACATGCAATTGTACTACCGGTAATGCTACCATTGAGAATGCTGCACGTACTGTGTGCATGTCATGCAGCACATGCACATGAGTAGTATTGAGAGCTGTATTTTACCAAGCAGATGAATAATATGCCCCGCCACTGAATGAATGAATAATGCATTAGAAGGCATATGTCCTTACATGTGCAAACCAGTGAAGGCATGTCAAGCACCAAAATGCATATTCATGTGTAATGGGACATTATTGAAATCACAGCATGCCTTTTCTAGCCTCTCCTGCAATATTCACTTCATTGTTTATGGGCCGGGTAGAAGGGCACCCTCTGATCTAGTGTCAATCTTTGCTGAAAACCTGAAGTGTACCTGGTTTGACCCATGACAGTCCCGACGTCTGGGCATTTTTGTGGCCTCCTGGTTCTTCACTTGTCTTCTGTTCACACACAAATTGAAGAGAATCAGTGGAATAATTGTGAATCAAATGCTGCAGCAGGTAAAAGCTGCTTATAAATCACGTTGATACAGGTAAATCAACGGCTATATTGCTAGTGCTTCTTATACCACCCTGAGTAAAGATACTTGACAATGCAAATGGCACTTATCATGGAAAACTGGAAATATGGTGTCAAGTCTTAGGTTCAAGTCCCGAATTGGTCAAATTGTCTTTGGTTGCCCTCCCCCCAAATTAGGGGGGGGGAGCCTGGGCGGAACAAGAGGATATAAACAATTAACAAGGGGAAAGATTAGGGGCCTGTTGGTTTAACGCACCTGATCCCAGATCTGCGGATCCACATCCTATGCAGGGTACACTAAAATGGGATCTGGATGAGTGGGATTCATGATCTTGTGCGTTGAACAAACAGGCCCATGGAGATCCTTAATTCTATCCAGTAACTTGGCAGATTAGGCAGAGTCCAAACTGTTTGGCTACGGATTCCCATTGACTTGTATGTAAATTCAAGCCGTAGTCAAGCGCTCACACTGCCTTTCTGGCTAGATCTAGACTCTACACACCTGTGGTTTGGGAGTCATTATTGCTGTACGGGCCGGTTCGTGCTTCTCCTCCTCCCACTCACTGAAGTGGATGGCATGGGGGTCTTCTGAGTAAGGCGGGTCGTACTTGCGGCTCTTACACATCTCCACCGTCTGGCCAACCTTGGATTTGAACAGGTCCATGTCCTCTTCATATCTGCTCGTGCAAATATATCAGACAGGAAACAGGTGTAAAGCCACCTTCCTCAATACAGTCACATTGTACATTTCTCAAGAGGCCCAGTTTAAACGGGGTACAGGCTAAGTGTACAGGTATTAGGAATTTGGATCAGACTAAATCGTCTCTAATATTGTGTGACTTTGAAGCCCACAAGACTGTAAATAATTATGTGGTGTCCAAACTTAGTTCGGTCCAGAGAAAAATTTGAGGATTTGCATGGTGACATTTGGCATGTGGATCGGTTTGCGGAAACACCATGTAATAATCGTTCGTACTTTCGCACTTCTATATCTTCGCACTTCTCGCAATTAAGGTCTCAACGTTTCGACTTGTCTGCTCTAGTCCTCATCAAGAGACCTGGTATATTGTTGAATTTGGAAAAAAATTGGGAAAGGCCAAATACCATAAGACTCTAAGAGATTTGTTTCTGGGTTATAGAGCCTAAAATATTCTACCCCAAAAATACAAATAAATAATCTCCAGCAAACTGCTCATCAACCATAATAATAACCTGAAATATATCAAATGCTTGGAGTTGAGGAGGACCTGACGTTTTTATTCTAGCGGGATCTTCCTCAAAAGCCCAATGACAAGAGGACAAGAGCATGCAAGTAACGAAACACGTAAATGGATGAGAGGATCAGAATAAAGGGGAACAGAGTGACCAAAAAAATGTTGAAAACATTTCTAGGTATTCATGGCCTCCAATCAGACACTCACAATACTGCCGCCTCCGGGTTGA
Organism: Astropecten irregularis; assembly: GCA_963971285.1. Taxonomy (NCBI): domain Eukaryota; kingdom Metazoa; phylum Echinodermata; class Asteroidea; order Paxillosida; family Astropectinidae; genus Astropecten; species Astropecten irregularis. Next base: position 18,820,908 of record OZ020246.1, on the reverse strand, counting down.
GCGGAGACTTGGTATCGATCTTGTAGAAGACCCTCCTGGCATACAGCAGGACTTGCCATATGTGATTCACATTGCGCTTCCATTTGCTGAAGGCTCTTTGGACGTCCAGCTCCCCGCTGGTCGGATCCACAAGGGGATGAAAAATGGCTGGCCGGAATATAAGTCTCTGCAGACAGAAAGTCAAGAAGAGATTCAGCAATAGGGTCATTGAAAGCTTTAATATGATAACTTAGATATGACCATCAATGATGAGTATATTGATTAAAAAGCCCATCCTTTTTGAGTGAGCCCAGATAGATGTACCATTTCTCAGGCTGCAGCATTGCTAATGCTGCCCGTATCTTAAATGATCCTTGAGATATAGTGGTATGTGAGTGGTTTCATGGCTTCTGACTGCCAAATGAACAAAGATAATTGAATATTAGGGACACCGCCAACATAGGGCTGGATAGCTCAGATGGGTCGGGTTGGGAGAGGGGGTCGGGAGGTGTGGAGATGGGTGGGTGTGAAGTTCAATGACATTTGCGCTTTATAAATTAAATTATTATTATTTAAAGGTATGGTGCATTGGTCATGTTGGTTTTTGGAAGAGAGGCAATCATTACAATAACGTACTTTTGGTCATTTAAAGGGATTGCATACGTTTGGTAATTTGAGCCTATTGTTTGTTTCAAACCAATATAATTGTATATATATACCATAAAACTAACCTGTGAAAGTTTCAATTCAAAAGGTGGTAGCGTTTGTGAGATTTTGGCGACAAACTAGAGCGGTTATTTCACGCCAGATAACAGTTAGTCAATAGCTGAGAAGCGTTACGGCTGTAACGCTTCTCAGATTCATAATTTTTGGAGATAAAAAGTGACATATTTTTCCATAACTGCGGTACTTCGAATTGAACATTTCTCAATATGCATTATACTATCCAAAGCAGCTGTACTTCTCACCAAGTAAGTTTTTATTGCCATAAATTTTCAGAGTCATTACCAAACGTATGCAATGCCTTTAAGTGAATATTGTGGTTAGTTTTGATTCCTGCAATTGAAATCAGTTGAATGTATTTCTGGACTTGATGTGTTTCTACAAGTATTCAGGAAGTTAAGTCAAAACGCCACCACAGATATGTCTCATCATCATGGGACAGAGATGAATGGTACTGGGAACTGCAGACAAAACTACTCACAGGACTATCCCCATCAGGATAATTCTCCGGGATGAGCAGGTCAAACTTGAAGATACCTTCTTGGTAAAGACCCTGTCGGATGAAGAGCACGCCAAACCAATCTGGAGGAGAAAGAAAGAAAATGCTGACATAAATCTTGGGTTCTCTTTGGGTTTTGATGAGATGTAGTGGCATTTGAACCGTGGACTAATAACAAAAGGGACAATTATGGTCCACGATTGGGAAAAGGGCCACGATTGGAAAGCATGTACAAAACCAATGGAGCTGCTGCCAAAAAAAGATTAAGTCCAAACAAAAGAGGAACTATATAGGGGTCCACGATTGCAGGCGTTTACCCCGGTACACACTTGGGTGTGTAAACAAAGTTCCCCAAGTAGGGCCACAACAAAGGTCTAGAGTGCCCAATATCCAATTCCATGACGCCAGCATTATTACACATCGTGTATGCAGTTGTGTGCACTGTTCAACATATGGTTGAAACTTTCAATAAGATTTAATACTTACGAAGAGGTGACTTTGCTGAGGGTATTACGTAGACTCCTGGTAGTTTCTGTTTGTGAAGCTGATTGCTGTGAAGATTTTCAATAGAAATAAGAAGAAATGCAGTCTGAAATTGAGCTCAAACAACAACAAACTTTTTACACATGTATACATTAAAGACAAGTACAGTGGAATGCCGCTTTATTGAACATTCAGCTATAGACCTTTCTTTTGCAACATCACAGCCCGAGTTTTTGCCAACAAAGATGGCGGAAACTATGGTGAGCCATCAAACCTGGTCATACAAAATAACTACAATTTGTACACAATTTGTACACAGCGTCTCATAAACATTGAAAGATACTGCGGAATGTAATGGAAACAACACAAGCAATGATGGTATGTATTTCGTACAGCTATGGAAAGTTTGCAAAAATGTTAAAGTTGGTCACGCCATCTGTCAAGAAGACGAAATGATTTGCAACATTTAGCCACCCATGCCAAGTATTGCCAACCACCAGTCAATGTTTGGCTGCCAGTTTTTGTGTACAAAAGATACCATATTACTCTTTAAAACCACTATAAGGAACAACCACTGTAACAGATAATATCTGTGGATCCAATTAGTTCCTTTTAGCGGCGTTACACTGGTACTATCATGTCAGTGTACAACAACATTCACAATGACATTTTTTGCACAAAACCTGTTTGTTTAATTGCAAAAGTGTATACGTTCCTTGATGAATGCAAAAACGCCACAGCCAAATATACATTCCTTAATTGCACATTCTTTCCAAATAGGTGATGCACTGTATACAATACTGTACGCCCTTCTTGCATTATGCAAAGCATTGTTGTGCGTGGAATTTGTCCACATGTTCATATAAATCTCTATGGTTACGGTGTATAGGGGAATAGGAATGGAAATGAGACAAATGAGATATATGGGATATATCTCGTCTGCCTTCAAATTGGACCATTAATGGGTCATTAGCATCAAGGATAAAGCATGAGATTTGTCATGCCTCCATGTCCATTGTTAGATGTAAATTGTAAAACGCCATGTACTAGCAATGTTTTCCATCCCCGTGAAGTGCTCAATACTGTAGTATCATGATCTCCATTGACTATAAACAGACTCATCAGCATCTCATTCTAATTTAAAGAACAGTAGTGAATATACAGAACATTAAGGATAATATGAGATTTACCCATAAATGTACACGTACCTATTTACAATTAACACAGGAGTAAGTTACAAATGTTGCTCCCAATTAATAGACCGAAAATGACTCAACACTGAAACATGATGTGCAAGCAAAACACTTAGACACTTAATTGTCATGTTTGTAGAAGGATATAGAGCAAAAGCAATAGCTTACTATTCCGCCATGAGTGCATACTCCAAGTAGAACTGGCCATAGGCAGCCGACGTGCCATTACTCGGGCTGGTAGCCGAACTGGCCTGGTCAGCCGAACTGGCCGATCTGGTCCTCTCAAACTTGGACGACGGTCTCCCTGGTCCTGTGGCTTCTTCAGCCTCCTTGGGCAACCGAGGGAGTTGTTTCTTGGCTGTCGGGGTAACATTCCTCCGGACAATGAGTTGGGATTCCGTGTCATTTGTCGCACCACTCTGAAAATATAAAAACACAATAACGCGAAAATTATTTTCACAGCATGAGGCCTTCAAATACAGAAATATAAGGACTGGCCAGCACATAGTGTACTAAGTTCAAATTCTAATCATAATTAACTTACTATCACCACAAAATCATGCATATTGTTCCTTGTTGAATCAATTTAAGTTTATTGGCGGGTGTGACATGTGTTTGAAGAGCGGAAAGACATATTACATACGCAGTCATGACAGTTTACAAACTCTAGATACCATACCTTGCTGGGTGCATACTGAAAATACGTTGGCAATTTTCGTAGCAATCCACTTAACTTTGCCATGTTTGCAATGAGTTGATCAAAACAAGCAGACAAGTAAGTTAAACAGGAAAGAGAGCTTTCCCTCTTCTCTTATAACACACGGTACATTATTTCATTAATGTAAGGAGTCTAAAGACAGGTTTTCAAGCCACAGTTTTCCAGATTAAGCCGGGGAAAAACTGCGGAGAATACACGTACAACAGCCTTCGGCACGAGTCTGAAACTGATGACCTAAATCCTGTTAACCAAAGAAGTCCATGCTGGCTGAATGTGTACTAGGCTTACTGCAAATTGTGTAACATGCTTTGCAGACAGCCCCTTCTTCCTACAGGAAGCACGGATACAGGGAATTACTGTTACTAGTGATTGGCTTAGTACACGTACATGTACTCCACAGGATCATGATGAGTGGAGTGGAATAGGGTGGTACCGCCCAACACAGCATTCGTTCATGTCACTTATTGTTTTTAAAGTCATTTTCACTTGTTTCAGTGTGTCAGTTTCTTATTTTTTATGGTAATATTACAAGAAAACTTTATGAGCATATTTATACAGTGTATATCACAGTGAACTTCTCTCACAAATTCGGAACAACTTCTAAACTCAATGAGAACAACATAATTAATTAACTGTTTCCTTTTCAAGGGAAGTGAACACAATGCATTAATTACAAAACAACCCTAATTAAATGCATAGAACAATAATACATTAATTAGACAACAACCCTAGTCTTGATTAATTGTTATGAAACAATAATGCAAATTGGAGCCTTGCAGTTCAAGTCGGTGAGGCATCTCAACTTAATAAAAAAAATGGCAGAATATAGGATTGGTAGACCTAAAGTTGACAGAACTAATTTGATTTGTCATGGAATACAAACAGAAATGTGACATTTTCAGCTCATGTCAACTTTGGAAACTGTAGAAAACAGTGACAAAAACAGTATTTTAAAATCTATTCACAGGCATTTTATAGGAGTTTTGATCTCATCCCAAGATCAAAACTATTTTTGGTTATTGTTTAACCAATTTCTGGATAAATATAGAATTTCGGCCAAAATATGTTAACTGTATGGTCCACCACCATCTTTTTCTGAAAGTCATACTTAAATATGTGAACATTTCTGTTTGGATATGTTACCAAATCACAGTTCACCTTTAAAACAAAATAGAGGTTGTGGGTTCAAATCCTGTGAAAACATCCTGTTATTTTTATTTTCAAAGGTACTATGAGTCATTCCACCAGATTTGTGACAGTATAAAATGTTATGTCTGTAAACAGTTTATCTTTTGATCAATGAATGCACATTTGCAGCTGATCCTCAAATTAGAATGGAATGAATTGGCAAATTACATGTAGGCTAAATAGAAGAAAATATCAAATTTGATACTAATAACAAGGATGTTATTGTGTAAGTTCATATAGAGACATTTTGTTGACACCTGTCACATCGTCACAAATCATGCTCCAACCTCACCTGTTGGAATGACCCATGTACCATGCATGTACTGCTGTAAGGAAGGTTATTATTAATTAGCTGAATCATTCAATCCTACGCATACAAATTATGTGAATTTGAATTAATTCCAATCTCGCGAAGCATATACATGTACTAAGTCTAGACAAAGTAGCACAATCAAGAGTCAAATCAAGATGCAAGCAATACAGTCCTAATGGGTTGATTCAAATGATAAACAATTGCATGATATCAAGTTTGTCAACTTGACTGTTCAGGATTGATTTATCTTATTTGAGCATGAGGTACTGAGTGATGTTACGTTTCAGTAAACTGAAGGAACTTGCCCTGACCCAGCAATGAAATCAAACCAAGCACATGCAACTGACTGAAAATTAACAAAAAGCAATTCTATTGTGATTCTATTAAATAGCAAACGGAGTGTTAATGGTAGACCAATATAAACTGTGATGTCTATGCACACATGGGCACAGTACGTGCACTGTGTGGAAACAATAACTGTGAATGTGATTGGACTCTTGGTAAATTTGATGTAGTATTGTGCACTGTATGCAATCAAAGGTCACCCAGTGTATTTATTGACTCTATCCTGGCATACTCCCCTGAACTTTACCTGATTGAGTGATGCAGATTGACATTGTGAAAATCACTGACATTGGGCAAAGAATTGTTTACATGTTAATGGCAATAGATGTTTATCCCGGTCATTCAGAGCAGGCATAGCATGCTACATGTATGTTTTTGACCAACGTGGTGTGTGTCCTCAAATGTTTGAATGATCATTTCTTCATACCGTTAAAATGGACCTTTTTCTTTCGTGGCTCATTAAAAAAATATACTTTCAGTGTATTATAAGCAGGTTATTTGACCCAAACCATGCAAACTTAAACAATGTAGTTATTGCATTAACCACTGTAGGTTTCACATACATGTTGTAAAATATTTTCTCGAACGCATATGCAATACTGCCATATAAAGATTACATAACCATGCTTTTGTATAATTAATACACTGTATGCAGCACTGTGCCACACCCTCATTTTGCTACAATGTAATGCATAAAACAACAGCGTGCTTCATATTCTCAAAACTCAGACAAGCACAAGCAAGTGCTGCTGTCTCACTGCACAGACTAGATATATAGATGATCCAGATGCCAGTTTGTTTCCATACTGAAAGAACTGAATGTCCTTGGTACAATATAACTATTAATATTAAAATTAATAATTATGCATCAATTTATAATGGATTTCAGTACCAAGGCTATTGGTGTATAGTTTGTCGGGCACTACTTGTAGTCACTGAAATATTTCCATATGGTGTAATATGGAGATAAAAATGGAAATTTGAAGAAAAAAGCCTAGTTTCACAAAACCAGTGCATGCACACTAGCAGATACTACATGTTTTTGTTTCACCAGTTTTAAAAATGTATAAAAGAAAATTACTTGTTCATATGAAATACTGAAATTTCACAAGAAATATTGACTTCCCTGGAACATACTGAAATAATTAGAACCAAAAGAAAACCCAATGATATTACATTGTTCAAACAACAATCAACAGAAGAGGGGACACATGTTGTCTTAAATTGGCAATTATTCCAAATTATAACACATTTTGGGGAGGAAATGGAACATGACACATTAGTGGCCAAATGAAAGCACAAATAAACAAATTGCACACAACCAATGGATACAATTACAAGAGACTTTGGTACAACTATTGTCAATATTATCAACAGGAAGTGAATGGTCAGAACACACTATAACCATCATACATGTCATAGATCCATGAAACTGATTGTATCGCAAGTTATCTTCAAAATCCTTGAACATGATTCATCATCAGTCACTTCCCAATAGTTGATCATTAACTATGTACATTAGTGACTTTTAAAGGTAATACATGTATCATACATGTAGCTTTGTTTTTTGTCAAAGAAATGCAGATTCATTGGCAAATGTTCAAGGATGATACAGTAACAGTCAGTCATCCGTGATATTTTCAGTCACATATTTTTTCCCACTTTTTGAGAAAACAATGAAAAATGGCCACAATATTTTTTTTAAATCTTGTCACCGTTATTTTTTATCTTTAAAAGATCAAAAATGTTTTTGGTCATTGGTTTTACTCTTTTCTGGATAAATAAAGCATTTCAGGTAGAAAAATGTATAGACCTGTATTTGACTATTTCTGTTTTGGTTGGCTGCCAAGGTATGATAGTACCTTTGAGACCGCCAATTCTGGTTCCCTCTCTCTGTCCCCTGTGGTATGCTTTAACAAAACAATTTGCCTTCCAAAACTTTTTTCTGTCACAACACCAACATTTGAAACCCTCTTGCTTCAAAGTAAAAAAAAACTATACATGACCTGTTTGAATCACCATTTCAAACAATAACCCACTGGTCTTCATCTTTCGAAATTTTGTTTTTATTCTGGATGTGTGTCTTTGTGCAGACACAAATCAGTGCAGATCACTGCGAATGAGATTCCCAAGGGACACAAATTGATGACCGCTGTGGCAGCATGCATATAGTCTGCAACAGTCAGTAGGATCCAAATGAATTTCCACCTTGATTACTTCACATGTGTTTGTTCCACACCAAGGAGCATCCATTTGAAGGATACCCATGTTGGAATGAATAACACAATCCTGAGTGATTCCTGACAATAACACACCATGCACTAACCCTATGGGCTATGGGACATGATTGTCTGTGTTTTGATTGAAAAAAAAACACATTGATTTTCATCAAACGGAATGTTCGTGAGTACAGATAAATCAGAGGGGTGCATTTCATCTCTTACATTCTTAGAAGAGGCAGAGCAATTTTCAAGCCAATTTGTGACGTCTTTGTTGTCATTTGGGGACATTTTTAGGTGCAAGTACCATCTAGACAAAAGAGTATGATTTATTTCTGTATACAAAATTTCAAACTCAATGGGATTCTCTGGGGTGCTTGACCGACCATTGATCTCCAAAATTTAAAAAGGGAGTTCAGCGCCCCAGTTACTGGGCCTGTCTATGCAGGAGGTAAGTTTTAATATTGCCAGTTGGCCAATTAGAGCAAGGGAACGGGAAAATAGCAACAAAAAAATATAAAGAAGAATGCCGGTGTCAGCTAAATATACCCTGCCATAATTAAATGTAGGCCCTATAGGCCCTATATATGTCTTTTTACCTTTTTGGAGTGTACATCGGATGCCATATCGCAGGCTTAGGTGATGCTGTCACACAAACCAGGTTATATCATTCTTCGACAAAACTGTTGGGCAATGTCTGAAATCTGCAGAAGTAAATTTACACAAATAAGTAGTGGAGAAATGGACTCAGTTATGATTTAAATCAATTATCAATAGATATTACAGAGAAATAAATAGCATTTCTGAAATTCAACAACAAGACATGAATAAATTATGTCTGAAGAAAAACAGAACAATGTTGTTTTTTTTTAAGCAAAGCGTTCATGTACATAAGTGCACTCTGATTAGTCTGATGCCCAGCTTCTACAGTAACGTACGCCTAAGTAAGTCTTGATACAACAGACTAACCAGAGTGAACTAATGTATCCTCGATGTACCGGTTTTCAGGGGTGTAAGTAGACCCAGTAACTGGGGCGCTGAACTCCCTTTTTGACTTTTGGGGTTGACGGTCGGTCTAGCGCCCCAGTGATTTATATTGGTTGAGATGTGTCGTACACAGGAAAAAAAAAAATTCACGGCACTTGCGCCGAAAATGTCCCCAAATTACACCAAAAACATCACAAACAGAATTGAAACTCGCTCCATTGCTTCTACGAAAGTCAAAGATGAAATACAGCATATTAATTTGTACTCACGATCATTCCTTTTGATGAGAATCGACCTTTTCTGACGAATGTCCAGACGAGAACGTAAAAAACGGAATTTAATTTGTGTGGCTCTGCTCCACACAAAATGGCGGTCCTACGTCATCGCATGAATATTCATTTTGGTAATTTCCATACTATGCGGACGTGTCGATACGTAGATCACTTTCCCTCCGCGCACAGCGAAAAATCCTTTACACGAATTGGCACGAAACGGCCAAAAGAGGGCGTCGCGATCATCTCATTATGTGACGTCATCGCACTGACCAAAAATGGAAGTTTTCATGAATGAAACTGACGCGCATGGGCACATACTCGGCCATGCGGCAACTCGAATCATTGACAGAGACCTCGCACGATCTTTTGAATGGAACCAAAAACGACCTTTTGACCATTTTTTGTGGTGTCACCCGCCGATGTTCGAGAACTCACGGACTCCGCAGTCGTATATTTGAACTTTGGTCAGCTTTTGTTGCCATTTTACCGCGAAACTGCGCCACCATCTGAGCGTGATTGTAGGTCGTTGAATATTCATAGCAACATGTGTTGAGTCTGTTGGTTGTGCATGGTCGCCCGAGTTGTCGTACGGCCGACCGTTGGTCGTTTCGTAGTCGTACACCGTGTGTGCTTGAATAGGCACATCGCGTAATGCGTGCTCCGTACGTGTCTCAAACGGCCCTGCGTGCGTGCGTAACGAGTTCGGCCAGCGCATGGTTTCTGTGACGTCACGAGCACTGCCTTGCGCATTGACCAATCAGCGCGGCGCTTGTCACAAACGGCACTGTTGTTATGGGGCCGGGAATTTTAACGAGGCAAAGTGATCTACGTATCGACACGTCCGCATAGTATGGAAATTACCAAAATGAATATTCATGCGATTACGTAGGACCGCCATTTTGTGTGGAGCAGAGCCACACAAATTAAATTCCGTTTTTTACGTTCTCGTCTGGACATTCGTCAGAAAAGGTCGATTCTCATCAAAAGGAATGAGCGTGAGTACAAATTAATATGCTGTATTTCATCTTTGACTTCCGTAGAAGCAATGGAGCGAGTTTCAATTCTGTTTGTGATGTTTTTGGTGTAATTTGGGGACATTTTCGGCGCAAGTGCCGTGAATTTTTTTTTTCCTGTGTACGACACATCTCAACTGTAGGCTTTACCCTACAGATCGTCAAAGTTCAATATGACGAAACAAAATTAAGGTGTCCACAAATAATTAGGCTCAGCAATCAGACGCACATTTGATTGTTCCAACAAATATTATTAATCACACACAAAAAAAGCAATCACAGGGTGGCAGATAATACAGCAGTGTGTGTCTAATAAGTCAGTGGAGTGTCAGAGTGTTCAGAAGTGGATGTGGATGTGGAATGTGGTCAAAAGTGGAAGTGGTTGTGGTCAAAGTGGTTCGACTGGAATAAAAACAGAAAACAAGAAAAATTACATGCATATGTGTACTGTGAACCACATGTCTCTAACATGTCTAAATAACATAACATGTCCCAAATTTCCCTAAATGTCTATGTGCATGGAACCCATTAAACTATTTGGCCTTATACAAATACAAAATACACAGGGTATGCAAAACTGGCTTCACAAAGTATATCAGGTTAAACAGAAACCCAAAAACTACATGTAAATAATGATGATAAACAGTGCCCCTGCCCAAACATGTACTAAACAACATGCCAGGCGGCATGGCCCAAAATGTCAAATTTATCACATAACAAATCTTTAGCTAAAAACATTTTAAACTTAAAAGTTCTTCAATATAACTTTACTTGAATGTTTAAATAAAATAATAACTCACTTTGCTGAGCTGTCCCAGAAAAATAAAGGGAAAAATAATGGCAAATTGTCTGCAGGAAAATGTGTCAATGTGTGTCAAAAACGTGACAGAATGATAAGGTACATGTAACATGAAAGAAAATAGCGCCCTCAGGCTTAACAAAAATATATTAAACCAAGAAAATAGAATAGCGCCCTCTGGCTGGATTAGCAAATAACAAAAAATGTCAATGTCCGGGAGGTGGCATTACTCCATCCAAAACAGAAGACAGAAGAAAACAATGACAAAGTGTCCACGAAAGAACTGAAATGTTCCTTGGAGCTAGGCAACCATTACTGGGAACGCATCTCTTCGCCCTCCAAGAGGCAAAGCTTGGCTACTGGCCTGTCGTAGAATCCTGACTGCGTCTTGACCTGAGCTGACCTGACGCTTCCCTCCTTGTCTGGATAGGTGTGTGTCACCAAACCGAGAGGCCAATGGTATCGTGGGGTATTCTCGTACTTCACAAGTACAAGATCACCAACTCTGACGTTGCGTTGTGGGTTCAGCCATTTTTGTCGTTGTTGCAGGTCTGGGAGGTATTCCTTCAGCCAACGCTGCCAGAATACATCAGCCATGTACTGTACTTGACGCCATCGGTGCTTGTAGACGTCTTGCTTGACGAAATTCCCAGGAGGAAGCTCAGGACCTGACCGAAGCAACAGCAAGTGGTTTGGGGTGAGTGGCAGCGGATCTCGGGGATCGTCTGAGAGCTTGGTGATGGGTCTACTGTTGACAATGCCTTCAACGATGCAGAAGAGTGTGAGGAGCCTTTCGTCATCTAGTGGCTGCTGACTCAGTAGGCTACTGAGAACGGCACGCACAGTCCGTATTTGTCGTTCCCACACGCCGCCGAAGTGGCTGGCTGCAGGCGGGTTGAAGATCCATTGGATTTCCTTCTGACGAAGAAAATCTTCTACCTTGCTTTGGTTCCACTCTTGAATGGCTTGGCGTAGCTCTCGCATCCCACCTACCAGGTTGGTACCGTTGTCTGATCGGATTTCAAGTGGTTTGCCTCGGCGACTGATGAATCGCTGTAATGCATTTATGAATGAGCTGGTCTCCAAACTGTGGCAAACCTCCAAGTGAATTGCCCTCGTCGAAAGGCAAGTAAAAAGGCACCCGTACCTCTTCAACTCGCTTCTGGCTCGTTTGACAAGAAATGGCCCGAAGTAGTCGACACCGACCATACTGAATGGGGGAAGATCAGCAGTGACTCGGTCCTGAGGAAGGTCAGCCATCTGCTGCTTCATGGTAGGTGCTTTCCTCTTGCGACAGGGGACACATGTGTGAAGGATGCCTTTGACGGCAGCACGTCCTCTGATGATCCAAAACTTCTGCCGGATCTCAGCAAGGGTGCGCTCACTTCCTGAATGACCTGATGTGGCGTGGTAGTGTCGAATGATCAATGTTGTCACAGCATGCTTCTTCGGAAGAATCCAAGGATGCTTCATGTCTTGATCTAGACTGGCTTTGTTCAGGCGTCCACCCACTTGAATTATGCCATCACTGGACTTGATCGGTGTCAGCCGACGATAACCACCGGACTTGAGCAGCACGTCATCGAAGGTGGTCTTCTGGACTTGCTTGATAATCTCCCTCTCTGCGGACTGCATTTCATCAACTGTCAAAGGCTGCAGTGAATGACAACTCCCATCGGTGTTCCGAATCTTGGCAAGAAGTGTCGACTTCACACGGAGAATCCAGGCCACAGCTTTACGAAGTCGATACCACGAAGAGTAGTGACAGAAGAGCTTGTCAAAGCTATCTGGCTCATCTTTAGCAGCACACGTGGCATAGACAACGGGATTTCTCTTCACCTCCAGATCTCCTGATGGCAACTGAGTATCAAAGTCTGGTTGACACGGCCAGTGAGATTCGTCCCTGAGTAGGAATTGTGGACCTTGCACCCAGCGCTCACTCTCAATCAACTCGTGAGCTGTAAGGCCACGTGAAACGTCATCCGCTGGATTGGATTTACTATCGACGTGTCTCCACTGCTGCGGGGCTGAATGGTCCAAAATTGTTGTGACACGATTGGCTACAAAGGTCTGGTACCTTTTGTCGTCGTTCTTCAGATAATAAAGAACAATCATGCTGTCGCTCCAATAGATTGTCTCCTGAAGTGGCAGTGTCAGATGCTTGTGCAACATCTTGTCCAGCTTGACAGAGACGACTGCAGCAGAAAGCTCCAGGCGCGGGATTGACATAGTCTTCAGGGGAGCCAATTTGGCCTTGGCTACAAGCAGCACACAGTGTGTCAACCCATGGACATCCTGAAGACGCAGGTAAGTTGTAGCACCATATCCCTTCTCAGAGGCATCTGAAAAATGGTGCAGTTGTGCTGACACGACAGCATCAAAACTGAGTGGCTTGATGCAACGGGGAATTGACAACTTTTGAAGCTCTGGTAGGTCTTTCAGCCATCGGACCCACTGCTCTGCGATGTCATCTGGTACTGGTTCGTCCCATGCAATCTTCATACTGCACAACCGCTGAAGGAGAAACTTGGCGGTGAGTACGAATGGGCTGGCGAATCCTAGAGGATCGTACACTGAACTAACTATGCTCAGGAGACCTCGTCGTGTCTGTGGCTTCTCCTTCACGTGTACGTCGAACGTAAATGCATCTGCCTCAATGTCCCACAGCACTCCCAAGGCTCTTTCTGCAGGCATCATCTCGTCATCGAAATCCAACGATGGAACTGTCTTGGCTCGTTCTGATTCAGGAACTGACCTCAGCACATCACGAGAATTGCTGATCCACTTCGTAAGGTGGAAACCGCCAAGAGCCAACACCTCTCGAAGCTGGCTAACGAGCTTGACTGCCTCCTGCTCTGTGGCAACTGATGTTAAGCAGTCATCAACGTAGAAATTTCTGTCAACTGTGTCGATTGTGTTGGCATCATAGGCACTCATGTTGTCTTGCAATGTGCGTTTCAGGGCAAAATTGGCGCAGCTGGGTGACCATACTCCGCCAAACAGGTGAGATTTCATACGGTATGTCTTGGGAGTGTCGGCCACGTTGTCATCATTCCACCACAGGAAACGTAGAGCGTCACGATCAGGCTCATTGACGTAAACCTGATGAAACATGCCTTCGATGTCTGACATCAGCGCAATTCTCTCCTGCCGGAATCGAAGGAGAACACCATCGAGCCTATTCGTCAAGTCGGGTCCCTGATGTACCACGTCATTTAGTGACACACCTTGATGTTTGGCGGCACAGTCAAAAACTATGCGAAGTTTTCCTGGCTTGCGAGGGTGCACTACCGGGTGGTGGGGTAAGTACCACACGGTGCCATCTGGCCTGTCTAACTGATCTTGGGGTACCTCCTCAGCGTATCCCTTGCCAATTAGATCGTTGACTCCGGAAATGTACTTCTCCTTCATGTCAGCATCTCTCATCAGTCGTCTGCCAAGTAGACGCAGCCGATGATCAGCAACTGCTCTGTTGTCAGGTAAGCACGGTGGTCTGGCTTTGAACGGAATGTTCATACTGTAGTGTCCGTCGACCAGATGGACAGACTGCTCCCACATGGCAACGGCCTTTCTATCGTTGATGGACATTGCGGTCTCGCTGCCTCCTACGTCATCCAGCTTCCAGAATTTCTCGACTTGCTGTAGAAGACTGGCGTTGGTGTCGATGTCAATGTAGTGTGAGGATACAAGCTTCCGGGGCCCAGAGTCTATAGGTCCATTAAGAGTCCAGCCCAAAATGGTCCTTGTAGCATAGGGTGCTCCCGAGCCTGCCTCACGAACTTCCTTGGGTGTCATGACAGAGGGGTTGTCTTGTCCGATTAGAAGGTGGACTTCCTTTGTGTCAACATCTGACAGAACAATGTCCTTTAGGTGTGGCCACTTGTTCAGCTCTCCCTGGCTCATGATGCAGTCAGAGGTGATGTTAAGCTCGGGCCTGGTCAGCACATTCGTCATGACAACAAAACCGTTGTCATTTATGTCGGCGACTTCAAGGCTCACAACGTAGGTGTCGGTGAGGGTGTCACGGTTGTCAAGTGTTGTAAGCCTCAAATTGTCATGCTTCCCTGGTTCTCCAAGTCTCCTCATCAAGCTTTCACTGCAAAACGTCTGGGTAGAGCCACTGTCAAGAAGAGCGTAAGTTGTCACGAAACTCTCAGCAGCGGTGTGACCTCTCACCTTCACTGGAACAATAGGCAAGGCGACCTTGCCCCTCCCGGCCCCAGTGGAACTACAGGTTACATTGGCTTGGGCAGTTGTCGTTGGCTCATGGCTATCAGCAGCATGTACAATGGCGTTCACTGGGTAATTCACAGCTGTGCCATGGTTAGCGTCGGTGGTGTTCACACTTCGAGGTAGGTGTAGAAACTTGGTGTGTTTCCGCCCACATCCAGGCACAGTGCACACTGTGTTTCTGGTGCAGTCCTTGGCCTGGTGTCCTGGCTGAAGACAGTTCACGCAAAGCCGTTTACTTTGCACGAAATTCAGACGGTCATTTACTCGCAGTGCCTTCCAGGCGTTGCAATCAAACAAGCCATGTCCTTGTCCACAGTATAGGCAAGAGCGTTGTGGTGTGCTCTTTGGACCCATACCAGTTGGCACTTGAAAGTTGGTACTTGAACTTGACTTGGTAGCTGTCTTCTCTGGGGATGTCTGAACCAGTGTGTTAAAGTTGGCTCTCTGTTTTGGCTTGGGCTTGTCTTTTGGTCTCAGGTGTTCTTTGCTAACAAGTTTGCCGAACACCGGGTCGTTAGCCTGCTCCGCTGAAGTTGTCACAAATTTCATGACATCATCGATGGTTGGCACTCTCTTGTCAATGTTCTTGATGTGATGAACCCTTCTCAGCCATGCCTTTCGCAGATCCCATGGTAGTTTCTCAACTACACGGGACAAGCTCTTACTGTTATTCAGCTCATTCAGCTTGCCCATGGTGTGCAGGGTCTCTCGGCAGTTCCGCAGCTCATCTGAGAAGTCTAAGAGTGACTTGCTATCTCGAATCTCTGGTCGGGAAATTATCTTGTCGACCCAGGCCTCAGCGATGTCGTATTCATTGCCAAATCTCTCTTTAAGCAACTTTCTGGCAAGGGCATAACCCTCACTCGGCCTCTTCATCACACAGCACTGGATGAGCTTCCTTGCCGGCCCGGTACAGTACTGCTGTAGTCGGGCTAGTTTGGCTGCATCGCTGACACATTCCTTGTCGACTGCGTTCTCAAACGCTCGAATGAACAGCCAGTAATCAACTGGGTCTCCGCTGAAAGTCATCAATTCTGTCTTCGGCAACTGCAGACTTTCGATGAGGGACTGCTGTTGCAAAGTGCTGGAGTTGAGGATCTGCGACAGGATGCCTACAGACTCGCCACCATGGGTATGGATATAATCCATGGAGGCAGGCGATGACGGCTTCGATGTTGGATGAATGTTCTGCCTTTCATCCTTGTTGTCCTCTTGAGATGTTGCAGTCGGCGTTGAGTACTTGAATGGGATGGGTAGGGCTTCACCGTTTTCTGCCTCGGCGAAGGTCTTCTCCATCGCCTCCATTTTCGCTATTTCTGTCTCCAAATCCATTTGTCTGCGTCTCTGTTGCAGTTCGAGTGTCTCCTGTTCGAGTGCCTGCCGACGTTTCTGAGCTTGCATCTCAGCCAGCAGTGCAGCCTTCCTTGCTGCTGCCTGTATCCATGAACTTGATGCAACTGAAGTACCGGACACAACACTTGCCGCTCTCGAACGCCGTCCTCCTACTTGGCTGACTGAGTCTCCATACTCAATGGTGTCTGCTATCTGGTCCATGGTCGAGGCTTCAGGAACAGTTTCATTATCTCTGCTCGCCATGGTGTTGACGTTGATACTCAATCAAATTGTCAGTGAAGACCAAATCGAACTAATGTAGGCTTTACCCTACAGATCGTCAAAGTTCAATATGACGAAACAAAATTAAGGTGTCCACAAATAATTAGGCTCAGCAATCAGACGCACATTTGATTGTTCCAACAAATATTATTAATCACACACAAAAAAAGCAATCACAGGGTGGCAGATAATACAGCAGTGTGTGTCTAATAAGTCAGTGGAGTGTCAGAGTGTTCAGAAGTGGATGTGGATGTGGAATGTGGTCAAAAGTGGAAGTGGTTGTGGTCAAAGTGGTTCGACTGGAATAAAAACAGAAAACAAGACAAATTACATGCATATGTGTACTGTGAACCACATGTCTCTAACATGTCTAAATAACATAACATGTCCCAAATTTCCCTAAATGTCTATGTGCATGGAACCCATTAAACTATTTGGCCTTATACAAATACAAAATACACAGGGTATGCAAAACTGGCTTCACAAAGTATATCAGGTTAAACAGAAACCCAAAAACTACATGTAAATAATGATGATAAACAGTGCCCCTGCCCAAACATGTACTAAACAACATGCCAGGCGGCATGGCCCAAAATGTCAAATTTATCACATAACAAATCTTTAGCTAAAAACAGTTTAAACTTAAAAGTTCTTCAATATAACTTTACTTGAATGTTTAAATAAAATAATAACTCACTTTGCTGAGCTGTCCCAGAAAAATAAAGGGAAAAATAATGGCAAATTGTCTGCAGGAAAATGTGTCAATGTGTGTCAAAAACGTGACAGAATGATAAGGTACATGTAACATGAAAGAAAATAGCGCCCTCAGGCTTAACAAAAATATATTAAACCAAGAAAATAGAATAGCGCCCTCTGGCTGGATTAGCAAATAACAAAAAACTGCTTCTGGATTCTACATCAACCAATATAAATCACTGGGGCGCTAGACCGACCGTCAACCCCAAAAGTCAAAAAGGGAGTTCAGCGCCCCAGTTACTGGGTCTAGGGTGTAAGCATTTATTCCAAGAAAGAAAAAAAGTCACATACAGAAGTTAACTGTTGACATTGTAGTTTGGCTTGCGGTGGAGCACGTACCGTACTTAAAACAAACATTTGGGGTTCCTGAGGTTAAGTACACTCAGGTTAGCTGGTACCCAGCTTCTACTTACAGTACCTAGAATTTAGGTGAGTAACTAAAAGCTGGGTACCAGCTAATCTGAGTGTACTAAACTTCAGGAACCCCAAACAAATCAACTGATTGTGTAATACAGGCCTGCGAGTCGCTACCAATGACGCATAGGACTAGTCACTAGAGGTTAACCCTCGAAAACTTGATACCTCGACAACAGATACACTGCACTGACGATACACGGACACATTAAAAAACCAAAACCAAAACAAAGTGGGGTTAGTGTCTTTTAGTTTTACGCTACCCATATTCAGTATTTATTTAGCTTCTTCTGTTCCAAAATGAGATTTGTTACTTAAAGCAAATTTATTCATGGCCATGGGATGGGTCCTGTAAACCCTAAAATGAACATATTTCGGCAATCCAATACTGGGGCAATAGGCCCTATAAAATTTCAGTGAAAAAAAAACCAGTTTCTTACCCAAATAAATACTGAAAATAATACGGGTGGCGTAAAAGACACTAATGCCAACAAAGCCATATTGTTAAAATACTACATATTTTACTTTGACATTATTTTTATAATATAACCTCCCCCATGCCCCGCCCTCATTGCTGCACATTTGGCAAGTGGATTGTGGCAGTGCGTGCAGTGTGTACCTGCTGTTTGTAGGCCCTACTTGTTCAATTTTAATTTCTCTAATGCCTATAAAAACAGTTAAAATTACCCGAAAAAGAAAAAACATGTTAATGCGCTTACATTTTGAAGGAAATGGCAGCATACAGTAATTTTAATTATGGAAGAAAACCAAGTATGGCCCGCGAGAAAACATCATACGAGCAAAATTTTCACTCACACAGACGCTAACTAATGGAAATCTGGAGCCTGGTGTTCAAACATGAAAAAGCAGACAATAAATAGTAAACATGTTTGGTACCAGACTACTGAAAAATACTACACGAGCATTTTATGCTCAACAGAGGGCGCCAAACACAATATTCGCATCATCAGAAAATAATTTTGTATGAATAATAATAAGCTAATGAAACAAATTATTGTGGTATAAAAAATCATACTGAAGGATTTATTTGTCTCGACTTGGAAACTGACAATGTCACACTGAGTATATACTATTCAGTGTAGGATTCACATTTTAACACACAAAAGTACAATTCCTTCTTCTTCTTTTTTAGAAATGAATGAACATTAGTATTTTGAACTTGAAGGAACAGTGATGAAAAAGACAATGAATTATAGGTCTCATATACAAATGAATTAAAAGCATATGACAAAAATAAGCAACCATCAAAGTAGATAAATAAATAACTGTAAATAAATAAGCACTGAAAATGCCAGAGCAAAAACCATGTACAACACTTTATAAGGAGAGCAGACAAGATTTAGGAGTCGGCAAAATTTGTAATTGCCATCAGCTCAGAAATGAACTTTTGGCGATTTTCTTATTTGAGTTTACTTCATGCGGAAAGAAAGAAGCCCTGAATACAGATAAAAGCCTGATGTGACATGCACAAACATTTTAAGAAAGTAGTTGCATATGCACAGCTAGGGCTAGGGATGAGGGAACTGCAAGTTTAAACATTATTTTTACATTTTGAAGAATCCAAACAGTTTTTCATTTAAATTACTTCATTATTTTACCACTTAAACTGGAGGACAATTCCATCAATCCTGTTAACATCACTGATCTATTTCTATTCGAGAAAGGCCCAGTATAGTTATGCGTTTTCAAAAAAATATATAATCTAAATAAAACGTTTAAGTTCAATCAATGATGATTTTGGTATCCACAAAAAGAGGGCGCTGTCCACCATAATGTAAACAATGTCATTAATCCCCTGCAGACATGGCTGTGGCTAGCAATTACCTACAGGGGTATGGTAGCGGCTGAAATGGCTGGCCGCTTCCCATAGACTCGTGTGTAATTCCAAGCCGTAGCCAATCAATTCGAACACAACCCCGGCTTATGTATGTTACGTGACGAGACACCTTTGACCCCACGTTTGGTAAATAACCTCAACAAACAAGATTCAAGAAATTGCTGATCTGGAGAGAATTGTTCAACTGCTCGCATGAATGAAATCCCGAATGTTGGGATGACTTTCTGATGGGATCTAGGCAAAGTGACGAGAGGACAAGGGATGCAGATACGTCGGGTTCTGATTCAGGGGAAAGGGAGATGGATTACACTGAACTGCTGGCGTATTTGATGCGGAGGTTAGTTGGTTCATCCAGAGAGTAGACACAGGCTGACTAGCCGGCCTACCTGTTTTAACTTAGGCAAGATAATCTTTCTGTTTATCTTACCTCAGATCATGCTCAGATCATGTTCAGACTGTGCTGACAATCATTATATAATTTATAGCATATAACATACTGTGTTAAGCCTAGCAAGAGAATCGGATTATAAATATTGTAGTTTTTGTACACTTTTGTTTTGTGTTTGGGTGATCGTTGTTGGAAATGTTGAGTAGGCCCTATGTGTGTTACATAATATATGGCCTGGCCCTGGGCTGTCATGACACTGCATTTTTTCTTGTGTCAACAAAAACATAAACTCTTCATCAAATACACATTATCAGGTATAGCAGCACAGGCTCAATTGCAAACCTACATGAGTCTTACACCTCGTGAGAGTCATGTATGCCTCACACGCCTGACGCCCAGCAACCATTTTCTCACCCCTCAGGACCGAACTTGGAAAAAACTACAATTCAAAGCATGTGCTGCGCTTGGCTGTTGTGCACTGAGCTATTTGAAATGAGTGATTTAATTGTTCATTTCCAGCTAATTTCATGCACATTTTGAGATCCTGTTGTTTGTAAGAATCAGTTAAAACAATTTCAGTATGCACCAGATTGTACAATTTTCTGCTTAAAAATTCTTAAGTCTCCTGCATCGCTTGGCTCCTTCACATTATTTTGGTCTCTGACCTTGGCATCTTTGCAATAATAGCGCTCCGCACTAATGACGTCACAAAATCCCCGGATGGCAGACAAACATTGTCTCACACACGTAGTGCTCATGCACGCGCACACGCACATACACACGCATTTGCATGGTTGCAATGTTTGTCTGAGATCCGGTGCTATTTTCAGTGCAAGTGCGGAGCGCTATTGCAGAATACCCTGCCACTCACCTCTCCCTCAGATGTACAATGTCGTTCCGGTTCTTGATGGCTCATATTTTATGCACAGGGCTTTCAAGTTGCGGGGTATTCTGCAATTACTCCGCATCGCACAAATGCACAATATAGCTCAGGGAAAACTAGCAAATATCTCCAGAAATGTTAATAAGAGTCATTGTACCTTGTGAGTTTTCATTCTTTCTAATAAAATCTGGATCGACGCGAGTATCCTTGTCACAAGTTTACCTATGAACAATAAGTGTATTAATTGGACATTAGGATCAGTATTGTTGTCAATACCTGCATGCAACTCTTGCCCATTTTGCACACAGAATATATTCATTGGACACAATTGGATGCACATTTATAATTCTCCTAGTCGTACACAGAAGGCATTGTATAAAACCAGCCATAAAATTTGCTCTTATCATTCTGCTTGTGTCTGAACTTTGGTTTTCATTGAAATGATTTGCTGTAAATTTGGCAAACTGTGAGGACTTTATACTGGGACATATATCTATCTGCATGTGCCCAAGCCACCAATCAGATGGATGCTGTCTTCAAATTGGACCAAGACCAAGCTCAGCCCAAACCTAGCTTGGGTATAAATTGAGACCGTACAAGTGTCTTCTTCATCTTGACAAAGGCTAGCAGTCTTCATTCTAAGCGTCGCTACCTTTCAGCCAACATCATGAGCCATCAAACACTTTGCTTCTTATATATTATTCCCCATTCATTACAGTGGTCAGATCCGCTTGGTGTCATCAGATCCCGAATGGAGTTTTGGTGGTTTAGATAGTGACGATGAAGACACGAGTATTGAATGCTGCCCAGAGGGTAAGGGAGAAATTGATAGAAATCTAGATAGACCCAGTCCACATAGTTGCACATGAAGGCCAATTCATAGCTTTTGAGGTAAAGACATTTATTTCTGAAGAAAAGGTATACATGTATGCATTTTATTATTGTTTAGAACAAAACACACAAATAGTTGTATGTTTATATTTCAGCTGATCTCAACCCAGACACAAGCGCAATAAATGTAAGTCACCTTTATTAAAGAAAGATACAGTACTAGAAAGAAGTGAACATTTAACGGCTTTTGAGTAAAATTGTATATTATAATAGACCTGGCTAAAACTGTCAAATTGTGAAAGACATATATTGTTTTACATTTTTTTATTTGCTTGTCTTTGTTTGGGGTAATTATTATTATTTTTGTCATACAGTCAAGTGATCTGAAGCAACAGATGCTATTTGATGCAGGGATGAAGCACAACGATACGTTGCCATTGGTAACACCAGTCTACAAAATGCTAAAAAAGGTAAACACAGGAATCTCTAATTCACCCTCTATATCAGTGTGTGTTATTTCATTTGTCTTTTGAGAATGAGTTCACAATTTCCTACTGATCCTTCTTTGTTCTAACCAATCATTTACTTCCAGAGGACTATTGGAGAATGTTGCGGAGGCAGTTTCACAAGAGGAGACCGCTGTGTATCATCCAAAGGGTAACTATACTAAGATTCAATCCACGCCCATAAGACCATACATGTTGTTTGTGCCTTCTATCTGCCAAGTGTGTATGATTCCCGGCTGAATTTTTTAAGAGCATTTATACGCTTTTTTGGCAATCAATTTGCCATAAATGTTAATTGTGACCCTGCTTAATATACAATGATTACGCGTAACGTTTGGTGTACACAATTACTAATAAGATAATGTTGAAATCATGGCTAGTAATGTGCATAAATCTACTTCAATCTGAATAAAGCTAAAATTGACAATATCTGAGGGAGATTCGATTTACTAGGGTAGATGACCAAAACTGAATATAAGGGGTACTTAATACAAAAGTATGACATTTTTCCAAGGAAAAGATTAATGCTTGATAGCTAGACTGGGTCCATACCCAAAAAGTCATATGATTGGGTCAATTTTATGAAGCACTAAGATTAATCTTAAATATGAATCAATCTTAATTGCTAAGTAAAGTGTGATGTCACAATACAAATCACTATGGTGATACTGACAACTCATCTTAAGATTAATCTTAGTGCTTTGTGAAATCCATCCTGGGTAATCTTTGAGGACGCAGATCCAAGGGGTCTGGAAAGTCCTCGGGCATCTGCACCCTCACACAAGCCAAACATTTCTTGTAACTTTTGCTATCACTTGTAGGTTCCTTCCCAACCACATGCGCACTTTGGCCAGATACTCTACAAAGACCTTTTGCGGTAACTACTCCAAGGATGGCTCGGTGTTCCTGTCGGCATGCCAGGACCAGACACTCCGAGTCTACGACACGACCAAGGGCAGATTCAAGAAGTTCAAGGAGATCAAAGCACGGGATGTGGGATGGAGCATACTAGATACAGCATTCAGGTATTGAGATAAGAAGGACCCAATATCATGGCTCTAAACATAAGCTTATAATCTGCACTTATATGCTCATAACAAGATCCTATTTCATAGCTTTACAAGGAATTTTGAGTTTTCAATGTCCATAGTTCACGCTACTAATGATTTTTTTTGCTTACTCAGTTAAGGTAAACATTTTATGCTTATAGGTAGTATCATACTTTGGTAAGAAGCCAAAACAGAAATGTTCACAGATTTACCTATAACTTACAGGGTATGAAGATGGTGGTGGTAGAAACACACGTAACGTTAAAATGTTTCCGCCTGAAATGGTGTATTTATCCAGAAATTAGTAAAACAACGACCGAAAATCTTTTTGATCTTTTAAAAGATCAAAAGAAAAAGAGAAAAGTTTTCTCAAAAAGTGGGCACCGTATGGGACTGAAATTTTCACAGATGATTGTTACTGTATCTGTCTTGATATTTTTGCCCATGAATCTGTATTTCTTTGATAAAAACCAAAGTATGATACCTTTAATAATGTGGTGAGGTGAATGTTTCATCCTGTCTCCACTTGTTTCATGATGTATAATGTTGAAAAAGGTTACGTGTTACCACTTTGGAAACTGTATAAGAATTTGTTTGACGGTTGACAACCTGATGAAGAAAATGGATTTCCCAAGACCCCACGCACAGTTTGCCCAACACAAACTTCTGATCTGAAATGGAGAAGCAATTTCAAAGGCTTCAAAGCAGTTTTAAAATCTTGATGAGCCTGCATATACTATATTTCCCAACTTATGACAATACGGTGTAGATTACTTGTTGTAGCTAGCTGCCAAGGTGGATAACATCATGGCTTGACAATTCAGATCAGTGTTAACATGATGTTTATCTTGTTCATTGTTCACAGTCCTGATGGTAGCTATCTTATCTACTCCAGCTGGTCTGAGTTTAGTAAGTTACAATCCTTTTTTTTTTTTTGGGGGAGGGTACTTTATGGAACGAGAAGTTCAATGAACTTTTATTGTCCTTAGAAATGTGATCATTGCACATTTACCTTCTTGATTTGCATTTGAATGGATCGGCATTTTCAAGCAGACCTCAATCTGTGAGTTTCAAACACAGCTGCAGTGACACTGATTATGTCTACCTGGAATTTGGGATATATTGTCCGGCAGTATTCAACCATTGTGTGCCTGCATTGTTTATGCCGAGCTCCCTGCCTACATGGCCCGGCCAGATGACCTCTGTTTGACCGGTAACTGATAATGAAGCCGGTAACAACAAAACAAAAACAAAAATCCGGGCCGAAGGAATTAAACTTGAATGGTCCCCCATTGAAAGTCACAGATGGCATACATACATATTATGATACTACTGGAGTTGTTGGTTTTGTTATTTTAATACAACAGTTCATTTATGCAACGTTCATGGGGAGTTCCAGACCCACAATTCTCTGGACTTGGAGCCGGGCGACAGACACTTCTGTCCATTCTCTGTGCAGTTCTCCAGCAACAACAAAGAAATACTTGCTGGGTAAGTGGTAACTCTTTCGAAACATTTCCAATGAGAGTAAGCATAAAGCCTTGTAACCAAACCTTGAACAACTTAAAAATAAGCAGATTTCTTTGCTAACCAAAGATTTGCCGACAACCGGTCCCCAGCAATGCTTGTACATTGAAGTTTAGTTTGTAACCAAAGCAGACCGTTGCTGTGCTAAGCTGCTTTGTGAATCTTGGCCTCCAGTGTTGCTTACTGGTAAATTTCTGATTCAGCTGATTTTAACTGCATATGTTTGTATCTTGTATGACAGGGCAAATGATGGCTACCTGTATATATACGACATTGATCAGAATAAACGGACAATGAGGGTAAGAGAAAAGCAGACCATACGTAAAAAATATCTAGTGCAGATTTTTTACTCAAAGGCAGATGCTGCATTCTCTTTAAAGGTTTACTGTAATCAAATTTGGGAAAGGGGTGAAAGCGCTTTAAAATTATTGCTTCATACATAATTAATGACTATAGAAATTTATATTTTTATGTTAAGTGCTTAATTTTGATCAAAAAAATACAAAATCAGTACATGTATGTCATGCCCAAAAATAGTCCCCCTTGGAACCGATCCATGCAACAATAGCGAGTGACATCACCTACAGAACTATTATAGGCTCGCACCACAGTATACTGTGTTGCATTCTGCATGTGATGTAAGCAAGGTTTTTCGTCGCAAAAAGTGGGGTGCTAAATTATGGATCTAAAGTACCTTGTTTTTCTAAATACCATATTTTTTAGCACAAACAATGATATACAGGTTGAGTTTTATAACAATACAGATGTATTTAACTTCATATGAGTTTTGATTACAGTAAACCTTTAATAATGAATGTCGTATTCTTGATCTTGATCCATCACAGATAGATGCCCATGAAGATGACATCAACTCGGTCAGGTTTGCCGATGAATCTTCCCACATTCTGTTCTCTGGTGGGGATGACGGCCTATGTAAGGTGTGGGATCGTAGGATGCTGAGCGATGTACAATGTGATCCTGTAGGCATGATGGCCGGACACACCGATGGCATCACCTGTGTAGACTCCAAGGTAACCATCCAATTCCTCTGAACACAGAGCCCGGGGCTTTGCTCCAGCTCCATTTCATTATAATAATGGGTATCAAAATAGAGGCTTTTGGCTATGGCTTGGAAGTAGACACCAGTACTCTGTTCTGATCAAGAAAATGTAGCTTTAACTTCAACGAAGAGCCACAGCCTGTATTTTCAGCTGACAGAGCCGGATCCAGAGCCAAGGTTTGGAAAAGGTCTCAGATTTCCTCAAGCTGCTCATGGCAAAAAGTACTGCTAAGCAAAATTTGCCAAGAACCAGTTGCAGCTGCCAGCAGGCAATTTGCATCGCATAGATCTTCGCTTCACAAGTTGGCATGAAGTATGAACTGGGGCCAATTTCACAGCCCTGCTTAGCACAAAAACTTGCTTACCATGACATTTATGTCTTGATAAAAACTGTAATAACAACCACATTTCCATGTGTTGTGTATCACTTGTGATTGTTGTTTGGCTGTTGTTTGCAGACCATGAATATGAAATAGAACTTTTAATGGTGGTTTGTTTTATTGCGCAATATATTTTTGCGCTAAGCAATTTTTTGTGCTTAGCAGCTCCATGAAATTGGCTTTACTCCTCCTGCTATGTTAGTCCATTTGCTGAGTAACACAAATACATTGTTACATTGTCTGTGTCATCTATGTGCCTGCATGATGACGTTGCTTCTTCTTTTTTATAAGGGCGATGGTCGGCATCTTATCACAAATTCCAAGGATCAGAGTATTAAGCTATGGGACCTCAGAGTCTTCTCCCCTTCCTCCGCTATCACCAGCTGTAAGAAGGCTGTTGCTGGGCAACACTGGGATTACCGATGGCAACAGGTGCCCAGGAGATGTGAGTATGTTTGCTAGGAAAAGTCTTGGAAGAAGTAACATAAATGGTATCATATATATTTCCAGAAATTAGTAAAACAAAGACCGGAAACAGTTTTGATCTTGGGGTAAGATCAAAACCATTCTTTATGTTTTATAAGAAAAATTGAGTCAGGTTTTCGTTTTTTTCTCGTGACAAATTTTCACAGGCTTATCATGTCATGCACATGCTGGATCAGACAAAGTCTGGGTGCTGTTCTGTGACCATTACCAATCATGTGTTATACCTTTAATTAAAGTATTCTGTTCCTGGCTTTAAAGTGATTCATGAATACCTAGTGCAACAATGATACCTCAACAGAAATCCTTAAACTGACAGCCATATTTGTTATGTGTGTTCTTGTCTTTGGTTTACAGCTAAGAGGAGGAACTACATCAAAGGAGATACTTCCCTGCTGACCTACAGAGGACATGGTGTCCTACACACTTGCATCCGCTGCCATTTTTCCCCTACGTTCACAACCAATCAGGTTAATATCATTGTACTGATTCATTGCGTGGCGTGCTGTGGCCCAGTGGTCTGGTGTGTCGTACTCATGATCAGGGTCTTGTAGTCAGTCTACAGATTGTGGGTTTGAGTCCAGCCATGGGATAGTGGTGCTTGCATCCTTGGGCAATGCACATTGCTCCTCTTTACCCAGGAGGAAATGGGTACAGCTGTAGGCTGTATACTCCCCATGGAGTTGAGGTTATTTCTGGAATGTAAATGTAGCCCGATGACCAGAGATAATAATTATGTGCATAGAGATATCTCACGTTGATTGTGATATGCACTCTATAAAACGGATTATTATTGTTAACGATGATACTAAGAAGTACTTAGAAATACTCATAGCACTGACGCTAGCAGAAGGGATAGAAATGTGAAGAGAAAAGATGAAGAAATTGGGTTGGAGGAGGATGGTAGCAAGCTTTTAACCTGATGGCATCTTCACATGTAACATTCTTCTCTTCGAACCAGTCCCCAACTGGCAAAACAAATATGCCATTTGCATATTGGGTATGAATAAAATGTCTTGCACCCTGACTTCATGTGGTGGTCACTGGTGTATTCAGTTTTGAATTCACCCGACTAATTGACCTCATGCATAGCAACCAAGTTCTAGACTGGTCTTGTACCACTGTGGCATTCATATCCACCATGAACTGTATTGGACAATATTTAGATAGAAATGGCCAACAGCTTACGGTAGGAAAAATATTGAGCCTCTTTTGGCTGCTGTTCAAGTTTTTCTCAGGTTTCATGCCACGTAAAGCAGGTAGCTACAGTTCCTGGGGATGAATAAGTGCAAGAAATAGGGATATAGTGTCAGCACTTTGACTTCTTGTTTTCCTTCCTTTTGAAGTCATGGGTTTTATTTTATTTCATTTTACAGAAGTACATCTACACTGGCTGTGCTACTGGAGGAATCATAAGTGAGTTTCAAATGGTCCCCATCCTTTTTTTTTTAGATTGTTGACATTATTCAGTCATTTCATATGAAAACTCCATGTTTGTTTCCCGATATCACTGAGCTGTTTTATGGGTTTAGAGAAACTTATTCCCAGTTGGTATTGTTAAGGTTTATGGTAGCACCATGAATTGGAGTGATACTCCATGGAGTTGTGTGGCTCTGGAAAGAATGAAAGAAACTGAGGTGTTAAATGAAATAATCTAATCCAGCCAGCTTGCTTCTGGCCGTCTTCATGAAAATGTTCCTATCATAAAGTGGGGACTTAGGAGGTGAAGTACTCCAGACCTAACAGACAGCACTAAAACTCAAGCCTAGTTGCAGCAGTAGGTGTCAGCATGCATTTAACTGGTCATAATAGCCTTTTTCGCATTACACATTGGGTAATTGTCAACAGATGCAAGCTATGCTATGCTGATTTAATACATGTACATAAATTGTGCATACATGAGTCATCTGTAATATACCTATGTACATTTGTTTTTGGAAGCGTATGTACATGTACATACAAAAAACTTTGGTTTTCAATGTAATGGGATTGTGTAGTGTTGTGAGACACTTAAAAACGGAGGAGTTGGCTTATCTGGATTAGTTGTGGACTGCATGGTTGGTGCCACTGTAGCGCCCTCTTGTGGTGGAAAATGTACTCTGAATTGAGTGTATTCTCCTAACGATAGCAAAAGCATTGCCTGGTGTGAGTGTTAAAGCATGATCATGCAATGGTATAGCAACATCCTACACCTAACTTTATTAAGTGGATTCTCCAGAACTATTTGTAGCTAAGTTTTTGCTTGGTGGAGAGACTAGAATTGAGTAAGACTTGCGGAGACATCTTGTATAACGCTCTTCTTGGAAGGTGTGTGGTCCTGAAAAGGACTGGTGAGAGAAAGTTCTCGACGTTTCGACCAGTGTGCTCTGGCCGTCTCAGAATCGAGATCTTTCTCTCATTGGTCTTGCTCAGGACCACCCACCTTCCAAGAAGTGTGTTATACAAGATGCCTCCTCAAGTCTTACTCAATCCTAGAGCTATTTTGTGTTTTATTTGTGGTTTCAGTCTATGATGTCTTGACTGGGAAGATTGTGAGGAAGCTCATTGGACATTCAGGGTGCGTCCGCGACGTGTCATGGCACCCCTTTGAAAACAACATCATCAGCACATCGGTGAGACTCAGAGAAAATAAAATGCACATCAGATATGCAAGGTTCAAGATATCACACACATGTACTGTATTGAGACTGAGGACAAGGCCTGGATAAACTTGTAACATGTAGAGTGGATGGGCTAAGCACTTATGACAGTATTTCAACAATGTTTCTGTTTGGAGTTAGGAGGGCCTGACATATCAATCCTAGTACCGGTAGGATCTTTCTCATGCAAAGGCTTTAATAGCAAGAGGACATGAATGTGTAAGTGAAGATACGCATTTAATGAAAGGATCAGAACAGAAGAGGCTTAGAGTGTCCAGGAAAGCAAGCAATAATAAGCCTGGGAAACCACAAAGAGAGGATAGAGGTGGGCAAGTGTCATTAGGGAAATTGGACAAAGGAGCATGGGAGGGTATTCAAGATCAGGTGTTCCCTTTTGTTCTGCTCCTCTCATCCATTCATGTGTATCTTCACTTGCATGTTTATGTGCCCACTGCCCATGTCATTTTGCCTTTGAGAAGGATCCTGTTAGGATAAAAAAAAGTCAGACCCTTCTTACTTTAAGCATTTTTATATATTTCAGGTCTCTTATTTTGGTGGATGAGCAGTTTGCAGCCATTGAATAATGTTTCTGCTTGTTTTGTTTGTGTCTGTTTGGTTGTTTGTTTGTGTAGTGGGACGGCAGTCACGGCATATGGGAGTACAGGCCAGACAGATTACCCGAATGGCAGAAAGAGGAAATCGATGATGAGTCTGAAGAGAGCGACAGCGATGACGATGACGACATCTTTCATGGAGTGCGCAGAGCTCACAGGCGTGTACAACAGAGACCTTGACACACTCAGCCTGCCCCCTAGTCCCCTACTCTTCCGTACCGCCAAAACACAGGTTCAGAGTTACAAACATAATGTAACATTTGTTAATTTAGATAATTTAAAGGTAATATCATACTTTGGTTTTTGTCAAAGAAATACAGATTCATGGGCAAAAATATCAAGACAGATACAGTAACAGTCATCTGTTAAAATTTCAGTCCCATACGGTGCCCACTTTTTGAGAAAACAGCGAAAAACTGCCACAGTATTTCTTAAGTCTTTTCTCTTTTATTTTTGATCTTTTAAAAGATCAAAAAGATTTTCAGTCGTTGTTTTACTAATTTCTGGATAAATACACCATTTCAGGCGGGAAAATGTTAACGGTATGTTTCTACCAGCACCATCTTTATATCCTGTAAGTTATACGTAAATCTGTGAAGATTTCTGTTTTGGTTTCTTACCAAAGTATGATACTACCTTGAAGCAAAATACTTCTCAGTTTTGAATGTGGCCGAACGCAAGAAACCTCTACACTGATGCGTCACACTTCTGTGTTACATTGTTTTTGCAATTCACTATTTTATGTATAAAATTTTGATTGAAGAGGGAAGTAAATGGACTGCAGCTTGAAGCCTGCAATGTGTATTGAAGGTTATTTTTTAAATTACATTCAGTTTACTTCTGGCAGTGTTTATTCTATGTGCCCATTCTTTCAAGTACTGTTTCTTGTATTTAAACACCTTTTTTTTTATCATTTTAATGACTAAGAACGAAAGAGGATTCTTACAGATTACCAAATTTTGAAAAATCATTCTTCCCATACCAATCATATCTTATATCAAGTTTGAAGTGCTTTAAGGGAGGCCAATATGATTCATGTAAATGATTGATTCATGTATATTTAAAGGCTCAATTTCCTGCAGTTTTTTGTTTGTCTTGGGTTTTTTGTTTTAGAGTGTAAAGTGAGACATGTTTGACGCAAATACTGGAGTGTTCCTTAGCTTTTTTCAAATACAATTGGTCTGAAGCTTGCACTGAATTAGTTTTCTAGTAAAAATTTTCAAAAATGCAGTTTATACGACTTGACAGGCAATGGAACAATTATGCGTATTCAAAGTATTGAATCTGCTTTTGCCTACCCTGTCTTTAACATTTGGATGTAGGCCAATATTAGGAGGGCGGCTTAGAACAAGGAACTTCCTTGTTGTATGTTGCAAGATACTTATCAATAGCAGAAATCAGCCATATAATGTCTGTTATTTACATTGGCATGCACATACATGCTCCGCCCACCCCAGGATTTCCCAAGGAACAGGTAAAACTTTAAATAGAACAGCTGCACAGGCAACAATATTTAGGTTTTACCTGGCTAAAAGGTATTGATCAGGCTAATAGAAACAATGTATTTCTTACTTCATACATTGTTTAGGTAGTAGACAATAATTATGTATAGCAGGGGGATTAATCCACTTGGTTGATGGTGTATTTGATTCAAAGTTATGGCTGCGACTGTTGGTACACAATAGTGTGTCTCTCTGCACTGAAGCACCTAGAGAAGCCTTAGCAACAGCTTCAGCCATAGCCTTCAATTTTGATCCAACCTATTTTTGTCTCCTATATGTTCATAAAAAGGTGTGTTTATACACAATACATGTCGTGGTATACCGCCCTCAATAAAAATGCGAAGAACACTCTGATATAGAAAAATTACTCAAAAAGAAAAACTGGTGTTACAAACAACAGATGTGCATTAATAAATGTTAATATTGGTCACGTGAGACTTGAATCAGTTTGCAATCTAAACATTTATTAGAAAACCAAATAAATACGTATACAATCATAACTCAGAAATTATATTTTTTAGAGAAAGACATATCTTTTAATACTATGAAAACACAAAGAATCTTTATTCACGCTTAGTACTAAAACGGATCCCAAAACCGCACCAATTTTGATCTTTCTGAGTCGCAAGTCATGATCTATGAACGTTCAGTCGTCGCATGCAATAAGTGACTCCTATTTGTAAAATTGTAATTTGCATATATTACTAAAGATTTGTTGTAACTATAATCATCTGATTTGACTTTTTTTATACACTTGGGTGAACGTTTTGAGTCGACTTTAACATTATAGATAATTAAACCTCCTAAACGCTGGAATGCAATGGCTGCGTTGATAACCGAATGTATTTGTTAATATGTGATTTGCTTCCTAAGTCTCTATAATAGTCTATTAATTTACTGTTCAGAATTTTAATTGGGTGAAGGGCTTAGGATTTTGTGACGGTTACGATTCCATAAAGTGACATGAGGAACTCGGTAAGGTAGTAACAGGTTTTTTTTTCTGAGGTGAGCTGAGAATATCTACATTATCACAACTATACATGAAACAAAGGGAAAGAACATCTATCTAGGAAAATATCTCCTGCAATAATTTTAAGTCATTGAAAAGTGAATGAATTAAGAAATATGTACTGAGCGGGATTCGAACAGGTGACCACGAAATACCGTAAACTAAGCTGTCCTTTGTTGGCGGTGTCCCAAATTGTTATCTTTGTTCGATGACTGGAAACCACTCACATACCACTATATCCCAAGGATCATGCGATACACGCAAACATTACCAATGCCGCAACCTGGGCAACAGCCATCATGGGGGATTACCCTTCAATCATTGATATTTTTCTTCTCCTATAATTGATTCTGTAGGCCTGTAAATATTTTGGCAAGAATGAGGATCAAGTCAAAGGATGGAGGACCATCCGTTGCCCGTTTGTTGAAGAAAGTCATAGCCTATACATTTATGTATACATGTACATGTAATAGTAAACGGGGCAAGGTTTTGGGACATTCCTTTGTATACATAACCAGCATCATTTTGCAAATTATTTCATCAAGTACTTTGTTTACTATACGTCGATACGGAAATATATATATTGTCAGGAAAACTAGCTGAGCAAGAGGTCGCATAAAGACCGTTATAGTCATTTCAGAAATTCTAACCAATGAGACTCGATATTCTTCTCCATGCTGCATGCAAGTCATAGTTTCGTCTCAATTAAGTTACCCACAGGTCTATACCTTCCGCTATCTTACTCTCACGTCAAAATAAAGATAGAGGGATGGGATTCTACAGTTTCAGGTGAAATGACCATTGCTTGGTGAAAGAGGCACACGACAACATTTAGAAAATTCTGCCAATCGTAAAACTATATAGGCCTATAGATAAGGTCTATCTCAAATGATGTCGAGTTTAAAACGACTGCTGATTCGGCGTCTTCAACAAAAATGAGTCCTGGTGTATAGCTTCATTAATTGGTGACGATGTCGAGAGTTGTACTATCGCTGGATGCTTGGTTCCGTGTTTGACTGAATGTTGCCAGACTATGCTCAGGAATCGCCTCAAGTTCCACGTCCGTTATACTTTGAAGGTTCTGCCGAGGAGATGGGCATTGTTTGCCCTTTCCCAGTGTGTTGAGGAATTCGGATATATTAACCTTGTGGTAGTCCTTGGTATTTGTCAGTTTCGCAGCAGCGAGGCTGCTGGGAGTGAGGTTGGTGTTGGAGCAAGGCGCCAGGAAGTTCAGGTCGTTCCGTTTGGCCGTGAAACTCGCATGACGACCGCCGATGTTGGACCGTGCTGCGCGGACGTCCAGCCCGTGCGGCTTGCCGGTCTGCAGGGGCCTCATGTACTTCCAAGCCGATTTGGTGCGGTGGAACTCACGGAAAGAGCACGCGGCGGCATAGACAAACCAGAGGTTCAGCATGCCGAAGAATACCAGACTGAGGAAATAGCAAGACAGGACGAGGATGTCCATGGTGAAAGGAGACGCAACGACGTAAGAATATGCTATAAATCCAGCCGGTAGTAGAAGTCTACAGACCACCACGGACAGTCCGCCGAGAGCGTAAGCGATGCCGTGAATGACCCGATGGTTCTCCACGTGCAACTCTTTCAGCAGGTCCGACAGTTCAAGAAAGGGCGCGCTGCCGACGAACAGTACACCGACCACGCCGCTCAGAGCGTTCTGTCTGTACTCCAAGAAGACGAGGTACACGACGGCAGTCACCACGTGATGCACGAAGGTGATGTAGTAGTTTGGTAGATGACGCTGTAGTAAGGCATCCTGTACCAGCACGTACGTGTAAAAACCGATGTTGATAGCGAAACATACCCGGCCGGGGATGGTCAGACCAGTACCACGGAACGGATGTTGCAGGGCATCGCCTTGAACCAAGACAACAAATGCCACAGTGCATAGTACTGTTGACATGACGAGTGTCACCAAACTGCAAGGATACAAGAAGAGTGAAAATTCATTATTCAAAAAGTGTCTATCGGGCATGACGTGTCCGCCTTACTGAACGGTGTCTCATATTCCAGTCTACCTCTGTTGAGGATAAGTCTCAAGATTCTCATTTAAGCATGTTCCTCCAATGCAATATATCCAGTTAAGAATGTTAGGGTAATTCCCCAATACACTTCCCCGAAAAGTATTCGCCCGATCCCCTACCTTAATTGGTATACTTAGGGGGGGGGGGGGGGGGGGGGGTCGCATTCACGAAGCCCTACGATCAGATCGTAACTCTGTTACGAAGGATCACCCATACGACTTCTAGTAGGGCTACAATGCAACATAAGTCCTACGATTGATAGTAATTGCGATGAGTTTGGTGAAATCAACACTTGTAGCCTAATTCCATGTACTATACTTCCTTCAAGATCAATGTCACGCATCGTAACCGACCAATAATTCACAGTCCCCACAGTGTAGCTTTTGGCTGAAAATGTGAGGGTCATTCCCTCGATAAATCCCACCAAATATCCCTTTAGGCGTCAAAGTCCCGAACCCCATCGGAAGAACCATGCATACAATACACTAATTCCTTTTTTCCCTATTTTTTTCTCCTTTATGTATACGACTTTTATGTTTTTGTATGTGCTCACTTTATGTTTGAACTTACTACATTTATAAACTCTACCTGGGATCTTATTGTTTGCATTATTCCAAATACATGTAGTTTACTTTGACCGCAGTCTCGGGTGCTCCACTACAGAAGGCTAGTCCTTCTCTGGATGCCACCCCCATTCATGCTGTATTGTTCTGCTTTTTCTATTTTGATACACTTGTTTTAATCATTAATCTTTATTCATTGTATGTTTGAAGTATGAATGGAAATAAAACAAACAAACAAACAAACATTATACACAAAGACTAATTGGGTCCAATTCACAATATAATAAAAAGTCTATTTATTATAATGTCTGTCTCAATACCATATTATTACAGGAAAGAGAATTGACACATCCTACATAATGTCGAATAAAAATGAACCTCTAAAATACTGTCCTAAAAATAATCACATCCTTATAGTTGATGCGGATGTCTGATTTCTTATGTACAGTATCAGCGGGGATTCCGGGGAAAACCACGTCCGTGTTTTGCAGAAAGACAACGGTTAGCCTATATAGGACCACATTCTGCCAAAAAGTTCCATCTTTCAATCCGACATATTTCACTAGATTATTTCTCCACCAAAGAAAGTAACTTTTTAGAATCCAAAAATTAAGAAACTTGAAAGTATATAGTAGAGAAAACTTGAAAGCGGTATAGTCCATAATTAATTTTATATCGCCTCCTGTCGGGTGCGGATATGTTATAGGAAAAGCTCATAGTGTACATAGGCCAATAGTGATAGTAGCTATCGTTATAGCAGAAATAATGTGGTGCGTTAGTAAGGTCGTGGGTTAGAATCCCACCTGAACACAGTGGCGTCACCAGACTTTTGAGTCTGGGGGGCACAATGGGGGCACTAGCAATTGTTGGGGGGGCACCGCTACAATATATATTATATTTTTTTTCACCAACCCAAATCTCAAATGGGGGGGGGGGGGGGCACGCGGGGGGGGGGGGGGGGGGGGCACGAGGTTTTCCAGGGGGCACGTGCCCCCCTGGCCCCCCCTTGGCGACGCCACTGCCTGAACACTGCCGGCTTGTGATATTAACCAAGTGCGCTTAACTGTACACCACATTTTAGTCCATTGGGAATGGCAAAGCCTATATAAAAAGTATGAAGTCATGCCATTTTTTAGGTGGGGGTGTCAAAATGCTGAGTCTTTTCATGCATGAGCTTTTTATGCAGCATAATGTGTCATAACCTTGGCTACATTATAGTAGGTGCAAAATAAATAATGAATGACGTCATTGTAGCGACCCGTAATTACACGAACGAACGAAGAGGAAACTACGGAAGAGTATAAGGGCCACCTGCAAAAAAATTTTTTCGAGTTGCTATCTCGCCGCGGCGAGATACTAACTCGCCGCGGCGAGATACTAACTCGCCGCGGCGAGATAGTAACTCGCCGCGGCGAGATAGCAACTCGAATTTTTTTTTTTGCAGGTGGCCCTTATACTCTTCCGTATATATAAGGCCAAAACAGATTTTTTTTTTTTTTTTGGCAGACTTTCAAACATTTAAGAATAAATACAGGGGCTTATAAATCAACGGTCTTGGGTCGTTTTGAGGAGACACGCTTTTTTACTGCTAAATCTTACATTTTCTGTCAAAAATTGTAAGCTTTTATACTTTAGGACTTAGAGAAAAAAAAAACCCGACCCAACGTTTTCTCATTTTACGGTCGGTCGCTGAGGGCAACACAATTTTTTTAGGCCTAATTTTTATGCGTGGAAGTTCTCCATGTACGGTATTGTGTGTTCATTGGACTGTATGGTGGGTGTATCCTCTTCCGAAGTGACGTATTCTGTGTAAATTCTTCTGTACTTTCATAAAGTTTCCTACGGAAGAGTATAAGGGCCACCTGCAAAAAAAAAAAATTCGAGTTGCTATCTCGCCGTGGCGAGTTACTATCTCGCCGCGGCGAGATACTAACTCGCCGCGGCGAGATAGTAACTCGCCGCGGCGAGATAGTAACTCGCCGCGGCGAGATATACTAACTCGCCGCGGCGAGATACTAACTCGCCGCGGCGAGATAGTAACTCGCCGCGGCGAGATAGTAACTCGCCGCGGCGAGATACTAACTCGCCGCGGCGAGATACTAACTCGCCGCGGCGAGATACTAACTCGCCGCGGCGAGATAGCAACTCGAATTTTTTTTTTTGCAGGTGGCCCTTATACTCTTCCGTACTTATCTACTTTTCCGGTTAGAGTAACCATACATTAAAGGTAGTATCATAC